>CM046450.1:19160204-19860204 GCA_025506515.1 Flaveria trinervia | reverse complement strand
CACACTCAAGCATAGAACACTCTCAAAACAAGCTGAAAATTTTGGATTCAAGGCTAAAACAAGAAGAAAATTCGGATTCAAGGCTAAAACAAGCTGAAAATATTTGGTTTTTTGAATAAGCATAGGTAGAGAGTTTTGGTGTTGTGCTTCCTAACAAGCTAGGTGTTTGAAAGAGCTTGTGGGTATACAAACTTGAGGCTCTCTCTCTTGGGGTCTGGACATTCAAGAACATCATCATCTTTGTCTCATTCATCTACAACATCTTGTGCTTGAAAGGTTGTTTCTATGAACACCCTATGGTTGTTGTTTTGGTTTTGATAGCATTCTATTTCACATATATATATGATCCATGTTCTTGGGTTTTGTTTATGGTTAAAATGGTAAAAATTTCAGATTGTTAACCATACTTTAAACCCTAATATCCGCTGTGTTTATGAAGTTTAAATGGTTAAACTTGCTTTGATAAACTGGTTACAAAACCCAACAGTTAGATAAATTAGTGATTGTGTTTATTGATGATATCCTGATCTATTCGAAGAGCGAGGAAGAGCATGCCGATCGCATTTAAGAGATGTTGGAGACGTTGAGAAGGGAGAAGTCGTATGCTAAATTCTCAAAGTGTGCATTCTATTGCGCGAGGTTCAGTTTTTGGGTCATGTAGTGAATCCCGAAGGGATTATGGTGGACCCGGCAAAGGTGGAGGCAGGGATGCAATGGAAGTCACCAAAGACGCCGTCCAAGATACGTAGTTTCTTGGGTTTGGCAGGCTATTACAGAAGATTCATTCAAGACTTCTCTAAGATAGCTTCTCCACTAACCAAGTTAACCCGCAAAGATATGAAGTTTGTATGGGGTCAAGCTCAAGAGAAGGCGTCTGAGGAGTTAAAGGCGAGGTTGACTCAAGCTCATGTCTTGTCATTACCCGACGGAAGCGAAGATTTGGTGGTTATTCCGATGCTTCCTACCCGGGGATGGGATGCGTGTTGATGCAGAGTGGAAAGGTTATAGCCTACGCATCCCGACAGTTGAAAGTTCATGACGTCAATTATCCCACTCCCGACTTGGAGCCAGCAGCCGTTGTCTTTATGTTAAAGATATGGAAGCACTATCTATACAGGATGAAGTGCACTGTATTCAGCCGAGATACATAGGGCCTTTCTGAATTATTGCTCGAGTAGGAGAGGTGGCCTATAGGTTGGAGTTACCAGAAGAGTTAAGTGGAATTCATCTGACATTCCATGTATCTCATCTGAGAAAGTGTTTAGCAGATGAAGATATGAGGTACCACTAGAGGATATCGAGGTAGATGAACGACTCAATTATGTGGAGCAACCAGTGGCGATCATTGATCGTAAAGAGAAGAGGTTAAGATAAAGTGGTTCTGTTAGTGCGTGTATGGTGGAAACACAGAAAGGGATCTGAGTCTATGTGGGAGACGGAGGAAGAAATGAGACAGCATTACCCACTATTGTTTGAGGAATAACAGGTTTCGGGGATGAAACCTATATAAGGGGGTGGACTTGTAACACCCGGTTATTATTTTTTTTTTGAAGACTCAAACAAAAGAATAAAGTGAAGAAAAATAAAGAAAAGACATATTACCCAAGTTAAGGGGTAAAAAGTGTCAAAAGAACAAAAAGGTTTAAAAGTTGGTGATAAAGGTGGCATGGCCGCCCATTACTCTCTCTTCACACTCAACATTCGGATTGTTTCTTTAAAGAAAGCTCTCGGTTTGAAGAAGAACAAGAGCAGGAAGTGCGAATTCAAGGAAAAAATTCATGTGTTTATGGTGTTCTTAACCGGTTTAGGCCTTGGGTATTTGCTTTTATGTGTCATATGTTGTTTGGGTGTGTGTTTGGTGGGTTTTAGGTGTTTGAACTCGATTTGCAAATAGGTTTGAAGAAGTCTTACCCAAAGAGCTGCAAATGTGAGTTCTAGAACCCCTCTTTTACATGTTTTAACTGATTTTGGGGCTGGAAATGCATATCAGAATGTTTTTATTAAATGGGTTTTATACCCGTGTGTATATTTGTGTGTATGATGCGGGTGGGGTTTGATTTTGGGCTATGTATGGGTTTTATGATGTTATGGTTGTGTTTCTACGGCTTAGAATGCATGATTTAAGCTTAGAATAAGTCGAGAATGATCGGTGAGTTGATTGTTCTTCCACATTGGCAAATGCAAAAGACCAGAAGTCAATGCGGATGAAGAGTCTGTGGGAAAAGAACTGTTTTGTTCTTCCGCATTAACAAATGCGGAAGACTAGAAGTGATGCTGACAAGTATTACTCTTGCGCATTAACAAATGCGGAAGAGTAGAGCAAATGCAGAAGAGTATAGCAAATGCGGAAGAGTAGAGCAAATGCGGAAGAGTAAAGGAAATGTGAATGAGTAAGAGCAAATGCGGAAGAGTAAAGGAAATATGGATTAGTAAGAGCAAATGCGGAAGAGTTGAGGAAATGCGGATGAGTAAGAGGAAACGCGGAAGAGTAGAGGAATTGCGGATGAGTAAGAGGAAATGCGAATGAGTAAGAGGAAATGCGGATGAGCAAGAGAAAATGCGGATGAGCAAGAGGAAAATTGGATGAGTAAGAGGAAATACGGATGAAGGTCATGCGACTGAGGGAAATGTGGATGAAAGTCATGCGATTGAAGCCCATACGCCCGAATGCCATGCGACTGAGGGTCACACGCATTATGCGATTGAAGGTTATGCAACTGAGAGTCCATACGCCTAAGTGTTCATTCGCCCATAGTGTTCATATGCCTAAGTGTTCTCATGCGCCTGGAAGGCCATGCTACTGAATAGTGCTCATACGCCCAAATAGGGCTCATGCGCCCGAAAGAACTTGGTTTACTTTCTGATTTTTGAGGGAATGTGCAGATGTAGGTTTTGACTTGGGAGGTTCCCGGGGGTTCATGTAAGTTGACTTTCGAGGTCGTAGATGATGTGATGGTCGATGTATGATATGTGATGTATGATAGATGCTTATGTGATGATGTATGTTATGTATGACTGCATGATGATGTTATGCTTATGTATGATATGTTTTCTTATGTTCCTTATTACGTACTATGATGTGACTTTACATGGTGTGATATTGTTAACGAACATAAAGTATTATCTAACAAAGCGAAAGATTTAAGATAATGAAAGTGGAACATAATGAATGAACGGATAAAAAGCCTTGCAAGCAACTGGAAGGAGGTTCACAACTCATTAAGAGTTGTTAGCTTAACTGTGTGTGTCTACAGCGTGCGTTTTGGCTAACTCATAAGGGTTCATACACACAGTAAGAGTTCAGTCTAGGTGACTGCTCCAATATGTGCGTTTTCCTAATTATTGTGTGTTATACAGCGTTTGATCTTGATGAACCCATAAGAGTTCACACACACAGGAGGAGTCTATCCTAGTGACCACTCCGTATGTGCGTTACGCGGTCCTTGTCGCTTAACCCTAGACGTATTGCTTGGTGCTCTAGAGGGGAGGGTTAAGTACATGACAGGACCTAGATAGAAATGAAAGATAATAAATGTACTAAAAGTACGAAATGTGCGAAAGGTATGAAGCGAACGATGATGAAGATAATAATGATTACCTTGATGTACGTATGATGTGTGATCACGTGCGATAGTAATGAAAATGTTTTAACGAATGGATGGTAATGCAATGTTTTTATAAAACTAGAACTCACTCAGCAATACTAACTTTTTATGTATTTTTCAGTTGGCAGGTGAGCATTGCTGAGGATGGCACGGGACAACTACTTGGCATTTTTGGATGGCATTCATTTGATAGAAATATGACATTTTTGTGATGTAATTCAAATAATGATGTTTTGTAACCTGTCAGTAATGTATTATTTTGCAAAACTGATTATAATGAAATGGATGATTAAAAGTTTTCACTGCAATGGTTTCTTTAAGTTAATGAAAATATATGTTTTTATGAGCGATGATTGACCAGTTGTGAGCGTCCCGGGAACAGGGTCATACACAAAACCATTCACACATCTGAACCATTAAGAGACTGATTAAGAAGCTATCAAACAGCCCTAAGACAGGTCGGAAAATAGGCTCGATAACATCCACCACATCACTATATATAATAAATTGAAAATATTATAAGTAGTGAATACCACAATAATTTTATTCTCTGCACTAATAAAAACCCTATTTTGTTTGTTTTTTTATAATTTTAATTTTTAAACCTCTAAGGATTTTTTTAAACTAACCATAATACTTTCTCTCTCTTTGTTTTTTTGTCTAAATTGATACCTGTTCATTTTGATTTTAAAAAATTTTATATTTAAACCTTTGATTTATATCACATTTAATTTAAGCACATAATTTTTTTTTAATTTTATACTTAAGCGTTCGAGTTATGTCAAATTTACATAAAATCGCCAGAACTTTTTTTTAGTTTTATACTGAAGCGTTTGAATTATGTCAAATTTGCATTTATTCACTTGAACTCTTTTTAAAATTTTATACTAAAGTCTTCGAGTTATATCAATTTTCTTTTAATCAATTTATAATAGAGTTCTTTAACTATAGTAAAGTTACTGTTTACGTATTCACTATTTATCTTTTCTGTTTTGAGATATTTATTTCTATAGTATTTTTTAATATTATATTTTTTATTAACATTTCACATATAATTTTTTTATTTTGAGTGGTTGTACTAACATGTATTATTAAAATTAAATATTCAACTTTTATAATCATTGCTGTATAGCACGGGTAACACCCACCATTTTATTAAAATAGGTGTATTTTAAAAATCTTTCTTTTTCTCACCCCTAATCTTATTGAATAAAAAGTTTGTATATAAATATATTCTCTAAAAAAGTGAAGGAAAAAGTTTGTAACACCCACCATTTTATTAAAATAGGTGTATTTTAAAAAATCTTATTAAACTGAACGCTTTATTTGTTTTTGAATTGGGCAAATTTATGATATTTGTGCACCGAGTTATTTTATAATCTTTTATAACTAGACACTTTTATAGTGTTTATCGATTGGGTGCTTTATGTGTATTTAATTTGGATGATTTTACGGTATTTTCAGACTAAGCAATTTTATAATATTTTTTACAATGAATGATTTTATAGTGTTGTTGAAGCTGAGCACATTTATGTTGTTAATTACTGAGCAAACTGTTATATGGTGTTTTTGAATTGAGTGGTTTTATAGTGATTGGAATCTAAGTTATTTTATGATATTTTTTAATTGGTCATTTTTGTGTTGTTTCCAATGTTACAATTTTATGTTGTTTGTGAATTGAGCGATTTTATGCTGATTTTTAACCTGTGTACAAAAATTTTGTTTTTAGAGTATTTTTATATAGCAATTTCATACTTATATTAAAGATAAAAATATTTCTTATTATGGTGTAAGTTTTTTTATAAATTATAACACATAAAATAGTTAGGAACGTTTCAAAAATGTTTGTAATTGGATCTTAGCATTCTACCCTCTTAATGGTCTCTAATTTATATATTATTAATTATCAAAATTTAGTTGTACATTATGATTTGTACCATATGCATTATACATTGTATCTTATATTATTTTATTTCTTGGTTTTTTACTTTTAATCTATAGCTTTCAACATTTACATTTAATACTAACAAAAATTTTTTACTTTCAACTTTAGCCCTATTTACTTTTATTCTTTTATATATTTTACGTATTGGTCTAAACACACTAGTACATACTTAATTTTTTGAGGCATCAAAAGAGACGATTTTTTGAAGGGGTTTTATATAAATTCGTCTTAAAAAATAATAAAAAGAAACATAACTCCCGAAACCCTCTCAAAAGATATATTTTTATAGCAATTTATTCTAAACCCCTCAAAAGGTATGTTTTTTATGACGATTTACTCTAAACCCCCTCAAAAGATATGTTTTTTTGGCCACTTAGTCCAAATCCCTTATAAATACGTTTTTTGAGACGGTTTCTTTTTAACACAACCTTAAAAATACCTCATAAAATCTACTTAAACATCCATAAAACCCTAAAAGTCTTAGAATGGTTGCACCACCTACATCCTCGAGATCGCCATCATTATTTTTTTTCTTCAGCTTCTAAGCATCTACTTTTGAAGGTACACAAGTTTCAATTTTATTATATGTATATTGATGATATATTTAGTTGATTATTGTATTTTTTATGTATTAATTGTTTAGTTTTCATTAAACTAAATTTTTTTTATTTATTCTCATGTGTATCATCTTCAAGCTCGACCTAGATTACTCTCTTCAAGATCTGCGTTTCTCTTTTCAAGTTTTATGTTCTTTTATAAACATATTTTTAAGGTATGTAAATTTTATCTTTATTATGCTTATTTTTGATAAGTTTTAGTTAATTTTTGTATGCTTTTATGTATTAATTATTGTTTAATTTTGGTTAAACTTAATTTATTAATTAATCATGTCTATCTACATTTGTGTATGTATTATGTGTGTATGTAGTTTGTAACGTATGTGTATGCATTACTATTAGGTGTGTTTATGTGTATGTAACTATTGATGTGTGTAAGTGTGTGTATGTGTATATATATATTATATATATATATATATATATATATATATATGTTTATGATCATGTATGTATAATATGTGTGTGTGTATATATATATATGTGTGTGTATGTGTGTGTGTGTGTGTTTGTTTAAGATTACCCTTTAGATTACGTCCGTCCAAAATTTATTTTAACAGAGATAAGTTTTGGATTGTTCTTTTTTGGGACTGTTTTTTAAATAGTCTACTCATTTAGTATTTGTATACATTTTAACATGATGACATTTAAGAAAAAATCGATAGTTATTTCTCCTACTCCTTCGGGTTTGTAGTTTATACGCATACTTGGGGAGTTAAGGGGAAATGCTATCAGTTTTTTCTTAAATGTCAACACGTAAAAATGTATACATATGATATAGAATATTAAAAAACTGAGTTAGGATCCACCGGCTTAGAGTACTATTAATCTACATCATATACATACAATTATATGATTTTTTTATTTCTTTGTTTCTATTAATTCTCAGATGGATCGTAAAGTTTGGATGTATGAGATTGGACGTGATAACTCCATATATGCAAAGGGCGTTCAAGATTTTCTTACGGTTGCCGAAGCCAATCGGGTGAATAAACGAAGTGAAACAATTTCTTGTCCCTGTATAAATTGTAAAAATTTCAAAAGATTCAAAGACAAAAATGAGATAGAGTTTCATTTGTTGAAAACTAGTTTTATCCCTAGATACACTTGTTGGTTGGTGCATAGTGAATCACTTAGTGATCGTAACACATCATCGATCAGTTTACTCGATGATAATATTGGTGGTGTTGATGTAGAGACTAATAATCATTTAAATGATTATAATGATAAATTAAATGAGATGTTACATGATTTAGAGACTAATATTGGAGATGATGATGAAAACAAATTACAACACATGTTTGATGATGTTGAAAAGCAATTATATACCGGTTGTGAAAATTGTACAAAACTTAGTGTTGTGTTGAAGTTATTTAACTAGAAGGAAAATTATGGACGGAGTGATAAAAATTTTACATATTTATTATTAGTTTTGCATGACATGCTTCCGGAAAACAAGTTATCGATTTCGACATACCAAGCAAAAAAATTAATGTGCCTGATAGGATTGGAAGTTGAAAGAATGCATGCATGTCCAAATGATTGTATGTTGTATAGAAAGGATTTTGAAAAAGAACATAAATGTGCTACTTGTGGTGTATCTAGGTATAAATGTAAAAAAGATACAGATGAAGTACGTGATTATGTGACAAAAAATGGGCCACCTGCTAAAATGATGTGGTATTTTCCAATTATACCGATATTGAAAAGGTTATTTTTCAGTGAAAAAGAATCAAAATTATTACATTGGCATTCATAGAACGAATAAATGATGGAAAATTAAGACATGTCACGGATTCACCTCAGTGGAAAAAAATTGATAACATATATCCAGAATTTGGAGACGAGATTATAAACATACGGTTTGGTCTTATTACAGATGGAAGCAATCCTTTTGGAAACATGAGTAGTCGTCATAGTACATGGCCAGTCCTTCTATGCATATACAATCTTCCATCATAGTTATGCATGAAACGCAAATATATAATGATGTCATTATTGATTCAGGGATCGAAACAACCTGGTAACGACATTGATGTTTACTTGTCTCCTTTGATTGATGACTTAAAAACACTATGGAGTTATGGTATAGATGTGTATGATGCTTATAAGAAAGAGTATTTTTTATTACAGGCAATGATTTTTTGCACTATAATTGATTTTTCAGCATACAGTAACTTATCAGGATATAGTACAAAGGGTAAGTATGCTTGTCCAGTTTGTGAAGATAAGACAAGTTCATTATGGTTAAATAATTGCAAAAAACTGTATACATGGTACATCGAAGATTCCTTCCGACATGTCATAATTTTCGAAAGAAAAAGGAGTTGACGGAAACATTGAAGTCCGAACGATGAGAAAACGATATAATGCATTTTTGCGAGTTGAAAATCTAAATACCGTGTTAAGAAAAAGAACTCGCGTTGAAAAAGGAACCATTTGAAAAAAAGTCAATTTTTGGAATTTACCTTCTTGGAAATATTTAGAAGTTAGATATTGCCTAGATGCTATGCATATCAAGAAAAATGTATGTAAGAGCTTGTTAAGCTTATTTTTAAACATTCTTGGTAAAAATAAAGATAAGATTAATGTTTGTAAAGATATGTTAGATATGGGAATACGTAAGAAGTTTGCCCATGTTGAGAAACCAACCATATGTATATGCCACCTACTTGTTAAACTATGTCAAAAGAAGAGAAAACAAACTTTTATAAGTGTTTACATGATATTAAAGTTCCATCAAACTATTCTGCAAATATTAAAAGACCGGTGTCAATAAAAGAATGTAAGTTGCTAGGTATGAAATCTCATGATTGTCATGTTTTGATGACACTTATGTTCCTATCACACTTCGTGGATTGTTACCGGAAAACATCTCACACACTATCACAAAACTTTGTTTGTTTTTAACATGATTCACTGGAAAATTATTGATCTCGAGTTACTTGATACATGGCAAAAAGAAGTTATTATCACGCTCTGTGAACTTGAGATGTATTTTCCGCCATCTTTTTTTGATGTGATGGTTCACCTAGTAATCCATATCGTAGGTGAAGGCTTGTGGTCCTGTGTTTTTACGTTACATATATCCTTTTGAAAGATATATGGGTTTCTTAAACGGTTATGCAAGAAATCGTAATCAACCTGAGGGGAGTATTATTGAAGGATACATTTCTGAAAAGGTGATTGAATAATGTACAAATTATTTAGAAGGAGTTAAAAGTATTGGTGTTACTCGTTCTCGTCACTCGGGAAAACTTAAAGGTGTCGGAGGTGTTGGCATGAAAACAATCACCCTAAGTCGTAATATCTTACAACAAGCACATTTATTGGCCTAAAACATATGACATGTCTTACTCCATATGTTGAAGAACACATCAACATACTACGGTCAACATACCGAGGTAAAGACAACATGTGGTATGTAACCAAGCATAACAAGGAGTTTTCTAGCTGGATGAAGACCAAGGTAACAACAACTAATATTGATAAAACTGTGAAAAGGTTAGGGAAGGGCCCAGATTTTAAAGTAAATACTTACCAAGGGTACGATATTAACGGTTATACGTTTTACACAATAGATCAAGATGAAAAAAGTACAGTGCAGAATAATGGAGTTACAATAATAGCATCCACAACCGAGTTTGATAGAACGAATCATGATATACTGTTAACAATAGTTAAGAACTCTTATTATGGTGTGATACAAGAAATTTAGGAATTGAACTATTATTCTTTCACTATACACATGTTTAAATGTAAATGGGTGAATAATCGTACAGGTGTTACAGTTGACAAATATGGCTTTACAGTTGTTGATCTTACTAGTGATGGCTATAAATCTGAACCATTTGTCCTCGCAAAGCAAGTCTTACAGGTGTTTTTTGTCAATGACCCGAGCAAACCAAGATATCATGTTGTATTGCAAAGTAAACGACGTATTCTTGGTGTTGAAAATGTTGTTGATGAGGAAGAGTACGATCAATTTGACCAATTTGGATCCCATTGTTAGGCCTAGCTAGTTTGGGTTGGGGTATTTTTGAGTATGTAGGAATCCCTAATGTCAGTTATGTGTATTTTAAACTTTATTATGTAAATTTGACTATGGTACCGTTCACTTTCTGTTATTTAGTTATAATCGTTTTACCAAAAAATATGTAAGATAATTTCTTTCGGAAAATATAATGTGTTTTCAATGTTGAACATTATTATTTGAGGCGTTTTTGGTGTTGAACATTATTATTTGAGGCGGGTGTTTTAATATTATTTAAGGCTAAATTTTTATATATTTTTGAAGCATGTGAATCATTATTTGAGACGATTCCCTAAAACGCTACCAAAAATAAATGCATTTACGAGACGATTCCGTTATACGTGACAAAAAAATACATTTTTTGCGACAATACTATTGGCAGTGATTGAAAACTGCTACAAAAGCTCAATTTCACCGCCACAAATAATCAAATTTGTACTAGTGAACTTTTAGAGTTAACATACTGCAACATTCGTATGTTGTTCAATAGTTTTATACTTGTTTAACGCTCGCTACGTATCATTTTAATTTATGTCATTAAATGTCGTAACATACATGCACCATTTAACGTTTTTACATTTAATTGTCGTTCGGTTTTATTTCTTTTTGTTTTAAGAGTTTTTCTGGTGTTAATGGTCAATGGTGTGGGATTGATGCTAGTTAGAACGGTTTACGCCCTCACCGCAACACGTGAGGCTTGAATACTAGTTTGCAATAATTATCAAATTTTCATCAAGGGAACCTTAATCACAAAACACCGTGATCATGTAACTGAGATTTGTTCATATACTTTGTAAGGTTTTTTCCCCTTTTTTCCCATACACAGCATGTACGCATTTGAATTTGAATCGTTAACATATAAAAATCAGACTACAAAAATTATTAAGGAGGAAACTAATCACCATACGGAACCCCCTGGTTTGAGCCGGAGTGTCTAAAAATCTCATGCTAAAACCATCAAAAATCATGTAATCTGGATTGTTCATATATAATAATATAAAAACAAAAAACACACACACATATATATATATATATATATATATATATAATATATATATATATATATATATATATATATATATATAATAGGAATTTATTTAATATGCATGGGTATACGTAAATAAGGTAAATGGGATGGATGTGCCATAACATAAGCTTAGATGTTAGGAAAGATGAAATGTGTGGGGCTGAATGGCCCGTGAGTGTTTTGTCGGGTTAGTTGACAACAAAATCTTAAAATATATAAAAAGGAAGGTTCAGTTTGACACGCCAAAGACGCGGCTCGTGTCGTGTTGTCGCAGTGGTTGGCCGGTTGGAACCCACCCTGGGCCCCATGCGACAGTTAAGTAAGTTATTACGCGTGACCCCTAACCGGCCCCACCCTATCTTAACTGCTCCTCCCCTAACTTCCCTATATCTTTTCTTTATATTCCTATAACAGTAACCTTTTTGTTTTCTTATCAGATGCAAGTCTTATTTCTAAAAATCTTTAATATATGTTTTTGAGGCTATATGTGTGTTTGTGTTTGTGTTTGCGTTTGCGTTTGCGTTTGCGTTTGCGTTTGCGTTTGCGTTTGCGTTTGCGTTTGCGTTTGCGTTTGCGTTTGCGTTTGCGTTTGCGTTTGCGTTTGCGTTTGGTGTAGGGGTTCTATTCACGTGTGTCGTGAAATTATCCTGTAATATTATAACATGTGATGCTAGTTGGATGGAACTGGGCGTTGGAGAGAACCCCTAATCAAGTTATTCGGTGAAGCTCTACATATGTGATCCGCCCTTGCTTAAATGTTACCATGAGTGTAAATAGGGGTGTAGACCAATCAAGCCGCGCCTGAGATTGTCTAGGATTTTGCTAGAATTGTTTTGTTTTTAAAGAACTCGAGCACGAGCTCGTCACGTATAGAGCTTTGCCTTTTGAAAATAATTTCATATTTTCGTCATACTTTTATATATAATAACAATTATTTATATAGATATATATTTAATGGATTAAATTAAAATTTTATAAATGAAACTCGAGCTCTAATGTGAATCACCGGCTCAAGTTTGTTTATTATATAAGTTGTATATGAACTCGAGCTCGTTAAAGGTCGCCTAAGCAAGCTTTTGAGTAATTTACACTCATAGTTAGTGTCTAATATTAATGTTAGTTTGAAAACTATAACATGTTTATAGATCAATTATCGATTATTTGTTTTAATTTGGTTCTTCAATTCTTATCATGTGATTTTACTCAACCCAAATCGCCAGACCGTGACAAATAGTTTATTATTTAACCATACACAACCGACCCTTATAATATTCAACCCCGAAGGAAAAAGTTTCAGGGTACGCCACTGGGTTTCCTTCTAAGGGGTTGGAGGGCGATCCCAGTTAAAAAACGGATAAATAAGATCGATTAAAATAACATTTATCATTTGAAGCATGGTTGTATATTTGTCATTCAAAAATATATTTTTAAGGTTTTATTTTATTATTTAAGAGTATAATCTAATAAATAGTTATATTTATGGTTGTAGAAAAGGAATATTGTATCAATTTCTGTATGAAATTACTTAAATTTTAATTTTATAATATTCTAAATTTTATAACATTTTAAATTTTATAAAAATGTTAACTGATTTCATTGTTTGGGAGCAGATTGATTTTTTAAAAATATATGTTATAAGCAGCTTTGGCTGCATCACCGATGGATTATTCAAGTACATCATGGCCTTTTGTTTATGTAATCATGTGCAAGTGTGTAACACACTTATGGACGTCGGCAGATGATAATAGGACAGAAACAAAATATCACAACTGGAAAATACGAACAACTGACTTTGGTGTAAATTAACTGAGGTCGTCGAGTGTTATTTGAGATTAACTTTTTTAATATTTTGAAATTAGTCGAGATTAGATGAGCTTGAGCCTAGATTTCACTCATTTAATAAACCAGAGTCTTGAGTTTCACGTATCAAATTTGAGTAGGGTATGTGATTGGTTGGAGAAGATAAATAAAAATAATTGTCACGTAAGCATCTCTCGCTATTGCAAGGCACTCACGCCCATTTACTTATAAAGAGCATGGTAGTAAGTGTGAGTGAGGATTTTTTTTTTAATATTTCTTCTTTAATTGAAATAAATAATTTATTTATTTTAAAAACAATTAATTTATTTAAATGGAAACAATTAAATAATAACCCAAAATTATACATCTATTAGAACACTCACAGTGAAGTTCTTAAAAGTATGTGAGTGTGTTTGATATATTATATGGAATGATTTTTATTGATTGTAAGTGGAGAGAGATAATGTTATTGTGGATTGATATATTGAATAATCACTGTTCAATCCTTATAAATTTTTAAATATTTTTTAAAGTGATTGTGAGTGGATGAGAGAAAAAAAGTAATGATAATAATATAAAAAGTATTGTTTAATTGAAAAGAAGAAAAAAAATATAAATATTTTTAATGTAATTATATGGATAAAAATAAGTAAGCAATTTTAAATGCTCTTAAGCAAACAAAAAAAAGCAAATAGATATCATAAACAAACTACTGTAGTGAACAGTGAATATGATCAAATCCAATTTAAGTTCAATTCTTGTGTTCATTTTTTTGTTCATTAAGATCTACAAATTTTGGCTCCTTTTCGGCTTCAGTGTACTAATAAATCGTTTGTTTCTCATCTTATTAAATCATATTATGCATAATTATATAATTATGTAAGTGTACATTACATTGTTTTTTGCTTGACAACTAAACTCGTGTCGTGTGTTAAATGATATGCCAATAGTTTCAAAATACCAAATGCCCGTTTGACGTATTTTCATATTGTGTCACGAGCTTATATTTTTGTGATACACTTCTTATCATATGGAGATGTAAACGATTTGACTAATGTAGAATACTCTGGGTACATTCCATCGCGCAAGATAATGCTCAAGCTCATATGTTGATCCTCAGAGTTATAACAAAGAGTCTAATGCAATTATATCTATCATATCATCGAATGTACGTGTTGTGGGTGTGAGTCATCCACTTCAACAAAGAGTAAAATAAAATTTTGAGTGAATTCTTTGTTTAAGGTTGTGATCTTTAGCAACAAGTAAATAGGCAAACGGTCGCCACCTTAATGCTTGCTAATGACCTCATGCATGATTCTTTAATGCCCCCGCATGACGATTTAAGGGATAATCAATACAATTAGTCTCACAATAAGAAGAATGTTAGAACACTTAACGGTTCAAATAAAAAATTAGGATTTATATTATGATACTATGAACATAAGCAAAACAAGAGATAGAAACTTAAGAACACAACAACGAAGTACTAGTTTTAAGAATGTTGTATATTTCTTATCAAGTTCTTTTTACAAATGTTACAAAGCAGGAAAAAGATACAAAAACTTAAGCTACTTTATACTATATATTACAAGCGGTCATGCTTTGAAGACCGACCGGAAACATTAATCTGGACAACAAAATCAATGTAAAATCAAAAAATAGATTTATCTTTTGACTAGTGATTATTTCATGTCATAACTTACATCTTAATATATTATAAAAATGATAAAAGTATATAAAGTAGAAAATTACGGACTCAAGATCTTAATGTATAATTACAAAAAGCATAAACAATTTACTAACTTGTATAAGTTGATGAGTCTTCAAAGTTGCAGCTGAAAGTAGTTCAGCTTTATGAAAAAAAGTACATTAGAAAAACCATGTTCTTCAAAGTCTTCGAAAGAAATCTGTCTTCATTTTATTAGCTTCGGAAGATTTTGTTTTCGAAGCTTCGAAAGAATTCATTTTTGGCTTTGGAAGATATTGGTATTGACTTTGGAAGATTTCATAATTAGAATATTTTCTTGTGTAGAATATGAAATTTCCGAAGCAATTTCTACTAAGTACCAAATGCATGCATGCAGAAAACACTTAGATTGTTTTGGATGCATCGACCTTTTTATAAACCTTACAAATTACGCTTTGGGAAGTACCTTCCCCGTCTACCTTGTCACCTTAGTGCCCTTTTAACGTAGTACACTGTTTTCTCTTAGAGTAGCAAGTAGACATGTATAAAATAACCGATCATTGCAATTGTAACTAATTTTAAATCGAACCCAACTGATGCAAGACCCAATGTTCTAATTGATTGGTACATGTTCAACCTGGTGGTTTGTATCCAGACATAAAGTATTCAGAAGGCCATCGTATTTGTAAACGATTTTCTTAACTGGTAATAAAAATTTAGTAACCAAACCAAATTGGTCCATCAGGTTGGTGTTTAGACATTTTTAAGCCAATAAATGTCCTAGCCGATTTTTAGAATAACTTCTTTTGACCATTAACCAAATCGGTTAACATGCACTTTTTTATCTTTAAAATAACTGAAATTTAAACCTCTACTCGTGTAAATGTGTCTATTATTTATATTCAGTAATTACTAGTTCCTGTTTATAATACACCACAATTTGCAACTTATTTCAAACCCCTAACTATTTGATTGTGATCCACACCTTTTATTTATCAAAATATCCCCTTAAAAAGCTTGTTATTTATATAAGTATAATAATACTTCTTTATTGTAATACTAGCTTTAGTGAACTCGTGTATTACACGGGTTGAATAAATAAAATATTAATATAATAAATTTATTAATTATAAAATAATATTTTAAGATATGATATGATTAAAATTACGTATCATAAATTACTATAAATAATAAAACAATGATATCAATTTTTAAATTTTTTTAAAAATAAATATTTTAATTTTAAAACAAACCGTATAAAAATGTTATTTTAAAAAAAAAATTCTTATTACAACTCCCAAATTTGATTATTTTTTTTAAAAAAATTGACTTATTAAAAATATCAATTTATTTAGAAATAACCTTAATAAATAATTTTTTTTCTTAATTTATTATATATTAAAATGTATTAAAATATTTTATTAATAAGGTAATTATTTAATAGGAGAGAGAGGCGGAGAAAAATTGGTGAGAATGATTGGGGTGCTGAAACGTAGCATCCCCATTTACCCTTTTATTAGAGTAGTAAGATAAAATAAGATAATATAGATGATTGCATAATAAATATTATTATATAGTTTATGAAAAATATAATTAAATAATATGTATTTTATATATATATATATATATATATATATATATATATATATATATATATATGTATATGTGTGTATATATGTATATGTGTGTATATATGTATATGTGTGTATATATATATATGTGTGTATATATATATACATACCTATATATATACATACATATAGATACATATATATACATATATACATATATATATATATACATATATACACACATATATATACGTATATACACATATACACATATACACACATATACACATATATACACATATATACATATATATATACATACATATATATACATATATATATACATATATATGTGTGTATATATATACATATATATGTGTGTATATATATACATATATATATACATATATATATGTATATACATATATACATATATATGTGTGATATATATATACATACCTATATATATATACATACATATAGATACATATATACATATATATATACATATATATATACATATATACACACATATATATACGTATATACACACATATACACATATATACACATATATACATATATATATACATATACATATACATATACATACACATACACATACACATACACATACACATACACATACACATACACATACACATACACATACACATACACATACACATACACATACACATACACATACACATACACATACACATACACATACACATACACATACACATACGCATACGCATACGCATACGCATACGCATACGCATACGCATACGCATACGCATACGCATACGCATACGCATACGCATACGCATACGCATACGCATACGCATACGCATACGCATACGCATACGCATACTCATACGCATACGCATACGCATACGCATACGCATACGCATACGCATACGCATACGCATACGCATACGCATACGCATACGCATACGCATACGCATACGCATACGCATACGCATACGCATACGCATACGCATACGCATACGCATACGCATACGCATACGCATACGCATACGCATACGCATACGCATACGCATACGCATACGCATACGCATACGCATACGCATACGCATACGCATACGCATACGCATACGCATACGCATACGCATACGCATACGCATACGCATACGCATACGCATACACATACACATACACATACACATATACATATAGATACATAATATATATATGTATATATATATGTGCGCGCGCGCGCGCGCACGCAATTAAATTTATATGTGTGTGTAAATGTACTTAAATAATCTATAACCCAAGTCAAGTTTAGAACCATAAAATTAGCTATTATCCGAGCATTAGTTTCAAATATAAAGATCAAAAAGAGCCAAACATGAAGTTGAGCTTAGTCAAGGCTAACTCTATTATGTTTACGTGTGGGCAAACCCATGCATCTTCACTAATATATACACAACTATCACCTCTTAGTGTTAATAGGCATGTGTAGTTGACAAACATGCACTATTCATCACACATAATCCACAAACTAGAAAACTCATGACAACCGTTTTAGCATTCTAAAAATCTAGTTTTAAATCTGTCTTAAATTCTTTATAAAGAAAAGTTATTTACTTCCTTTATTTCTTTTAAGTCCCAAACACTACTCCTACCTAGCTAGCCCCAAGTCACTAATCCTAACTAAAATGGTAAATGAATAAACCAAGCCTTAACTAACTTTGCCCAACTATTTATGCTCGGCAGTTGGATTTCTAAGGATTAAGGAACACTTTAGGACTTAGCTTTACCATAAAATGAGTGTTAAATCGAAGTAGTGATACCTAGAAGATTTCTAGCTTGAATTGAATAAATAGTGTAATTTTTCCAACATGATACAACCTATCCTAAAAAAATGCTATGATAACATGAATTCACATGACGTGCCCGACTACTTTGATGATAAAGTCAATCATCTATATATGATAACATAGCAAAGTATCCATATAACAAAGGGCTTGTTGATACATACTACATGCATCTCGGGGATTAGCCCTTGCCTGTATATCCTGTCTTGAGCAAGGTGTAGGCAAAAGCCATCTTAGGGATGGTACCTCACTCATTTTGTTAGTTGTTAGTGGGTGTAGCGTTCATGTTTGTCGTAATGAATATGGATTTACATACTCATGTTTTATTATGAATACTACTACATATATAATCAATTAACCATCTTTCTTCATTTCAAGGAGTCTAACTTAACGACGCCCTCTAAACTGAGGGCACGTCAAAAGATCTTAAGGTGATTACAATTCATGAAAATTATCTAATTATAAAAACCTCCACAATATATATTATAATATTATGTAGTCTTGTACTCCATCCAAGGTTATGTCTTTAGACAACCACTTATGATAGGAACTCGGAGATATATTTGAAACATACATAACTAGACACACATATTCTCCTATATAGGCATACATTATATCCTAGCATCCACATCCGGACGTAACATGGTGTGATTGTTACTTGAATTGTGACAATCTATGCACAAACCTTGTTGAGTCTCTTACATCACGTCTACTATCAATGGGCCTTGCTGTGCCCTTGATGGGAGTTTTGGGGTCATACCACATGTTGGGATGTTTACATCAAATGTCAAGTGTTTTATCTATGGGTCATGATGTGACCAAGATAAGTGTTAGACACAACATCATTGGTTAACTAAAATGTAATCCACTATAAAAGAACTTGAGCTTATCACCTTGAGTCAATTTTCCATTTATTATAGGATTAAATAATAATGTCACCATTGGACTAAAGTGCATAAGTGTCACTCATTTACGGATTTATTGGTTTCTAATATCCAACAGTTGTGAAATATATACACACTCATAATTCATCTTTCGAATATCTCTCATATACACCAATCCTATCATAAAGGACTAAAACAAACTTATCAATGTATTTTTATATTCCTTACCCCTCATTTACTTGATATGTATCCAATGTTATACGAACATATAAAAAAATCATATACATATATATACATATATATATATACATATATATATACATATATATATTTACATATATATATATACATATATATATACATATATATATGTACATATATATATACATATATATATACATATATATATATATACATATATATATATACATACATATATATACATATATATATATACATACATATATATATATACATATATATATACATATATATACATATATATGTATAATGTGCATTAAAAAAGTTATATAGGAGCGTATACCAGCACTCATACAGGCGTATAAGCCTTTTTTTTATAACAAACAAAATGAATTGACTTAAATTAATTGGGATTACTAAAGAATCGTACATTCAGTGACGCATTATTAATTACAATAAAATATAATAATGAGTCTTTATTATACTAATAGGATTCTCCGCGCTTCATGACGAATTTCAATTGGTACCGTTGTGATTCGTTATAGAGTTACTTCAATAATTTATTTGATATGGCACCATATATTGTTGTAATAATGTTGTTAGACATGTAAAAAAAATCGTCTAAAACAATAAGAAAATATCAACGAATTCTAGATAAAATAAACATACCGTAACATATAGTTGGAATTTACAAAACATTATATTATATTTACCAAAATGACCAAAAGCATTTATTACATGCGCATGCTTGCTTCGGTCAACGAGATGGGAACACTTTAGAGGATTCACATTACATTCCTTATGTAATGATTTTGAAGTGGTCCTAAAAAATAAGAGAGAAAATGTTATTGCTTATTTGTAAATTTAAAGATTCATTGTTTAATTCTTATAAATTTTTAGAAATTTTTACAAATAGTTGTGAGTGGTGGACAAAAAAAGTAATGATAAATGTATATAAAAATATTATTTAATTGAAAAAAGAGAGAAAAATTAATGATTTTTAATATAATTATAAGAATATAAATAAAGAATAAGATTTGAATGCTCTTAGCTAGTCATGAATACAATTTTACCGTGAAGTGAACATATAAAATTGATACAAATACAATTACATCGTTACCAAAAATAGTAAAAAAAACAACTTTGTAACATTAAGTTTATAAACCCTAACATACATACCTATATATACAATATATACAACTATTATTTTTTCTTATGTTGAATGCCAAACATTCCTTTAACCATTGATTTCACTTGCAATACTGCAATCATAACCAAAGAAGAGTACCAATATGAAACTCACAAATGCGTACCATCGTAAATTAAACTAAATAACATCAAGATAGACAAAACAAGGTCAATTGAAACTTAGAATTTGTAAAACACTACAGCTTCAAACCAGAGGTGTTATGTCAAAACAAGAAACAAATTCACAATGACATCATGGTTTCCATGCTAATACCAACCAATATCAAGCATATTTTTGTTATCATCACAACCTTTTAAGCTTCAAGATTGGATTGATGTCATGAGACATACAACAACATTAGAACTAAAAGTGAGTCAATGGATAGACAACACAATCCAACTAGTTTGGAAACCAATGGACAACACATAACACACATGAAAATGCGTAGAAAATGCATGGACCAAATATAGTAGTAACTATTCATGAATTTTTGTTATTCATATAGAGTAAGTTAGAAGACTAGAAAAATATTGGCTTGTTGTGCCTACAAACAACATAATTGCGACGCTAAAACAACAAATATAGTATTTTTGCATCATCTCAACCTGTATATATTTTAAATTGAACTGATGAAGCAACACAATTCATGGTGTTAGATCAATTCCAAAGTCATCATGATAAACCCTTATTTATCGACACAATCTCCATGCACCATCAAACTAGGTTTTACACTCATTAACATCAAATCACACATTCAAGAAGCTCTAAGCTAAGCCTAGCTAGGCTCACCATCATCAAACCAACAATAGAAATTAATTAACAACCTCAATTTAGGGTTTACCATTACCAAAATCAAATTACAAATTCAAACAATCCTAAATAGTGAAAAATAGAAACCCAATGGAATGACACTGTTCTAGAAGAGAAACAATAGTTCCACCGCCACAACCTACATATTCCAAAAACGAAATTAGGGTTTACTATCACAAGCATCATATCACCTAAAAACACTTAGGATCGAGGTCTTAGTTGAGCTTTGAATCACTATCATTGAGCCAAACAACATCAAATCACCCAACAAAGCCTACGGTTTACCTCTTGGATAACTCCTAGTCACCATCTTAAAACAAAGAAAATCAAACACAAAGAGGAAATCAAAGAGAGAGAGAGAGAGAGAGGTGACAGAGGACATTAAGGTGGGACAAAAACCATGTCGCGACCAAAGGTTTACTAATTGTTTCAACTTCAATCCAAACTTATAAAGTTTTTAAATTGAAATTGAAACAATTTATGAAATTTTTGAAGTTATATTGATGTTTTTAAATATTTGAAGGAAAATAATTACTTTTGTCAAAACTTAAGGAATAAAATAAAAATTAACTCAAAATAAAAAGTGGCATCCTTTAGTGAAGTTCACCAAAAGTATATAAAATATTAATAAATTATGAAATGTTCAGGCGAATACATCAATCATATGCTATAATAAATAAATACAAATATTATCATACTTGTAAAACAAAATATCTTATACGCGTATATGTGTATTTTTATATATTATCATCATTATGTTTTAATATAGGACGTGTTATACGAAATTGACAATATGAAAAACATCATGATTTGTCCTAGATGCACATGGTGGCCCTTCGTATCATGTGGGACCAAATCCTGTGTAGGCAGGTCAAGTTTCAACATGCATGCAATAATTTAATTAAATAAAATTATTCACCAACTTACATTTAATTGGTTTGATGGTATTCGTCATTCGATCCGTAAGGTGTTTCCATAAGGAAAAATGTCATAGAATAATAATCAAGTTTCAAAAGTGTTTTAATTTAGTCACTCGTGTATATTTTTCTCAAATTGGACCTTCAAACGATCAAATCGAATTATTACCAAATTTTATTATGACAAGAAAGTAATGATGGAAAAAATATTGGAGTTAGAATTTTCAATATATAAAATTATATTAAAAAATAAAAAAAAACATGTTAATTATGAAAAAAATAAAAAAGGCCTAAATTTTACGTCAACGTTCTATATCAGCATCAAAAGATAGAAAAAAATATTTTTTAACTAAACGTAAAAGTATAACATGTTAAAAAATATGTTATGACTTTTAATTTGTATATAATATAAAAATGAGTGATCTGATTTGAACACTTTTAAAACTTGAGTTACTTAATTGGAACACTTTTAAAAGTTGGTTATTATTTTACAATGTTACCCCTTTCCATAATTAAGGTAGATTATTTAAATATTACAGTAGGTTGTTGATTAAGTGGGTTTAACAACAGATTAGATGCCGTTCAAAAAACATTTTATTAATATTATTTATTATAATTATAATACCTTTTGTTTTATTTAGAACAATAAATATAATTAAAAGGGGGAGCTACCTAGGCGAGCAATACAATAGCACATAATATCTCTGTTTTTATTAATGTTTATTTTCAAATATGATATATCAAAATATTGAAGAATATTATTTTCCTACTTCAATCTATACATTCATGTAATGTAAAAACCCTACATCTTATATTAAAAGTTTATTATTCTATTTCCTTCAAGTTGTCTATAAAGAACACCGATGAGGGGCTACAAGTAAAGAAAGCATCTATGAAATCTTGAATGCTACTATGAAAGGGATAACTTCTCTGTGAATCTTTAACATCAAAGGTTTAACAACCGAAAGAGACATGAAAGGTCTAGAGAAAATTTGTTACTGAAAAGTTAGGGAAAAAGGCTACGATTCGTTTCTAGATGCCGTAATTGGTGTATCAATAGTTGATCACATTAGAACGACACAACTATATGGATTTTGATTCACATAGTCGTATCCTTTATTAGATACATAGAAATGGCAAGGTGCATGGTCGTACGTGCAAACCTAATTTGACTGTGTCTTCAATTAGTAAAAGTGGGTGGCAATTGAGAAAATGTTACAATTAGTGTATATCTACTCAACTTTTCTTGTTACAAATAATTATGTAATGTTATATATTCATATACATACACAGTTTGTACCATATATGAATAGAAAAGTTTATTATATTATATATAAATATGAACATTGAAGTTTTGGTTATTTTAACCCCCAAAAATTTAGGTATTTCCAATTTGGTTAGAAAATTTTCTTTTAACTTTTGTTTTTGTTGGTTTTTTAAATTTCATCCTTGTGTTTGTATTTGGGCTTTTCGATGCTCATTTCTACATTGGAATACACTTTCAGGTTTTACGGCGAAGTGGCATTCGTTTTTACGATGAAGTACGGTTTTTATGAAGAGTACACTTTCAGATTTTACGCATGGGTGACGTTGACTTTTTTAATTGAGTACGCTTTAGGATTATACGACGTAGTGAAGGCTGTTGCGACAGGTTTTTTATTTGTGTTTTTGATACTCAGAATCTATTTGTTATAAGGTAATGAAATGTACGAATGAATGGATAAACGAATAAAATGAATCATTACTTTGTGTTGTTTGTTATATAGAAAAATACGAAATAATAAAATGTAAAAGTGGTTATGGTGCTGATGGGTGGTGGAGGAGGAGGCCAATGGTGGTTCTCGATGATGGTGGCTGGCGATGGCAGTGGTGGTGATTGGTGGCGACGGTCGGCAGCGGTGATGGCCGGTTTGTATTTTGACATACTGTTTTGACAAACCTTGTAAGGTTTGTAAAGCTAACAATTTAGTTTCTAGATTTTACATGTTATGTATTATGTTGTTCTATTTTATGTATTAATATTTTTTTAATTTGAAGTATTCTACACTAGTGTTTATTATTCGAACCGATTCCAAATTCAAATTTTGGTTTATTCAAACCAAATTTTATTCGATTCAAATAAATAATTTGAATGTGATTCTCGATTAAAATTCAATTCAAATAAACCAAATAAGTAATATAAGTATTTTATTTTATTGTATATACTATATTACTACTATTGTTTCAAATTGTTGGGTTATGTGCATAGTTGAGACTAATCTTTTCTTTTTATTTTTGATAAAAGGCAATGCCCGACAAATATTATAAATGAATAAAAAAAATTAGTACAAATGTTTAGAAAGATACCCCGGCATTATAAAACCTGAGCTATAATGCATCTGGGAATACGACTCTAAACAAAACCCACGACCACAAAACAATAAACATAAAACCCTACCACTATAGAAATAACTAGAGGACATAAAACCATGGTTTTGAAACCGGACCGGACGTTCGGTCCAACCGGTTTGACCGGAAATCGGACTCAATCCGGTCCGATTCGGTGCTTAAAACCGTTTTAGTGTTTAACCAGTGGTTAGACTACTGGCGGAGGATTAAAGGGGCCGGAGGGGGCCGCCACCCCCTTTTTTTTCGTCGGTAGTGTAAAAGTTTAATCCTGTAGCGTAAATTTTTGGCCCGGTAGTGTAAATTTTTATATAAACTTCAAGTTCGACGCCCCTAAACAAAATCAATTTTGCACCCGCCCCCCCTACGAGAATGTTGAAGCTCCGCCACTGGGTTAGACTGGTTGAACCGGTCGAACTGGCGGTCGAACTGGGAACCGGACCGGTTGAACCGGTTTTTTATATACTTTTTTGTTTTTTATTACATATATTTATAAAAAATGATTATAATTTTATCCGGTTCTTATATATGGTCCGACCGGTTGAACCGCTCCAACCATCGAACCGGTAAGGCGTCCGGTTGACTGTCCGGTCCGGTTTTAAAAACATTGCATAAAACCCTTCATAAGCTCATTAAACTTTGACGATAAACATAAAACACAACAACCTACTACAAAATATAAAAGCCAACAAAACATAAGACAAACCCATAAGAATCATGATCCAAAAGACAACGAAGAGGACATAAAAGAAGCACCATAATAAAGCACATGGGCCACATGGACTGTAAAAACCACGAATTAAATACCTAAACAGAAGCCCAACATGGACATTTTTGGGCTTGATAAAATAACACCACATCATAACAGAAGGCCCAATGATAGGAATACTAATCTCAGGATACCAAATCCAATTCCCACAAAATCCCACATATGAAAAAGCAAAGAGATCAAAAATCTTCGACCAACATTTTGAAAGATAAAATATGGGTTGGCGATTCATCGAACAACTAAGGGATGGGTGTTCATATAGGAGCTTTCCACTGATATAACCGGGAGAAAAAGCACATGACCAGGGCGGTTTTCATAAGCTGGAAACTCAACTTCAAAGACGAGGAACGGTCCAACATGGTGTGACAACCCTAGATTAAGAAATCTTATACACTAAGTTCATTCATATAACTTAAGCCACACCTAGATTAATATATATTTTATTACATGCATAAACGTATGCATACTTTCATTTTGTTTACCTAAGTATATTGTTACAAGTATACGTACGCATGATCGCATGCAAACCTTTTTACGTGTGCATGTACCATCTTTGCTAAGAAACATATACACATATATATGTTTTACTCATGCATATGTCATCTCTTGTTAAATACATGTGTGTATTATGTGTTTATATGTATATACTATGCGATGCACGTATGCATGATTGCATGCATATATGATTTACGTATGCATGTATTCAAAAACAACAATTCTTTAATATTGAACCATATATGATCCAAATACATCAAACAAACCAAAACACAACCCAATCAAACATCCTAAACATAAGTTAACATCAAGAGAACTTAACATCAAAACAAACCTAAACACATCTTCTACACCTAAACCTTAAACCAAAATACCAATTAAAAATCAAAGACCGGATCATTAGCACCCTTAATCACCGATTAAACCAACTAAAGCCATTAGATTAGTTTTGCAATGAGTGTTTGGTGACTCATGCACCTATCCATTCGCCACCTAGCCTTCGGGACACCAAGAGCCTTCACAAACCGCCACCTCTCATGCATATTAATCACACCTAGTACACCACATTACTCTAGGGAGTAGACTTCATGATGACAAGCTCCACTACTTGAAGGAGCGGCCGAAGGAACTAGAGGAACACACAAAACTCTCGGCTATCCAAACCACAACCGTATACCCATCCCCATTCGGTCACCCCTCGATCGCACACACTACCATCATCTCTACACTCGGTCACCATCACCTCCCGAACACCACACATACCACCACCTTGATCTTTCACTCTTCCTCGGACAAGGTACACACACCACCACCTCAACGAAAGTCCTCGGGTTTTATCTTTGAAACACCAACATCACAAACCATCACCTATAGCTATCACCACCACCATCGTGTACTTAGTTCTTGTAACAAGCATATCTCTCGGTTTCATAAGTTAATAGCAACCAAAGGTATCAAATTCCTAAGCTAAACTTGTATGTCAACATATAGATATATGTGTATGATATATGTGTTCAAACAACACATATAATCAAAAGCATTATATGTGAACATATTACAAGAAATTTTTACATCATAAAGGCATATAAAGATTGTGGGAACAAACATTGTTCCAAATTTTTAAAGAAAGACATATTTAGAAATAAGCAATAAATAAAATAATTCCATAGAATTCTAATAAATTCACCAAATGATCCTTTTGGAGTACTAAGGTCCCTGGAATTATTTCAGAATTTATTCCTTTGTTATAATTGAAATATAATTTTTACATGTTCTGTAGTAAAAAATCAGAATAAATACTTATATAGCATAATAAAATCTGAGAAAATCATAGATAAATTAATAAATCCAAACCTGCAGAATGTATAAATTTAATATTTTTGGAGCTATATAGCTATTTTTGTGAAGAAATGGGATTATTGTAAAAATTACAGAAACTAATCTGTTATGTGTTAGACTTTGATAAATTTATAAGAAGTTCTAATTATTATGATGAACCCTCTGTAAAATTTTAGGAATTTATGGACTACGGAAACTATTTTTGGCAATTTATGATGACTTTATAACAATTATAGAAAATAATCTGTAAATTTCTTGGAAATAAGAAATTAACGTGATATTCCAGATTAATAAACCTATTTGTTATAAAATTTCAAAATCTATTGAGGTACTGAAAATTTTGAAGAAAATAGTTAAGTTTTCTAAACTATAAAATTCTTTTGTTATAGGTTACTACTTGGAGTAAAGGTGAGTTTCATGGCCCATTTTGTTTTTATCAAGTTTTGGGGAAAAAGCATACTAATTTATGAATTGATGTATTATTACTGAAATTTATGTTACAACCATTAATTCGGATGTGGAACCGTTAGATAACATTGGTAGCGCTACTTAGGAATATCTCCTGCATTAACAAAATGAGTGTTATAATGCTATGTTATCTGATTTATGAGAATATGATATGACAAATGGATAGTCTGATTACTATGTAAGGTTTGGTTGTATATATAATACATCAATATTATCTGATTAATAAACCTGTGAAGCTCACCAACTTTGTGTTGACTATTTTTGGTATGCTTTTTCAGGAATTCATCATGACTAACAACCTAACGTTCTCCTTTGATGTTTTTAATGGCTGGGGTGAAGTTGTAGGAAAAGTTTGTGTGAACCTAACTGTGAACCTGTATGACTTCAGTGTCGGTGGATGCTCACTTCCATCGTCTCTGAAGATGTAGCTATTAAAACTTTATGATGTAATAGGATTATGTAAACTCAAATTTTGACTATTATGATTTTATGTAATCCTAACCTTAATAATATGTTATGAAATATGTATGATTATGTGTTGTTTATTAATTAGTATTTGACAATGATTCTGAACAATCAAGTCACTCCCTAAGTATTTCACGCTTCCGCCGGGATGTGACAGGTTGGTATCAGAGCCATTGGTTATAGAGAATTAGGTACCATAAAATTCTATACTATAACCATAAGCTCATATCTGTATAATTATGTGTATATATATGATTCTGTGTGTTATGATTCCATGTATATTAAAGTATGTTTCATGCAGAGAACTTATATATGTATAAAAATAGATAACTAACTATTGGGTTCAAATCATGAAAGGATTTGTTTTGCAGCCATGAGTACCGATAACAAATTTTGTGAGACTGACTCATCCGAATACTCGGATTATAATGATCACGAAGGACTTACGCCTGAACCTAAACCTCAGCAAATCTAGAACCTTTTCAACCAAAGGAGAAGATAATCCCGAACCTAATTTTATGTCCGTCGTGCACCTGAAATGGTAGGAGGATATACCATTAAAACTCCTAGAAAAGGGTACGACCCGGAACAAATTTAAGACCAAGCAAACACAAGCAAGGCAAGCATACAAGAAACTAACTCCCTCGGAAACGAAGAAAGTAAAGCTAAGAGACAAAGGATGGATGAAGATCAAAACACAGTCACTCAACCAACCCTTAAACAGCTCAAGAAAATTCAACAAGAATCAGGAATATTCAGAAAGATGTTAAGGAATTGAAAGCACCTACAGGAAACATCTTCTCAAGAATATGGAAATGGGTGCAGGGAAATTAGAAGCTAACTTTTGATGTGAAATCTTTAAATAAGAATTTAAATGAAAAATATCTTTTATGTTTAAGCTATTACTTGTTTATGTGTTAAGTAGGATGTTGTTAAAATCTAAAATTTTTCTTAATATTTACTATAATTAATTATAGAAAAGCATGCCGCCAAGAAGGGACACACAGCCCGTAAAAGAACGGCGCGAAGAGGACGACCTAGAACCAGACTTGGGGAAGAACCCCTATAAACCCAAACACCATGAAGATGAGAGGATCACACGGATAGTAGCACAACAATTAGAAGCTGCCATACCCACACTAGTAACTCAGCTCCAACAAAACCTAAACCTCGGAACAACAACACCAGGTAATGAGATACCCATGGATGATACCATGAGGGAACAACCAGAAGAGGAAGCTATAATAAGAGGATGCTCCTACAAAGCTTTTATGTCCTGTAGACCTCGAGAATTTGATGGTAAAGGCGGAGCGGTACAGGCCTTACGCTGGTTAGATGAAATGGAGTCAACTCTGGAAATCAGCAAATGTGCCAATAACAACAGGACCTTGTTTGCTTCACACTCACTAAAGGGAGAAGCACAATCCTGGTGGAAGATGGAATGACCCTCAAAGGTAGGCACGTTATGAATAAATTAAGTTGGGAAGAATTCAGGAATTTGATTATAGAAAAATACTGCCCTTATAATGAAATAGAAAAGTTAGAAACTGAGTTTCTAGCTTTAGAGATGAAAGGAGCGGCATATCGGGAATATACCGACAGGTATATGAACTCTCGAGGTTAGTACCACACCTAGTAACCCCAAAATCAAAAGAATAGGAAGATATATTTGGGGACTAGTGCCACAAATAAGGGGATTAGTAAAATCAGCTAGGCCCAAAACTTTTCAAGATACTGTAAGTTTATCAGGAAGTTTGACAGATGAAATGATAAGAAATGGATCGTTAAATAACCCCGATCCGGAGAAAAGAGAAAGTGGAATAATGATAACACAGGGGAAAGATTTAGGGAACTCCTCAGAAACGATAGTTAGACAACCCCCTCGGAACTACCTAGGAATGACACGGGAAAAGAACCCCAGACAGAAAACCAGCCATGGTGCAGCACTTGCCAAAGATACCACCAAGGCAATTGTGCGATGGTAATCTGTTACAACTGCAAGAAAAAGGGGCATATATCCCGAGACTGCAAAAACCCTGCAAATCCAAAACCAATCTGCTATCAATGTGGGAATGAAAATCATCGCCGAAACGAATGTCCACAGCTGAAAGGAAAAGCACCAGCTAATCAGAACAACCCTCGGGGAAGAGCCTTCATAATGCAGGCAGAAGAAGCGCGACATGAACCAGAAGTAGTCACGGGTACGTTCCCTGTAAACAATCAGTGCTACTGTGTTATTTGATACTGGAGCAACCCGTAGTTTTGTTTCAAATACATTTAGGCAATTACTTAACTTGACCACAGAAAAGTTAGATCAAAATATATGATAGAGTTAGCGGATGGTAAGATAATCGAAGCTTATGAATCATTCCTAATTGTACAATGAATCTAGATGAAAACTATTTCAACATAGATTTGATTCCTATTGATTTAGGAGGATTTGACGTGGTTGTAGGAATGGATTGGTTAAGTAAAAATCAAGCTGAATAATATGTGGTAAGAAAATGATCAAAATTCCTTTGGTTAAAGAGAATAGAATACTGTGTATATACGGTGAAAAACCTAGAGGTACTATAAAGATAATTTCTTGCAAGAATGCACAAAAATGTCTAAGGAATAAATGTTTGGCTTATCTGACTCACATTATTGATACTAAGATAGAAAAAGCAAACCTGAAAGACGTATCAGTTATCAATGATATTCAGATGTATTCCCTGATGAATTACCTGGATTACCACCCCCACGTCAAGTAGAATTCAAAATTGAATTGATGCCAGGAACAACCCCTATTGCTAAGGCACCCTACCGTTTAGCACCTACTGAAATGAAGGAACTAATGAGCCAACTTCAGGAACTCTTGGATAAAGGATTTATACGACCTAGTGTGTCACCCTGGGGAGCACCAGTTTTATTTGTCAAGAAAAAGGATGGAACATTTAAGATGTGCATAGACTATAGGGAGCTCAATAAAGTAACTATAAAAAATAGGTATCCTTTACCTAGAATAGACGATCTATTTGATCAACTACAAGGATCTAGTTACTTTTCAAAAATAGACTTGAGATCAGGATATCATCAGCTAAGAATACAGGATGAAGATATACCTAAGACAGCATTCAGAACAAGGTATGGACATTATGAATTTCTGGTAATGCCATTTGGATTAACCAATGCTCCCGCCAATTTATGGATCTGATGAATAGGATCTGTAAACCCTATTTAGATAAGTTTGTCATAGTTTTTATAGATGACATTTTAATCTATTCTAAGAATAGGAGGATCATGAGCAACACCTAAGATTGACCTTGGAGTTGTTAAGAAAAGAAAAATTATACGCAAAATTCTCAAAATGTGAATTTTGGAAAAGAAATGCAATTCCTTGGACACATAGTCAATCAAGAAGGAATACAGGTAGATCCAGCAAAAATAGAAGCTGTTAAGAATTGGGAAGATCCCAAGACACCAACAGAAGTACGCCAGTTCTAGGATTAGCAGGATATTACAGAAGGTTCATAGAGAATTTTTCAAGGATAGCTCAACCCTTGACTGAATTAACTCAAAAGGACAAGCCATATGTATGGAGAGAAAAACAGAAGAATGCATTTGAACTTTTGAAAAATAAGCTGTGCAGTGCACCTATTTTGTCATTACCAGAAGGGACTGATGATTTTGTAGTATATTGTGATGCGTCTCGTCAAGGATTTGGATGTGTATTAATGCAACGAAGTAAAGTCATTGCATATGCCTCTAGACAACTTAGGGGAAGTGAGAAAAACTACACTACTCATGATTTAGAATTAGGGGCAGTGATCTTTGCACTTAAGATTTGGAGGCATTATCTATATGGGACAAAATGTACAATATACACAGATCACAAAAGTTTACAGCATATATTTGAGCAAAAAATGCTGAACATGAGACAAAGAAGATGGATAGAATTACTAAGTGATTATGAGTGTGAAATCAAATATCACCCCGGTAAGGCAAATGTAGTTGCAGATGCTTTAAGTAGAAAAGATAGGGCTAAACCGTTACGGGTACGAGCCATGAGAATGGAACTACAATCAGATCTACTAAGACAAATATGGGAAGCCCAACAGAAAAGTAAGGTAGAAATAAAAGGACAAGAAAAGGATTTACAGGCAGATACACATGGAATCTTAAAATTTAAAGAAAGAATCTGGATACCTAATGATACCATACTTAGAAAGGTTATATTGGAAGAAGCACATAAATCAAAATACTCAGTACATCCAGGAAATAACAAAATGTATAAAGATTTGAAAAATCATTACTGGTGGCCTGGTATGAAGAGATCAGTTGGAGAGTTTGTAGAAAAATGCAATACGTGTTCAAGAATCAAAGCAGAACATCAAAAGCCTTCAGGATATCTACAACAACCTGAAATTCCAGAATGGAAATGGGATCAAATTACTATGGACTTTGTAACCAAGTTACCAAGAACTTCAAGTGGTTATGACACTATTTGGGTTATAGTAGATAGGTTAACCAAATCAGCACACTTTCTGCCAATTAGAGAAGATTACAAATAGAGAAATTGTCAAGAATCTACATACGAGAAATCGTATCCAGACATGGAATACCAATCTCCATTATATCTGATAGAGACAGTAGATTCATATCAAGATTTTGGCAAACCCTACAAAAAGCTTTAGGAACCCAATAAATCTTAGCACAGCCTTCCACCCACAAACAGATGGACAAAGTGAAAGGACAATACAAACACTAGAAGATATGTTACGTGCTTGTGCATTAGACTTTGGAGGCAGCTGGGATATACATCTACCTTTGATAGAATTTTCTTATAATAATAGCTATCATTCCAGCATTAAAACAGCCCCGTTTGAAGCCTTGTATGGAAGAAAATGCAGATCGCCCTTATGTTGGAATGAAATAGGAGATAGGCAACTCATAGGTCCTGATTTAATTCAAGAAACATCTGACAAAATCAAGGAAATCAAAAATAGACTAAAGACAGCACGGGATCGACAGAAAAGCTATGCTGATAAAAGAAGAAGGCCATTAGAATTTCAAATTGGAGACAAAGTCTATCTAAAAATATCACCTACCAAGGAATCTTTCGATTTGAAAAGAGAGAATAGTTGAACCCAAGATATGTTGGACCATTTGAAGTTATTGACAAAATTGGTCCCGTTGCATACAAACTAGATTTACCTCAAGAATTAAGTGAAGTACACAACACGTTCCATGTATCCAATCTAAAGAAATGTTTAACAGATGAAACATTAAAAGTTCCAGTTCAAGAAATAAAGATAGACGAGAAGCTTCATTTCACAGAAGAACCAATAACTATATTAGACAAGAAAGTTAAAAAGCTAAGAAGAAGCAAAATTTCTATAGTAAAGGTTAAGTGGAATGCTAGGAGAGGACCTGAGTATACGTGGGAAAGAGAAGATGAAATCAAAAGAAGATACCCCCATCTATTCCAAGTCAATGGTCAGATAAGTTCATTACTAATCAAATAAATTTCGGGACGAAATTATCTTTACGGGGGGAGAATGTGACAACCCTAGATTAAGAAATCTTATACACTAAGTTCATTCATATAACTTAAGCCACACCTAGATTAATATATATTTTATTACATGCATAAACGTATGCATACTTTCATTTTGTTTACCTAAGTATATTGTTACAAGTATACGTACGCATGATCGCATGCAAACCTTTTTACGTGTGCATGTACCATCTTTGCTAAGAAACATATACACATATATATGTTTTCTCATGCATATGTCATCTCTTGTTAAATACATGTGTGTATATGTGTTTATATGTATATACTATGCGATGCACGTATGCATGATTGCATGCATATATGATTTACGTATGCATGTATTCAAAAACAACAATTCTTTAATATTGAACCATATATGATCCAATACATCAAACAAACCAAAACACAACCCAATCAAACATCCTAAACATAAGTTAACATCAAGAGAACTTAACATCAAAACAAACCTAAACACATCTTCTACACCTAACCTTAAACCAAAATACCAATTAAAAATCAAAGACGGATCATTAGCACCCTTAATCACCGATTAAACCAACTAAAGCCATTAGATTAGTTTTGCAATGAGTGTTTGGTGACTCATGCACCTATCCATTCGCCACCTAGCCTTCGGGACACCAAGAGCCTTCACAAACCGCCACCTCTCATGCATATTAATCACACCTAGTACACACACATTACTCTAGGGAGTAGACTTCATGATGATAAGCTCCACTACTTGAAGGAGCGGCCGAAGGAACTAGAGAACACACAAAACTCTCGCTATCCAAACCACAACCGTATACCCACCCCATTCGGTCACCCCTCAATCGCACACCACTACCATCATCTCTACACTCGGTCACCATCACCTCCCGAACACCACACACCACCACCTTGATCTTTCACTCTTCCTCGGACAAGGTACACACACACCACCTCAACCGAAAGTCCTCGGTTTTATCTTTGAAACACCAACATCACAAACCATCACCTATAGCTATCACCACCACCATCGTGTACTTAGTTCTTGTAACAAGCATATCTCTCGGTTTCATAAGTTAATAGCAACCAAAGGTATCAAATTCCTAAGCTAAACTTGTATGTCAACATATAGATATATGTGTATGATATATGTGTTCAAACAACACACATATAATCAAAAGCATATATGTGAACATATTACAAGAAATTTTTACATCATAAAGGCATATAAAGATTGTGGGAACAAACATTGTTCCAAATTTTTAAAGAAAGACATAATTTAGAAATAAGCAATAAATATAAATAAATTCCATAGAATTCTAATAAATTCACCAAATGATCCTTTTGGAGTACTAAGGTCCCTGGAATTATTTCAGAATTTATTCCTTTTATAATTGAAATATGAATTTTTACATGTTCTGTAGTAGAAAAATCAGAATATACTTATATAGCATAATAAAATCTGAGAAAATCATAGATAAATTAATAAATCCAAACCTGCAGAATGTATAAATTTAATAATTTTTGGAGCTATATAGCTATTTTTGTGAAGAAATGGGATTATTGTAAAAATTACAGAAACTAATCTGTTATGTGTTAGACTTTGATAATTTATAAGAAGTTCTAATTATTATGATGAACCCTCTGTAAAATTTTAGGAATTTATGGACTACGGAAACTATTTTTGGCAATTTATGATGACTTTATAACAATTATAGAAAAATATCTGTAAATTTCTTGGAAATAAGAATTAACGTGATATTCCAGATTAATAAACCTATTTGTTATAAAAATTTCAAAATCTATTGAGGTACTGAAAATTTTGAAGAAAATAGTTAAGTTTTTAAACTATAAAATTCTTTTGTTTATAGGTTACTACTTGGAGTAAAGGTGAGTTTCATGGCCCATTTTGTTTTTATCAGTTTTTGGGGAAAAAGCATACTAATTTATAATTGATGTATTATTACTGAAATTTATGTTACACCCTTAATTCGGATGTGGAACCGTTAGATAACATTGGTAGCGCTACTTAGGAGATATCTCCTGCATTAACAAAATGAGTGTTATAATGCTATGTTATCTGACTTATGAGAATATGATATGACAAATATGGATAGTCTGATTACTATGTAAGGTTTGGTTGTATATATAATACATCATATTATCTGATTAATAAACCTGTGAAGCTCACCAACTTTGTGTTGACTATTTTTGGTATGCTTTTTCAGGAATTCATCATGACTAACAACCTAACGTTCTCTTTGATGTTTTTAATGGCTGGGGTGTGAATGTAGAAAGTTTGTGTGAACCTAACTGTGAACCTGTATGACTTCAGTGTGTCGGTGGATGCTCACTTCCATCGTCTCTGAAGATGTAGCTGTTAAAACTTTATGATGTAATAGGATTATGTAAACTCAAATTTTGACTATTATGATTTTATGTAATCCTAACCTTAATAATATGTTATGAAATATGTATGATTATGTGTTGTTTATTAATTAGTATTTGACAATGAATTCTGAACAATCAAGTCACTCCCTAAGTATTTCACGCTTCCGCCGGATGTGACACATGGCGAGCACTTGAACCAGTACCTCACCATACCCAGTTTACTCGATGGGTAAGGTGCCCTTCCCTAGTTATTCTATCCATTAGCATTGGACAACCTGTGACACCATCAATACGCCTGTAAATGAACTGAACGAACACGGACATCATGTTCGTGTTCGTTCATATAACTTTTACCGAACACAAACACGTAATTGAACATATTTTGTTAATGTTTGTTTATTAAGAAAATAAAAATGTTCGTGTCCGCTCGTGTTCGTTCATGTTCGTTTGTTAAAAAACTAAATGAACACTCATGAACAAAACGAATACAAATGACAATAATAAACAAACATAAATGAACAATGACAAACAAGCATAACTATCAATGATGCTAAGCCTTTGGCCCGATCACGCGTCAAGCGAAACATTATGAATGGTGACTCGTTTTTGTAGCAATAGAGTTTCCATTTCTTGTCCATACATTCTGATGTTGATCAAACATGGGGCCATCAGCTATACCAGAATGGTGGAATGGGCCTGGTGGTCCAACCAACACCGACTTCAAATCCTTACTATCTGGGGTGGGGGGGTGGGGGGGGGGGGGGGGGGCTTTGATAACCATATCATTCAAGGACCCAGGATAAAGATTCGATGGGCAGTCAATTATGTTGCCGGAACTTGAACCACACTATAGGGACGAAAGTAAACTATTTAAGAAAAGCGAACTCTATATATATTAAAACAAGTTACACTAAGGGCCAGAATTTTACACTAACAAGCAGAATATTAACACCACTGATGAGAAAAAGGAAGAAGGCAAGGGCCCTCCCCGCCCTCGATAAGCTTCGCTCATGGTTATGATTATGTTTACATGTTCTAACTTCTATATGTTTGTTTCTGCAATGATATGAGTTAGATTGTTTAAACTATATAGATGTAGTAATTTAAAGATTCTTGTAAATTAAATTCAATTCGAATAATATGAATTTATTTTATTTTAACATTAAAACTAGGATTGTTTTTAGCGACAAATATAAAATTTAGGATTATTATTGGCTTAGTATGAATTACTATATAGATAATAAGTTAGATTATTAAAATCTAATTTTTCTTGCTAATATGAATATCAGCTTGAGTAGTGAGTATTTAAATATATGAAATGCAAAGTGAGTCCTTAAATACGGGGAAGTTGATGTGGGAAGATTTTAGAAAATGAATAAAATCTTTTCAGGATGATGGTTATCATTAGTTACGAGTAGGGGTGTTCACGAGTCGAGCCAAACCGAAAGGACCTTTGCTCATGTTGGCTCATTTCCAAACCGAACCGAGCTTATCGGCTCGTTTACAACTGAGCGGAAAATCGAACGAGCATTTTTCGAGCATTAAATTTTCGAGCGGGCGCAAACGAGTGGCGAACAATTTATACAATCCAACTCTCTAGTGTGGCATATGATTTATACCGCAACGAATAAGATTTCATTACATAATATTTTCATGGATGACAATACATTGTGGCTGACAATGAGATTAAGTCTGTAGCCGATAAGGCGGAGAGCATATTGCAGAGAACGATAACGATGAAAGCGGGAAATTATCAAAAAAATGTCTCTTAACGGATTAGAATTTCACTTCTATGTTTGATGTATAACTTTTTATTAGATTGATTGATCAAGTATGTATAAATATAATTGTATATTTGTATATAATGGGTCAAATCTACTAGGGTGCTACGTATAAACTATATATGCATATTAATTCGAGCCGATCCGAGCCGAGCGGACCTTTGCTCGTGCTTGGCTCGTTTACAAACCGATCCGAGCCGAGCGGCTCTTTTACAATCGAGCAAAAATTCGAAGGAGCATTTTTCGAGCAGATTCCAAGCGAACGTCGAGCGACGAGCGGTTTGAACAGCCGAGAGATAGAAAATAGAAAACCGATATGAAGTTTTCAGAAAGATAAAGATATGTGATTATTTTCTAAATTGTTTTTAATGAAATAGACAAAAATAAGTAAATATGATATTTTGATTATTAACGGCACATGCGATATTTGATTTTGTTTTTAGTAAATAAGATGAGTAGAAAACTTCTAGGCACCTATGAAATTTACGCTTTAAAATTAATCTTAGAGTAAATTACAGGATTGGTCTATGTGGTTTGCTCACGTTATAATATTGATCTCAATTTTTAAAAAATTACATTTTTGGTCTTTACTGTTTGTCAACTTATAACACGATTGATTTTTAGCACTAACTTTTGTTAAGTTTTTTGATTAAGTGAAAGTGAAAAACCATATTACTTTTTACTAAAAGACAAAATATATGTGGCGCCCTTTCTTTTAATTGAATTATACATATTTATATAATCATATTATAATTATAATAATAAATATATACATATATAAATACATCGTGATCCACCATCCACGCAACCCACCAGCAGTGTCAACCACCACCGGCAACCAACCACTATCTCCATCCCCACCGTCCATCAGACTGCCACCATCCATCAGACCACCACCATCACCGTCCCCGCCAATCAATATCCCACCGGCGAACTCCACCTGCTGGACCTCCACCGGTGCACCACCTGCCACCCCTGTCGTCATCAGGCATCACCGTAGCACCACCATCGTTCCTCATCCTAATTCCACATCATCTACCCTTCACCGTACCAACTCAGTTTCTAATTCCACCTCATCTCACGTACCTACATACTAGCTTCCCCTTTTAATCAAATTTATTTGAAATCATTGATTGATTGAATTTGTTTATGTTACTTTCTAGCTTTGTTCATGGCAGATTACCATATGAGAATCTCTAGCTTTATCCTATTTTGAGAATCTCAAGCCTGATTCTGTTTTGAGGACAACCATCACTTTAAGAACCAATCATGTTACGGTTTAGTAAAAAGTAAAGATCAAAACTGTAATTTCTCAAAAGTTGAGACTAATACTGTAATATGAACAAAACACAGAGACTAATCGCGTAATCAACTCTTTATCTTAATTACGTCTATATGGCGCGATCACAGATCCAATTACATCTTTCTCCAAAAACAAGTTTCTACACATGGGTGACGATTAATAGCCTCCCTCTTTTTTTCTTTCATCAGTTTGCCCCTTACAAAAAATGTTCAAAGCTCACCGCTTCGTCTACTCATACATCATAAGTAAGTCCCTAGGGTATGTATGAACTTCCAAGCTACTTTAATAATAAAAGAAAATAAAGATCTCCCACCTTATTAGAGCTATGCCAAATATTGTAAGATTAATGTTGGAAAAGCAAAATTACTTAATATCCATTGATCTAATGATTATTGCTCAGACATTTATTATTGAATAAAACTTGTAAAGTCAGATTTCACGTAATCGGATTAGTAATGATTAAGATACGAGTGGGTGTTATCTGTTACATTAAGAATAACTATAATGAATGTGTTGATATAATACCCGTTTCACAACATTAAAACTCATATAAAACGATAATAAATTATTAGTTTTCTAATTATTGGTGATGAATTAAGTTAATAAACATGAAAACTAAGGCGAGCAAGATGGAAAAGAAACTAAAAAATATGATACCAATCGTTAAATCACTAGAGAATAATAATCAATATAAACATAAAGAATTCAATATATCTTTTATTAACACAACAAAACTTGTAAATCGTTACAGTGCCAATACAATATCAACTACAAAAGTATAGACTTTAAAAACGAATTCATAAAAGAATAACAAAATAGAAAGTAAAGAATAACAAGTTTACCAAATCACACATGATCAATAACACATGCTCACTCGATCTATCAGCAAGCTGCCTTTGGTGGCTCCACCGATGCCGCCACCTCCTCCGCCGGTGCCGCCACCTCCTCCGCCGGAACCTTTACCTCCCTCTCAGCAGCCACCTCTTCTTTCTTCTCTTGCTCCACTGTCTCCACAACCACATCCTTATCTTTTGTATCCTTGTCGACGACTATGAAACTCGACACCTTCTCGAATACAAAGAAAACGGGCCCCTGAACCAGCGTTGGCCCGAACTTAGAGCATGCTTCGTGAACCGGTTTGGACCCCGGAAACTCTACGTGGATTAAACAGATATGTTTAAGTAATATTTCTTGATTTATCACCACTAGTAAAACAGTGGTGGAGATTGAGTATTATTATAGGTGCGAAAATAATTTTTTTAATAGAGTTAAATATAAAAAAATTTAAATTATCAAACTAAAAACAAATACTACTGATGAAAAATAAAAAAAGAAAGGCCGCCCCCAGCCCCTATTAGCCTTCGTCTCCGTAGAAAAGCATCATGTTTTTTTACGACGCTTTTGGTTATAGGTTGTCAAAATATACTATTTCCGACAAGTTTGTGACAAAAATATTTTTGTTACAAATTGTGGTCTAAAAGTTTTCTCACAAAATTGGATAGTAATTAATAGGTACCTATTTTAGAGAGTTCTTCAAGAAATTTGGTAACTCCTGTAGCGTTCTTTTTCAAGGAAGCATCCTTAGGTTCCTTCACCAACTCCTGTAAATTATGTAGGTCACAAAATCATGTTAATGTTAAAAAAAATACACTCCGACGAAATTGAAACTTAAATAAAATTGAAGTCATGTTGGTATGTACCTTTATTTCAGTAGGAGAAGCTTCATAGATCTCCATTACTTTAGTTTGGAGTTCAGTTTGCTTCTCTTCAAATTCTTTAGTGTATTCTTCCTGCATGGACATGCACCAATGGTATCAGTAAAACACAGCTTTCGCTAGACAGTTAGCCTTCAAAAGGTTTAAAGGCAGAAAACCAGTATAGGAAGTGTTTACCACCTCGTCACCCTCTTGAAGGCTTAGATAATTATTAATTGAAGAAACAAAGATGACTGATTGAGTTATTATAAAGAATAGTTTGTCAAGAGATCAACCTTAGCTTCATCGAAGGACTTGCAAGCTTCGGCTGCAGCGGTCTTCTTGGTGTTGTTCTTCTCGAAAATCTTCTTAAACTTCGGTACGACTGTAGATTTCCAGTAACCCATCTTCTAATTCGTTTTTGATTATGTGGAAGTCTACCTACACATAGAATGATAGAAATCCACTCTTTCAACACAATACTAATTGTGTGTATTCTGTTTAGGCAGAAAGAGAAAGACAAGAACTTACCTTAATATTCAGACACAAATTCTGGAGGATAGATTTTGTGTGTTGTTGTTGTTGTTCGACAAGAAGTGAAGAGACCAAGTGTGTTGTTATAAGCGCTTCACCCCAACCATATGCACATATTTTATTCTTTATTCCATTTCTACCCCCCTTAATTTTATTACATTCTTAACTAATCCACCTTAGTTAACATGTTAATGTCGGTGGTTAAGTGGTGTTCTTCACGATCAAAAGATTAAGGGTTTAAATTTTATAGAGTGTATGTTATAAAACGTTTTAATCTACAAAATAAGATAATTAGAGTAATAAAGTTATATGTTTATAGGATATATTTTTACCATTCAGAAAGGAAAACTTTAAACTATAATCTAAGTTTCTTAAGAGTCCTATTGAAGTTATTCAAACTTTTTGGTTTATTAATTTAAAGTCATGTAATTTTCAATAAACACAGTGATTCAATCTTTTAAAAGTTTTGTAATTGTTAGATTCTCTTTAGAACTAAGTCACTAATACTAGTTACTAGGGCTACAAACGAACCGAACGAACACGAACAAAGTCTTGTTCGTGTTCGTTCGTTAAGAAATAAACTTGTTCATGAACACTTATCGAACGAGATTTCTTGTTCGTGTTCGTTCATTAAGAAAATGAACATGTTCATGACTGTTCACGAACACTTACCGAACCCAAACGAACACAAACAAAAGCAAACGAATACAAACAACTGTTCATGAACATGATGAACACAAAAAAATTCATAAACACAAACGAATACAAATTATTATAGATTTATTATAGAATAAAATTTATATTTTTTATTACAAAGATTACACAAAATTAATAAAAAATAATAAGTAGTTAACATATATATCAAAAAATACTTGATATAATAGTCATAAAAATAACTGACACAATAATTAAGAATATAAACGAACATAAACGAACACTTTATCGAACGTTCACTAACGAACACTAATGACATACACGAACACATTATTGAACGTTCGCGAACATAAATGAATGAACGCGGGTTGTGTTCATATTCGTTCGTTTAACTAAACGAACGAAATTTTCGTGTTCGTGTTCATGAACTATGTTTTCATTATTACTTCTCACTTGTAGTTAATTAAAAATTAGTATTAAATATATAGTATTTATGATTTATATATGTTTCATTTAAATAAATTAATTTAATAATTAAGTTCTAACAATATAAAAAAAATTCTCAAAATTGATCAAGTTTGTTACATTTATGACGGATTTTAGAGTTTCTGCAATAGTTTCTAGTTTAAAAATGATTGTAAACTAGTTTATGGAGAATTTACTAACTCAACAAACGGATTCTAACATTATTACATGTACTTGTTATAATACCACGTCTAGGATGAATATAGTGATTGAGATGCCAGCACACTTGCAATATTATTGTCGATATTTGATTAGATTATATTGTAAGTGTGAAAGAAGAGTTGAGTTAGTTGGCAATATAATTGGCATTAAATGATTGAAGATTGAAAGAGCTGAGGCTGAGGGGGTATTCAGACAGCTGGTAACAATGGGAGGGGACCCAATGGTGACCTGTGAAACCAACATTATGTGAACGTACACTCAAGATCAAACCTTAAAACGTGGGTTAGCTGTGGGTGGGGTTTTCATTTCATCCTTCAATATTCTAATTATAATCAGACATTATATATATATATATATATATATATATATATATATATATATATATATAAAAGAACTAACACTAAACATTATTGATGTTTCCTTAATCTCTTCGTTTGGGACTTTAAATACTAGCTAAAAACAATGTGGATCTGGAATAAGCTATTTGAGGGATGGTTGGTTTCACATGAGTAATTATGATTCTATTCAGATGACTTGTTTTTTTATTTAAGCTGGTGAAAATTATTCATTGTGAAAAGAAGTAATTAGTGATTGATTATTGTTGTATCAACCAAAATCTCAATAAGAAAAATGATTATTCCTTTTTAGGGTTGTCGCTTATGACGGTAGATCGCCAACGAATCAAACAAAAATCTAGAACGAGAAGGAAATTTTATATTTTCTTAAAATATGAAGTGATATGAGTTACGAATAGATTGTTGGTGGATCTAACAATATCCCAAAAAGAAAAGAAATATAAAATTAGGTTTATAAAGGTATTTCATGTAAATCACTGACGAGTTAATGAACCTAGGTCAATAACAATCAAATTTGGCAAATCACAACAATATTTAGTGAATCACATCTATACTTGACGAATATTGGTTAATGTTGCTCGATGGTTTATAGTGGTTATTCACAACCATATCTGGTCAATTTGTGTCAACAATGATCATTTACAACCATACTTGGTCTACCTAGGGGCAGCAATGCTCATTTACAACCATACTTTGTCTATATAGGGCAATCACTCTCATACTTGGTCGATCTTGGTCAACAAGATTATTTACAACCATACTTGGTCAATTATGGTCTTTCAAGGTTGATTACAAAACCATACCTAATCAATATAAGTCAATCTTAACTATACTTGGCTAACTATGGCAAATCACAACCATATGTGGTCAATAATTGCCATTCAAGGTTAATTACAACCATACATGATTAAGTCAGGTCAATCACAATCATACCTAGTTAACAATATCTAATCACAACCACATATAGTCAATCATGGTCACTTAAGTTCAATTATAACCATATTTGGTCAATTTAAGTTACTCATTATCATTCTTTTCCCATTATGGTCATCTAGTGTCCCAATCTTACCTATCAAGACCTAATGACTATTAAGTTTCATAATGTTCAATAGAGAGCTATGATGACCCGCGTGAGCCTTTATAACTCATTATAACATAATCTGAGTCATTACAACACAATCTAACCTATTAAGACCCATACGACTGTTAAAAACCCATGATATATCATAACAAATACGGTCCAACATGTTCAAGTAAGACATGTACAAGCCATTATAACGCAATGTATCCTAATATGGGTTATTTACAACAAAATCTAATGTTTTAAGACCTATTACGATTGGTAAGACTCATCACGTCTCACCTAACAGATGTCATGACCTTAAGATCTAATATTGCCTAAGAACCATTATTACTTATCACGACCTAGCTAATATGAGAGTCATTAGACAACTAAATTCTTAAGACCTAATATGACATATTATGGACCCTCATGACACATTAAGAGGTTTCATGATTCTTAAAACCCAAATATGGCTTTTTAAGACATGTATAAGTCAGTACAACACAATTCAACGTACTATGTAAAGCATATATATATATATATGGTGTGTGGTGAGTTGACTTTTTAGTTTCTTATGCTAATCACACTAATAGAATAAAATAGTTACATTTCGCCCCCACCCCCTTTGAGTTTTGACTCAAGCTCCACCCCTGTTTAAAGCATTTTAAATCTTTGGGTTTGAGCTTGGTTGTGGCAGTTAGCAAGAATATTATGTGTCTTATGCTAATCACACTAATAGAATAATGTGTGTTACTGACAGATTTTTATCTGCGGGTAGAGTCCGCCGTGCGCTAATCTCCTATAATAACTAATGCAATGCATTAACATTTGTTTATTATTATTATTATTATTATTATTATTATTATTATTATATTATTATTATTATTATTATTATTATTTATTATTATTATTATTATTATTATTATTATATTATTATTATTATTATTATTATTATTATTATTATTATTTTCAGCTACATTGTCTAGAAAAAGGTTCCGATGATTAGCCGATGATAATCCTTCGGTGCCCAAAAGTTAATATTCCCACAAGTGGGCTTTTGAGAAAAGATTCCACCTTAGATTTTAGAAAAATGTTTCCAAAAAACAAATAAACCAAGAGTTAAGTTAATTATAAATGTTTTGAAGTCTTTAGTTTCACATTCTATCGTTTTCAAATGTCTTTGTCTCACGAAAAAAGTTATTCTTTAAATACCAATATACGCTATGTATAGCAATGTTTTAGTTGAGATCGATGGTCTCTCATGTTAAATAAGAAAAATATGACAATGAATCCGTTATTGAGCAGCAAATATGGCGTTATCAACTCATTCATGTCTTAATTAGATGGTTATTTCTAGTGATACATAATAATTGTATTCTTGTCTTTTGGGATAAGCATGCGAAGATATGTAAATGTTGCTCAACTTTGCCAAAATGATAGAATTCACGGGTGAAATGTGAACAATACTACCAGCTTGCCTAGTCATGATCTCACTCATAATGAAAGTGTTTGCTCTTAATGTAGTAAGGAGCGAGCAATTTTTAGGACTTTGCATCCTCGAATGTGCCATGAAGTTTCATATATATCCCCTTGTTTTTATGTGACGTCATTAATGGTATTTTGTGAAATTTTGAATATATCAACTAGAAATAACTAATTAATTTTTAACATCTAAAAATATAAAGTAAACCCGTGTGTTATACGGTTATATAAAACAAAATATTAATATAATAAATTTATTAATTATAAAATGATATTTTAAGATATGATATAATTGAAATTACGTATGAAAAAATAGAAATAAGTAAGAAAACATTTATATCAATTTTTTTTTAATTTTGTTTTAATTTTTTCCAATAAAAAATAAATATTTTGTTTTAAAATAAACCGTATAAAAATGCCATTTTTAAAAAGTTTCTTATTATAACTCCCAAGTTTAATTATTTTTATTTTAAAATGTTGACTTTTTAAATATACCAGTTTTAAAATATTTCGTATTTTTAAAAAATATTTATGCTTTAGAAAAATTATTGTGTTATAAAAATTATTTATTTAAAGATAATTTTGATAAATAGATCTCTTTCTTATTAAATCTAAAAAGTGTTAAATAATATTATTGGTAACTAAAGTAATTTTTTAATAGGAGAGAAATGCAGAAAATTTTTGATGAAGATGATTGTGATGTTGACACGTGTTATCTCAAAATACTACTTTTATTAAAGTAGAAGATTTATTTGCAATTTTTGGTTACATATGCATTTTATGAAAATAAAATGAATTCAATATAGGAGGAGCATGACAAGGGCCATCAAATAGCAGAGAATTAATCAAATATACACCTCTTTAATATTTAAGCGACTTGTTATACACTTAGATTTTTGTAGCATAAATTAAAACATAATAGTTGAGAATTAATTAAATACATTAAAAACGTAATAGAGGAGAATTAATCAAATACGTAAGTCATAAACCTAAATGACATTTTGATGGGTGTTTATTGAATCGAATCGAGTCAAATTTGAGTTAACCAAATTGAATAAGTCAAATTTTGAAATTTCATAGTAGATTCGAATTCGATAAAGATCAATCAAATTCGAATCGAATTCGGAACTTTCAAACACCATTCGAATTCGATTCATATTCAAAAAGATTCGTATTTAATAAAAAGAATTTTTAATCAAATAGCATTTTCAAAATTTATTCGACAAATACAATTTCAAATGCTTAAAATAAATAAACAAGCATAACATATGAAATATTACAAGTTTCAAATAAGTCAAAAGATATCAATTAGACATTACAAGTTTCAAATGTTACGCATTGTGATTTCTAAAATGATGATTTTCAAATAATATAATACTAAAAATGTAAACATTTTACATTTCAAGTTCATTGTATACTCCTCATTTGATAATTGTTTAATCATCGCCAATTTAAAAAACCGCACAATGACATGTTGAAATAACACAATGAGCTATAAGAACGTGGAAAAAGTTTAATTTTTATATCAATATTATACACGTTTTAAAGATAAAATTACTTGTGTTTATGATATAATTTTTAGAAAAATATTATTGTATGTAAAAGTTACAAGCAATTATAAAATATGGAACTTTAGAAGGGCAAACATACCAATTTTATTATCAGCTTAATCTTAATTAAAAATACATGTGTTAACATCTTAATTATTCTTATACTTTCAAGTTTTTAGTGACTTTGTATTTGAACTTTCTACTGCTATTAACAGAATATGTACAAGAAAACTACTACAGTTTACGGATCACATTTGCAGACATCTATAAAAGAAAATATAGATCAAATCACTATAGTCTGCAAGATAAAGACTATTTGGTTTTTAACTCTAATAAATAATACTTTCTAAAATAAAAAATCAACCCACATTCAACCAAGAAAAATTAACTTTAGATTAGTAACCTACATTAAAACATTTCATAAAACACAAAGAAGTTACGACTTGTAATCAAATCAAAAGAATTAAAATTAACCTATTGTCAACCACATCCACATGTATAAAAACAAAATTAAACAAGATAAACACATTACCCGATGACTAGGAGGGTGGCCAACGGCGATATGGGGTGTGCGACGATTGTGATGAGCGATGGGTTGGGGTGCGCAAGGGTTAGGGTGTGCGACGGTTGGAGTGTGCAACAACTGCAGGTGGTTAGCGACGAGGGATGGTGGCCGGCGGCGAGAGCAATGGTGGGGGGTTGGGAGGCGGCTAGAAAGTGGAGAGGGTAGAAGGGTTTTGATAAGAGAAAGATTTGAGAAGAAAATGAGTTTGAGAAGAGGTTTGAAATTATATTTTTTTCCTGTAAAAAAAAACACATGTAAGTATTTTTTAATAAAATATATTCAAAAAAATAAACAGTCTGCAAATACTAATACCTGCGTGTGGTCTGTATTGTGCAGACAGAAGATATTTCGTATATCTTTTTAAAAAAAACAAACATTTATCTTTTTGTGAGTTTGTGTAACACCCATATTAGGCCCAATTGTGGAGCAAAATACCCGGTCTTTAACATTTATAATTACTATTATAATATATATGTGTGTTTGTGTAACATAATAAATAACACCAAGTATTTCATCTAAGTTTCCGTCTAAATTACCAACAAAATATAATATCCATCAACACTTCCGACAGAAAATAAAATATAAATGATAATAATTACATGTACTGATAGAATTATTCTGACTAGCATTTTTTAGTAAGCAAAGATGAACCAATTTTCACTGCATACGTCTTGCTTTTGCGTATGTGTTATATGTACCATAATTTGGTTTATGTGCTGATCTATGATGTCTTTTTTAACACGTGTGAAACACTACATTGCTCCAAAGTGGTAGAAAGTTTTTCAAGTTATATGTCTTTTTGAAACACTTAGATTAATAGTAATGCTACTCTAAGTACGATTTGATCCCCTACATAAGTTATGATAATTAGATAGATGGGTTGAGTACATTAAATTTATAATAGGTAATCAATGTTAATATTTGCAATGCATAACTTGATCACACGCAAGTTCGTCCATATACGCAAAAATTCGTCACAACGCAATGTTTTGTAGTGTGACATGTGAGGAAAGGGACTCAATTAAAGTACCGTGGAACCGCCGTAAGCTTACATTGGTCACTTAGTTTGTTTGTCTAATGGGCTATTTGATAGCATTTTAAAGATCATTAAAAGTATCGTGGAACTGTCATATAACTCATTTGTTTGCTGTGCATTTTGTGAGCACATTTACGGTTTTTTATTTATTTAAATCAGAGATTGGTTCACTTGTATAAATACATTTGGGTTTTGATTGGTTCGTAAATACAATCGATGAAAGAAAACATGAAGCTAATGGACTTCAAATGTCTTTTACAAGATAAAAAGCATCTTCTACCCAGTATTCATCAATTATTAAAATGAGATTTACGGAACAACAAAAGCCAAACACATTTTATATCTTATCAAAAAACCATTATACAAGTAAAATAATCCTTAATTTGATAAAAGAGAAATAGTTATGCTACTGATCAAAGAAAAAAATGATATTCTCTAATGTGGGTGGGAAGTTATCATCGGTCAGTGCCGTTGCCTATCTTTGTGGCCTTTTCTACAAGTTTGAATGAATTTAACAAGAACTCATAATAATAGCAGATACTTATACAAACAGACTTAGAAATATGAATTGCAAGAAATCAACAAACAGAACGTTATAATGTAACCAAACAGAGAACTCAACCCAAAAAAGACTAGTATAACCGGTGAGAAAGCGTTTTTTTTATTTCTAAACCCCATATCGGTTGTATGGACAAGTCCTATAACTTGCAATGATCTCAATACATAACATTTGACCCCCTTAAATGTCGACATACTTGATTGATCACGACCACATAGGTCATGGTTGGCTCTTTCCAGGCCACCGATCCGAGTTTGGCTCTGACACTATTGTTACAGAACAAACAGAAAAGCTCAATCCAAAAGATTAACAAGATAGGTAAGAGTGAGCTCATTGATCTATAAATCATAGATCAATTGCCTATATAACCAATGTGACATAAGTCTCATCGTTTGCATTGGTTCTTTCTAGGCCATCACTTTGTGCGCCAGCCACCACTTCGAACATGTCTCTAATACCATTATTATGAACCAAATATAAAATGTTAACCTAAAAGATTTGAGTGAGTGCATTTAACCTATACACGCCACATCGATTGATAAAACCTACGAACTGACTTACTAATATACGTCTTGGGCTTCAAATCCAGACTTTGTTCTTGGCCCACGTACACATATGGCAATACTGTTTAATTTGGCCCATTAAAAATGCATAAACATAGATGTGTTGACCCATTACTACTAAAAATAATAATGTCGGCCCATTTGGATTAAAAGGATTACATGACCTGATGACCAATAGGCAATAGCTTGCAAGTGAGAACACTCAAAATGCTTCACTACAAACTCAAGGAGTGAACCAAGTCGATAGCTTGCAATGTATGTCATTATAGAAGTTGATTATGTTCAAAAATATATGTGGTCTTTTTTTATTTGTTTTTGTTTATAAAATTTTGTTTGTGTTCGTTTATGTTCATAAATATTTGTTTACTTTAGTTTACGCTTCGTAAGTATTCGTGAACAGTTTATTTTCTTAATTTATAAGCACGGAAAAGAATTCACGTTCAGTAAATGTTCGTGGACAGTTTATGAACATGTTCATTTCTTTGTCTTGTTCATGTTCGTTCGTTTTGTTTACAACCTTATGTACGAAAAACAACTAACCAGTTTTGTTAAACATCAATTTCCACATCATGTTTCCTTGGATTGAAAGTCTATTTCATGTTTTCGGGTTGACACTTCATGGTACTTACTTAGATTTACCTTTCTTCAAATTTCAAGCATTGGATTATTACATAAGGAAAGCCCTACGCACAAGCCACATGCATGGCGGTCCCAAGGTTGTCAACCTAGTTAAGCATGAAAGGTGGCGGATCTAAAGTTTTTTTTCTAAGGTAGGAAATGTCTATCACCAGATATTAATTTTTTTGGTACGGTCCAGGTTAGGTCGGATCGCATGACGTATTAAGAAGATAAGAAAATCAAATAAAAACAAATAATTTGAAAATGAGTTATTAGATTTAAATAATTTGAACTTTCATTTATTGGTCAGGTTTAATTCAAACTTAAGAAATGTTATAAACACTCCTAGTTTTGAATTTATTTCTTTCAATAATCCATTATTAACTGAGAGTTTACCCCCCCCCCCCCCCGGACAGTTTTTTTTATGAAATGAGGGCAACTATAAGTCATTTTTCAATTTTGCCGTCATTCAGTCTCTATCAGGTTTGTTTTTTTTTTGTATATCCTCAATAGTCACCTGAAATCTACCTCCAATAAGTTAAGTGTTTCATATCAAAAGTTTGAGATTCATTGCAATGGAGGAGCTTGAACATATCCGTAGGGGGGCGGGGGCAAAATTAATTTATTTGGGGAGGGGGGGGCGAACTCGAGTTTTATATAAACATTTACACTACTCGACCAAAAATTTACACTACCGGACTAAAGTTTAACACTACCGACGAAAAAAAGAGCCCCCCCAGGCCCCTTAAATCCTCCGTCACTGATTCACGGGTTTCTGCGCATAGAAGTTTTAGATTGATGAACCTAATGGTTAATTTTGATTTTTTGCTTAGTGTTTTTGTCATGTAAGTAGTCTACATCGTCAAAAAACTAACACCGTTCACTATCAGTTAGTAAGGAATCATTGTAAAAAAATAAACTTAAAGTTGGGAGTATCTGAAAATATATCATAAGTTACGATTAATCTCGGTCAATAAAAGAAATGGGGGTTATTAAAATCCAATAACCCTCTGAAAATTGATCCACCAACATGTTTTACTTGTCAACCTAGTATTAACAATTAACACTAGGGTTGTAAATGAATCAAGCCAGCTCGTGAGCTACTCTAAATCGCCTCGTAAAAAGCTTAGTTCAAGCCGGTTTTAAACAATTCGAGCTCATATTAGGGCTCATTTAATAAATGAGCTCGAGTTGGAGCTTCACGTATCAAAACCGCTTGTGTGTCTAACAAGCTTTTTATTTATATTATTTTTATTCAATATATTAAAATATAATTATATGAATATATCATTATAATTTTTTTTAAAAAAAAGTTAATCAATAAACAAGAAAACCTAGGCCAAGCTCAAACTTGAAAAAAAATCAAATTAAAAAAGCTCTTCTATATATTAGCCAAACTTAAGCCTTGGGGTTAAAATTCTACACGAGTTGAGCTCAAGCACGAGTTGAGTTCTCTTAAAGCAAAATAATACCAGCATAAGCCTATACAAGCTTAGGCTTGATTTGGCTGCTCTACCCGTCCCGTCTTATATAACACTCATCATAAAAAAAATTATAAATTATTTACTGATAAATTGGCTTTGTTAGTAAGTTAATTGTTAATTTAAACTTAAAGTATCCAAAATAATGTTTTAATAAACTTATCATCTAAACAAATTGATTTATATTTGTTAATTACGTTATGGAGGTTGATTTCAAAATTATTACGTTAGCTTAAAATTTTCTTAATATTTTTTTAGGGTCAGCTTAAATTTTATGGGGTCGATGTCAACATTAGAATGAAAAATGATGAGGCGCATACAAACCCTACCGGCCTGCCCCAAACATTGGGTACGCCCCTGCGCCTGGTGCATTGGGGGTGTCTTAAGCCCAAACATCTAAAGTTGTAGCTTTAAGCGGTTAACCCATTAATTTACGTAGTGCCTTAGTTTTCTCAATAAATTTATATATATGGATATGCTAATGTATTTAGACTTTAGTTCAAAAATATTAATAAAATAGATAACTTTACTGATAATAATTCTTTTAGTTTGTCGTTGGTGCATATCCCAAACAAAAAAATGAGGGTTTATAGTGTAAACTTTAAAAATGGCTCTTGACTTTTGATTCACTTAAGACCTCGAAACAAATTTATTTATAAGTTTTAAAACGACCCTCGATGTACACATCATTATCCTATATTTCTGTAAGATACTATTTTTATGAAATGAACCGTCTGTGAATTATCTCATGCTGTAGCTAATTAGTGTGTATTAGACTATTTGGACCACGATATTAGGCATCCAATAGTCACTAGTTGACCTTTACGTACAACTTCAACACACGTTATTAAGGAACTATGTCAACTTGGTAGCAAACATAAGCTTATAAACAATTCCTAAAATATATACTATAAAATTCTATTTGGATTATAAAATACATATAGGTTGGAAAACAAAATTTTATCACTTTGTAGTTCGTACGTGCAAACCAGTAACCTATTTGACTTCATTTTCTTTATTAATAACGTTGTCCACAAGTGACAAACATGTGCATCACTCCTATTCACACACACATGTCTATATATACAAACAATCCATACATCACTTGCAACTCATAAACCACTTATAAAGATTAATCAACTAGACAATATGTTGATCAATGAGAGCTCAAACACAGAGAAACAAGTTTCTGTTGACCCAATGTCCATCAAACCATTGCCTTTGTTACCCACAAACTACAAGTTCCTAACCAACTCCCTACCCAACTCACCTCGCATCGGTGGTGTGTCGCACCCTCGGTCTCACTCTCCGCTCGCTGGCTGCACTGATACCCACCTTCAACGAAGCAAATCGGGTGGAGAACAACGATCGTCTATACCCTATGGCGGTTTTGATCTTTGGGCAAATCTTAACAACACCATTGATCATAAATCTTCCAAAAAGCATGGTAAAAATGGTAATGGTGATCATAAAGGTGGAAATGTGTCGAAAGAGGTTAAAAAGACTAATGAAATGGACTTCAAATGTGGTGCTCTTTGCTTGTTCTTACCGGGGTTCAGTAAGGGTAAACCGGTGAGAGCAAGAAGAGTGCAACCACAAATGGTTTCACACCGAATTTCGCTTGAGAAATTCGAGTGTGGGTCGTGGAGGTCGTCCGCTATTTATAGTGATGACGACCCCTCGTCTGCACTCTACTTTGATCTTCCGTTGGAGCTTATACGAACAAGCGTAAGTGATAACGCTTTGCCTATGAACTCGGCTTTCGTGTTCAACAAAGGGGGTGTGAAAGGGGTTCTTAAGACAAAAGGGGGATCGGTAGAACGAAAGTCACAAGAGAGTCGTCATGTTCGGTTTTCGACGTGTTCTTCAACCACGCAACCTGCGTCGCCCATCACGCCTCGCTTATGCAAGGCTCGAGATGATTTCAATGCGTTTTTAGAAGCTCAAAGTGTTTAAAATTGTATTTGTAGTGTTGTTTCTTTTCAAGATTTTGTTCAGCGAGTGTGTAAAATTGTTGGAATAACCAGGTTCGTCACAACGAATCACGTATAATTAGTTTTATACAAACAAACTGCTTACTATATACAAACTAGGTCCCCCCCCCCCCTCATGCCACGTGGCGGGAAATATGTCACTTTTTTCTGATGCTACGTTACGTTACTTTTGTTGTTATTAGCTTGGCTCGTCAAAAACCATAGAAGCGAATATTAGGTACCGCCAATATCAATATGCCAATTTTTTTACTCATAATCAGTTCGATTCGTCATGGTACCGTGACGGTAACTACACTCGTAATAGCTTACTACACCAAAAAAATCCATTTTTATACAATTATGTTTTCAAAAGAAAATTATATTGGAAGATGACCTGGAAAATGAATATGCCCGAGTATTTCGTTTCTTAATAAAAGTCTACGAACGAAAGTTATTACAAAAAAACAAAATCACTAGACAATAAAACGGGTTTAAAACGTAAATTATATCGTAAAAAACGAGAGAATGAAAACTAAAAGAAACTAACTCATTTACCATTTATAACAAATTCATAAAATACTAATGTTTTGTGGCAAAAGTTGAAGTTTTTAAACTTAACTTTTAAAATTTTTAGGGACTAAAATATAACTTAACCATACATTGGACGAGTTTCTGTCTCATACAGCTCGTGTCGAAACATGAGTGAAGTTTAGGAAAGATGAAGAGAGCCAACTGCTGACTGTCGGGGCGGGGAAAAAAACCCAACCCCAGAGCGCTTCCTTTTTTTTCCTATTTCATCTCATTTCATTCCGGGACATGTGGCTAATACTAATATAATAAATGAAGTAGTCATCGTCTGACCAGTCAACTAGAACACCAGACCGCACTTGTCCACCCATTTTGTCTCGCCCTAAATGGAATCCTTTAAATAATCTAATAATGAAGTAATCTTCGTCTAACCAATCGGCTAGAACACCAGACTGCCCGTGCCCGCCCATCTTGCCTCGCCCTAAATGGAATCCTATAATTACGTTGCGCCCCAACCTGAGTCCCCACATCCGCTTTTCCCCGCATGAAACCCAAGATGGGGGAGGGGGCAGCTTCGATAGCTTTGGTTATGAAAACTCTTGATCTTGTAGCATTAGTGTCATCAGTTCACCCAAGATCGGCAGGACAAATAACTACTAGTTTTGTGAAAGAAAATTTCCTTGCGTGACTGGAAAAAGTTGAAAAAGAAAGAGATTTATTAGCTATGAAATCTGACAGGTATCAGTATGAGACAGAGATGGCTATTCACAAAGCATTCTATGATGCGTTCCGATCTGAGGAAAAAAAGTATTATGCTTAGAGGTATGGATGGTCCTAAGGCTTGCCTACTATTTTGTTATCGGAGCTGGATCACTTGAATCTTTTTCCAGTGCTCATTTTACTACTACTACTTCTACTAGTATTCTTACTTCTATGGATGGCTATGGTGGTTAAGGTGGAGCGGATGCATCACCATTCTTATGAAAATAAAGGAAAGTAGCGGACTATTCAGGAATCTCCTAGCTTTGTGTTATAATCAAGGGTTGTGAAAGTAGAGCAAGAGAGGAAGATGAATGTGCAGCTAGGACAAAAACTAGTTCTGAACTTTCTAACTTCAGCTAGCCGACTGGTTTACTACTTTCTTTTAACACTTGAACAACTATCATTGGCATGCGTGCTACTAACTCGCCTACTGCACTCCTACTATCTTGCTACCAAGCATTCTCTATTTACTTGCCTAAGGGTGCACTAAGAAAGATTGCTACAACGAAAAAAGTAAAGAAAATATACACCCATAAATTGTAGACCCCGTCGCCTAACAACACTGACTTCCTTGCCTTACGAAAAGCATTTCAAAGTTTCTTTTTTGATTGGTAGTAGTACAAATCTATCTATTGAATAAGGTAAGGTTCACATCGCTATCTAAGCGCAGATGTGACTAAGTGTCTAGGTGTTCGAAGCATGAGTCATCAACCGGTAAAGGGAATAGTTCATCGAAAACCATTCCTCTCAGGAAAGCGAAGCTAACCGCTTTTAGGCTGCTTTCAAACATTCTTCACTGAAAGAGAGCAAGCTCAGTCATTACAACTTGGGAAAAGCCGACTGCTTTCTTCCGATAATCTATGGCAACGTGAGAAGCTATGTTTCTAATTTGATCACAAAAAATAGGTAGCTCAAAGTCCAAACCCTTCCTCTTAGACAGTACTGTTAATCGGCATGACTTTCTTTTTTGAGTAAGGTAAGGGGTATGGAAACATCCTCTTATCATAGCTTGAACGAGATTCATTGTTGGGAGAAGATGAAGTCTATTCAATCCAACTCCAACCGACCGGCTGGAGAGATATTTAGTCGTGAAAAAAAATAAGAAAGAGATTATTCCCTAAGAGCTTGTCTAGTACCTTTTGTTTAGAGTCTTTCTACTTTCTGTGAGTAATAACCAAGTTGTTATTTCAGGGTAAAGAAAATGAATTGTAAGTCGCGTAATCCCCCTTCCTCCCTTGTAGTAAAATTTTTTCTCTAATAGCAGAAAGCTTCCATGCCCTATTCTCTATTTTGAAAAAGGACCTCTTACGGAAGTTGATAGTTGAAACTTTCTAGCTAGCGATTGATCCAGTTACCGGTAAAGGACAACTGACAGAAGAAAGAAGAGAGACGAGCTACTACCACTCAAGAACTAGAAGAAGAAAAGAAATCGATTCACTTCACCAGCCTTGAAAGAAGTCTGTACTATAACTCAACCTTTTCATCCGTGGAAGGATTCCTTATTCGATGATAAATGTCAATCGAGGGCACCCTCATTTCTAGAGAGAGGATCAGACTACACAGAAGAGGGAAAACACTTATGGGAAAATAAGAAAAATTAATAAATCTATTGTAGCACTCATGTTGCTAACTAATTCAGTTTCAATTAAAATAAAAGAGTTATTTCAAAACTGAAGTTGAAAACAACTCAAAAGTTATAACTCTAAACTGTATATTTTTTCAAAATATAAAGAAGTCAAACCTAAAAACAAATATATGTTATAAGTTTAAAAGACTAGTTGTGCTAAGAATCGTATTATAAAGCCCTTACCCATTATCTAACAACTCAAATTTGAGATTAGATAGTCACATCAAGTAATAAATTACCAAATTCTCAAGCTGGATGAATCGTATTGACATGTTATCTTGCTTGAAACTTAAATTGTTCTATATTCAAATAGGTGTGGATCTATATTCAAGCTAGTAGTAGCAAGCTCAATTGTGAGGTATAGTCGAACCAATTTTATATCCACTTTGCGGCAGAAGAGTTTGAAAACTTTGAAATTTTGGTTTGCTAGAAAGAGAAAAATTCTCAGTATCTTGTTTTAGCTGTGATGGCACGTCATCTACTAACTATTAAAACTTCTGGAGTAACTTCATATTCTATTTTTTCTCTTATTATTAGGATTTTAATTATCCATGCGGAGAATAAAACTCTAGCATCAATAAAAATGTGTATTTACTTGAAATGCCACTTGGACGCGATTGAACATACACACTACCATATTATAAGTCTTGAAGGCAGACTTGTCATGCGAGAAGAATTACACGATAAAGAAGTAAAAAAGGAGAAAATACACTTCCACTTTCCCGATTAAGAACTCACTTATGATGAATTCATACACTCTAGTAGTCCAAAGGCGAATAATAAACACCAAGATGACGATGATTATATATCAAAAAAAAATGAATTTGTAGTTTTTTACAAGGCAAATTGGATTGTATTATTACTCATTGGCTGATAATAATTCATACTATAAATTTGACTAGTAATAATTCTAATTTTCACTTTTATTATCACCCAGAACGAATTATAACTCGATTTAATAATTAAAGAACACAGTTTTGGTCGCATTTGACACTAACCAGTTTGGTTAAAACACTACTGGTTTTTAACCCATTTTTGCACGTCTATATAAGTTACATCACCAAAATTTTGAATTAGGATGAGAGATGAGACCCACTATATTGTCAAAATCATTTGCCTTTAAATTACCATTTCTAAAACCGAGATTTTTGCTATAATGGCGTTGAAGATTTTTAAGCACTAACTCACAAGATACAAACTCCGTCTTCTATATATAGAATGATAAGATCCATGAGACATACAAGCAACAAACTACCACACACTAACCGTAAGTGTAGCTAACTATAACAGAAAATGATTAAACTATATATAATAACTACCTAACAGTTTGATACAATGATTATAAAGGTTCAAAGTTCTCAAATAGAGTACGTAACCCCCGGGTGTGTTGAAAATACAAACTCTCATGATTCATGAACACATTGCCTTCACAACATCCACAATTGGAGCTTCACAAACCGGGCATTCCTCGCTAGCGCGTTGTAACTCCAAACCACATTCGAAGCAAGTGCACATATGTCCACATCTAAAATCTAAGGGTATTAGTGCCGCTTATATATAATAAAAACTTGATACAATTTTGTACAACAAAATGATACCTATATAGAAGTGAATCAACTTGCATATCATAGCAAATAGAGCACTTATGTTCCACAATACCCGATGGCCTCCTTTCCTTCATTTGAACTGCAACAACAATCCTAATCAACTCAAAAACATTACCTCGAAGATCCGTAGGAAATGACGATTTCTGACAAAATTAATTTTGGATGCTTGTGTGAAAACTTTGCTGACTAACTCTAACCAAAGTTTTCAACATATTTTCAAATGAAGTTGTTTCCGACTAATTTTCAAAAAAATTCCAACAGTTTCCGACAAATAAAAATTGTGTCGGAAAGATAAAGTTTTAGACGAAATCCTGACTAAATATAAAATAATATATTTTCAAAAAATATAGGGGTTGGAATTGAGTTGCACCCTTCCGCGAAGTTTTCAAGGAAACATAAATTATCAAAGATATTTGTCACTTATTTTTGTCTGAAAATTGTCAAAAGTTTTCAACACATTTTTAGGCTTTTATATTTTATGGTTATTGAATTTTAATAATTCTAACTTTTATTTTATTGGCCGGGATTAATCTCAACTTAGGAATATTTACGGTTACTCTTAACTTTAAATTAATTTTCCTTCAATGATCTCTTACTAACTGAGTTAACCCTCGTTAGTTTTTTTGATGAAATAAAGCCAACTTTGAACCGTTTTCAACTCCAGCACTGTCTAGTCTCAATTAGGTTTGTTTTCCATTGTCTAACCTTCATCATCACCTAAAATTTATCTCCAACGAGTTTGGTGATTCAAATCAGGAGGTGGAGATTGAAGGGTTTTTTGGTGCGCAAGTTTCAAATTGACGAACCTGATGATAGATTTCAATTTCTGTTTAGTGTTTTGATCACAAAAACAATCAACATTATCAAAAAACTAACGGGGTTAACTCTCAGTTAGTAAGGGATCGTTGGAGGAAAATAAACTCAAAGTTGGAAGTATTTGTAAACATTTACTGAGTTGGGATTAACCCCGGCCAATAAATAAAACTTGTGATTATTAAAATCTAATAACCCATATTTTATATATTTTATTTGTATATTGTTGGAAATTACTTAGGAATTTCTTTTCATTTTTTAATCGATAAATTACTTAGGAAAATCACTCTTTCGTATTGATGACTTATAAGTGGCTCCTAACCTGAACTAGGTTCTGTTGCAATAACATTTTGCTTAAAGGAATGCTGCAGTTTGACTTGCATATTAACACAACTTTTTATTGATTTTCGTAGCTCCATAATCTCATTATGTAGTTGCTCCATGTGTCCTCTCAAGTCATATATAAGTTCCATCTCCTGTCATAACGCAACCATAAACTTAACCTTATTCATCAATAATTAATTTCATCTCTATAGGAACAATAACTCACAATGGTTCTTTGAGCAATCGCTGGAGACAATTGAGGAGTACTATTGTTTTGTGAACGATGAGACGGAAGAGAGTGTTCTATAGACGGAGATGTTGTAGTTGTAGTAGTAGTTGTCTCAGAGTCGCAAGCAATATCATTAGGTCTCCATGATCGTTTTGAATATGAAGTATGGTGTGCATATTCACATGTACTGTATTTGCTACATTTTGTCTCGGACTTGCTTCGATAATCCTCATCATCATCTACCATCAAGCCATCTTCATGTTCAACTTGTTTCCTTGACTCTTCTTTCTCTCGCACTACTACATCTTGTTTTACTACATGGGCATGTGATTGCTCGATCCGACTCACCATTAGTTGGTCTATTAGATCGCGCATAGAACTCCCAAGAAAACTTGAGACAGTTTTTCTGTACAAGCAAAGAGTGGCTTTTGTTAGATATATTTTTTACTAGGGAACACACACATTGTAATATTCTAAACAATGAACTTATTTTTTATAATCTTATTTACATTGTAATCAATAAGAAATGTATGCTAGATAACTTGCCTTTCAAGAAGTCTTTGTATGTCTATTTTGCCTGATGAATGATGAAGCATCTCTTGGTACCTAGCTTGCCTCATATCTTCCCAATCACTTTTTGGGCGCGAAATGGCACTAATCCAATCATATTCTGTGTCGAAAAGTTGCACATCATAAGACTCATCTTCATCCCAGTCGCTGCGTGTTTGGGAATACTCGCTAGTAGTCATCCAATCATGGAAGCTCTCGAATGGTTGCATCCCCCTATCTTCCATTTGACTATAAACGGTTTTAGGTGACATGAATTGGCCTTCATCTTCATAGAAATCATCATCATCCTTATATTGCTTATAATGTTGATCTTCCTTATGCATGATGGGACTGGAACAAGTATCTACAAATTTGCTTTTATGCATCACATCTTTACAAGAAGTTATGTGTTGTGTTGATTCATTTGAAGTCATGGACTCTAGTTTTGGTTGTGGTTCTTGTTTCTTGTTACTCGTAGTAGTCTTGTTCTTGGTCTTGATTTCCATTATCCTAGTGGCAGGAGATTCCTCGTTGGTGATATGTTTAAGATCATGTCTTTTGTGGTTTCTTGACTCGGTTACCCCTTTCTTAATTTCAGAGTTAAACCTTTCCCTAAATTTCAAGTGATGTCAAGATGTCAATTTACACAACAAACCTAGTGAATATCATGTATATCATAGCTATTTTTAGGGTCTACAAAGGGGGGATGAGAGTAAACACTTGCTCCAGGTAGAGAAACCACTTCCGATAAGCCCCGTAAGGGTTAGTTTACATAATACATACTACATCATTTTTGTTCAAAGATCATGAGTAAAAAGTTGTCTAATGCTTTCGATACGTATAACATCCTAAATCATGTTTGTTCAAAGATAGATTATAATATGGTTATTTTGAAAAGATTTATGTAATGCATAACCATATCTATTGCCAGTGAGCTCAATTTGACCTTGTCTTTTTGAAATATATGACTAAATGACTTATATATTGATATGTTACTTAACATGCTCCATTAACAAATCTTGCAACCTCAGACTAAGATGATTAGAATGCAAGTTTACCTTAGATCCATGATATCTAAGGGATTATTCGATTCCAATGGCTTTGAAACGCAAGATCTGTGTATTTTAAATTCTGGTTTTGGCTCAACTCCAAGACGTAAGATTTTAAAACGAAGCAAAGACTGCGAGGATAAAAACAAAAAGAAAAATTCTAAAGATTATAAACATTAGAGATCGAAATAATCTAAAGAAATGTATGCAACAAAAGTACTTGTATTCGTCCTCGATGTGAAAACTTTGAAACAGCTTTACGTTCTACCAACCATTTGAGCTCACGATGCTTATCACGCTCCATTTGCATAAGAAACATGTCAAAAGTCTGTCGTCCACGTAGCAAACGACGCGAAACTTTAATATCCTTTATATCCTTGTGTCCTCCTTCAATTTGTTTATGGTGTAAAGTGGTTTGAATTGGAGGTAATGAGTGATTTCCATGTCCAACCGCATGAGAAGCAGTCAATTCTTCTTCTCTTGACAGCTTCTTGATAATGTCCACCACACGAATCTTCTCCTTTTGTGCGCCACCGGGGTTTGAATCCTTGCTATCACGACTTGGAAGTGGACACGAAAGCCTCCTAGAGCGACTTGCGTCGTCAGCTCCCAAATTAACATGAGAGTCTTTAATGGTGCTTGAAGTTGGAGGGCTATTCTCCTTACAGTTTGATCCTGAACTGCTACGGTTGCTAGAAGGCGATTTTTCACTTATTTCTGAGTTCTTGACCTCAACTAGATCTTTCCATCTTTGAAGAAGGGAAGAAACCCCTCCTGAGGTTGGAGATTCCACAACATATCTTGATCTTGAAGGAGAATGTCGTTGTTGAAGATGTGAAGAATCTGATGTGGTCTTTCTCAAAATCATCGCGTTTTGATTCAGTTGATCACATGAAAGAACGGCCTTACGAGCCAATGCCCAATGGTCATTCCTAGATTTCTTTTGTGGACTGCTATTATTGTTACTGTTATTATTACTCTTACTACTATTATTTTTGTTGTTTCTCTTATTCATGCTCGTGTTTGTGCTCTTGGTCTTGATCTTGGTCGCCATGCTCTTGTTGATGATATCAGTATTCTGTATGTTTTTGTTACTGTCAATGAAGGTGGAAGGCAACCACGAGTAATCAATATCATTCTCCGATTCATTCGTGTGTGTCCCACATCTCCCATCGCTGTTATCGATGGTGGGTAGCCAAGAATTATCAACATTGTTTTCTACTTTTCGGTGATGGGAGCCCTTCGATTCCAACGTAACAGTTGAACCGCCATTAATCGTTGGCAGCCAAGAATCTTCCGTTTTCAAATTCTGTGAGGGAAGCCATGATGTATCTCCATCTTGTTCACGAGCTTTGTTATTGCGGAAACGTTGAGAATTAACATATCCCATGATGTTTGTAGAACGCTTGTGATCTGAGTGATCTTTTAAGGAGATGTAACTAAATGGAGAAGAAGATGCAGCTATTTCAATCTGCATAGATGCCATTAAAATACGTATAGAACAACATTCAAGAATATCTAATGTCTAAATCCCATTGCTTAAGATCCTCAATATATGACATTGATTCAACATAATACACATTCATATTGAATGTGAAGTTTATGAAATGTGCTTTTGTGTTTTGTGATTTTAAATGAATCAAATAGGAGTTTGATTTCTTGAGCGAAAGCGAGTGATCATGCGTGACAGAGTCAAAGGAGAGAAACCGTTGGAAAGGTAAGGGTGTTGTTTAATATCGTATTTTATCCGTACGTTTCTATGCATATTCAACCATAATTTACGGCAACTCTTTTTTCCTCCTAATTTATAGGTTCATTTTTTTTCATTTTTATTTTTATTTAATTATAACATGTTATATTTTAATTTTTTATGACAAATTGTCAACACTATTTAAGTGTCTCTTAATTTGACACGTAAGAAACATTTAGGTAAACTAGAAGGGTGTCCGCGTAATGAGACGGGGGTGACATTTTATATTTAACATATGCATTTAATATTTTATTATTCTTGTAGTAGTTTTATAAAAGTTTATTATGTTTTTTCTAATCTAAAATTTAAAAAACCAAATAAATAAGTTCTGCATGACGATTTGTATATTTGCATTAACTTATTGTATCTCATAAAATACAAATCTTTCAGCAAAAAGTTTACACCAAAACGTGTAAAAATAAACATAGAATAGGTTGTGGTTTCAAAATGTTTTTAAATATGATGGATTAAAGGATATAGATAAAATTTTAAAACATATTAAGTTTTTTGGTTTATGGATAGATAATATAAATTTTTATGCAAGTGTTAGTAAGTGTAAAATTATTATGTAACTAATTATAAGAGGTAATGTGTAAATAATGTTATAAATATTATTTTACCCATAAAAATAGTCATATCTTATGCATTGAATATAGTAAGTGTTCTTAATTTTGTGGTATCTTAAAATATTAGTCTCATATGTTTTATATATAGTATTAATAATGACCTAAGATGCATTTGTTTAAGGTGTAGTCCGGAAGCGATTATACATTTATGTGGTTATAACTGTTTTATGTAGCAAGTTTTAAAATTATAGGTATAATTGTTTATGTATAATTTTTTTACAACTTTATACTTTAAAGTTATTTACATAATAAAGTAAATTTGTACATAACACAACATTTTTAACGAGTTTTTTGAATTTATTTAACGGATTTTTGGAATTCATTTTGATTTCTAGGTTTTTCTATGAAATGACATTTAATCTACTTTTCAACTTCTCTTAATTCATTTTGATATCTAGGTTTTTCTATAAAATGACTTTTAATCTACTTTTTAACTTCTCTTACAAAACATCAATATTCGTAGCTTATAGTATTCCAACATTTTATTTCTAAATCATAGGGGAGATACATTACCAGCATAGTGTCAAATTTTGACGAAATTAATTCAAGTTGAATACTAAAAATATTTTAATTATTGATGGTTACTATGTTAACATCGTTTTAACTTTCCAAAAAGTCATATGATTAGTTAGCTTTGACAGTCTAGTCTATTTTCGTGTTACATGCGTATAGAATGATCTCATCATGAATTTGTGTATGTTATCCTTGTTTGGCTTGGTGGATTCAAAATCTACATGAATATTCCATTTACTTGATTATCTTTCTTGATTTCTATCCTTATTTATCTATTTAAGATTGTTTAGTTATAAAAATACCAAATCATCTATATTGTCCGGCTAAATAATAACAAAAAAATTACTATTAATAGCTACCGTGATCTTAGATCGATACTTGGTTCTTACCTAAACTATACTACACATATGTAAGGTACGCTTGTCTATTTGTGTGTGGTTTAATTTTAAGGTAAAACTCATTTCTATAAATTTAAACCAAATGTTGTAAAAATCATTAAAATATATATATACCCACATACATCACTTTTTTCGATGAACATGTGAAAAGGTGAGAGAAAGAGAAAGAGGGTTTTATGTCTGGTGTAAAGAGGGCCTAAAACAACGATAACGTTTTTACATGAGTTGACGTTCATTCATTTAACAACATAATTAGACATCTATTAGTCAAAAAGACTAAAGACAAAAAAAACTTTTCAAGTAAAATCCGTCTTTCTTTTATAGTATTAAAGTTAAAAACAAAACATGCAAGCTGGTATGTAAGAGTTAAAAGAATGTTTTCTATAATTTACTCTTCTAAACAAGGGTGTGTATTCATTATTATTAAGGTCCATTTGCTATTTTCAAACATTAAAAGGGGTAATTTTAATCTTTAGCAAAACTAATGTATAGAAACTAGAAACAACAAACCATCTAACCCCATAAGCTACAACACAAGAGTCATTGTTCAAGAGGGAGAGAAAGATGCCGGCGTCAGCGACGGTGATCGGAGCTTTACTGGGTTTGGGCACCCAGATGTACTCCAACGCCCTCCGCAAACTCCCCTACATGCGCCGTAAGCTCTTCACTTCTCTCTTTGTTTTCACAATCAAATCAATTGAATTCAGTTTTCTTGAATTTGAATCTGTTACAGATCCATGGGAGCATGTTTTGGGTATGGGGTTAGGGGCGGTGTTCGTTAATCAGCTTGTGAAGTGGGACGCTAAGCTCCAAGAGGATCTTGATAAGATGCTTGATAAAGCTAAAGCCGCTAATGAGCGTCGTTACTTCGGTATTAACCCTAACCCTAATGTTGAATCGTGCATTTGATTACACCCTTTATGTTTGATTATAAGGTGTCTGTTGATTCTTGGTGTTTCTTGATTTGTTTTTGAATTTGATTTTGGAAATGTTTAGTTGTCTGTGTCGTTGTATGCTGTTCGATGTGCCTGAGTTCATGAGTGGGTATTAACGACAAAGCTGTTTGATTTAATGAACAGTGATGATTCGGAGTTTGAAAATCGATGAATTTGCTTACGATTAAAGTGCTGAATGATAATTGTATCATAGTACATCAAATGGGGTTTTACCATATATGTCAGTTTAGAAATTCTGCTGACTGTTGTTAGTTTCTTGTTCCTTATTTAGATGTGTATACTACAAAAACAGAGTAGTTTACCGTAAGTGCTCATACAGGAATTTAAAGATGAGAGATAATGGCCCTAATTCAAGAATATTTGATACATAAACCGCACGATCTGAAAGTATGGTTAAACGTTGTGTGCTTTGTGCTGCACTATAAAGGTTTAGTATACGTTGCATTTGGTGAATTATCATGGTCCTTCTTGTTATTTCACATCTATATATATAGCCTTTTGCTGATTAGATTATAGAAGTTGCATTTTGTGAATTATCATGGCTCTCTTTGTTAATTCACATCTATATATATATATATATAGCCTTATGTTGATTTACTGATTAGATTGTAGAAGTTGGATTTTGTGAATTATTATGGCCCTTCTTGTTATTTCACATCTATACATTTAGCCTTTTGCTGATCTGCTGATGAGGTAATAGAGAAAGTATGCTAGTTATTAAACATGTAACATAAATGATAGATTGGGTTTCTCTTTTAGTATTTCATGATATTAAACAGGTTTCAGCATTAATCCACCAGATTAAATCTTCCACATATAAGTGCTTTTGGATAGAAACATATGTATAAAATAAAGATGCAGCCATAACTTAGAGGATGCTTAGGGGTTTCTTAGAAAGTGCAAACCTGCTGAAAAACACATTTAAGGAACACTGGTAAAGAGCACCAAGTGGTTGTGTGTCTCATACGTAAGTTTTTGACCTCTGAGGGGCACGACATATAAATTGATTACATTTCACAGCTGACTCCCTCTCACCCTTGATCTAAGAGAAATGCAACATTTAACTTCAAAGACAGTTAAATAAATTTTTTTGAATAATGATTAGCTTCCTTTATGCTTCTTACTACAATAGAGTTTATGCTTGTGGACCCTAAGTACTCTCAGTGTTATCTTGTAAGATTGTCAATCGACTAATGGTCATTTTTGTGAAGAACATCTCAAGGATAGTTGTCAATAGCGAATAGAGGTCGATAGCAACAAGCTACCTATATGCTAAGTAGCAAATAACGGTAAATAGTGACCGTTGTTTCTTGTTTAGCAATAAAGTAGTAAACCTATAAATAAACATTCACACCCCCAAAATAGCTAAAATAGCACTATATCCTCCATCTTTATAGCTAAAATAAACATTCACCATTTATGTTAAAATAAATAATATAAGAAAAAAAATAAAACTAAAACAAAAAATATAAATAAAAAATTATGTATTTAAAAGGTACAACCAAATAGTAACATATGACCTATACGCTACGTAGCGGGTTGTAGTGAGTGGTATTACTGCTATTGAGAAAAGGGATTTCAAGAAAAGGATTGTTTTTTCTTTTGAGAAAACCTGAAGAGAAAAGTTTGCATTTCTTAGCTATAACAGTATTTTTAGATCTATTAGAGTATGAAAGCATTTGTTCTTATAATAGAAGAAATTACAAAAATCATCCTTGTATCTAACTATGTATACCCTAGTTATAAATTTTGTCCCCTAGACGGCCTAGCTTCTCCAACATGTCTGGCTGAATATGTGAGCCAGCGGTTCCGGTATAACAGTATTTTTAGATCTATTAGAGTAAGAAAGCATTTGTTCTTATAATAGAATAAATTACAAAAAATCATCCTTGAATATGTGAGCCAGCGGTTCAGGTACAAGATACTATTATTACCGCTTGGACAATTAGACATCCAACCCGTAATTAAAACACCTAATTGCAAGAGCGGAGCTCTACCAACTAAGCTATATCCCCCCGAGCCAAGTGGAGTATGCATGAAGGAGTCAAACGCTTCTTCTATTTTTTTTCCATGGCGAAGCTGGGCCATCCTAGACTTGAACCAAAGACCTTGCCCATGAAGTAAATAATCACAACTAATGTCCAACCAATTCGGAGAGAATCAATAGATTCCTTGAATTGGGCCTCAATCTAATACGCTAGGTATAATACACCTTGATATTTTTGTATATGGTTGATAATGCTCTATATCAAAAGGTGTAAAACTAAAATAATAAGGTATTGCGGTATCCAGTATTATACCATTGCTCAAAAGAGTGTCAAAAATGCAAATTACATGCCTATTAACGTCATTATAAACTCTAGTTTACAAGCAAACTCTTGTGCTACAGCCCACCAACATTCTTAAAACTTTCTTAATCTGAATCTTTTGTCAACTCCATAGTTGTCACACCTACCTAGTTACTTTGGGTTAAAACCCTCTTCAACCGAAGTATTGAATTTCTCGTCAACGCCTTTATTGACAGATCATTCATACTAGTTTTTAACTTTTTTATAAAGAGAGGGCCGTGCATGCTTAGATTTCCAAAGGAGGTCACAAGTTTGATTACAGTTGGTTTCAACGTCTTGGGTGTCTTTCTTTTACAAGAAATAAAAAAATAATATTAAAGAGTTAGAGAACTTCGTACGGTTCGTTTTTTCTTATTTGCGGTCTAGTATACAATATTGATCTTATCATGTCAAATACTTTACATGTCTAAACTTTGTTGCTTTCGTTGCCAGCCCTTTGTTTAAGTGACCTTCGGTGGGTTTCCTGTACTTAGCTCAAGGTGTTAGAAAGTGATTAGTCTGTGCCCACACTGAATTCCCTAGTCAGGAATATCTAGAACCAAAAATAAGAAATTCAATTTCATTTAGTCCTCAGGCTGGCATTACCCTTGAACACTCTAATTCTAACACGTATGTTTCTTTGATGACAAAGGGACACTTTTATGATTCTTTAGCCGCACGCAAGGAAAAAAAACAAGGTAGCATCCGATAGATACTGGAAATCAAAAGCTTAGATTTATGATTAAAAAGCCTGATTTGATATAGGCTAAATCTCCAATTACAAGGTAAAAACTCTAGTTGATAAACAATACATCAATATCCCACTCCCTACTCTCTAAAGTACTATAAAAACAAGAAAGGTAAAACTGTCCCACGATTAGCTCCTCTATTTTTGGTAACCCATGATTAACTCCTATATCTCGGGTAAGTGACTAATGTAGTTGACCCTATTTCTAGTAATCGATTAATTGAATTGATGTTTTGGTTGGGCAAGAAGGTGAGTAGCGAACCGGACGAGTTGGTCGTGAGGTGCTTAGGTGTAATATTTTGGTTTTGCAACGTTGGTGTTGGTAGCAACGTAGATGATGCAATCGAGGGGTTCGGTATCGGTTCCCTGTTTGGTCGTGAGGTGCTTAGGTGTAATTGAATTGACCCGAGGTGGCTTGATTTGTGGATACGTATCAGCATCACATGAAATGCAAAGTTATCTTATTTTTTAGGGTTGTCAACTTATAAATGTAGTGACTTTGAGGAAAGATGGTGAAAAATAAGTGAAATATGGTGGATTAATGAAAATTAGAAGTGAGATTAACCCGTTATTATCATTTGGTTCTGAGCTTCTAAATTCTAACATGTATAGCTAACTATATCATATTAATTATCATAGTTGTAAACCTCTGATATATTTTAAACTTTGATATGCAGATGAAGACGACGAGTAGCAGCACAGTGGAGATTAGTTGCAATCCAATCTCTAGAGAATGCAGTTTCCATTTTCTGTTCAACTTAATTGTCTGCTTTTTGTAAGATTGTTTCAAGCCTTTTGATCTTGGCGCCTATGTGACTGAGCAAAATAAATCGATGTATCTTCAACTGTTGGATCTATGTAATGAAATTCTTAATTCACAAGTCACAAAGTTCTATGGTTGAAAATGATCTTAACACAAGTCACATAGTATATGGTTGAAAATGAGCTAGTCAAACAAAATGGAGCTTAGATACATCTTTAATTCATTAGTTAAAACATTTGATGTTCATTCAAATTCGCTTAAAACTGTGCATATGGATCTTGAATCATCTTTCCGGCATTTGATGATGCATCTTTCACAACATGCCTGAGAAGATCACATGCATGCCTAGCCGACGGTCTCTCAGCAGGAATGGTTTTGGTGCATTGAAGTCCAATTTCCAGAACTTGAAAAGCAGCAGTTTCTTCATGAGGTAACAATGGTTTTAGCCCCTGGTCTATTAGTTCCTCGCGTTCTGGTCCTTGCATTTCAAGACGTGACTCGACCCATCTCACCATATCTATGTTTTCACCAAAGTTTCCAGCTGTTGGCATTCGACCAGTAACCAGTTCCATCAACACAATCCCCATACTGTAAATGTCACTTTTCTCAGTTGGCTTGAAAGAATAAGCGTATTCTGTTTCAATACACAGCTTTATGAGTTACTAAAATGTACATATAGATATAAAAGTTAATACAGGTTACTGATGTTCTGTTGTTTGAATGTGTACTGGAGCGATGTAACCGTAAGACCCTGCAAACCACATATTTGAGTTGCTAGTCAAGGAGTCATAGTTTCCAGTGATAGCTTTGGCAAGCCCGAAATCACCCAGATGTGCGTCCATATTTATGTCTAGGAGTATGTTAGCGGACTTAATATCCCGATGAATGATCTTAGGCACGCAATCATGGTGAAGGTACTCCACACCTTGAGCTAACCCAACTGCGATTTTTAATCTCGCGTCCCAATCAAGGGTCCTCTTTTTCTTGATGTTTTCTGGTTCTTGGTGCAACCAATCATACACACTCCCGTTATCCATATACTCGTATATCAACAGGTTTGAACCCGCCCCCTTGTTGCTACAATACCCAAGTAACTTCACTAACCGTCTATGCTTTATCCGACCGATAGTATTCACTTCTCGTGCAAAACTTTTATCAAGAAACATATCATCTTTCCATGGTATTCTCTTAATTGCTACTATCTCACCAGTTAAAAGTTCAGCTCTGTAAACTGTTCCTGACCCGCCTGACCCAATTATGAACTCATCACTTAGATTGTTTGTAGCCTCCATAATGTCTTCCAATCTAAAATCACTTCGGACGGAACCCCGTTTGAAAAATAGCGGTCTTCTTTGTGCTCGAGACGAAAATGATGAAGAATAATCAGTGCTGGACCCATCTTCAGCTCTCACAAACCCTGACCTCTTTCTTCTGAAAAACAAGAGGGCTGTGAGAAACATCAGTGCAATTGCAGCTATGGTAGACACAGCTGAGATCACAATAACAGATGCTTGACTCAGCCCTTTTCGTCCCCGGTTCCTGGAATCCCGACAACGATCAAGAGGAGGCCCGCAAAGACCAAGATTCCCGACAAACGAGTCAACTGATAAATCCGAGTACCCGTCATCTAATTTCCCTTCAAGATTGTTGTAAGAGACGTTCAGCCTGCCCAAACTACTCATCTGACTGAGCTCTCGCGGAACCTGACCCGTTAAACCGTTGTGCGAGAGGTCTAGCACCTCTAGTTTCGATAGCGTCCCAATGGATACAGGAATGCTCCCCGTCAGGTTATTGAAACTTAGGTCTAAAACACTCTGCAGATTCTTAAGCTGCCCAATTTGATCCGGGATTTTACCGCTGAAATTGTTACCCGATAGCAGGATCTCGTATAACTTACTCAGTTTCCCTATAGTTTCGGGGATCTGTCCCGAGAGCTGATTCTTGTTCAACCTTAGAACATTAATAGCCGAAAGCTTGCTGATCTCTTTCGGTAGGCTGCCGCTGATCAATTGTTATCGAGTGAAAGCACCAAAAGCTTCGAACAGTTGAACAAGTTCAACGGTAACGAGCCTGTAAACTTGTTCGACGACAGCTTTAACTCACCCAACAGCGGCAAGTCTCCAAGCCACGATGGGATCGGCCCCGAAAGAAGGTTGTTATTCAAATCAACATGAGTTAACCCTCTACACCCCGAAACCTCATGCGGCAAAGAACCCGTAAGCATATTACTCGACAAATCCAACAGCGCCAACTCGCGTATCTTCCCCAAAGCAGACGGTATCCTCCCCGTAAACCTGTTTCTCCCAAGCCGAAGCCTCTGGAGAGAGGCTGACCTCCTGAACAGCGAAGGAATCTCGCCATCAAACTCATTGTTCGTCACATCGAACGACAAAAAAGAACTTGAACTACACAATGGGGCAATGCTACCCTTAAGCTTGTTGTTAGAGAGGTTGATCCTCGTTAAATTCGACATGTTCGTTAATTCAGTTGGGAGATTGCCTTTTAGAGAATTATTATACAGCATAAGCTGTTCTAACGATCTCAGGTACCCGAAAGTCGCCGGAATCCCACCGGAGAGACTGTTATCTGCAAGGTCTATAATAGTAAGCTTATGACAATTCCCAAAAGTCGCCGGAATCTCGCCGGAGAGATCATTCTGCCTCAAGTGAATGAAACTCAACTCACTGAGACGCCCGACGGTTACCGGAATCTCCCCGGTGAAATGATTCCCGTAGAAATCGATCATCTGTAAGCCGGAGCAGTTTCCGATCTCCACCGGAATTCTACCAGAGAACTGATTTTCATACAGATACAGAATCTGCAGGTTTTGAAGCTTTCCGATTTCTTTCGGTAGTTCACCGTGAAACTTGTTTTGAAACAATGCTAATGTCTGCAGATTGCTGAGGTTTCCGATCGCCGGAGGAATTACTCCAGTTAACGTATTGTTGTTCAGAACAATATCTGTTAGATTGATCAAGCTGAAAATCTCTATGGGTATCGACCCGTTGAGCGTATTGTTCGACAAATCGAGCTGTTGCAACGATGAACAATCTCCCAATTCTTTGGGTATTTCACCGGAGATGAAGTTCTGAGAGATCATCAGATGCTGTAGAGTCTGATTATTATTAGAACATATGTTGTTCGGGATTGTACCAGAAAGACTGTTGTTTGATAACACAAGGTAAACCAGCTTACCCATCTTCCCCAATTCTCCGGGGACTTCTCCGGTCAACCTATTCGCCGATAAATCAAGATTCCAAAGATTCCCGAGCTCCGATAACGTCGCCGGAATATTCCCCTCAAGCTGATTTCCGAGCAAATTCAAGTATTCAAGCTGCTTCAACTCCCCGATCCTCACCGGAATCTCGCCGGAGATGCTATTATTCGCCAAATTCAACGTTTTAAGGTTCTTCAAACCACACAATTCCTCCGGAATCGAACCGTTGAGGTTGTTAACAGCAGCAGTGAGCGATGTTAAACTCGAACAGTTTCCGATCTCCGGCGGGATAGCTCCGGCCAATTCGTTTTCTTGTATAACCAGATTCTGTAGCTTTGTTAATCTTCCGAGTGATGATGGTATGGGTCCGGTGAGATAACAAGATGCTAAACCAAGAACCTCGAGGCTCCGAAGTTCCCCGAACGAAGGTGGGATGGGTCCGGTTAGCCGATTATCTCCAATTCGGAGGATCCGGAGGCTCGTAAGCGACCCGAGCTCTGCCGGAATGTGGCCGGAGAGTTGGTTGGAGAAGAGAAGCAGAGATGACAGTGAGGTTAGAGCAGAGATGTTAGGTGGGATGGGGCCCGAAAGCTGATTGGATGAAAGATCAAGGTGGATTAGGTTCGTTAAGATTGAAATTGAGGGTGAAATTGAGCCACCGAGAGATACACCGGAGAGATTAAGCCCCACCACCTGAGAGAATTTGCAGGTGACTCCAGTCCAGTTGCAGTAGCTCCGGTGGGTCTCCAACCAATCTTGAAGAACGTTTTGTGGGTCATCTGTAAAGGATCGTTTAACATCCAAAAGCACCTTCAGATTCGTTTTGGAATCGAGATTATCAGAGTTAACATGATCACACAACAGCACAAGAAAAACAGAGAAAAACAGAGGAAGATAAAGTAACAGCTGTTTCGCCATGGATTCAATCGTTATGTGAGCAAAACAGAGTGTGATTTATGGGTTCATGTGGTTAAAATTCATGGGTTATGAAGAAGATGAAGAAACGGTGCATGGAGCTATGTTTAACGTGCATATTTATGGGAAATTGTCAAATTGCAGAGGTGTAAAAGCGAGAGATAATGATGTCAGAAGGGGCATTAATGGGCACCGAAGCTACTGACCATTGGGAGACAACAAAGGGTTGAAATTGGTGAAGGGAGAATTAAATGGATAGTGAGTGTATGTATTTAGAGGGTTTGAAGGTCAACTGTTGCAGTAGTTGAATGAAGAAGATGATGAAGAGGAAGAAGAAAGGGGAGTGAGTATGGTTTGGTTTGGTTTGTTTTATTTTGTTAAAAAGGGTTAGAAAGTGATTGGTTGAGTTTCTATAATTTGCATGCAACTTTAAATTGGGACAGTTTTACAAAGTCAAAATTGGGTCCACTTTTTTGATAGTTTACATTCTCAAAGGCCAATGGAGTAGCCTGTGATTTGACCAGACTTAACACCCAATTAGAAAAAAATAATCAAAAAATTTTATGTGATATTTTGATGGTAAAATGTATCACATCTATCTAAAAGATAAAGGTTTAGATCTTACAAACCGCATGTATAAATAGACAATAAGAGTGTAAATGAAGTTTTTTTTAAGAAACAAGAAAATAGTCAAAATTAGGTTACTGTATATGTCGTATTAGCTTTTCATTAGCATATCATTAGTAAACGCTAAACATACGTTTGGTGGCAGCTCGTTTATCATCCTTCTACTCCCTGTATGCAAGATGAAAATGATAATACATGCAATACTTATTAGAATTTTGACAATTAGTATAGTTAAAGCATAGTTATCTTAATATGTAAAAAAAAATCGTGTTGAATTGGAGGTTTATTAACGAGGACAATGAGTTTTTCGAATCACGAGATGAGTCGTTGCCCGTCGTTAGTCTGTGGTGCTTGTAAAACAACTTTTCATGTAACTAGTCATATGCAACATTTATAATTATTAGAAAACAAAAACACCATTGGATCGTATTATAGTTGTATTTAATAATGACATCTAGTATAAAAAGGGTGGGGCTATGCCTATTTTATTGTCCGTTTTTGGTAGTTTGAATTCGACTGACCATCTTTGATGTCTTAACATCTATATCTTACAAGAGATGATAGATGGTTGACAAAACATTATCATCATATTGAAGAGATAGCAATCCAATCTAGCTTGCATACATAAGATTATTACATTGTAACATTATATTGAAAATGTTTTTATGTGCTCTATGTTTATTATTTTATTTTTATGATAATAATATAATGCAATACTAGGAGTTTATGGTTTTGTTTGTAATACGTATTTTCATGTCTTCTTCCTCCAACACCTATTTTTTTCGTATAACCTGAATACCTTCAAACTATGTGGTGCTATTAAGATTGCATTATTTTATTAAAACCAATAGCTAAATTACCATGTTAACAACACATGAACATATTTAACTTGCCCTAAACTAAGTATGTTAGACTATTAGCGTGTTCATATAATATGGTATTAGTGTTTGTCTTAAACAGTATTATTAATAGTACTTTCTAGAAAACTGGAATGGTGAAACCTAGAGGTGTAATAACTATGTTAGTTTATTGTTGGTAAAAAATATTGGTTATTCTTTACAACCACGAGGAATGATTATATCCCTCACAACTATACGTACCTAAAATACTAAATCCTTGATTTTCATTCTATAAGGCCTAGGGAATGAACCAAGGAGTATATGATGTGGTGCGTGAAGGTAAAAATTATTGATTAGTGTGGTGATACGTTATTGTGATCATAGGATTAGTATGAGTAAATGGTTGGGGGTGGTGATAAAGGATGTAGTGAGGGGGGGGGGGGGGGGGGGCGTTCTATTTACCTCGATACGAATGGTGAGGGGAATGGATGGGGTGACGAAGAGTCGGTAGTTAAGGTATCTAATGAGGACATCCCTATGGTGGATGGGTCAAGGATACAAGACTCAAGAAGGTGTCAAGAGATAAGGAAGGATCGCAAGAGGAATCAAGAGGTTTATATGATGAAGACTATATGGAGGAAAAATAGGCAAATGAAAATAAAGTATCTATAACTATATATAAGATATCATCAAATTAATAACAAATATTTTATTCAATGCATAATATATAATCACTTTTGACGGTAAAATAGGATTTTTAACATTATTTACAGATTATCCTTACAATTAGTTACATAATAATCTTATACTTACGAATACTTATATAAAATTTTACATTATCTACCCATAAACAAAGAAAACTTAATTTATATTAATATTTCAGCTATATCTAGTAATCTATCATGTTTAAAACCTAATTTTCCTAGTATAGTCATCAAGTTAAACTCGATGTTAGCAATAATTACTTCTTGAAGCGGATCAAATAAAACCTTTCCATCGAGTTATTAAATTTATGACTATTAATTTTTAGTTATCCCTAATAATCCTAATAACTAATAGGAACATTCACAACAATTTTCTTATATCTTCTCTCATTTATAAATTATATAAGAAACATGAAAAATCATGCAACTTACTCCCGCATTAGGTGTTTTATCCTCATCTCCATCCCTATATTTTTTAAAAACTCTAACAATTCTTGTATATGAGGGGTTACTATTCATCCTCTATTTATTGTTTAATATTATATGTGAGTGGTTGGAAGAGAAAAAAATAAAAACATTTTAAAAAAATTAAAATTTATTATTTATTAATATGTGATACATGAAGAATGGAAAGTTTTAAAAAAATGAGAAATAGATTTGAAATATAATGATATTTAATTAATTATAAAGATACTACATGAATGCTAAATTCATTCATCCGAACATATTTTATCGTATTACTTCATAATTGTCTCATAGTTAATTGTGAGTGTATGTGTGTTCTCTTTATGATGCATGATTAGTTGATTAGATAGAGATTAGTTTAAGTGGAAAAAGAAGAAATACAATTATAAAAGTCGATTTGGTACAAAATTGAGTTATTGGGGTTGAGCCAACAAATCCTTGTCCTCTTTAAACGACATTGACTCATGCCCAAAATTCCAAAATCTCATGCTTTAATTTAGTTTAACTTAATTTAAGTTTGTTTCGTTTCTCACAAGTTACCAACAATGTTGTTATTGATTGATGCTCAACCTTCTTTTAGCTTTCTTGGATGGAGACATTGGTAAGAATTTTATTCTTATCATCTTAACAAGATTATTCTTCCATGTGTACTCCTTTAACAAAAAATAATAAGATATAAACTACATATTTAATCATGTATTATGATTAATTTAAGTTCTATAAATTTGGAAACGTAAGACGTACCTATTTTTTTATCCATAATGCAAAGAATTTACGAGGAACATATTTATGATTTCTAGAAACCAACAAACAATAAATACGTTTTAATTCTATGATTTATATGAGTCTTATGCAGCATGGTGATCATGCGTGGCACAATACGCCTGCAACTCGTGTACCATAAGCATGATGCCTTTGTGTGGGTGTCGCTACAGGTGTGGCTTCTTGTGGGTATCCTTCCAACTATAAAATATATATCTTAACTGTTTCAGCACTAAAGTAAAAAATAAATAAATTTTAACCGCTTATATCACTTATAAATACACATAAAAACGTTATTTTCAAAATCACAATTTTCTCTTATCTCATACACTTTCCATTCTTCATGCCACGTTTCGCCACCCATCGTCTGCGATGAATTTCATTTTCACAATGAACGTTTAATGGGTGGAACCAAAATCCTTACTGAACTCTTATGCCCGACCAAGCCTGGGTCGATCCTCAAGTCATACCTGAGACTCAACCAGATCCCAAAGTCGTACCTGATACCTGACCCGAAAAAGGTAAGGGTGTGAAGAGATGGGGCTAGTCCAACACACAATATTTGACCCCAGGGGTGTAAACGAGTCGAGTCAGAGCTCGTTTAGACTCGAGCTTGATTCGTTTTAGTTTTAGAAAGCTTGAGCTTGGCTCGCTTATAGTTTTATTTTTAAAGCTCGAGTTCGGCTCGTTTATTATAAAATTATAAATTTTTTATTTTTTATAATTACTTTTATATTTTTAATATTCAAACTTTTTATATATAACCTAACATATATTATTTAATTATTAATTTATCATATAATGTATATAAAATATGATTTATATAAATATATATTCGTATATATTTACTATGTAAATACAAAATTATATAAAACAAAAAGCTCGTTTAGTAGTTACGAGCCATGATTTGAGCTCGAGTTCGGACTCCAGCTCGTTTAAGGTCGACTGGATTCGAGCTTTTTCGAGTCGATCCCGAGTAGCTTGCGAGTCGGCTTGGCTTGTTTACACTCCTACCCAGGCCCTCGGTAGATGTTATGAATGATGCGCATGAAAGATATGGTAGGAGCAAAAGATGGTCTTTAACCTCATAAGGGTTTGGAAAATTCTTTTACAAAGTCTTATGTGGATGCTAGCCCTATATGACTCAATCGTATGGCTGGTTAAAATGAAAGTTGTGGGATGCCCCTAATACGCTAGCTAGTCTTGGTTTAGACGCACATACTTTCATGGGTCTCCATGTAAAAGATCCTGTTGAAATATCATCCGACGAAAGAGCTCGATCGTTATAAGTTTATTTTTTTTTTAAGTAATTTTACCTTGTTGCTCCTTTGACTTTATAAAATGTTTTTAAACACTATAACCCTTGAACTTTAATAAAGGTGTCATTTACACCCTAAATATAATTATTCTCTTCTTAATGTTATATTTTTTCTACTCTCTAACGTAGTTTTTTATTTTAATTTTTTTATATTTTTTGCTTTGTTTTTCATTTTATTTTCTTTTTGCTTACTTTTATGTATGTTTTTTTGATGTTTTGATGTGTATTTTTTCACTGTATAGGTATTTATGTACAAGTTGTTGACAATGATTAAATTTTAAAATTTTTAAGCATATTCTTATTCAGTTAAATATACTTTTATGTTATGTTTTTCATTTTTACGTTAAAAGTTTGCAAGCCACTTAGTGTAGCATGCGACATCAATAGTTAGTTTTTAACATACGAGCCAGTTTGTTCTAGCTAAATATATATATGTACAACCAATAATAAAACAATTTTATCACCGAATTCCTATATATGTTTGTAAGATCAACCTAACTTTTTTTGTTAGAACTTATTTTGTGCCAATAGATAAAAAGTTCTTATTTCAATATAGACATATTTAACTTTGTTCTGAAGCCAATAATTGAGGGTCAAAGAACAAAAATGACCGATATTTGAACGACTTGTTCACGAGTTCTAACCGTAGCTAAAAAGACACCTGTAGTAAATACTTAGGTGACGACGATGCATGTTTCAAAAATTAAAAAAAAAGCTAGCATTACATACCACAAAATGTTAAAATCGGACACTTGTTTCAATAATGCATTTGAATTTAAAACAGAAATATCATTTATTTGAATGATTAAATAACTAATAAATAATATGCCTTTACCCACAGTCCAAATGAATACGACAATAATCTACCGTGTTTTAATTCTTCAATCCACCCTAATAAAAAAACTTATCATAATCTGATTTTCTCCAACAAACTTATTCTCTATAAGCTATTAGCATATATATAAATATCAAATAGGATGTATCAAGGATTTTAGACCGATGATAGGATGTTAAATTGGACTAAAAAAATCAATAAGACGTAAATACTAACTTCTTTTAACATCAAATTTCTGAACTTAAATAAATAGTATGTGTTCTATTATTTTTTTGAATAATTATATCACTAAATTAATAATTTTATTTTTTTAACTTAGGTATGATATTGTTATATTAGAAAAACACGTTGTTTATAAGTCTGAAGCACTAACATTGTGAACAAATGGTGTGTTCAACCATGATACAATCTTACGGCTTATAACAATACATCTAGCATTATATTTAGTTAATAAATGAACGCATCAACAATCGCTCCAAAATAATGTGTTGCACCAAGTTCCTTCGATTCCTACTCTGTAGGGCTGGCCTTGTGGGGGGATGACCGCTCAGGACTCGATTTCCTCAAAGACCCATAATTTTTAAAAAAAATAATGTTATATATTAAAAAAAAACCCATATTCACTTTGTTAACACTTCAACACGTTAGGCCATAACAAACTCATTAACATTTTTATTATTGTAAGCTTAACAAACATTAAATAAGCCCATTAAAATTTTAATTATTTAGCTTACTATCATTTACCTATTACTAGAACATCTATCTATTTTAAAGCTCAAACAAAATGATTTTGATTTGTCTACCTATTTTAAAGCTTAAACAAAATGACTTTGATTTGGGGTGGAGGCACTAAAGGAACGATTGAAAGACATGAGGTTAGAGGATCAATTGATCAATCACACAGGTCTAAAATTTTATATATAAGTTATTTGTTTTATATAATAAAGAACCCAGTTTTCTCTACTCACCTAAGGCTAAAAAAATTTCAAATACTCTTGCACTTAAAATCACCTTCTACAGTATACGACCCAATGTGTGTGTGTATATTGATTGGGTTGCTTGCATATAATATTTGTAGGCAGATAGCTCCAATTTCATGCATGGGACATAATGTCTAAGCGAAACCAATTGTCAAACTATTTCATCCAAACAATATTCTTTCGTCATTTCACAAGCTAGTCTTATCTAGCTATTAAAATATTGTTACATAACTTTCAAGGTCATGTGAAACATTAGCCTCGCTTACGTACTTGTAGATTTGACATCAACGTACACAAACACGTGACCGATAACGGATTAAAAGAGCAGTTGGATCAAATGTAGAAATGAGAATCAAAGTAGATAGAAAAGGGTTGATCGTGTTACTCAATTTAAGTATATATGCATGTTACCTTGAGTCTTATGTAGTTCATTATACTTGCATCATCATGGTCCACCTTTTGCATTTGATCCTAGCGACTTCATATACATAAGTACTAAGTACTATTTGAAGATTTATATTTTCATATGAAGTAAATAGTTTGTATAAATTTAATGATATTTAAACAAGTCATTTGTTCACTGCTATAGTTGGTTGGAATTTATTTAAAGAGTTATTAGATTTTGAACTTGAATTGATTATCCTGTAACGTAAAATATTATGAAAAGGAGTGTTGAAGTTACAGCATCCGGTTGGTAAAAATTAGCCTGTGGTGAGGGTGGTGGGTGTGTAGGGTAGGAATGAATTGAACAAGACTTGAAAGCTTAGAAATGGTAATGAGACCACCTCTTAAAGTCTTTTGTTTCACACATATGTAAGCTTGAAAGAATTATTTCACTTTTTAATTAGTTAGAAAAATTTTATAAAATAAAGATAAATTGAATTTTAATAATGTAAACTTAGATCAGATAGCTGATAATAATTTATACAAACAATTTGGTTAATAAGAATCCTAACTTTTATTTCATTGTCAATACAATCCTAATAGAATAAATGCGTAATTATCATTGATTTATACTTGAAATCCACTCAATTATTACTCAATTTCATTGATTTTTTCCTATTTTATTCATAATCATCATCATGAGCAAAAATGAGTTGAAATCAAATGTTACTCAATAGAACTTTTAGAATTGTTCTTAGCAACAAAAATAAAAATTATAATAATCATTGGGGCAAATTGCTAGTATGGATAATTATTGACTAATATGTAGTAGTTATGATTGTCGTTAAAAAAAGTAGTAGTTATGATTATTAAAATGGAAAATGCCATAGAATAGTAACCAAATTTAAAAAGTGTTCTAATTTAGTCAGTCATGCATATTTTTCTCAAATTGGACCTTCGAACAATCAAATCGAGTCATTACCAAACTTTATTATGACAACAAAGTAATGATGGAATAAACATGGGAATTAGAATTTTCAATATATAAAATTATATTAAAAAATAAAAAAAAACATGTTAATTATGAAAAAAATAAAAAAAGTGCCTAAAATTTACGTCAACGTTCTATATCAGTATCAAAAAATAGAAAAAAAATATTTTCTAACTGAATCCAAAAGTATAACATGCTAAAAAATATGTTATGACTTTTAATTTATATAAAATATAAAAATGAGTGATCTGATTGAAATATTTTTAAACTTGAGTTATTTAGTTAGAACATTTTTGAAAGTTGGTTACTATTTTACAAAGTTATCCTTCGTTAAAATCTAATTTGTTTTAAATAAACTATTGGGTTATGCCGGCACATGGGAACATGTTTTGAAATAGCTCGGTTGTGAATGTACGAGTAGGTGGTTGTACCATATTTCGGCAACTACATTAGCCACATCCCAATATTCCGTAGAGGAAATAAACATGAGAAAACAATAAATTAAGAATTTCATTAAATATTATTTATTAAAAGTTATAAAAATATATTATATATAATTTTCAGCTTTGTTTTTAATAAAATTTATATAAAAGCATATTATATATATACGTATATATATGTGTGTGTGTGTATGTATGTATGTATGTATTTAAACGTGTTCCAATCGCATATGCGAAATTTTTTCAAACATTATTTTTCAAAAGAAAAAAAAACACAATATATTAAAAATTAAATAAAGATTTTATGTTTATTGTGTTTGATTTATATTTATGATTTTGTTCATTTGTATTTTATAAAATAAAGAAAATAAAATAATTATAAAAAGCAGTTTTAGGTTAAGTATATAATTTTAAACATATATTATACTTTTTATTTTATAAATAAAAAAGTAAACCATACATTAGTTTATATTTTTCATAAACAAGAGAAAGAATTAAAATAAATCTTTTACGAAAATCTAGTTTGAAACCGACCCAATTTCATGACCAACCCGGACTTGGATTTTTTTTTCAACTGACTAACCAAGATTAATAAAATCCTTGCTTTCCTACCTCTCACCTCTTAGTGTTAGGGTAAAGGTGCACATAGGATAGACATGGGAAAAAATCAGTTCCAGCAAAAAAATCAGAATTGGTTTAAAAGAAAATTCGGTTTGGCCCAAACCAACCCGAATTGTAGGTTTGTATGCCGGTTTGGTAGCCCCACACTCAATACCGGTTTATAAACTGGTTTAAAAGTTAAAAACCGATAAAAACCCGGTTTATTAAAAAAAGGTTTCAAACGGGTCCAAATTGGTTGACAGGTTCGAGTAGTCGATGAGCCAAACCGGTTTGTAATCTGAACCAGTTTGAAAAAAACTGGTTTAACCCCATGACACAAAAACCGATTTGGTAAAAAAACGGATCGTACACCACTAACATAGGACCCCGTTCTCCGAGCCCACCTGTTGACTTGACCTAAACCTAACCCATGTTTAACAATCACCTACAACCTGGCCCCAACCTGTTTAACTTGTCAGTTTGAAACCGGTTTGGATCCCCCACAACATAACCCGTTTTCAACTTGGATTCAACCCGAGTTCGGCCTAGTAAACAATCATTTGACTAGTGGATTGGGGGTAGGTGTTGAAACTTTATATTTTTATACTATTTTGCCCCCATATGATAATATAGTTTGGTATTGGTGTAATGGTTTGATACTTTGATCACAACACTCAAAAACAAAATATGTAAAAACACTCTCTACTCTCTAATCTCAAAACGATATGGCTTCCGAGTAATCTGTTCCAACTGATACATCCTTAAGAGAAGCTTTTGTTGTGAACATTCTACAACAATGAGAAACCCGGAGCTTTGGTGCAATTTTGATTTTTAAAAAGTTGACCACAACCAAAACGGGTTCAACATGACCGGATTGGCTTTAAAACCTGGTTTGTGCACCACTATGTTAGGGTAGGTGTGATTATAGAGATGTGAAATTGGGTTTTGGGCCATACCCGAAACCGGGTTGGCCCCAATCGGGTTTTTTTATACCTGGCTATTAGTGAACCCAGGTACGAACCCGACTCAAGTTCACTTACTTGAAAATAGGTAGGGTTGGGTCCGGATCGGGTCTAGAACCGGGTCTAATACTAGGTTTAGTTTTTTTCTTCTTCTTTTCTTTTCTTGGTTGTATGTCCAATAGAGATGCACAAATTAGGTTACGGGCTGGACCCGAAATCGGGTTGGGCCAAATTGGGTTTTTTTGTACCTGGGTATTGGTGAACCCGGGTTGGGTTCACCATGTATATTACCCTACCCAATATACCCGGTTAGGGTAGGGTCCGGGTCGGGTTGAAAAACCGGGTACAACTAGTTTTTTTGGATTATTATTATTATTATTATTATTAGCATTATACTTATTATTATTACTAGTAGAAGACCCGCGCAATGCGGCGGCAGTAATAATTTACAACACGATACTGGTTCACGTTACTAATTTTGACAAATACCACAATCTTAATTATGGTAACATAAAAATCAAACACAAACAAATTAGTGGTAAAGAGGAGGGCTTAAAAGAGACTAAAGTCCTGTTGTGAGCTGCTGGTGATTGATCTGAATAAGAAAAATCCTTCAAATATAGCCAAACATACAACTACCTAATCAAATGATCGATTTGATGTAGTTTAAATTCTATTATTCCCGATAATATGTAATAAAAAACCAAGTACCCCTTCAATGAGAACTAATATGAATACACGATAAATAACTCCAAGCAATCATCAATGAAGAATTAAGAACTTCCCTCCATCCATCAAGCAACCCGGTACCTTTTAAGAACCTTATTTTTATATCACATTCTTCTAGTCTGAAGGAGTCTCATGTTTTAGATCTTTTATAAGCACCCGTATGTGCATTTCAAATTTGACTAACCATTACTGACTTTTTGTAACCAATCAAACTCCTCAACTTGAAACTTTTTTAGTTGAATGTAACACCCGTTATTTTTCTAAAAGACAAGAAATTAAGAATAAAAGAAAGAAAAGCTATAAGGTCCAAGTGGAGGGACCAAAAGTGTCCAAAAGGACAAAACTTTGAAAAGTTGGTATAAAGGTGGGCATGGCCGCCCACCCTCACTTCACATCACCATCTTCTTCGGTTTAAGAGAGAGAGAGAGAGAGCAGAGAAAAACTCTCGGTTGAAGATAAGAAGAAGAAGAGAAGTCAAATTCAAGGTAAAAATTCGTGGTTTTTACATGTTTATGACGGGTTTTAACCCGGTTACATGCTTATGTGTTTATGTGTTGGTGTTTGTGCTCGGGTGTGTATGTGTGGTGTTGTTTTTAGGTGTTTGAACTCATTGCAAGTGGGTTAGAAAGGAAGATATACCCAAGCTGCATCAGGTGAGTTCTAGACCCCGGTTTTTACTTGTTTTCAAACATCTTTGGGGCTGAAAATGTATTTAAACGATTTTCAAATGTTTGAGTATGTATGCCCATATGTTTTGTGCATGAATGAATGTGATTCTTGAATGGTTATAGGTTATTCATGTGTAGAATAGCCACATTAAGCTTAGAGCAGATGGATTTGATGATTGGGTTGAAAACATATTGGAAACATGTTGAACAGAAGGTCCATGCGCCTAGATAAGGCTCATGCGCTTGAAAATGCCTTAGAAAGAATTAAGTGTAATCCATGCGCCCAAACAGTAGCCCATGCGCCTAAGATTACCTTAGAAATGATTAAGTACTGCCCATGCGCCTGAACAGTGGCCCATGCGCCTTAACAGTGGCCCATGTGCCTAGAAATATTAGTCGGACGACTAAGTGTAGGGCCATGCGCCCCAATAGTGCCCATGCGCCCAAGTGGCTCATGCGCCTAAGTGTCCATGCGCCTGAATTACTCATGCGTCTAAGTATTCATACGCACAAATAGTGCCCATGCGCCTGAATAGTTCATACGCCTAAAGTGAAAATGCTTAAGTATTGGCTGATGCGCCTACATAGTGATGAAACGCCCGAACAGGGCTCATGTAGTTCCCATGCGCCTAAGACTTAGAAATTTTTACAGAATTTTTCTGGGAGTCTGTGCCTTAGGGTTTTGATCGAGGTTGACTAAGGGCTTATTGATGATAATGTTTCATGCATGATATGATTGATTATGATTGTTCCTTATTATTATTATTGCTTTTATTATTATTACTTATAGTATGTGACTTTACATGGTATGTTATTATCGTAATGTAAAGTATATCGTAATAATAAAGTGAAAGAGCAATAAAGAAAGAAGAGGAACATTAATGAAAATGTTAACAAGTCTTGCAAGCTTAAAGGAGGTACACGACCATGTTGTCGTTAGCTCAACTGTGTTGCAGGTTAGCTACCCTATTATGCACACAAGTCAATCAATTGAGATTGGCAGGACCTTTGCAGCGTGTCCTGGGTGATTGGTTGGCCTTATACATAGTACACAGAACCCTTTTGAGGGATACAGTTGACCCTTTTGAGGGATATAGTTGACCCTTTCAAGGGATACAGTTGACCCTTTCGAGGGATATAGATGGCCCATCACCCGTTTTCCATCGCGCATATAGTTGGGGTATTGCTCACTGGTCCATACAGAAAGTGAAACATAAAGATAAAAGTTTATAGAACAGACAAGGCTACAGTAAAGAGAACGAACAATAATTGTTCATATAGCTGATGCGTGCTCGTATATACAATACATAGTTGTATTTTACAGAAAAGAGTATTTTCTTATACAACATATAGAAAGTATTTTATTACTTATAAAACTAGAGCTCACTCAGCAACGCTGACTTTTATACATTTTTAGTTGGCAGGTAATTATTGCTGAGGATGGCACGAGAGTGAAGCTACTCGGCAGGAAAAGTCTGACATCCATTCGTACTCTGTGTTGTTGTTGTTGTTTTGTAATGCATATAAACAAGTCTTTTGTAAACAGTCAATGATGATGTATTGCTTAACAATAGTGTTTTAAATGAAATGAATGGCTTTTGATAAATTTTCCACTGCTTAAGCTCGTTTATTTGTAATGATTAATGTTTTAACTGCTATGAATGACCAACTGTGAAGTTTCCGAGATCGGGGCCTTACAAGTTGGCTTTTGATAAATTATTTCTGCTGCTTAAGCTCGTTTATTTGTAATGATTAATGTTTTAATTGCTATGAATGACCAACTGTGAGGTTTCCTGGATCGGGGCCTTACAAGTTGGTATCAGAGCCAAAGTTTAAAAGAATTGGGTTAAATAAACTTTTAAAACCTAAACTTAAACAGAAAATGGGACAAATGGAGGGATGTCAGCCCGAGTAGCTACGTGTCATCAGGTATGTCTTTTCCTAATGTTAACCGGTATTATGTGCGCATGCTATTTGATTACGTGCTCTTAGTAGATTTAGATACTGATTATGTCAGGATAGGAGATGCTTGGGGTATGAAGAGTAAAGTAAGTGGCTAATCACAACTGGCCACTGTAATTAGGGACTTACTCTACTTGACATAAATCGAGTATTACCTTGAATGACCGTGTTAGTGTTTGAATCTTATAGTGTGCTTATAGAGGATGGCTGGCGGTAGATCTTCAAAGGCCTCTCGCGGTGGAGGTCACGATGCTGCTTCGCGACCCAAGAGAGGGAGACCTAGATGTCACACCCCAACCTTGACGGCGGAAACATCGAGGAGTGAGAGTTAAGATCGTTCACAGCCACATAACGCTATTATTAAATCCAAATATATTATTCATAAGTTTCAAAGGTACATTACAAACATAAGTTTTCAAATAAAGAAAAACATAATAAGAATTATAACAAGCTCATTCATTAATTAACTAGGTCCATTCCTAGGTGTGAACAAACTTCAAAAGTGGTGATCATGCTTGAGTATTTCCTGAAACATATTAAAAATAAAAGGTCAACAATAATGTTGGTGAGATTTCCATAGTTTGCAATACATAAGTATATAAAAGATGGCAATTCATATTGTGAGTTAGAGAACAAAGTAACTAGGGATGTAAGACAGAATGCACAATCAGACCTCGACAAAGTTTTACAAGTCTCAAACGTTTACAAGTATATACGATTAGCTAAGTGTACTTGGATCAACCAAGCAGGCTTGTTTGGCCCATAGATCTATGACTTCGCTAGGCTAGCAATAGTTAATGATTGTATATATATTGACATTACATGGTAGCCACAAAGTTCAACTAACTACAACATACAGGTGAAATGCCATAAGTTTACAAGAATCAAACGTGTTTACAAGTGCAAAGTTTATAATGTAACATGTTTCACCCCAAAGTGTGAAGGTATAAAAAAGGGGGTATAGAAATACCACTTGATCAATAAGTATATAATTGACGATTAATAAGAGTAATAATAGGCGTCGTTCTGAACGTAACCATCACGAGACACCTAATTATATATTACAGATTTACGTATTAATATAAGTTTAATGAATTAACGAGAATTAGGGTTTCAAGTTGGTATTTGGGGGTTTTTTAACTAAATTAATTAAAATAAAATAATTAATTATGCTTTGTTTTAATGAGAAAATTAGAATATACTAATTGAGCATTTTGTAATAAGAAATGCAAAGGAAAAATAATTTGTAATAAACTTTAGTTATAAGTTTGAATAAGCTTTTATAATTTTTAAAATATTCATCATTTAAACAATAATATATAGATATTGTTTGAACAATTAGTTAAGTGATTTAACCCACTATTTAAAGACTATTTTATAAGAAATAAACTAAATATATTATTTGTCAAAAATATTTAATAAAGATATTGAAATATTTCATAAAATAAATTTACAGAAAAATAATATGGTGTCTTAAAATTAAACAAGTTTATAAACTGATTTTTATAAATTTTAAAAAATTTTGGATTTAAATTGATGGCCTAAAAGCCTTAAAACAAAAAAACATGAGGGTCCCCGGGTTCGAACCCGGGACCTCATGTTTAGGACACATACACCTTAACCATTGAACCAAGGCCTCAGCCGCAGGTTATATTGGTTTGAAAATTCTTATATGCGCAAATTAAGAGTTTCACCCAAACACATAAACCCTAATTCCAACTCAATTCAAATTGAAGCATAATGTTGGGACTGGGTATTTGCACGAAATACCTAGTGATTAGCGTGTAAACTAGATCAAATAGTGCGGAATCCTATTTGATTGGCGATCCAATCAGTGAGAACACACGAAGAATCAATAAAGAATTGAAACTAACGTTAGAAATCGATTGAGAATCGATCTAAAGTGTTCTATGAACTTGGAGAACGAATTGGGAGACTTCTGGACGGCTAGGGTACGTCTGGAATCGTAATCAATGAATGCTGTCCAATTTTTCCATGAATTGGATTGTATTTATAGGTTAGTATTGTTCATTCGGGCGACTGGACCATAAGCATGGTTCAGTCGTGCGATTGAACCATGCGGTTGATCCATCCGCACGACTGAGTGTTCAGTCATGCGACTAAGCTAATCTTATGTGTCAATCATACGACTGAACCAGTCTCCTGGTTCAGTCATGCGACTGAGTCCATTGTATGAAGTTATTCATGCGTGTGGTTCATTCGCATGAGCCATTAGCATGAAAACTACATTATGTTAAGTTGGAATGTATTTCTTAATAAACATTATGTGTAACCTTTCAAACAATCACTATCCTAATTAACCAATTCAATATCGACTCATTAACGAAATATTAGTCATTACAAATCACAAACAACCAATATCATTTCATTAATCATATCAAATTACATCAGAATCAGATAAACATGATCTATTACATTTCATATCATGATCTAGGGACATACATGCATCAACAAACTCCCCCTTGGACCTAGATCTCTCTAATGTCTTGTTTTCTGCATCACCTCCTCATATTTCTTGTACTTGTCCTCTTTTGTGACTCCCGCGTGAATCTCAAACGCGAAGCAAAGTCTTATGACATTTTGGAACTGGAGGGCTTGTATAATATCTCGCGTATCATAGAACAGTGGCCACTTGTATAGCGTGTAGACATCATTTGCTGACAAGTTGGTAAGCCACATTGGGTCGAATACCCTGATCGTATCCATTTGGCCCTCTTTGTTTAGGACTATGATCGCTTCTGCTGTTCTCCAATTGTAGTACCACCACTTAAAATGTGGAGTGAAGTCATGTGGCATTTCCCTGAGTGGGATTCTTGACATTGTGCGTGGAGGACTCCACTTCAACACTATCTTCGGCTTTCCAGTAATGGCATCAACCTCAGACCTTCTGATTTACCTTGTAGGCTGTTGGGGTCTGAAGTTAACCCACCTGGTGTGGTACTCCTTCTTTAGGGCAGCCTCGAATCAGCCTGACATCTTCCTCGGGTCAGCATACAAAAGCTTTAGTTTGACCAGCTAGTTGAGCTCAAAACTTGGTAGAGTCTTTAGATCATGTGGGAATCTAAAGTACTCTACGCCCTTTTCCCTCTTAACTGCATATATGTTAAGATCCTCAAAATACGCCCATGCTATGATCCTGCCAGTCACCTTATGATGTTTCTTGACTCTGTAGAGTTTGGTGTAGGCATCCTGTTTCAGTGCAACGCGTTGGGCTCTAACTTCTTCAAAACACGCAGTCCACTCAGCCTTTCGAATATCGACATCATCATTTGAGGCTTGGGCCGTTTTCTCTACTTTCTCCGACTCTTGCTCCATCTTGTCTAACACCTCAAAAGTATCGCTGACGAGGGATTCACCCAGATTGGGGACCACATTTCCCTCATTGTCAGCGTACTGAGGGCAGTGCTCGGCAGTGACATCTTCAATCTCGATTTCATCAACATCGTTGAGCTCTTCGTCACTAGTCGAGTCGCATGTCGGAGCATCCTTCACTATCTCATCTGGATTGAGCTTGAAAATCTCTGCGAGTTGCTCGTTTGATAGGTCGTGAATTATTTCCCCTTCTTCAGGGGTATAACTCACCGACCTCCTTACGATCCCTTGCAGATCAAGAATCATTGTTAGCTGAGTCTTGACTTGCTGAAGGGGAGCAACATCAAACTCATCCCTATGGTAATTTGGATCTGTTTGATTTACACATTCAACATATCAACCATTAGTAATTAATCAAAACAGAAATGCATTAAACTGAATTTAAACATTAAATACATAGATTTCAATACATGATTCAAATACAAAAGTAATTAAGTACATAAACATCTAATCTTTACTTTCGTCCTGTATCATCGTCTCGTCACTTGGTGGAGCCGAGGAAGAAGCTGGTTGGTCTTGTATGTTCTTGGACCTCCTTTCTTGACCTGAAACAGAGGCCGATGCAGCTGCATCTCCTCCTGATGTATTATCATCATCATCCTTCTCCTCTGTCCTTTCTTCTTCTGTCCCCTCATCCTCCTTTGTCTCATTATCCTCAGCATCAACTTCATCATCATCATCATCTCCGTCTCCTCTTTGATCTTCAAGGGCTCTTCCTTAGATCCTTTAACTTTAACATGATCGTCTTCTTGCCTTCTCCAATTCCTCTATCTTCTTGTTTGATGTGACACTATGTGCTTGGAGTTGGGCTATCTCATGGCTCTGAGCAGCCATCTGTTGGGCCTGCTCCTTTATCACTCGAGCCTGCTCTTCTATCTGGTGAGACTGAGCAGCAGTAAGATCAGCAAGCTGGCGGATCTGAGCCGCCTTCTCCTCATCTGCTGCTAATAGGCGCATCACCATCCCGTTGAGTGCAGACAGCTGTTCCTCTACCCCAATTGGAGGTAGAGGTGATACATATGTATGAGATGGATGGGCTGAGGATCCAGCTTGGTGGGTAGCGGTGGTAGTGGTGGCTGTAGTGAAGATGGGTCTGTGAAATGGTGGAGGTGAGGTGGGAGTGAAAGATATAGTGGTAGATGGAATCTGTACAGTGGTGGGAGGTGTGGTGGTGGTAGTAGTAGCTGTGGTGGCTGTGATGGCTGTGGCTGTGGAAGTGGTTGTGGTGGTGGCAGATGTGGTGGCTATGGTGATAGATGGTATGATTGAGGAAGTGGTAGTGGTGGTGGCAGATGTGGTTGTGGAGGTAACGAAGGTGAGACATCTTTTGATCTTCTTCTGACCATGGGGTTGAGCCATCCTTTTCCTCCTCGTTCCCATTGAGGTGGATGCTCCCCCTACAACCCTGCTGTCTGACTCCGGTGCATAACTCGGATCAGTGGCTGTCTCTCCTGAGTCTCTTGGACGTTCACCAACCGCCCTTAGCCCATGTTCTGTGGGAACAACCTTGCTTCCCACAGTACGTGTCAAGGGCTCATCTTCAAACTCCTCTTCCCTCTCATCAGGAACAAAATCCTGATGGAAACTAGCAGACTCAGTTCATCGTGGGTGGATGGTGGAGATGGTATATCAGTGGTAGTGGCCCTAGATGGAATGGGGCCTGTATCTCCACCATCACCACTGTCGTCATCATCGTCGTCATCAACTGGTAGATCAATAGGCTCAGAATCAAAGTCACTGTCATCATGACGCCATTTTCGTCTCCCCGGCGCCACATATTTCTCGTTTGCCAAATGGCCAATCAACCTCTTGACTTGGGGCTTCACTTGTTTGCCCCTATACACCCTCATCCGACCCAGGGTCGTGTCATCCATAATTTCCAAAGTAACTGCATCATGACTCTCCTTTGGGAGAAGTGGCAGCTTTTCGTTGAAGATTAGCTGTAGAAACCTAGGGTACATACAAAATCCTTCCTTCCCTTTTACTTCCAGGTTCTCTATCAAATAGGAAAAAATCAAACTCGAAAAGCTGAAAGGATGGTTCAGCACCAGTGCCACAAAGGCATTTTGAATCTGATCTGATAGATCATCGAACCCACCCCTCCTCGAAGCAATGCACTTTAGGATCACATGCGCCAAGTATTTGTATTGGGGGCACAGGTTGCTCTTATTGAGCACACCCGAGTTTATGTCCCCTGCGTACTTGATTCTGAGGAAGCAGCCTCTCACAGTTTGTGGATGTAATTTGGTGGGGTGATTCGTATCGTCCCCAAATTCAAGAACTCTCTGGAAATCAGCAGCAGTAACCTCGATATCATGACCCAGAATAGAGCTCCGTATACTGTACGGCTCACGAGAGCGATCAACTGAGGCGTTCTCCCAGAACGCCTGGTGTAATGACCTGTAGGGCGTGCAAGGTGTAGATATAGCCTTATGTATCCGGGAGCGTCTAAGGAAGGCTATCATCTCTGTGAACTCGGCCTCGTTCCGAGTAGTATGATCCAAGTGAGCACATATGTTGTGCTTTGGATTAATGGACCATCTATCAACCATTTTTCTAAAACACAAGACACATAATCATTAGTACATAATACATCAAAATTCAGTTCTAAGTGTAATGTTTAAATTCATTCAGATTCATTCGTGCGAATGAATCATGCGACTGGAGTCAGTCGTTTGTTCTTTCATGCGACTGAGCTTGTTCGGGTGAATGAGACATGGGACTGAGTTCAATCTGCTGACTGAGTCTGGGATTGGTTCAGTCGGCCGACTGAACTCATTCGCATGGTTCATTCGGCCGATTGACCCAGTCGCAAGATTCAATCGTGCGATTGGAGTTCATCTGGACGACCAGTCGCTTGTCCCACTGTTCAGTCGCCTGTGGTTCGAATCTTGACCAATTCAAGTAATTTAACATGGTTTAATGGTCCATTAGACTCGCCATCTTGTCACTAATAACCTATTAAACTTAATTTTAACATTTTGCTTAGTTTATGTAGGTTATTAGGGCATTTTTCAGTCCGGTTATTCGAATATCACTTATTTGGATTCAAGATCTTCTGATTTCGGTAAGATTTAACTGTAATGTACCTGTATAATTGTCAATCGAACGTCAGAAGATCAACAGCAATGTGAACACAAGATCTCTAGAAATTTTGGCAGAGTAACGGGAAGAAATGCGATTTGGGTGCGATTGGGAGTGATGAGTAAAACGCGATCGACTGAGGCCCTTTAAATACTGAACCTAAGTTCAATCGGCCGACTGGCCTCATTCGCTCAGTTCATTCGGGCGACTGAGGTTCAGTCGTGCGATTGGCCCAGTCAGTCGCTTTCAGTTGGCCGACTGAGTCTCAGTCGGTCGACTGACTCATTCGTGCCCTTTCATTCGCACCCTCAGTTACCGACTGAGTCTCAGTCGGTCGACTGACTCATTTGCCCCCTGTCATTCGGTCGAATGGATCATTCTTATATGCCATTCGGGTGAACGACTAAATTTCATGTCCAGTCGTGCGAATGGAATCCATTCGCATGGTTGGTCCATATTCATGGTCCAATCGTGCGAATGGGTCACACTTAGTAAATTTTATGCCATTTTGAACATTTTACTTTTAAGACCCTTTTAACTTTTGAAATAAACATTATGAGTTTTTGATCATCTCAGACATGATCATTTTAACCAATTTAGTCACCTCAGACATGACTCTTTTAAACACTTTGTCACCTCAGACGTGACTTCTTTAAACTTGAAAATTCATGTGGTCATCTCAGACATGACCCTTTTAGTGAGTTGATCCCTTATCGATTTTCATGATGTAGTCGGCAAACAAACAAAACTAAAGTATTAGTGAATAAAAAAACTAAACTAACGTACAAAAATTAAAAATTGTTTTTGGCTTTTTGTGAGGGATAAATCCTAAGATGGAAGTCTACGGGATTTGGTTCCGGAATAGGCAGCTTCAACTTAGATTGACCACACCTGGACCAATTCAATTTTGGAATCATACAGGCAAGTCAAATCATTTGGGACTTGTTATCAAAATCTTTTGATGCTCTATTCTTGGTTTTCATCCAGAGTCGTTAGCAACTTTTAGGAAATCATACTGGAACTATTAGATTACCACATTGATTTGAACTTTCAAGAATTGCAGCCATAATGATTGTCAATATGTTTGTCCTCTTAAATCCATACACAGACTTTTGACACAGACTAGTGATAAATTTAGGTTTAATTATTTCAACTAATATTTGTGGATCCCACAATTATATGGTAATCAACATTCCTTAGGAGCTTTTGAGCGGTCTACGGGTATTTTTAGAAGAAGAGACTATTCTTAGAGCTTTCAAAGAGAAGCCAATCCTCAGGTTAGTGCCATCGCACAGCAGAGAGGCGGCAAACAACAATGAATTCTAGAATATCTAGGTTATGCTTATTCTTAGGTCAGTGCCATCGCACAGCAGAGAGGCACACAACCTATCTCCTTGTTAGAGTAGCTTAATTTTATTTTGCACAAAATGCACCAACAACATAAGTCATTAGCTTGATAGCATTTTTCTTTCATTTTTTCGTGATTTGCTCTATTTATGGTCATCCGCACACATTTGTGGCGTTTACATGCTCATTACCCCTTATTGGACTATTGTTGATTGTGTTAACCAGTGATAAGATGGAAGCCCACTATCAGTTGAACAACTTAGTTTGATCTTGAGATCACCAGTTAGCTCTAATCATTTATTGTGTTGAATCTACTGACATATCAATTGTGATCTAGCAACCTCTAGGTCTACTCTCGTTGTGTTACCTTAGGAGTTACCAGTTTTTCTATCATCTCCCCTTTTTATATTGCTTAGACTACACAACTTATACTTTGAATTTTTGCATTATTTCTGAATTAAATTTTAAAGTCCCTCTTGATTTTTCCTGTGTACTATCATATTCCAAAGGGTTGAATCGGTATCACAGATACGATCTACCTTATATCAGCTTTCCACTCCTTCTCCCTCGTCTTTTTTTTGATAATGTTACTTACTGACTTATTCTCCCCCTAAAATACTAACATCATAACTGGTTTAATTATTTTAAGATTTTAATAAACAGCAGAATAACATGAGTTTAATTTTAAACAGACTAAATTAACCAAATAAAATAAAATAAAATGAAAAATTAACTAAGCTACACCGACTACACATGATCATCATCAGGAATAACCTCAGTTTTCTTTTGACGCCGTTGACCTCTAGCAAATATTAAAAACGTGGTTTATCAAAGGCTTTAGTATAGAGGTCAGCGCGTTGAAAATCAGTATTAATTTTTACCACATCAATGAAGTTCTTTTCAAAACAATCTCTTATGAAATGATATTTAATACCGATATGTTTGGCTTAGGATGTTGGACCGGATTTTTAGTTACTGCAATTACAGCAGAGTTATCCACAAAAATAGAGTAGAAGAGACTTTAAACCATAATCCTGCATTTGCTGTTGAATCCAGATGATTTGTGAATAGCAACTTGCAGCAGCAACGTATTCGGCTTCACAGGTTGACAATGCAACCGATGTCTGCTTCTTACACTGCCAGGTAATTAATCTTCTCCCAAAGAATTGACACCCTGCTGATGTAGACTTGTAATTCATCTTGCAGTCCTCGTAATCCGAGTCACTATACGCCGTGAGTTCAAAGTCATCATCATGAGGATACCGCAAGCCAAGTGTGGGTGTACCCTTCAGATAACGAAATATCCTCTTGACCCCGATCAGATGGTTGACCTTAGGCTTAGCCTGATATCTAGAACATAAACATGTAGCATACATGATATCAGGTCTTGAGGCAGTGAGATACATGAGGGATCCAATCATTCCTCGGTACATTGTGGCATCTACAAGATCTCCATTTTCATCAGGTGCTATATCGTGATTCGTAGCAAGTGGAGTTCCAGCAGCAGAAGCATTCTCCATGTCAAAACGACTGAGAATGTCTCCTACATACTTGGTCTGATGTAGAAATATCCCATTTGGAGTCTGATCCACCTGTAACCCAAGAAAGAACTTCATCTCCCCCATAGCACTCATCACAAATTCTTTCTTCATAACTGCTTCAAATTCTTTGCATAACTCTTCGTTCTTTGAACCGAAGATTATGTCATCGACATATATCTGTACGAGCAGTAGGTCGCCACCTTTTTCTTTGATGAATAGTGTGCAGTCAATGACTCCCCTGTGAAAGCCATGTTTCACAAGATGAGTCGAGAGTTTCTCATACCAAGCTCTTGGAGCTTGATGAAGCCCGTATAAAGCCTTGTCGAGTTTGTAAACTCTATCCCAATGATAAGGATCTTCAAATCCCTCGGGTTGACTGACATAGACTGTTTCTTTGATTTCCCCATGAAGGAATGCACTTTTCACATCTAATGGTAGACTTTAATCTTCATGTACGATGCATAGGCAAGGAAGATGCGAATGGCTTCCATCCTTGCCACGGGTGCAAACACTTCATTATAGTCAATTCCCTCGACTTGGCGAAATCCTTGAACCACCAATCGAGCCTTGTTTTTGATAATGACCCCTTGGTCATCCTTCTTGCATTTCAGACCCATTTGGTGCCAATGACCTTAGCACCTTTAGGTCTATCAACCAGAGTCCATACACCTAACTTCTTGAACTGAAGAAGTTCTTCTTGCATGGCACTCACCCGCGCCTCATCATTTAGTGCATCACTAATGTATTTTGGCTCAAACTGTGAGAAAAAACACCGATAAGCACCATCATGAATATATCCATTTTCCATAACGGAGGCGTAATCAACTGAGTATAGCTGATTTCGGGTTTGTAATCCTGATCTGACATCCCCAATGACATTGTCTAGGGGAAGATAGACGTTTAGTCGTGATCCTGGAGTAGTAGGAACAGCTACCTCAGAGCCAAGATTAAGAGCATTTGGTTCTGCATCTGAGGTAGTTGGAGTTTGAGGCTCCGAAGTCGAAGGTGAATCACTGGTAGATGCTTGTGGACTTTCAGGAACTGGAACCTGTTCCTCCTGACTGTTCTGGTCATCTTCTTCAGCTTCATCTTCAGAGGAGGAGTCACTATCGTCGACTACTCCCCCTGACTGAGTAGATGATCCTCCCAGTGAGCTTGATGTTGGTTTATTCAAGATATCATACATCATCCGTGTAGCTAACTCATCATCTGAGGGAGAGAGAGAGATGTTGAAGGAATTGAAGAATCCATCATAGTCGAAGAAATAGGCAGGTCCTTTTCCAGTAGGTGGTGTGGTATATCGCTGAAAGTCAACATTACACCACACTTCTACTAGACCCGTTGAGTTGTTGTAAACCCTCTTGTTCGAAATGTTGTATCCTAGAAAGATTCCTTCATCTGCCTTCTCGCTGAATTTACCTCCTTGGGTTTTCTTCAGAAGTGTGCACGGCGCGCCAAGTGATTCGAGATACTCCAGATTCGGTTTGCGTCTTTGTAGTAGCTCGTAACATGTCTTTCTGTGACGCTTGACAATCAAAACTCGATTCAGTGTATAACATGCATTAGCAACTACCTCATTCCAAAATTGGATAGGCAGTTTCGAGTCTGCCAGCATAGTCCGTGCTGTCTCAATCAAGCTTCTATTCTTTCTCTTAGCAACGCCATTCATCTGAGGCGTGTAGGCAGAAGTGAATTGATGTACAATTCCCTTTTCCTTGCAGTAAGCCTCCATCCACTGGTTCTTGAATTCTGTCCCGTTGTCTGAGCGTACTTGTCTAACCTTCAGCTTGTAGAGAGATTCCAGTGTGGTTACTAACTCCTTGAAAGACTTAAATGTTTTTGATTTGGACTTCAGAAACATTACCCAAGAGAACCTTGAGTAGTCATCAGTAACCACAAAACAGTACAAGTCGCCTGCTATGCTCTTTGTACTAACTGGACCAAACCGATCCATGTGAAGAAGTTCAAGAGGAAGTTCTATTGAATGAATTTTCTTTTCCTTATGAGACTTCTTCATTTGTTTGCCTTTTTTGCAAGCTACACAAAAATCAGGAAGCTGGAAGTTCATGACATTAACTCCTCTCACTAGATCCTTCTGAATCAAGTGATTCATCTTTCTTTGACTAATGTGTCCCATTCTCCTATGCCAAGAGATGGAATCCTTCTCAGTAGCTTTAGATAGAAAACACCGAACCTCCTGATCCGTTGTAGCAGCTGTTGACAGATCCAAAACATAAAGGTCTTTATATCTTGAAGCAGTCATCAAAACTTGGTCTTCTGGGATCACGTAATCTTTCTTGAGTACGTAACACTTCTTGTTGTCGAAGATGACTTTAAATCCCTTATCGCAGATTTGGGAAACAAAAAGTAAGTTATTTTGGAGTTGTTGAACATAGTTCACCTTATCAAACTTAACTTTCTGATTTCCTACTTCTCCCTAAGCTGTGATATATCCTCCCTTGTTTCCAGCAAACGAAACATGCCCTCCTTTTATTTGCTTGACGTTAGATAAAAGAGCCCTATTTCCTGTCATGTGCCTGGATGCTCCGCTGTCTACAATCCACGTGTTAATTTCAGCACTGTAGCGAGCCCCCTGCACATACAATGTAAAGGATTAGTTTAGGTTAGGAACCCAAGCCTTTACTGGCTTGGGTTTTCCAGAGGCATCACACATCATAAATTCAACCCACATTGACCCTTAGAGGGTGAGGGTAGCCCAGGTTCCTTCTTGTTATCATCATCAGACACAGAGGTTGACTTCTTTTTCCATAAGCCAGATTTGTGCAATGCCTGTTTGTGATACACTGTCGACTGGCTAACGGGTTGAACTTTATGTGCACTAGTTCTTCTAGGTGGAGTTAAAGAACTCCTCTTAGAAGACCTAGGTTTTGAGTCCTGAAGTTCAATCTTTTTCCTAGGTGTTTGATAATAAAGACAATAGAAAGCAATGTGTCCACATTCTCCACAGTTGTAGCATGACCTGCTATCAACTTTATGATTAAACTTTCTTTGTGGAGACGTGTGTGACACTCTAGTAACCTCACTTACTTTAGATTTTGACTCTGGTTCTTTTGATGTTTTTTCTTGTTTAATAGAGTTAACTGTTTTAACATGTTTAATATCTTTTTCCTTTTGGTTAACTGGTTTTTGACTATTTGAAGTCCTTTTAGGTTCTGATTTGACTCTGTTTGACCCTGACTTTAAGTTAACCTTTTCAAACTCTTTTTCCAGATTAACACAAGGCAATTTACCCTTTGCCTTTGAAGTGGCCTCCTTTTGTTTGTTTCCAGATTCAATGGTTGAACATGAGGAATCTGGATCACCACATGATCCTTGATGGGATTGTCATTTACAGGTCTACTCTTAGTGTTCATCAAGGTCTCAGGTGGTGGTGGAACCACTTTGTAACCCAAACCCTCCCCGTTGTTTCTTCTCTCACTAAGTGTTGGACTATGTGTGATGAACTTGTCCAACTGTGAAGTTCTGTTTTAATGAGTTTACTTCTACTTCTATAACTGCCTTTTGCTTCTTAGTGTCTTCTAGGGAGTTTAGATAGTACCTAATGTCATTTGCTTGGTTAAATGCAACTACTTTGGTTTCCCTAAGCTGTTTAGTCAAAAGGTCTATCTTTTCTTTGTAACTATGTTCATTTTGTTTTAATACTCTATTCGCCTCAGTGCACAGTTGTAAATCTTTTACCAAGTTATCATTATGATCTAATAACCTAGCAAATTTCTCATCTATGCTATTTCTAAATGTATTACAATCAGAACAAGCATGTTTATTAAACTTTTGGTCAGTGGTACTTACCTAAGTTGGTTCAGAAAAGTTAGCCATCAACATAGCATCAGATGTCTCTGGTTCTGGTGATTCTGTCTTTTCTGTCCTTGCTTTGGTAGTCTCCTCTTTAGGCTTGTAGCTGACCTCAGTTGCAGTTGTCTCTTCAATTTAGACATCGCTATATCAACTGCTAGATCTCCTTCACTTGCGGAATCATCGTCAATGTCTTCTACACTTGCAATGTTTGATTCCCCTGGAGAGACAAACCTAAAGCTCCAGTCCTGTCCTTCATCATCATGAGCAGTCAAGGCTTTTGGATCCTTGCTTGATGAAGTAGAACTAGTAGCTTGCTTGTCTTGACGAGTGAAGGACGAGAATGGGTTCCCGTTACCCGTCTTCTTTGGCTTAACACATTCTCTCTTGAAGTGCCCCTTCTCTCCACAGTTAAAGCAGGTCACTTTGCTCTTGTCAAAGCTAAATATGGTATCCTTAGTAGCTACCAAGTTCTGTCTGGTCTTTTTCAGAAACTTCTTTGCCCTCCGGACAACACTAGCTAAGGCCCACATTATGTCCATTCTCTCAAGCTCCATTTCGTCCACCTGCTCGTAGTCCTCGTCTGCCAGATGACAGTTTCCAATCTTCCTAGCAACAAGTCCATCATAAGAATGAACCACTGCAGCCAAAAGATCCATGTGTTCTCAAGCTACTTCTACCGTCTCATTACTGAGGTTCTCGGTATTCAGTCTAGTAGCATTTGTTTCAGATCCAATATGATGGGTACAAGAAGACCCCGACGTGTCTGATCCTGAAGGAGAAGCATGTGAAGGACCCGATGAGCTAGACACAAATGCAGTCTGGAGAGGTGCTCCAGATGTCTTAGCTTGAGGCGTGGCATTGTACAAAGCTGGATTCTGAGTATACGAAGACTTATGAGCTCTGTACTTCATCCTAAGTGCTTCTTCTCGCAACTTTAGAATGAAGTCATTTATATCCAGCTTTGTCAGCATTCCATTCTGTCTCAGGTTAGACACGAATGAAGCCCACTTTTCCGATAATCCGTCTGCAAAGTTAGCAACTTTCTCTTCCATGGTAGTAGCCACCCCATGTGTATGCAGTTCACTCATCAGATGGTAGAATCTATCTATAACATCATCCAAACTCTCGTTTCCCGTCGAGGAGAAGTTATCGAATTCCTTCTTTAACTCCTTAGCCTTGATTGCCTTCAACGAAGCATTCCCGTCGTACCTCTTTTCCAGCTCATCCAATAGTTTCTTGAATTGCTTATTCTCTGAGTACTGGTGGAAAATGTCTTTAGGGATAGACTGTGTAATCAATGCATAAACCTTCTTCTCTGCATTATATTTGACTTTCTGCGCATCTGTCATCCCTCCTAAGGTTAGCTTTACTCCATCGGCTCCCACCGGCGTACTATACCCAATCTCAATAGCTTCCCACAGATTCAGATCCACTCCATTGAGGTAGATCTAAAAACGTTGTTTCCAGTGGGGAAACTCATCTAATGTTAAAAGCTTTGGTGGTTTATTATGATTACCCACCTCACTCTCAAGTAATAGCAGGTTCTAGATCCTAGAGTCCTTCCCAGCAGTAAAGGTTGACATTTGATCTTCCATGGAGAATAACTTTAATTCTACTTAAACAAACTGTCAACTGGTGTGACTGAAGGATGCGATTGGGCTATCCGTGCGAATGAACTGAGCGAATGGTTCAATCGTGCGGCTGAACTAGGCGATTGGTTCAGTCGTGTGAATGAAGCTGATGCGTATGTACACTGTGAACGAGTGGTTCAATCGTACGAATGGAGATGCGACTAGGTCCAATCGTGCGTCTGAGCAATGCGAATGAGGTCCAGTCGTGCGAATGGCTCACTCGTGCGACTCAAGCTGCTGTTTTGCGAAAATTTCTAGGTTAAACGTGTTTTAGATGTAAAAATTCGAACTTTCGCAACGTCTAATCGCCTAAGTCCGTAGAAACCAAACTTTGATGAGCAGGGAACGTCCAAGATCACTTTTGACACAAAAGATTGCGTTTTTAGTGCAAAAACACAATCTTTTTATCAATATTGATTGAATCACACGTAATCAAGAGCCAAAGCTCTGATACCACTTGTTGGACCGGTATTTGCATAAATACCTAGTGATTAGCGTGTAAACCAGATCAAATAGTGCGGAATCCTATTTGATTGGCGATCCAATCAGTGAGAACACACGAAGAATCAATAAAGAATTGAAACTAACGTTAGAAATCGATTGAGAATCGATCTAAAGTGTTCTATGAACTTGGAGAACGAATTGGGAGACTTCTGAACGGCTAGGGTATGTCTGGAATCGTAATCAATGAATGATATCTAATTTTTCCACGAATTGGATTGTATTTATAGGCTAGTATTGTTCATTCGCGACTAGACCATAAGCATGGTTCAGTCGTGCGATTGAACCATGCGGTTGATCCATCCGCACGACTGAGTGTTCAGTCATGCGACTGAGCCAATCTTATGTGTCAATCATACGACTGATCCAGTCTCCTGGTTCAGTCGTGCGACTGAGTCAATCGTATGAAGTTATTCATGCGTGTGGTCCATTCGCATGAGCCATTAGCATGAAAACTACATTATGTTAAGTTGGAATGTATTTCTTAATAAACATTATGTATAACCATTCAAACAATCACTATCCTAATTAACCAATTCAATATCGACTCATTAACGAAATATTAGTCATTACAAATCACAAACAACCAATATCATTTCATTAATCATATCAAATTACATCAGAATCAGATAAACATGATCTATTACATTTCATATCATGATCTAGGGACATACATGCATTAACACATAAAGTGTTGATGGTTACTGTAATTGACATGGGGCTTTTGCTCTCCATGTCAAATTGAGTACGTGTATGTGATTAATTACCCGAATGATGAAGAATGGAGGATGAACAGAACGAAGAACAGACGCGGCCTTGTCGAAGCCGGTTCAAGGTGTAAATGTGGATAATAATCCAATTCATTTGACAGGAATCTTCCAAGGGTCACAGTGATCGAATGCCCTCTATTAATTCCTGTTTAATTTGCTCAGAAGATGGACTTCGATTACGATGCAGTTTGCAGCAAAGGAGAGAATCAAAGGTGATGTTCGTGGTTGTTTCAGGTGAAATTGGAATCGATAATCAATTAGGAATATCTTAACGTTCATTTTGGTTCAATTAATTAGATTATTATTAGAATTTAAGGGTCGATCGGTTAAAGATATAAAAATTTCGGTTTATTCAACCGAATGGTGTTTGTAACCGTTGATTAAACGAAATTAAAGTTGTATTCAAGTTCGAAACGGTCTCGCGAAATGATTGGAACGTTGTGAGGTTAGAAAAGGGCCGATTTCGAGTGTTAGGGGGTGGCCGGAGAGTCGCCGGGCCCCCTTGGCCGGCGGTCGACGGGAAGAAGGGGAAAAAGATTTGGGTTTTACAAACTTACACTTTTAGTCCCTCTAGTTTCTTATCTTTATTATTTTAAGCCTAAACATCCATTTAAAGTTTATAAAATGACATTAAAGCCTCCTTGACTTATAAATTCAATTTTTAAACATTTCTAAGTTTAATAAACTTTTACAATTATTATTACTAATAACAACTTGTTATTATTATTTTGTAATATTGTTATTATTTAGATTATTGTAATTTGGTATTATTAGAAACATTAATTATTTATTAAGTAAGTATTTAACACAAGCTTTCAAGTTAAAGAATTAAAACAACTAAGGCAAAAGCATAAATGGCCATAAATTTCATATATGGCAACAATAGTCCTTCAAGAATTAAACAAACTAACTTCCAATTAACGCAAAAATACAAGATGTTACACTTTATCTGATGTACTTTTTCATATAGCTGACACCTTTCCGCTGCACCTTTGTAAGGTCACCAACTTACATGAGTTGGTGAAAAGGTCCATGCTTTTGGTAACTGTACATTGAGGTCTTGAGTCTGTAACTTTCTATTTCATGTACTTTATCCTTTTTGTAATAGATAAGGATGTGAGCTATGGCATGTCATAGTCACTAGTCAAAAGGCAATCTGCGTTTTGACTCTACAATTGATTTTGTTTTGTGTCTAGTCAATTGTATTCAGCTGGCTTTCAAAGTATAGCCGGCTGTAGGATGTAGTATAGGTATCTCATGTTCTTGTATCTTTGAATTGTGCTTTGTAACACTTGTAATAGAACATAGAGAAAGCAATATACTGCATTCTTGAAAACATATACTTGTGTTCTTTGTGTTCTGTCTCTTTCATTACTTGTGTTCTTAGTGTCTTACCTTGGTTAATCTAGTCATACTGTTTGATCAAGTTTAGTTAATCTACTCTTTGTGTTGTTGTGTTGTAACTGACCCCATTCAACGATCCTACATTTGGTATCAGAGCTTTTCAGGCTCTTGATATAAGATCTCACCATCTTAAGATCCCTCACACACACAAATACTAAACTTTTCAAATGACAGCCTTTCCAAGACTGATATGGAAACTGGAACCATGAACAAGTCCCCACTGATCACTCTTGATGAGTTTGACACCTGGTGTTTAAGAATGGAAGGTTTCATCAGGTCTCTTGATTCAAGAATAGTCTATTGAGAATGGACCTTTCATACCTAGCACCCTTTCTGCTACTAGTGCTGGTATGATCCCCAAAGATGTGGCTAACTACTCTGATGAAGATAAGAAGAGAGTAGAGATTGACAGAAAAGTCATGACAGCCCTTCAAACTGCCCTTCCAAACTCCATGTACAGAAGTTTCAAGAAGTGCAAAACAGCCAAGCAGATATGGGATGCACTGAAACTGATGTATGAGGGTTCCTCTGAAACCAAGGAGAACAAGAAGGATCTCCTGAAGCAGCAGTTTGAAAACTTCACCTTCAAAACAGATGAGACCATGACTCAGCAGTACTTAAGGTATGTTGAGATTGTGGATACCCTAGTGGATGGAGGAGTCTCTCTTGAGAACAGAGACATTGTAAGGAAGTTCATGTCCTTACTTCCTAGGCAATGGACACACTACTGTGTGGTGATCAAGAGAACTGAAAATCTCAAAACTCTTACTCTGACAGAGTTATATGGGATTCTCAGTGGCTACCAGATGGAGATGAACATGCAAGGTTCATCTGGAAACTCCAACAATCAAATGGGTTCAACCCTACATGTGGTTGAAAGGGACAGCATAGAACCCAAACATCATCTCATATGCTACCCTGACAACTCACCAAAGGGTCCTTTCATCACCTTCCCAGAGACACCAAGGAGAACTATACTCAAGGAAGCCCATTCCAAGAGACAAGCTCTTCTCAAGCTTTTGTGTATTCTGATGAAAGTTGTGGCAGCTCTCTTTTTACTCTTGAAGACCTGGACTGTATTCATCCAGATGATCTGGAATACATGAAAATAGTCCAGCAGATGGCTCTTCTCACTCACAAAGCCAAGAAGTTCTACAAGAGGACTGGAAGGAAGTTTCCAAGCAATGCAACCAGTGAAAGTTTGGCCTGGACAAAGGCAAAGTCAAGTGTTACAACTGTAACTTAATGGGCCATTTTGCCAGAGAATGTAAGGCACCTAAAACAAATGGTGACCAAACACAGTCCAGACCAAACTACATTGACAAAGCTCTCCAGAATGAAAAGTCTAAGCAGCAGGCTGCTGTTGCTATTAAAGAAGGAGGCTTTGACTGGAGCTTTCAGGTGGAAGATGCTTCTCCAAACCAAGCATTGATGGCAGATCATGATGAAGTCAAGGTATTGGAACATCTCTGTACTCCTGAATGCATTGCTAAAGTTAATAGATATAGGTCCTATAACTTGGAGATGAGATCTGACATTGAGTCCTTAAACATTTTAAAATCTGAATTTAGATAGTCTGAAAATGATTATAAACTGAAGATAGAGGACCTTGAGAAAACCATTTTAGTTCTAAAACATGAACACACAATTTTAGGACTCAAATCAAAGATCTCATAACCAAGTTAACTGAGTGCCAGGCTGAGCTTGTGATCAGCAAAGCCAGGGTAGAAAAGAGTGTTCTTGAAGAAGAGATCTTCAAGAACATGATATCCTCATCCCTGCACAATAAAGTGTGCTATCAAAATAGGCAGGGACTGGGATCCAATGAGATCGCTCCTCCATACACAATCTTGTCTGTAAGATCTCCTAGGTGTGGAACTTGTGAAGATGAGCTTCCTCTCATAGATCCTATAAGTGAAGAGGATGAAGAAGAGATAGTGAGAAATTCCTCTGAAAAGAGAGAAGAGGAAGATTCTAAGAAGAGCCACTATCTTTCTGAGGAGAAGAAGAGAACTGTGATGACCAAGTCCATGAGAAAGAACTTGATTAGAAAAAGCAAAAGAAAGGCAAGGAAGGCTCAAGAGATCAAGGCTACTTTTTACTCTAAGCAGAAACAAGTTTTCATCTTTGCAGGGTTTAAAGTGGTAGGGACTGAAAACATCAACCAAAACTCTTCTGCTAAGAGTTCTAGTTCTTGTTCAACTCATCTCAGTAACAAGAAGAAGACTGATCTGATGTGCACCATTGCTGCACAACCTGGACCATCAAATTCCAAGAACAGTTCCCAGCCCAAAGGAATTGTCTCAGCATCTGCAAAGATGAAGGTGGAGAAGGGATGTGACCAAATAAAGTCTTGTTCCCAGGAAAAGGCTCTTGTGAAGAAGAAGATGATTTGTGTCATGTGTAAAAGTACCTCTCACATTGCTAAGGATTGTCCATACAATCCTAAAGGTACTATCCATATGACCAGTACAAAGACTTCAAAGAGTTCTAAGAAGATTCAAGCTTCGGAAGGAAAACCTATTTCTTTCGGAAGCTCCAAGTCTAAGCAGAAGGGAAGTGGAAAGCTACCATCAGAAGGAAAGTTTTTCTCGGAAGAAAGGAGTTCTTCCGAAGCACTGAAGTCTGCTGCAGTGTCTGTAGAATCTTCCGAAGGTTCAGTCATCAAAACTTCCGAAGTCCCAAAAGCTTCCAAAGTTTTGAAGGTCAAGTCCAAGACTCCAAAGGTGGTGTGGAAGTCTAAGAAAGACCAAATGAATGAGAATTCTCCATCAACAACAGCTTAAGATCCTCTTAGCACAACCATATGATCTATCACTGTTGAATTACCTTCTGTTAATGAGCCCAAGACAAGCAAGGCTTGGGTTTCCAAATGTAACTAATCATTTTCTTTGTGCAGGCACAACTAAAGACAAACAAAAATGTCTGGATCATTGATAGTAGCTGTTCCAGGCACATGACAGGCAATAGGTCACTACTCTAGAACTTTGAAAGAATTGATGGAGGACCAGTTGCTTTTGGAGGAGATGAAGGTGGTTACATTTCTGGAAGGGGCAAGGTCATAAATGGTAAGCTCAGCATTGATAATGTAAACTTTGTCAAAGAGCTTGGGTACAATCTTCTGAGTATATCTCAATTTTGTGATTAGAGTCATAACATGCTCTTTACTAAGCATGAGTGCATTGTTCTCAAGCCTGGTGTGGTCATTCCTCATGAGCATATCCTGCTTAGAGCTCCTAGGAAAGGGAACATGTACAAGATGGATTTGGAAGAAGCATCTCCCTCTGGAGAAGTTTTATGCTTTCTGTCTAAAGCTAATAGTGATGAGTCTTTCCTATGACATAAAAGAATGTACCATGTAAAATTTAAGAACATGAACAGATTAATTAAAAATGATTTGGTAACTGGAATACCAAAGAAAGAGTTTACAAGGGATGACCATCGTGTTGCATGCCTGAAAGGGAAGCAACATAAGGTATCTCACAAGCCTAAGGAAATGAACTCCATCACTACACCCCTACACTTATGACATATGGATCTCTTTGGCCCCACCAGTGTAATGATTTTAGGAAGGACCTTTTATTGTTTAGTGATCACAGATGACTTTACAAGATTCACTTGGTTTTCTTCCTTAGAACTAAGGATGAGACTCCTGAGATTCTGAAAAATTTCATCTTAAAGATTAAGAATCAATCTGATCACAAGGTCAAGATCATAATATATGATCAAGGAACTGAATTTAAGAACCAAATCCTTGATACATTATGTGATGAAAAGGGTATTACAAGACAATACAGTGCTCCCAGGACTCCTCAGCAGAATGGTGTTGCTGATAGAAGAAACAGGACACTGATTGAAGCTGCAAGAACCATGTTGTCTGACTCTAAGTTGCCCATCACCTTCTGGGCAGAGGCAGTCAACACTGCCTGCTATGTGCAGAACAAATTTTTAGTAGTTAAGACTCATGGCAAGACTCCTTATGAACTTTGGCACAAGAGAAAACCTTTCATTGGTTTTCTCAGGTCATTTGGTTGTCCTTGCACTATCTTGAATACCAAAGATCAAATTTCTGAGTTTGTTAAGAAATCAGATGATGGACACTTTATTGGATACTCTTCACAAGCTAAGGCTTATAGAGTATACAACCTCAGAACTAGAGTTGTTGAGGATTCAGCCAATGTGACTTTCAATGAACACACACCTGTGTTGCTGGTTCTGGTTCGGATTGGTTATTTGATCTTGATTTAGTTACCAACTGTTTTAACAAATCTTGTGAGAATGTTTCAGGATCTACAGAAAATTTAAATACAGGTGATCCTGATCCAAGATTTGAGCTAAGAAGACCTTCAAGTCATACATCTTCAGCTCCAGTTGGAACTACTTCTGCAAATAAGAATTCTGTCAGCACTACAATGACAAATTCAGCTGATACATCTGGGGTGCCTTCAAATTCCAGCTTAGAGACTCCACAACCAGATAAGAACACCTCAACTGTAGAATACAACAATGGTGGTGGTGACAGTGATCAAGAATTTCTTGATGCCACTAACCACACCATAGATGAAAACATCAATGATGTCACACACTGCTTGGATCAAGTCTCTCTTGAAAAGTGTGCTGATGTGGTGGGAGAAACATCTATGCCAGATCTAAATTCTCTAATTTAGATCTTTGTCAGCAACTTGTTGTGATCCCTTAGCTTAGGATCCACAAGTCTCACCCTACCATAAACATCATTGGAGATGTTGTCTCAGGGGTAAGAACAAGAGGACAAACCCATGAAGCAAATATTTGTCTTCACTCTTGTTTCTTATCCCAGATAGAGCCAAAGAAAGTTGATGAGGCTCTAAAAGATAAAAGTTAGGTTGAAGCTATGCAACAAGAGCTGCTTCAATTCAAAAAGTAGAAAGTTTGGAACCTTTGTCCTCTTCCTTGTGGGAAGACTACCATTGGAGCCAAATGGGTGTTTAGGAACAAGAAAGATGATAGAGGCATCATCATCAAGAACAAAGCTAGACTGGTTGTTCAAGTATACACACAAGAAGAAGGAATTGACTACACTGATGTCTTTGCTCCAGTAGCAAGATTAGAAGCTGTTAGGATATTCTTGGCATTTGCTGCATCTAAGAACTTCAAGGTCTTTCAGCTTGATGTGAAGTGTGCCTTTTTGTATGGAGTGATTGATGAAGAAGTATATGTCAAACAACCACCTGGTTTTGTAGACCCTGATCATCCTGATTATGTCTACAAGCTTGACAAAGCTCTCTAGGGTGGCATCAGGCACCTAGGAAATGGTATGAGACACTGTCTGAGTATCTTTGTAAACATGGATACAGGAGAGGTACTATAGATGGAACTCTCTTCATCAAAGGATATAGAAATGACATATTGCTAGTTCAAGTGTATGTGGATGACATCATCTTTGGTTCAACTAATCCAAAGCTCTGTAAAGAATTTGAGAAGCTGATGAAAGACAGATTTGAAATGAGTGCCATGGGGGAACTCAATTTTTTTCTGGGAATTCAAGTGAAGCAAGTTAAAGATGGCATCTTCATAAGTCAGTCAAAGTATGTTCAGGACATACTTAAGATGTCTCACCTCATTACTATCAAGAGGATTCTAAGATACCTTAAAGGTGTATCAACACTTGGTTTATGGTACCCTAAGAATCCTGACTTCAATTTGTATGCTTATACAGATAGTGATTATGGTGGTTGCAACATGCCTGCAAAGTCTACATCTGGGGGGTGTCAGTTCTTGGTGGAAGGGTTGTCTCATGGCAATGCAAGAAACAATCATGTGTCTCTACATTAACTGCTGAAGCTGAATACATTGCTACTGCAAGCTGCTGTGCTCAAGTGCTTTGGATTCAAAATCAGATGCTGGACTATGGGTTAAACTTCAAGGAGACTCCCATTCACATAGACAACAATAGTGCTATCTCAATCACAGAGAACCGTGTGCAGCACTCAAGGACAAAGCATATTAATATCAGGTATCATTTAATAGGAGATAACCATGAAAAAGGATTAATTAAACTAGTCAAAGTTCACACAGATGAACAATATGCTGATCTGTTTACAAAGGCTTTTGATGAACAGAGATTTAAATATCTTATATCAGCTATTGGGATGATTAATTTTGAATAAGTTTTTCTTAAAACTAATTCTTATTATTTTCTTAAAAATATGTGTGTCCTAAGTTGTCTAGTTCATCACTTTCATAAGCTCATGATTTCTTTGGATGAAAAAAATTTTCTTTTTGAAGACTTTCCTTAGATTTTTGAAAATTTCTGATACTTTGGAAGTTATGCTTTTAACTTCGGAAGTAAATCATACCTTAAAAATAAATAACTGTCTAAGAAATTTACCTTTGGAAGAGTTATTTGATCTATCTTCCGAAGCTTAAATACTTGTCTCAGACAATTACTTATTTTCAAGGACCATTTACATCCGAAGCAAAATTAACTCTCGGAAGCTTTGTTGTTTTATATACAAAGCACTCAAGTTTTAATTTCTATTCCGAAGCAAAATTCTCAAAACTCTCAGGAAATTCTTCCGAAGTTATTTTAGCTTCGGAAGCCTTTTTAATTAAAAATTCCAAAGATAATTAACTTTCGGAAGCTTTTTGACTTCCAAGAAAACTACTTTTTGAGCAAAAGTAAACTACTTTTTCAGAGGTGGAACCGACATCCGGATTTCAAAGTTTATCCTCTTTCATTAAACTTTATCTGAAATCCCTCTCAGATATAAACCCAACGGTTTCCCCCTCTTTCTATCATCTGTTCTTCCTACAAGACCTAAAAACCTAAATTTCTCTCTGAAATTTCTTTCTTCCTTCTTTCTTCATCTTTAAGCTACCTCACAATGGCCAACCTTGCTCATAGAAATGATCCCAACTTTACCATGCAGCTACACAGGCAACACAATCAGGTTGCTCTGTTAAGCTCTGAGAAAGATCCTCATTTCTCAGAGGTTTGCTGTTTCCTAACTCAATCAAACTACTTCACCTCCCTAACCCTTGATCCTCCAATCTATGAGGATCAGTTGCTTGAATTCTGGAAGACCTGCCAAAAGGTCATTATGGATGAGGAGAAGGCACTGTCTGCCACAGTGCAGGGGAGAACAATCTTCATCACTCCGGCCATCAATAACCGACATCTTCAGCTGGATGATGAAGAAGGTGAGGTGTTTTTCCCAAAGGAAGTTGTCAATCATTCCTTTGAGCAGATGGAAGTAAATCATGCCTTCAAAATAAATAACTGTCTGAAAAATTTACCTTCGGAAGAGTTTTCAAATTTATCTCCGAAGCTTAAATACTTGTCTCAGACATTTACTCATTTTCAAGGACCATTTACTTCCGAAGCAAAATTAACTCTCGGAAGCTTTGTTAGTTTATACACAAAGCACTCAAGTTTTAATTTCTATTCGAAGCAAAATTCTCAAAACTCTCAGGAAATTCTTCCGAAGTTATTTTAGCTTCGGAAGCCTTTTTAATTAAAACTTCCAAAGATAATTAACTTTCGGAAGCTTTTTGACTTCCAAGAAAACTACTTTTTGAGCAAAAGTAAACACTTTTTCAGAGGTGGGACCGACATCCAGATTTCAAAGTTTATCCTCTTTCATTAAACTTTTTCTGAAATCCCTCTCACATATAAACCCAACGGTTTCCCCCCTCTTTCTATCATCTGTTCTTCCTACAAGACCTAAAAACCCACATTTCTCTCTGAAATTTCTTTCTTCCTTCTTTCTTCATCTTTAAGCTACCTCACAATGGCCAACCTTGCTCACAGAAATGATCGCAACTTTACCATGCAGCTACACATGCAACACAATCAGGTTGCTCTGTTAAGCTCTGAGAAAGATCCTCATTTCTCAGAGGTTTGCCGTTTCTTAGCTTTATCAAACTACTTCACCTCCCTAACCATTGATCTTCCTCTCTATGAGGATTAGCTGCTTGATTTCTGGAAGACCTGCCAAGAGGTCATTATGGACGGGGAGAAGGCCCTGTCTGCCACAGTGCAGGGGGGAACAATCTTCATCACTCCGGCCATCATCAATAGGCATCTTCAGCTGGATTATAAAGAAGGTGAGGTGTTTTTTCCAAAGGAAGTTGTCAATCATTCCTTTGAGCAGATGGAATATAAGGGAGATTTCTCTGTAAAGACCTTTAGGAAAGGGACGGTCTCATCCCAGTGGAGATTCCTGCTCCATGTGGTAATCCACATCTTATCAAACAAGCATGGTGGATGGGACCAGATTCCTGAGGATCTCTCCTTCATAATCCATGGAATGGTTCAGGGGGTCAAATTCAGGTATTCTCAGTTTGTTTATACCAATTTACTTGCTAATTTAGACTCCTTAGAATATTACATGTTTCCTAGATATGTCCAGTATATTCTTAACTGTGAACTGGGCTCACAGTTGAGGGAAACAGGTAACATTCTTAAATTGGGACAGATGAAGCCCAACATCTTTAAAATACTGAGAAAGCCCACTGTTGGCTTCTCTGGGGGGTAGAAACAGCCCTTGTCCAAAAAATGTTAGAGCTCATTGCTCAAGGTGACAACCTAGCAGCACAAGCTAGTGTTGAGCCCACACCTGCTACCTCCCAACCACCCACACAACCTCAAATCACCATCACTTACCAAAGAAAATCCAAATGAACCCCTACTCAGGCTATTCAGTCTGTGGAGGCCCCCATATACTCACCCATAAAGGAAGAAGTGGACACTGGAGCTCCCACTTCTCTTGAGGAGCAGACCACTCCTATCTCTCCAAGAATCAGTGCTGAGGTTCCTTATGCTCAGCCTGATGAGCTTATTAGCCCAACTGCCTTAAGCCATCACTCTGAGTCTTAACACTCAAGTGATCAACCTTCAGGGACAGTTACCATCCCCAGCCTATAGATCTCAACCAACTAATTCCCTACCTTGACTTCTATACTGATGAAGATCTAGGTTTTAATGAGTATAATGAGCCTCTCTTCTTTACCCCTACTCAAAGAGAGATGAATGCTCTTGAGTCTCCTACATCTATCCCACATCAGTCACCTACAACTGAGGTGGACACTTCTGAACCTGTTAAGGATGTCCATATGGAAGAGGCTCTCACTTCTGAAAGTGATTACATCATTAAGACCTCAACCATGGCAACTCAGCCCACTGACATCTCAACTGAGATTGCCAGTGAGCAGAGGAAAACCAGCAGCCAAGAATCTGAAGCTGGTGGTAAGAGAGAGAACTTTGGTCCAATCATCTCATCCCCCCAATGAGTCTTCTGATGAAGATGAGGGGAATTTGAAACTAAAGGTGCACAAACTGACTAAAACATGCACCTATTTAGTCTCAAAGGTCAGTCACCTTGAATCTTAGGTGACCACCTTACAAAACAAGATCAATGATCAGCAACTTGAGATTTCATATCTTAAGGAAAAACTAGCTGGGAGACCCTTAAGAAGAGCTCAACCAGGAACACAAGAACCTGTGGATGTGATTAACCTATCTTCTAGCTCACCTATGCAAGTGGGTGAAGCTACCAAAAAAGGGGAGAAAGTCATCACAGTTACAGAACCTGGGAGTTCTTCAGAGAGAGTGGGTATTGAGGACTCACCATCCTCACTTGCAATTGTGCATTCTCAGCAACCTCCTCAAGTTCACATTGATGTGGACTACACAGACTCCTTCATACAAAGTTTGTTTGAGGATGGGATACCAAGGGCTATGTCATCTTCACCATCTTCCAATCACATCATTAGGTGGAGGTATGACAACATCAAGAAAGCCCTAATCATCATAAGAGTTCAAGGACAGCAAGAAGTCTTCAATTTTCGGACTTTGAACTACTATGAAGGTCTGGATTTAGTCAACATGCCACTTGTCAACCCAAGCAAATCAAGACAAGCTGACAGACTGGCTCAAAGAATCCAAGACAGGATCAGTGCAGAGTTCAGCTTAAGAAGGAGACTTAGGCAATCAGGCAATGCCATCGGTCAACTGGATGTTGAGGTAGACCCTAAGATTAGTTTCATAGGGGAAACCTTAACTGAAGGCCCAGTGGCAGAACCTGAGACCCCTGTCTCATCATCATCAACTGCTGCAGAGATCCACATTCCTATTGAGACACCTGCTAGTGAATATGCTTCTCAACCTCTCTCTGGCCAGAGGTTTGATGCTGCAACAAGCAATGAAGGCCAAAGCTCTCTCCACCCTGAGTCATAAAGGTCTGTGAGTGACAAAGGGAAAAGAAAGATGACATCTGAGGAGATTGAGGAGGAGGAGAGAGAGGAAAAGGAGACTGAGGGGAGAAAGTTCCTCTGCTGAGTCTTCAAATCTCATGGAGTCTGCTATCAAGGCTGCCCCTAGACCAAATACTCAAAATGATGAGTTAAGGGCAGTCAGGATAATTACCTACAGACAAGGAACTATGACATAGACAGTGTCATATCTCTCCTCTTAGAAGAGTTGAATGAACTGTTGATCTGGAAAGGTCAAAGGAGAAGAAGGAGGCAGAAGATGCAGAGTGTTGGACCAAAAGAACCAATGAGCCAGATCAGAAAAACCTTTAAGTCTCACAAGACATCACAACAACTGCTGAAGACTTGATCAGCTGTTTGACAAAGTCTGAAGATCAACAGCTGAAGACTAAAGTACTGAAGACTTCAACAGCTGAAGACCAAAGTTTGAAGATCAACAGCTGAAGACTAAAGTACTGAAGACTTCAACAGCTGAAGACCAGAGTCTGAAGATCAACAGCTGAAGACTAAAGTACTGAAGACTTCAACAGCTGAAGACCAAAGTCTGAAGATCAACAGCTGAAGACTAAAGTACTGAAGATCAACAGCTGAAGTACAAAGACCGAAGACAACATCTAAAGACATCAGCTGATGACAACAACTGAAGTTCAAGAAGTCCAAGTACTGAAGCCTTCAGAGTTTGTCACAACAGCTGAAGAAGCATTCTTCAGTTGTTGTGATGGTTTCCTTTCAGTAGTTTTCTTTTCTATTTCAGTACTTGTAAAACGACTGAAGAGCATGTTCTTCAGTCGTTGTTGTTTCAGTAGTTTCTTTTCAGTAGTTGTAATGATAGTTAACACTTGGTATTTTTGTAAGAAGATGTCAGCTGTTTGACATCTTTAGTAGTTGTGTTAACTTTCAGTAGTTAAATAACAGTTAGATGTCACTGTCAAGTGACATCAGCTGACGTCAGCTTCCCTTATAAAAGGAAAGATGACCTAATTGTAACGGTGTGTGGAAGCCAACCGAAGCATGTATTGAATGAATATATTCCTTTTGGCAGAAATTCTCTCTCTCTATAACAAACACTGTTTCATTGATAAATTTCGTGTGTTCTTGTTTAAATTTGTTAATTCGTGGGCTCATTCCGCTGCAAATCCAATCTAATTGATCAAACTAGATGTTGATATCCTAACAAATGGTATCAGAGTAGGTTAATCATTGATCGATTTAACAATTGATCATTGAAACTGTTCTTTTGCTATCTACGTTTGATCGAATTAGCAAATTTGCAAGAATCGGTTATAGAGATTGGTTTCTGTTGCTTCTGGCCATTTTGTTTGAGGTTCTAAGTGGTTTTGACATAGATTTACTTTGTTTACCTTGAATTTGTCTGAATTCTGAATATGACTACTCCTTCTAATGACCCTCACAATACTGGTTCCCCAACCAAGCCTCCGATGCTGGTTAGGACTGAGTATAACATATGGCAACGAAGAATGCTCCATCACCTGTCTGTTAACAGTTCAGGTTATTGGACATCTGTGGTACATGGTCCACATAAGCCTATGGTGAACAATCCGGAAACCAACCAAATGGTTCCGAAGAAGAAGGAACAATACTCTAATGAGGATCGAAAACTGTTTGAGATTGATGCTAAAGCTCATGGAATTCTGGCCATGGCACTGCCTAATGAAATCTATTTTGGGCTTATGCATCATGAAACTGCTCATGACCTCTGGAAGGCACTGAAAGAACAATTTGTTGGTACTGATGAGGTCTTAGCAAACAATAGGGAAATACTTGCCCAACAATATGAGACATTTGCTCATAGGAAGGGTGAGACTCTGACTCAACAGTTTGAGCGTTTTTCATGTTTGATTTCTGAGCTGAAAATGGTCAAACATGAATACACTAATAGCCAGATGAACCACAGATTCCTCAGATCACTGCCTGAGAGATGGAACACATATACAATTGTCCTACGCTCTAATGCAAATCTGGATAGCCTATCTCTCACCCAACTTCATGGGAAACTGCTTACATTTGAAAGAGAGATAGAGCAGAAAAGGAAACTGGCATCATCAGGAAAGCTCACTGAAGACTTTGTACCAAGGAACACTGCCTTGGTCGATCATGAGTCAGAATATACTGCATCAGAAAGTAATTATGATGTGCATATAGATTTCTCTTCAAACAGTTCTGATCATGCATTTGTGAGTGTTGATAGTCAGTCAGGCTGTAATAGTGACAATTTGTGCTTCATTATGGATGATTTGAAAGGTATAGCTGATGATGACTTAGAAGAAATGGATATTCTGAGCCAAATGGCCTTGATTAATATCAGATCTCAGAAGTTCTACAAGAGAACTGGTAGGAAATTCCCTGGACTCTCTGGCAAAACCAAAGTTGGTTTTAACAAGAGTAAGTTGAGGTGTCACAAATGCCACATGCTTGGGCACTTTGCAAGAGAGTGTAGATCATCTGGATCTAACTCCTCTACAGCCTTTGTGACTTTTCCAATTCAACAAAACAGAGGGCAACATCCTGCTAGTTCTGGTCATCAATCACAACCTCTATCTCCTGCATATTTTGTCCCTCAGGGTCCAATGCCATATCCATATCCCTGCTATTACATGCCACAAACCAGTCAAGTTCAAGTACCCATTGCTCAACAACCACCTACTCTTCCTGAGCCTCAACCTTCCCAATCTCATCAACAATCTCAACCTCAACAACACAGCTTTTTCACCCCAGGAGTTGTTGACTGGAGCAGTTTACCAGATGATATGTCTGGTCATGAACAACTGTTTTCTGGTGCTGGTCAACATGGTGGTGACAATCCTTTTGGAAACCTGGCTCTTATGGCCCTGGAGTCTGCTGATACCTCATCCTCTAATGCCTCCACACCACAGGTATCACAGGTATCCTTTGAGGCCAAAGCCAAGCTATGTTCTGAAACATGCATAGCCGCATTTGCATCTATTAGAGAAGCAAATGTAGCTTTAATTAACAAGAACATTGAGCTAGAACAAATAATATCCAAAAGAAAAGCTGAATTTGAGTCTGTGCTTAATGATAAGAATGATGAGATTTACAAACTTAAATGCCAAATCACTGATGATAAGGCTAGGAAAGAGGTACTTCTAGAAAAGTACAGAGACCTCAAAGAAACACTTGTAGCTACCCAGGTAGAGTGTGATCGATGGGTACATTCCTGCAAGGGTTTTGAAATGCTTCTCAGTAAGTAGTCTGCTTCCAATGTGAAGTTTGGCATTGGTTATAATCACACTGTTCGTCCTACAGATTTTACTCCCAGAGCAGAGGTAGAATCTGATGGAGAAAGCAATAACCAATCATTTTCATCATGTGATCTACTATCTGATACAGCACCATCAAAGGTTGGAGTCAGCATTAATTCCTCCCAAAACCTATCAGCTGATGTTGATGGTTCAAATGCTGACACTCACATGATGAAAAGGTTGATCACTCCAGGTGGTATTTCACAAAGTACTGAAAGTACTAAAGAGCAAGTCATAACACCTAGAGAACAAACCCAAACTACTGCATGTACTAAAGGAAAGAAAACTGCCAGTAGAAAGGGTGGGAAAACTACTGAAGAAGATATCAAGAAAGCATGTACTGCAAGGAAGAAAACTGCTATACTGGTCGCAAACTGCTGAAGAATAAGTCTTTAGTAGTTTCATCTTCTTCAGCAGATGATCAACTTAAGATGAAGAAAAAGCCATGTGAAATATGTGGCTTATTCAATCATCTTACTAATGATTGCTGGTATAAAAAGGGCTCCAAACTCAAACACAATGAGAACATTAAAAAGAAAATGGATATAATGAAAACTGAGTTTGAAACCAAGTTTGTACCAGCAACATCAAAACCTGTAACCCCAAAATCCAAAAAGAAATCCAAAAAGGAAGGGGTTAATCAGGCAACAGCTGAGGTTGCTCAAAGGGAGATGGTACAACATAGGAATCCATCAATCTCAAGCACTAATGTGTCTGATTAGCTGAAGGCTTTATCACAGAATCAGACACAACTTGTTATGATGGTTCAACATCTATTGGGGAGAGTCAACCAATTAGATGCTCCTATGCTGAAACCGCAGAGAAGAAAATTCATGCCAAAGGATTCTTCTTCTTCACCATCTCCATCCCCTCAGGCTGTTCTTCATAGCACATCTGTTAGTTTACCATCTGTTGATGTGAACAGACCCAAAACCAAAAAGGTTTGGGTCTCAAAAACTAACTAATTTATTATGATTGTAGGGTTCTTCAGCATGCCACAGTAGCATCTGGTATGTTGACAGTGGAGGATCTATGCATATGACAGGGAACAACTCACTTCTTCATGATTACTCTCAAGGAAAGAAGGGGTTTGTTTCTTTTGGCAATGATGCTAAGGGTTACATCATTAGCAAAGGTTTTGTCTCCAATGGGGAAATAAGGTTTGATGATGTTAACCATGTGGAGAATCTCAGGTACAATCTCTTGTGTGTCAGTCAAATGTGTGATAAAGGCCATGTTGCTCTTTTCACCAGTCAGAACTGCAGGATTCTGTCATCCAAAGTTCTGAGTTTGATTGATAAGGTGTTGGATGATCACACTCTCCTGAGGGCCAACAGGACAGGAAGAGTGTATGCCTTAGATCTTTCCAAGAAAATAGATCTCAAAGGTCATCCTTGCCTATTTTCCAAGGCTTCTCCTCAAGAATCTATTCTATGGCATAGAAGGCTGGATCATGTGAATCTTAAAAATTTGAATTAGCTGATACATCATGGTTTAGAAAGGGGATTGCCTATGAAGGAGTTCATATGTGAAGACAACTGCACTGCTTGTTTGAAAGGAAAACAACACAAAGTCTCATTCCCTCCTATTGAAGAACCTAAGTCCATTGTTTGCTTGCAATTACTACACATGGATATCTTTGGTCCTGTGAGAGTAATGAGTATGGCAAAGAAGAAATATTGTCTGGTAATTATGGATGATTACTCCAGATTTGTATGACTTTCTTCTTGCATTCAAAGGATGAGGCTGCTCAGACGATTATAAACTTTGTGTTGTATGTTGAGAAGCAATATTCCCTATCTGTCAAGTGTATCAGAAGTGATAATGGAACAAAATTCAAAAACCATACACTTGATGATTTTTATCTCTCAAAGGGAATCAAGAGGCAGTTTAGCATCCCAAGGACTCCAGAACAAAATGGAGTAGTAGATAGAAAGAACAGGACCCTAATTGAAGCTGCAAGGTCCATGTTGGCTGACTCTGGTTTGCCACTGACCTTTTGGGCTAAAGCTATTAACACAGCTTGCTATGTGCAGAATAGAGCCTTAGTAAATCAGAGGTTGATGAAGACTCATATGAAGTTCTACATCATTTGGCTCCTCTAATTTCATTTTTCAGAGCCTTTGGGTGTCCTTGTTTCATTCTCAACACAAAGGATCAACTCCACAAATTTGATCCTAAGGTGGATGCAGGGTATTTTGTTGGTTATTCATCTACTTGCAAGGCATACAGAATCTTCAACTGCAGAACAAAGATAGTTGAGGAGACTCTGCATGTGAAGTTTAATGAATCTCCAAAGGACAAGATTCCACAAAACCCTGTGGAGTTATTTGATTTGGACATACTGCAATATGTTCCTTATCAGGCTTCAGCTGTTGCTCCTGTCAACTGTTCTCCACCTGGTGGTATTGATGATGATGATAACATCAATACTCACATATTCAAGTTTAGTGATCAACTGCCCGAGTCCACTAAACTTGATGTTCCTGTAGCTTCAGCAGTTCCATCCACAACAAATGCTGATGAGATCTCTAATTCCTCTACATCTTTTGATTTGCCATCTCATTCTTGGTTTCAAGAGTCTGCATCACCATTTGCTGCTGCTGAAGGTCCTACAAACACTTGCACAGATCTCATTGTTTATCAAGAGCTGAAGAATCACCCAATGTCTCAAATCATTGGTGATATCAATGCTAGAGTTTCAACAAGAAGTCAATTGTCCAATTTCTGCTTATATGCTCTCTTCATTAGTCAGCAAGAGCCAAAGAACTATCACATTGCTTTAAGAAACAATGGATGGGTTGAAGCCATGCAGCTTGAGCTGCTTCAGTTCAACAAGCAGCAAGTGTGGGAACTGGTTCCTCTACCCCCAGGTAAGTGTGCAATAGGCACTAAATGGGTGTTTAGGAATAAAACAGATGAAAATGGGCATATTGTTAAGAACAAGGCCAGACTGGTTGTTCAAGGGTTTACACAGGAAGAAGGTATTGATTATGATAAAACCTTTGCTCCTGTAGCCAGACTGGAGGCAATTAGATTATTCTTAGCCTATGCTGTATTCCACAATCTTAAAGTTTTTCAAATGGATGTTAAAGGTGCATTTTTATATGGTAAAATAAAAGAAGAGGTTTATGTGTGTCAACCACCAGGTTTTGAGGATAATAAACATCCAGATTGGGTATACAAGCTTGATAAGTCTCTTTATGGGTTGAAACAAGCTCCTAGAGCCTAGTATGAGACATTATCAAATTTTCTTCTTCAAAATAATTTCACTAGAGGCTCCATAGATAAAACTTTGTTCATTAAGAAGGTGGATCAGCATAAGCTACTTGTTCAAATTTATGTTGATGATATTATTTTTCGCATCCTCTGATCCCCAATTGTGTGATGATTTTACCAATTTAATGCAAAAGAAGTTTGAAATGAGTGCAATGGGAGAATTACAGTTCTTTCTAGGATTGCAAATCAAACAAAAGGCTGATGGGATTTTCATTCATCAGTCTAAATATACAAAAGATCTTTTGAATAAGTTTGATTTACAAAACTGTAAGCCCTGTTCTACTCCCATGTGCCACACCACACAATTGGATGCAGATCAGAAAGGTAAAGCTGTTGATGAAACACTTTACAGGTGTATGATTAGGTCCTTGATGTACTTAACAGCTTCTAGACCAGATATCATGTTTGCAACTTGTGTTTGTGCTAGATTTTAGGCTGCTCCTAAAGAGTCTCATTTGATTGCAGTCAAGAGGATGATATCTGCAAGGTACACAATCTCTAGGTTTATGGTATTCCACTGGACACTCTTGCAAATTAGTTGCTTTTTCTGATAGTGACTATGCAGGGTGTAAGTTAACCAGAAAGTCAACTTCTGGTGGATGTCAATTCCTAGGCAACTGTTTGATTTCTTGGCAGAGTAAGAAACAAACATCTGTTGCTACATCCACTGCTGAAGCAGAGTACATTGCTGCTGCAAGTTGTACATCTCAGATACTCTGGCTTCAGAACCAACTTTTGGATTATGGCATTACAGAGACTAAGACTCCATTATTAATGGACAGTGCTTCAGCTCTTTGCATTGTCAAAAATCCTGTCCAGCATTCTAGGACCAAACATATAGAGATCAGACACCATTTTATTAGGGACTGTTTTGAAAAAGGTCTGATTGATCCAAAGTTTGTGCCTAGTGCTGATGAGCTTGTAGACATTTTTACTAAGCCTTTGGATAGTTCAACTTTCCAAAACCTAGTGTTAAGGCTTGGTATGCTACAGCTAGAATAAGTGACAACTACTGATGATCTCAGTAAACAAGTACTGATGATCATTAGTAAACATCTCACAAATATGTACTGATTCTGTTAAAAGAAACTGATGCAGTTATAACTACTGATGTCAGTAAAAATAGATAAGTACTGATGTCCTATGAAATACTAAAAACAACTAAAAAGTCTGATGAGTAAGTGTTGAGGACAGTATGAAACAGCTGAAAAGCTAAGAATTGACGAAAACTACTGATGGGAATTTTCTCTTTAGTCGTTTTACAACTGCTGTTTCATCTTAAACAACTAAAGCAAAACCAATGACTTCAGTAGTTTCACAACTACTGATGACTAACACCAAGTCTTCAGTCGTTTACAACAACTGATGACAAAACCATGTCTTCAGTAGTTTCACAACTACTGATGACTAACACCAAGACCTCAGTTGTTTCCAACATCTGAAGTCAAGACCATGGTTTTTAGTAGTTTTATAACTGCTGATGCCTAAAACCAAGACTTCAGTTGTTTCAACCTCTGAAGGTTAATACCATGTCATCAGTCGTTTAAAACTACTGATGTTTAACACCAAACCCTTCAGTTGTTTTATAACCCATACCCTATAAATACCTAATCCTACAGAGCTTCATTATCTCAAACCTAACGTTCAAAAACTCCGAACCTTCTCTCACATTAATGGCGACCATGCAGCTTAAACCAAGACACAACTGTGTTGCCTACCTTACCAAATCACCTTTCTGGATGAAGTTTGATACTGCCATTGATCTAATGGTCCATTCTCCATACAAAACAGCCTTCCTTATCAATCCTACCATTTATGCCGAATCCCTAAATCAGTTCTGGACGAACGTCACCCTTACCACTGGGGAGAATGACACCAAGTCTCTCCATTCGTTCGTCAACTACCGTAGGTGGTCATCACTCCGGCAATCCTTCGCCAAACCCTACAACTGGATGATGCCACCTTCCCCGCTGGATATTCAAAGGGCACCACTAATCTATCCTTTGCCCACCATGGATACCAGGGTAACCTCAGCACTTCTACCATCCTAAAGAAGCATTTCCATGACGCGGAACGCCTTATTTTTCATATGGTGAATGTCCGCCTAGCCCCTAAGACTTCTTCTTGGGGTCAAATGTCAACCAGGTGGCAGCAGGTATTCTTCTCTATCCTTGAGCAACAAAACTTAAATTTTTCTGCAATAATATTTCTTGAACTTAAGGATATGGTCTCAAAACCTATTGCTAACCGATGGATATTATATCCACGGTTCATAATGGCCATTATAGATGTAAGGCCCCGTTCCCGGGACGCTTACAGTTGGGTTCTCATCGCACATAAAACGTATAATTGCATTTGTATTTCATAAATCGCAGCGTAAAACTAAAACAATCTTTCATACCATAAAACCATTCAAGCACACACAAGCTCACAGTCAAGCCACAAACGCATCATACATACATATACACATACACAAACGGGTCAACATACACATACCCAAAACCCCGATTTTAGATGTTTTCCAGCCCCAAAATCGTTTGAAAACAAGTAAAAGTGGGGTTCTAGAACTCACACAAACGAGCACAACGTTAAGGGCTTCGATTTGGCTTGCTTCACGATGATTTTGGCGACCCGAACCGACCCGAACCGGCACTTTTCCTTTTTTTCTCTTCTTTCTCTCTTCTCCCCTTTCTTTGGCTGATTTGTGAGTGTGGGGGAGAGGGTAAAGGCTGCCCTCTCCCTTATATACTTCCCCTCACCCGACTTTCTTTCGTTGGCGAGTTTGGTCCCTCGAATTTTGGACTTTATTTTCTTTTCTTTCTTCACCGGCTTCAAAATAATAAATATTCGGGTGTTACAAGTCCACCCCCCTTAAATAGGTTTCGTCCCCGAAACCTGTTATTCGTCGAACAAACGTGGGTAATGCTGTCTCATTTCTTCCTTAGTCTCCCACGTTGACTCGGATCCCTTCCTGTGCTTCCACTGTACACGCACAAGAGGAACCACTTTATTCCTTAGCTTCTTCTCCTTTCGGTCGATGATTGCCACTGGTTGCTCCACATAATTGAGCCGTTCATCTATTTCAATGTCCTCCAGTGGAACAATCATGTCTTCATCAGCTATACACTTTCTCAGATGAGATACATGGAATGTCGGGTGAATCCCACTTAACTCATCTGGCAACTCCAATCTATAGGCCACCTCCCCTACTCGAGCAATGATTCGAAAAGGGCCTATATATCTTGGGCTCAACTTGCCCCGCTTTCTGAATCTGATAATACCCTTCCAAGGTGAGACCTTCAACATAACCCGGTCACCCACCTGGAACTTAATTGGCCTACATCGCTTATCGGCATACGACTTCTGTCTATCTTTGGCTGCCTTCATGAAGGCTTTAATCTTTTCAAGCTTCTCTGTCGTAGCCTTGATTACCTCGACGCCCCCCAATTCCTTCTGACCAATATCACCCCAACAAACGGGTGTTCTGCATCTCCTACCATATAGCATCTCATATGGTGGCATACCAATGCTGGCATGATAGCTGTTGTTGTATGAGAATTCGGCTAACGGTAAGTGGTCATCCCAACTTCCACCAAAATCGATCACACATGCCCGGAGCATGTCTTCCAGTGTTTGAATGGTCCTTTCTGACTGACCATCGGTTTGGGGATGATAAGCCGTGCTAATATGTAACCTCGTCCCCATAACGTCATGGAATTTCTTCCAAAATTTAGATGTAAACCGAGTGTTGCGATCGGACACAATAGACACCGGCACACCATGACGAGCTACAATTTCCTTGATGAACAGATCAGCCAACCTCTCAGATGAATACGTCTCGCGAATCGGTAGAAAATGAGCGCTCTTCGTCAGACGATCAACTATCACCCATATGGCATCATACCCCTTCGGGGTACGCGGCAGCTTTGTAATGAAGTCCATGGTGATGTGCTCCCACTTCCATTCCGGTATATCCAAAGGTTGGATCTTCCCATACGGCTTTTGATGCTCTACTTTCACCTATAAGCAAGTAAGGCACTTACTCACATACTCCATCACGTCACGCCTCACACCCGGCCACCAATAATCTTTCTTCATGTCATGGTACATTTTCGTGGTACCAGGATGAATGGAGTATCGAGTCTTGTGGGCTTCATCCATTATCTTCACCGTAGATCCCCAAAACGAGGAATCCACACACGACCGAATCGAGTTCTAACACCGAGTGTGTTTTCACCCAATTCCCCAACTAGACCTCTCATTCTTTCCGAGTTAAGGTGATCTTCTTTCAATGCCTCATCTTGAAACTCCTTAATTTGCTTCATCACATCAGAGGTCATGATTAGTTGACAAGCTTTCACCCGAATTGGTTCGGGCCTTTCCTTTCGGCTAAGGGCATCCGCCACCACATTAGCTTTGCCCGGATGGTAATGGATCTCGCAATCATAATCCTTTATAAGCTCCAACCATCGCCTCTGCCTCATGTTCAGGTCTTTTTGCTCGAAGAAGTACTTCAGACTCTTGTGGTCAGTGAATATGGTGCATTTCGTCCCGTAGAGATAGTGCCTCCAAATCTTTAACGCAAAGACCACGGCTGCTAGCTCCAAGTCATGAGTAGGATAATTGACCTCATGAACCTTTAACTGTCGAGATGCATAGGCTATAACCTTTCCTCTTTGCATTAACACGCACCCCAACCCCGAGTAGGAAGCATCAGAATAAACCACTAGATCTTCACTTCCATCGGGTAATGACAGAACAGGAGCTTGAGTTAGTCTTGCCTTCAGCTCTTCGAACGCCTTCTCTTGAGCTTGACCCCATACAAATTTCACATCCTTTCGGTCAAATTAGTTAGTGGAGAAGCAATCTTAGAGAAGTCTTGGATGAATCTTCTATAGTAGCCCGCCAAGCCCAAGAAACTACGGATCTCGGATGGCGTCTTTGGTGACCTCCATTGCATAACCGCCTCCACCTTCGCCGGGTCCACCATAATCCCATCAGAATTCACCACATGACCCAAAAACTGAACTTCGCGCAACCAAAATGCGCACTTGGAGAATTTAGCATACAATTTCTCCCTTCTCAACGTCTCTAGAACCTCTCGAATGTGACCGGCATGCTCTACTTCGCTCCTTGAGTAAATCAGGATATCATCAATAAACACAATCACTGATTTATCCAGCATCGGTCGACACACACGGTTCATCAAATCCACAAAAGCAGCTGGCGCGTTGGTCAAACCAAAGGACATGACAAGAACTCGTAATGACCATAGCGTGTGCGGAAAGCTGTTTTAGGGATATCTTGTTCCTTTACCTTCAACTGATGATAGCCAGACCGAAGATCTATTCTTGAAAACCAACTGGCACCCTGAAGCTGATCGAACAAATCATCTATCCTCGGTAAGAGGTAGCGGTTCTTCACCGTCAATTTATTCAGTTCACGGTTGTCAATGCACATCCTCATACTACCATCCTTCTTCTTTACAAACAGGACCGGAGCACCCCAAGGAGAGATACTCGGTCTAATGAACCCCTTATCAAGTAACTCTTGCAACTGTTCCATCAACTCTTTCATCTCCGTCGGAGCTAACCGATATGGTGCCTTGGCAACGGGTTGGGCACCCGGTATTAGATCAATCTGAAATTCAATCTCTCTATCAGGTTGTACTCCTGGTAAGTCTTCCGGGAATACGTCTGGAAAGTCACACGCAACCGGTACATCAGACAGTTGTGGTGTTGGTGCATCTACATCCTTTACATAAGCCAAGTAGGCACTACATCCACGCCTCATACAATTTCCCGCTACTGCCATTGAGATCACCTTCGGGATCGTCGTGACTCGATCACCATAAACCGTTACCAAACTTCCGTCAGGCACTGTCAACCGAATCATCTTCTTGCGACACACAATGTTCGCCTCGAAGTCCGCCAACCAATCCATCCCAAGAACCAAATCGAAACTACCCAAGGTCATCACAAACGGTCTAACAGGAAACTTATGACCCTCAAGTTCCACATCACAATTCTTTATCATCTCGGAAATCCTGGTAGACTTACCTATGGCAGTTTCTACCTCAAAGGGCGCATCAACACGTCTACTACTAGTAGGCAGCTTAGCACAGAAAGTAGCAGAAATAAAACTCCTACTAGCACCAGAATCAAATAGCACAGAAGCTAAAGTTTGGTTCACCAGAAACGTACCGGACACGACATCAGGGTCTGTCCTAGCTTCCTCCTGTGTCATAGTGAATGCCCTGGCACTCGCCCTCGGTCCTTCACTTCCCGTCTTCCTCACCCCTGAACCCTCAGTCCTCGGCTTCTTACAATCTCTGCTCATATGACCAGTTTCCCCACAGTTAAAACATTTGCCCGATAGGCAATCCTTCGCCATATGCCTGTCTTCCCACACTTGAAGCACACGTTCAAACCCAGCCTACATTCTCCCGCATTCTCCTTTCCACACTTACCACACCTCCTTGATCCCACTCCCGATGTGGCCACGCGGCGGTCATCCACCCGTGCCTTTTTGTTACCCGTCGAGGCATCACCCTGACCAAACCTCCTCCCATTCCAGTTCCGATCACCACCACCCTTCTTACTCGCTTCAGTCACCACCACCTCCCACTCGTCATACAGCCTCCCTGCCAAATCAACCGCCGACCTAAACATGCTTGGTCGGGCGGCGATCATATGCCGGCGAACATCCACCGGTAAACCCTGAATGTACCTCTTGATTTTCTGAGACAGAGGCGTGACCTGATCAGGCACGAGTCGTGCCATTTCATTAAACTTGGTGGTATACTGCTGGTGTGTCATGGTTCCAGCCTCCAACTGCAGAAACTCCCTTTCCAACTTATCCGTTTCCTTGTGAGGACAGAACTCCTCAATCACCATCTTCTTCAACTCGGGCCATTTCATTCTCCCGATTGCCCGATTACCCTCTGCTTGGACAATGTTGTCCCACCAACATAGTGCCAAGTCCACAAATGAATGAGTGGCAAACTTCACCTTCTGATCTTCCCGACACTCGCTGATGTCGAGAACGGCCTCCATCTCTCTCACCCATCGGTGAGCAGCGGCAACATTGCCATTACCGTCAAAAGTAGGGGGATTGCATCTCATAAATACCCCGTAGTTACATCCTCGCACTGCCTCTGGCACAGGCTCTTCTTCTTCCTCTTCATCATCAGACAGGACCGTTTCAGGCTTTGGGTGTTCCCGTTCTCCAGAGGATCTATTTCTTTCTTTTCTTTCCCCTTCTCGTACAGCCTTAATAACTTCAGCCACCACAGACGGTAAGATTGTCTGCATGACCTGATGGACTTCTTCTACAACAGCCTCCTTTACTGAGGCTCTCAGATTGGCGCTTTCGTCACCACCCTTCGGATGGGGGGTCTCTGGTTCTTCATGAACCACCCTCTCAACTCTGGGTCTCCCTCTCTTGGGTCGCGGTTCAGCACCGTGACCTCCACCCCTAGAAGCTTTTGAAGATCTACCTCCGGCCATCACACACACACTGAAAGATTCAAACACCAACACGGTCATTCAAGGGAACAACTCGGTTTATGTCAAGTATAGTAAGTCCCTAATTACAGTGGCCAGTTGTGATTAGCCACTTACTTTACTCTTCATACCCCAAGTATTACCTGTCCTAACTACATTAGTATTTAAATCTACATACAACACATAACCACATACCATGCGCACATAAAACCGGTTAACTTTACGAAAATACCCGATGGCACGCAGCTACTCAGATTGGCATCCCATTCCCTTTCCGTCCCATTCTCAGTTTAAGATTAGGTTTATTTTGAAAATTTACCCATTTCACTTAAACTTTGGCTCTGATACCAACTTGTAAGGCCCCGTTCTCGGGACGCTTACAGCTGGGTTCTCATCGCACATAAAATGTATAATTGCATTTGTATTTCATAAATCGCAGCGGAAAACTAAAACAATCTTTCATTTCCATGTAAATGCTTTTGCAAATTAATACAACATTCATTACAAAATAGTTTGTTCGCATTACAATGCAAAAACATCAATCAAAAGAATGCCATCCCAAAAGGAGCTAAGTAGCTTCACGGTGTGCCATCCTCAGCAAACATTACCTGCCAGCTGGAAAACATATAAAAAGTCAGCGTTGCTGAGTGAGTTCTAGTTTTATTACAAAACATACTTACTTTCATATAAAACCATTCGTTACTTTTACATGATCACACATCGTACGTACACATAGATAATATCATTATTATCTTCTTCATTCATTCATTCGTTCATTCGTTCTTTATGACTTTACTTGCGCATCGGACATCATTCGTACCAATACCATGTGCTACACCCCGGTTAGTCGTAGCTACCGGGCCGAAGTCAATAAATGAACAGCTAAACGTATGCCACGGTACTAGGAGTAACCATCAGTCTTAGCTACTGGGCCGCAGTCAATAAATGAACAACTAAACGTATGCCACAGTACTAGGGGTGAGCGGTAGAGGTTCTACATTAAGGGTCAATCACAAAGAAGGACCCGTTATCCGATGCGTGCAAGACGTTTCATTCGTTCATTAATGCATGCATTCATCATCGTGTTCCTCTTTCATTATCTTTCACTTTACGTTACATAATACTTCGTTCATTCCTCATAATAAGTAAAGCCATAGGAAAGATATCATACATCATACTAAGGAACATTAACACACACAGTCATCATTATCATACAGGGAAACACCATACATACATAACGTGCATAAACTTGCAACATCATCATCATCATGCCCAACATGCTTTCTAAGGTCTCAAGCGTCATCTTACATGCTCTTATGGGGACCTTTACGTCAAAACTTACATCTGCACTTTCCCCCGAAAGTCAGAAGTCATTCTATACCTTCCTCGGGTACAACAGCCCTATCCGGGCGTATGGACACCCTTCAGTCGCATTGCCTCCATGCATCTGAACATCATACGAATGAACTAATACGGATGAACACCTATGCGTATGAACATCCCGTCATGCGAATGGACAATGCGGATGGACCTCATACGAATGGGATTAATGCGGAAGAGCACTTATGCGATTGGACCTTTAGTCGCATGACCTCCATGCGACTGGCCATTCAATCGTGCGAATGGACCTTCAATCGTGCGAATGGACCCCAATCGCACCCTAATTAGCCGTATGGCCTCCATTCGGCCTCCAGTCGGTCGCTTAGCCCTAACTGATGCAGAATGCAGTTCATCCCGACTGCAGCCGAGGGTTTTCGGCCTCCAAACTCATCTAAACCCATTTTAAGCCTAAATCGACCCTCCTAAACCTTAGGAATGCATACCATAACACCATTCAAGCACACACAAGCTCACAATCATGCCACAAACGCATCATACATACACATACACATACACAAACGGGTCAACATACACATACCCAAAAACCCGATTTTAGATGTTTTCCAGCCCCAAAATCGTTTGAAAAAAAGTAAAAGTGGGGTTCTAGAACTCACACAAACGAGCACAACGTTAAGGTCTTCGATTTGGCTTGCTTCACAACGATTTTGGCGACCCGAACCGACCCGAACCGGCACTTTTCCTCTTTTTCTCTTCTTTCTCTCTTCTCCCCTTTCTTTGGCTGATTTGTGAGTGTGGGGGAGAGGGTAAGGGCTGCCCTCTCCCTTATATACTTCCCCTCACCCGACTTTCTTTCGTTGGCGAGTTTGGTCCCTCGACTTTTGGACTTTATTTTCTTTTCTTTCTTCACCGGCTTCAAAATAATAAATATTCGGGTGTTACAATAGAGAACCAGCTGAAAGCTGAGGGACTTGTTGGCCTTGGAGTCCCTGCCATGGCTATATTGCCTGAGGTATACTCCAGACACAACTCAGACCAGTCACTCAAACAGGTTGCCAAGCTGCGAAAACCCACGCAGCTGGAACCCACAGCCACCACCTCCAAATCCAAAGTCCCCACCAAACCCAAACACAAGAATCCCAAAACGGCTACTCAGGGAAATGAGTCCCCTGAGGATGTCCCTGCAACACAAACGCAGGATATATCTACTAGCCATAATCCCCCAGTAGCTACAAGTACTCACCCAACCTCAACCGCTCAGGCTTCCTCTCAACAGGAGCCTGCAGCAACCACATTCGGGGCACCTATACATCTGGAACCTTCCTCATTGGAGGAGGTTACCATTGAAACGCACCACTCTCCCCGGGTGCATACTGCTTCTACACCATCTCCCACTGCAACCGCCCCCCAAATTCCTACCATAATAGTTGCAAAAGTGCTGAGTCGGTTGCACTCCTCAACCACTCCCTAGATACCAATCAAAACTGGGATAGCCTCAACAATTGAGGGGGAGGATCCAAATGCTTCTGATAACCCACAGGGGTTACACTGTTCCATCTCCAAGTGTAAAAACAGAGATTAGAACATCTGGTGAGGCTGCCACTTCTCCTGCTTCAGCATATGATCAGGATGCAGTTGGTAACATCCATAAGACCTCACCAGAGGCAACTGCCAATAAAGGACATAGTCCTGAGGCAGGAAGTCCCTAGTACCAAGACCAAGGGGCACATGCTGATACTGATCTACACTCAGAGCATGTACATCCTGATTCTATCAGAAGGTAAGGTGATTCAGCAAACACTGATGATGACCTGGGCTTCTTTTATGATGTTTTAGCCCAAAATACCATCCTAGAGAATGAGGTAAGCAGACTCAACGAGCTGATTGCCAAAATGTCTCAGGATCTAAGTCCATCTGCCCCAATACACCAACAGATGGCACCTTCCTCTGAAGGTCTCTTATACACAGAGCCACTCCAAAACACTCAGCCACCTGCCTCTACTTCTGGCACTTCTCTTAGGGACAGAACCCCCCTGAGCAAATAGCTGCTATCTTTCAAAATTCCTTACCTCTAATCACACCAATTATCACTGATATAGTGATTAAAACCCTTGATGAGAGGCTTCCCTCGGTTATCCAACCCTTGATAGAGAAGTTGTGAGCAAAAGGCTTTCTGACAATCAAACCCTTGCAACCAATGCAACCAAAAGGGGGAGATTCAGTTAGTGAAAGCAAAACGAAAGAGGATTGAAGATGGGAAAGAGAAAGAAAAAGAGATAGAGGTGGAAAATGAGAAGGAGTTGGGTGTAGAGACTGAGAAGGAAAAGGAGAAGGAAGCTGAAATGGAGAAAGTGACTGAAAGTACTAAAGACTTTCATGTCACATACAAGAAAAGGAAGAGTGGAAAGAAAGAGGAGTTGGAGAAAATGGTGAAGGAGGTTGATGCCCAACACAGCCGATCAATGGATAACATCATTGATCAGCTATTAGGAAAGGTCATGACACTGAAAAACTTGACTCGGAAATTAGAAGATTGGAGATTGAAGAAATCCAAGCAAGATGGGCAAGTTACAGTGTGTTGGAAGGGAAAGGCTGGAAATCATGATCAGGTTCATAGCTAAGTATCTTGGAAGATCATTGATTGAAATCAAGTCATGGTCCAGGGACAGCATCTTGGCAATAACCACCAAGATTTGTTCGTCTGAAGTATATACCAAAGGGCTGGTCATTGAAGCCTTGAATGAAGCTGGTGCTGGGAGCAGGACTGAACTGGTCAAACAATCTAAAGCCTCACTTACATCCAAAATGCTAGAACAGCCTGTCAAAATTCCCACACCAAAACCACCACAACCACAACCCACTAAACCAATTCCCTTACCCACAAAACCAATAGCCGATGATGTACCCCAGAAGAGGAAGAGAAGGGTACTGAGGCTAGAAGAGGAAGAAGAAGATAATGATGAAGATGAAGACAGGCTGCCAATCTCAGCTGTTATACAGTTGCCTAAGGCCATAAGTCACCCTCCAACAATTACTCCTGAATCTCAAAGGCAAATTGTGAAAGTGAAGTTAGAAGAAAAAGAGCTTCACAAACAACATGATGAGGAACTGTTGAGAAGAGTCGACAAAGCATACGCTGCCACATCTTCAATCATCAATATGAAGAAACATGCTCAGAGATTATACACTCTCAGGCATACCTTTCAATATCAAAAAGAGAGAGTGAGGATTTGGCCTGATCCCAGGGTGTCTCATAGGATTCAAAAGAAAAATATTCCACAGAGATACATTAGCCAAGTAAAGAAGATTGTAGATGAAGTGATCTCACTGGCCTTTGTAATATCACCTTGGGAGATCCTAGATGACTTCAAGAAAGCCTATAAAGCTAAACTGACCCCACAAAAGATGCTGGAGAATAAAGTGGTGAAAAAGGGGTTAGTGTATAGGAGGCTTGAGGAAGTTAGAAAGAATGAGCTCCAGTTTTTCTTAGAGGGTATTCACCCAGATGAATTCGCATATAGAGTCATAACAACTGTGGAACTAAAAAATGGGAAGCAGGTCAAATACCTCTCTGAGTATTATGGGCCAGAGTCACTCTTTGAAAGAGAAGCAGAAGAGCTTACCATGGAGGAACAAGTAATCTTCCTTGAGGCCTATACAAAGGAGTCTTACAGACTCATAGTTGGGAGGTAGATCTCATGGATGGGGTAACAGCTCTATGTCTAGTTCCCCAAGACAGAGTTCCCATCCATCCTTTGTCAAACAGATCATTGAGACTTCTTCCTAGGCCTGTGCTTACAAGGGTCACTTCTGAGCTGATCTAGAAGACAAAAAGACCAATCTTTCTGCCATAATAAGTGGGGCATCTTCAATAAGCTCAAAGGTTTTGGCTGCATTGGTTCAGGGGGAGTTTGTTGGACCAAAAGAACCAATGAGCCAGATCAGAAAAACCTTTAAGTCCCACAAGACATCACAACAACTGCTGAAGACTTGATCAGCTGTTTGACAAAGTCTGAAGATCAACAGCTGAAGACTAAAGTACTGAAGACTTCAACAGCTGAAGACCAAAGTCTGAAGATCAACAGCTGAAGACTAAAGTACTGAAGACTTCAACAGCTGAAGACCAGAGTCTGAAGATCAACAGCTGAAGACTAAAGTACTGAAGACTTCAACAGCTGAAGACCAAAGTCTGAAGATCAACAGCTGAAGACTAAAGTACTGAAGATCAACAGCTGAAGTACAAAGACTGAAGACAACATCTAAAGACATCAGCTGATGACAACAACTGAAGTTCAAGAAGTCCAAGTACTGAAGCCTTCAGAGTTTGTCACAACAGCTGAAGAAGCATTCTTCAGTTGTTGTGATGGTTTCCTTTCAGTAGTTTTCTTTTCTATTTCAGTACTTGTAAAACGACTGAAGAGCATGTTCTTCAGTCGTTGTTGTTTCAGTAGTTTCTTTTCAGTAGTTGTAATGATAGTTAACACTTGGTATTTTTGTAAGAAGATGTCAGCTGTTTGACATCTTCAGTAGTTGTGTTAACTTTCAGTAGTTAAATAACAGTTAGATGTCACTGTCAAGTGACATCAGCTGACGTCAGCTTCCCTTATAAAAGGAAAGATGACCTAATTGTAACGGTGCGTGGAAGCCAACCGAAGCGTGTATTGAATGAATATATTCCTTTTGGCAGAAATTCTCTCTCTCTATAACAAACACTGTTTCATTGATAAATTTCGTGTGCTCTTGTTTAAATTTGTTAATTCGTGGGCTCATTCCGCTGCGAATCCAATCAAATTGATCAAACTAGATGCTGAGATCCTAACACAGAGCTTCTAGTACAAGTCAAAGAAGAAAGAAGAAGAAAAAGACTGTACAAGGATATGCCTACCCTCTTCCCAGTTCAGGAAAGTTCTGCACAAGAAGATGTGGTTCAATAAGAACCTCAGTTAGACAAAGAAGAAGAGAGGATCAAGATGATCAACTACCTGAGTGCCACAGGCTTCTATCAGGCAGATGCACTCCTTCCCCTGTCCTATGACTATGTTGAGTTTGAGTACTTAAAACAACTTGAACTTGAGATAATCAAGGACAGAAAGACAACTAAGAAGAAGCTAAGGGAAGAAGCTGCAAATCAAGAGCTATCATCCAAAAGAGCATGAAGAAGTCTGCTGATAGGCAGAGGATGATGAGCTTCTTGAAGCTATATGGATTCTCCGAAAGGAGACTTGGCCCCATGTCTCTGTCCACTATGGATGAGCATATTAGGGTGATCAAGCAGAAGATCAAAAGTGGAGAGCTCATTGACTTACACTCCACTCCAAGTCAAGCCCCACATGAAGTGGAGGTTAAGGTTGAACAACTAGAGACAACACAACCTGGACCTCCTGCTGAAACTCACCAAGCTTCATCTTCTGATCCACAGCAGGGTCAACCTCTCTCTCCTTCTAAGCTTGAGAGAGATGAAATACCAACTGAGAAAGACAGTGAAGATCAATCCGGTACTACAGGCCAGTCTTCTAAGTTAAAACCTATAAGAGAAAGAAGAGGATGGCTTCTAAACCAAAGCCAAAGAAGAAGAAGACTGCACCCTCTTCTAAACCCCAGGATGAGTTAGAACATCTTGAGGTTGTGCAGTCAGAGGATGCTACATCAACTCCAATTCAAACAGCTCCTCTAGTATCAGGAAGACCTATCTTGTCTTGGACATACACCACAAATCCAGCAAGATGGCATGTCATTAGAGATCAAGGCACTGAAGACATTTACACATGGCAAGATATGTTTCAGTTGCCTTTGCATGACCTCTTTGATATGAGAAGACACTTTGATAGTTTGAAGGATCCTGATCACCTTATGAAGAAAGGATTGGTGATCATCCTTATGAGGACTGTTGACATCTGAAGTCTACTAAGTGTTTTGGTAGCATCAGCCTAGGGGGAGTTTGTAGAGATTAATGAAGAGGCTGATGCAACCTAAACATCCAATGTCTATCCTGCATGCTGCATAAGTACTATGAAGAAGAATGCTTAGGAAGTTTCACACATGCAACAAAAATATTCTAAGTGTGAAATCTTCCGAAGCCAAGACCAATATCTTCCGAAGCCAAATATGAAGTCTTCTAAAGCCTTAGAGACAAAGTCTTCCAAAGCTTCAACTTATGAAAACAGATTTCTTCTAAAGACTTCTAACACATTTATCCGATGTACTTTTCCATAATGCTGGACACCTTTCCTCTGCACCTCTGTAATGTCACCAACTTACATGAGTTGGTGAAAAGGTCCATGCTTTTGGTAACTGTACATTGAGGTCTTGAGTCTGTAACTTTCTACTTCATGTACTTTATCCTTTTTGTAATGGATAAGGATGTGAGTTATGGCATGTCATAGTCACTAGTCAAAAGGCAATCTACCTTTTGACTCTACAATTGGTTTTGTTTTGTGTCTAGTCAATTTTATCTAGCTGGCTTTCAAAGTATAGTCGACTGTAGGATGTAGTATAAGTATCTCATGTTCTTGTATCTTTGAATTATGCTTTGTAACACTTGTAATAGAACATAGAGAAAGCAATATATTGCATTCTTGAAAACCATATACTTGTGTTCTTTGTGTTCTTTCTCTTTCATTACTTGTGTTCTTAGTGTCTTACCTTGGTTAATCCAGTCATACTGATTGATCAAGTTTAGTTAATCTCCTTTTTGTGTTGTTGTGTTGTAACTGACCCTCTTCAACGATCCTGCACTACCACTAAGAGAAAACACAGACTCTGAAGTTACATAGAATCTTGGATGCTTAGTAAATCACGGGCCATAGAGGAAAGAATCGGAAATTGGGATTCCTTTCCTTTCCACTAAGCCAATACATCAAATACATGATAATCTTGGGTAGTCATAATGGAATTAAAATTTGTTCCATTATATCTACCAAGCTCGCTTGTTGGGGTGTTACTCCTTTGGCGTTTAGCCGTCACATCCCGAACAACATTCAACATAGTTATAACTAGGTCTTTAACTGAGGTACTAGCACTTGAGGTTGATTCTCTTGGTATAGTTATATTTACTTTACGCCCCTATTTAATTAAATAAAAATTATAAATTATATTCAAACTTTTATTAAAAATTTCTTTTGTCGCAATTAAAAAATTGGGGTTTGGTTCATGTATATCCAAATTGTCATTTATTTCGTCTATTAAACATTCAACTCACACAACATTTAAAAAATGATTTAAAGTAGCGACACAAGTAAAACTGGTGGTAACTTAAGAAAATATTTTTCAAACTTGTCCTTCATTGGTTCTATTATTTCTCTAAACATATTATTTTTTTTTAAAATTTTTAAAATTCAAAGCCATAATATATAATTTTGAAGCACTGAATAACTAGTGGGATAATAAACTCCCAATAATTATATAATTGAGTTTTTAAACACGTCAAGAAATTTGGGTAAACGTTGAATATCTTTCCAATCCCCATCCAGAAATAGGTCGGCTTCATCACTATCTAAAAGACTACTATGAAAAGCTTTTAAAATGCATTTTTGTTTTAAAGCACAATCAAACATGTGACAAGTTGAATTCCACCTAGTAGGTACATCCCGATTAGGCCTAAAAATAGATTCCGTATCCTTATAAAGTTTTTTGTAATCTTGATATCTTTTTATACTTTTTTTAAAAACATCTTGTAACATAAATAAATTTTTTTATAAAACTATCAACAAATGGTACGGATAGACCATCTTACAATACTAAACTGATAATATGTGCAACACCACGAGTATGAAAAAATCACCATTTGTAATCGTAAGATATTTTAAATTTTAATTTTTCAACCGAGGTTGTGTTGTTGGAGTTGTTATCAAATGCCATTGAAAATTTTTTATTTTTTTAAATTAAAATTAGTTATTACATTATCCAAAAAGTAAAATAAAAATTTTCCGGTGTGTGGATACGGAAATAGATCAAATACAATCATACGTTTCATTATTTGCCATGAACTGAGATCTACGCAATGAGCGGTGACGCAAATGTACAATTTGGGCAAACCGTGTGGAGCCGACCAAATGTCACTACTTAAGTTTACATCGGTATTAAAATTTTCAAATAATACAATTAAATTATTTCTTGCTTGCTTCCATAATTTTAAATAATAACGTATAAGTGTAGTACGACTTACGTGATGTAACAAGGTTGAAGCGTCTCTCGAATTAAGTTGGTTAACTGAGGGTTGTCAAAGTGACTAAAAGATAAATCTTCTTGAATCACGAACTTCTCCATTCGATCTCGAACCCCATTAATGTCGTAATTAAAGATTCCACCGTCTCCACCTAATTGTGTTTGTTGCGAATCCGGATTATTGTTTAATGACTTACAAAACTTCTTGCTAATGTGTTTGCTTAAAGTTATTTAAGAATCTCTAGCAAGCAAAGCTCTACAAAACTTGCAACGAGCCTTAACAGACCCATCGTTCAACTCAACCATATCCCAATTGCACCAAACATCCATATTACAATTGTGTGCAATAACACGAACGACGGTTGGAGTGTTGAACGAACCTTGACCAACGAAAGATTGAGAGTGAATCATATTTGAGAGTGAAAGCGTACAATAAGAGAGTGAAAATGTAAAACGAGAGTATTTTTTACGTTTTTTGCGTAGATTTTTTCGTTTGAGACTTGGGTACTAACCATATCAAATCACACTTATTTATACTAATTTATGAGGTAAAAAGAACAAAAAAACAGCCAAAAAACTTCAAACAACTATATAGCCGTTAGAAACGGCTAGTTTTATAAAAATTCCAAAAAAACGGAAAAAATCGGGTTGGGTCCGAGTCGGGTCGGGTTCTTGAAAAGTCTAGAAAACTAAAAACCGGTTCACCCGCCCGTTTTTTTCGGGTCCAAACCGGGTACACCCTATACCGGGTTGTACCTAAACCCGGGTCCGGTCCGTACCCGGGTATTTTGCTGTCCTCTAATCTCTAATACCGGGTTCAATATCGAGTTTAAACCGAGTCGGTTTCGGTTCGGGTCAAATACACCGGGTCGGGTCCGGACCCAGTTTTTTTTCTCACCTAAATGTGATCGGATGAATAGGCGTTGGGTTTAAATGAACTATTGGCCAGTTGCCCACCTTCTAAGAATGGGTTATATGGAATGTGGAATGGGTTATGTGGGTTATTAGTGGGCTGAGCCCGACTTTTTAGTCTTTTTATTTTGAGCTTGTGAAACGTGATATAAATATTACTGATTATCAACTTATAGATACATTTATTATTATATCGTATGCATAAAAGATTGTATATATACTTTTCTCTTTATTTATTTTTATTTTAAATCCATTACTTTACATTTTCACAATTTAATCATTATAGTTTTTTACTTTCAACTTTAGTCCCCAATATATGTCATCTTTTACAATTATTTTAATTTACGGTCTAAATTTTATGAGTTAACAAGTGCATGTGTGGTTTAACGTTGTTACGGTTATTTTTTCTCATTTAACATCTCCATCACAACGTGAGGGTCCTAGATCGACTTAATTATTTTTTTAATGTTTTACGTTTTACGTGCGTAGTTGAACGTTTTTTACGTTATTTTCCGTTTTGTTTTATTTTTTTAATACGAGCTTTTTCGGTGTTGATGTTTGCTGATGATGGCGTGACATGGTGCTACTTGTCATGGTTTTACGTCACCCTTCGCAACGTGAAGGGCTTAATACTAGTTATTGTCTAAATTCTAAAGTGTGTGTATTGTGTTGTGTGTACGCTTCAATAGCTCAATCCCTCTTTTTTCAAGTTGTAGAGAAAGAGTGGGGATTGAATCATCTCAACCCACTCGTACATTGCCTCTCATACATCCAACCCACTCGTACGTTGCCTGCCTCATATAAACATGTAAGTCGTAAAATGCTTTAACAAAATAATGTCCTGGTTTCAATCTGCTCAAGCTCAACGCGCACCAATCCGGTTTATGAAAAATCATTCTGTTTATTATGATCTGCTTCACAGTGGCGAAGCTTGAACATCTCCGTAAGACGGCGAAGGCGAAAATTAATTTTTTTAAGGGTAACGAACTTGATATTTATATAAAAATTTACACTACAGTACCAACAATTTACACTAACGAGCTAAAATTTAACACTACCGGGCTAAAAATTAACACTACCAGGCTAAAAATTAACACTACCGGACTAAAAATTAACACTACCGGCAAAAAGAGGGGGCCCCCTCACTACACCTACCCTTTATGGAACCACCCGACCCATTGGTTTCGGGTTCCATCTCGATATGAGAACAACGTTTCTGTTTTTATTTTTATTATAGTATATATTTTTTATATTTTAAAATTATTTATAACGTCATTCAGTTTAGAATTTTATTCAAATCTTGACGGATATTACCAGAATTTAGGTATTGAAAATAAACAATTGGACTTATAACTAAATTAGTCAATATACATGTGAATTAATAAATTATTATTGTTCTAACCATTAAAATAGAGTAAACTGTTAAAATTTTAAAAGAAATTCTTTAAGGTTAAACTAGGGCTCAAATGAGCACCGTTGTGAAGACCGGATTGGACCGGCCGATCCAACTAGTTCGATCGGAATCAGAGGGGGTGGCCAAACCGGTTAACATCAATTCGTTTTGGAGGGGTTCAATTGGTCGGTTCTTATATCCGATCTGACAGGTCAGACCACTGGACCAGTAAGACATTTGTTCGATATCCGATCCTGTTATGAAAACATTGCAAATGAGGAAATCATGTCGGAGAGTCAAGCAAATTGCATATGGTGTCTTTCGCTACTTCTGGCCCATTTTTGGCTTTCTTTTAATTATATTATTATAGCTCTTCTAACTCTAAACATATTAAATTTAAGCCTCATTGGTCATTTCCTAAATCACTTAACTTTATCCGGTTACAAAAAAGAAAAGAGAAATAACTCACTAACAAGTTTTACGTACCTTGCGTTGTTTTATAAATATAACTAAGTTAATTTGTTGTATAACAACAATCCTAAGTCATTCATAATCATATAACGTGAGTATGTATCCTCAACAATAAAAAATACTATATATCTTGTTGAAAAAAAGTTATTATAAGTTTGTTGTACAAAATTGGAACCACAGAATCTTAATTATTCGTCTTGCACGTTGTATAAATCGAGAGTGCGCCTCACGTATACCAATCCACCAACTTAATTACAAGTCAATCATCATCTCAATGTGTACATGTATATATACACACATACCATAACGTAATTTGCATTCAATCTAAATCTATCACAACTCATACACCATGAAGATCTCTACCTTCATCATCACCATCCTCCTAATCTCGATTTCCATGTCGGTTTTCGCGGATGATTACTCGTCAATGGAACTTAAAGTACCGACCCTTGAAGACCTCGCGAGTCTTGAAGACGATCTCTCGTATTCATTCTACCATGGAAGATGTCACGATGTCGAAGGCATCATCTATAGGAAGGTTAAGGAGTGGGTTTATAAGGATCCGACCCTTGCTCCTAGTCTTTTGAGGCTCCATTATCATGATTGTGTCGTTCGGGTATATTTCGTCCTCGTTTTATTCTAACTAATTTGATATATTTCAATCAGGTCTGGCTTAACGTTTTCGTGGGCCTAAAACATACTCTAAAAATAAAGACCGTTTCGTAAAAGATTATATTCTTTTGGAAAAATACCATAAAATCACAATTTCAAGTATACCGATTCTATGTTTTTTTTTGTGAAATCTAGAAAATTAAATAAAGTAAAACCCTAAAAAATAAAGCCTAAGGTTTAGCTTATTTTTTATACAGTCAAGTCATCAATTTTTTCAACAAATTATAGTTATGATGATATTGTTTTGTTACAGGGATGTGATGCATCAATTCTTTTGGATCACGACGGAAGCGAGAAGACATCGAATGGTAGCAAATCGTTACGAGGGTTTGAAGTGATCGATGACATAAAAGCCGAGATCGAGAAGCACTGCCCGAAAACCGTGTCTTGTGCTGACATCCTAACCGCTGTGGCTCGCGATGCCACAGTTTTAGCTGGTGGACCATATTGGACAATCCCTTATGGTAGAAAAGACGGTCGAGTATCGCTTGCCTATGAGGCCGCGATAGTCCCCAAGGGTTCCGAAAGCGTTACCAACCTTATCGAGTTTTTCCAGTCCAAGGGACTCAACGTCCTCGACTTAGTGGTCCTCTCGGGTGCACACACCATTGGACGGGCCACATGCGAGTCAGTCCAACATAGGTTATACGACTACAAAGGAACGAAGAAGCCCGACCCATCGTTGGATCCAAAGTATTTGAACTATTTGAGGAGGAAATGTAGATGGGCATCTGAAAAGGTGGATCTTGATGGTGAAACACCAAATACATTTGACACACAATACTACCATAACCTCAAGAAAAACATGGGCCTTTTGTCGACTGACCAGTTGCTCTACTCGGACTCAAGGACTAAGCCCATCGCGAATGGCTTGTCGTTCGAGTCCTCGCTTTATAAAAACCAATTCGGCGTGTCGATGGTGAAGCTTGCAAGCATTCTTGACCATACTTCGCAAGATGATGGAGAAATTCGTGTGGATTGCAAGTATGTTAACCATTGATGAATGTCATGAGAGCTAATGCATGTTCAACACTAATTGTTTTTCTTTGTCACTTCATGTGTTTGTTTTGGTTGTAATCTGATTTTTATTTAAAGAGAAAATATAATTACAAACTTAAGTACTATATATGATGATGATCAAAATTTTGAGTTTCCACATCCAATTATTCATGGGCCGGTGTGAGAATTAGTTTACCTTGGGCTGATTTTCTTGGGCCTATCAAATCTGATATGAAGTCATGAAGGTCCGTCAACAATGGCAGGCTAAAGATGCTCTTATGATGAATTATTGGAAACTTTCTATATGTACGTGATTGTGATTATGAGATCATTTAGGTGGTTTAAAACAACCGATACACATTCTTTCGGTAGAAAAATCACGTTGGTGATTCTAGTATCATCAAAACATTTTAGTTTAGTTGGATTAACTAAGACAAAAGTTGAATCACAATAAACACGATACAAGTTAGTGTTATGAAAATGGTTACACAATTCAGATGGATATCCATAATATTTCCAAACCATGAAACCTACATTTCAATGCCAACTTCAAGACCTAGCCACCATCTACAAAAGAACAATATTTAGAGTCGTAAACGAGTCGAGCCGAGCCAAATTATGATGCTTGAGTCTAGCCAGCTTGTTTATTTTAACGAGTTCAAAATATGGACTCAGGCTTGGCTCATTTATAAATGAGTCAAGTCGAGTCAGTACGCAAACAATTACTTGTTTATATTAGAAAAAAAATAATTTTGTTCTTATACACATATTCATATATATATATATATATAAGAATAAAAAAATTACTTTTTATATTTGTATGTTTTAACTTGCTCAAACAGTGATACTAAATTACTTTTCAATAATTATGATTATTTCTAATATTTTTATACCTAGTCTTTTTAATGCAGAAAGCCAAAATATCAATATTACATATATATATATGTGTACCTAAATAACATATCAAAATTCATAATTTATATAAGTTATATAATACATGAGCTCAAAGCGATGCAGCGGAAGCAAAAGATAACAGTTGAATTTGTTGATTCATCAAGAATACCGGAAAAAACTCTTTTAACTATTATTGATTCACAAATAATGCCGATAATCAAGGTTTTCACACATTAACATACGTTACGATAAAACGAAAAAATAATTTTCATAAACTTTAAAAACTAAACTTCTTCCATTGTTTACATGCATACAAAAAGTAAAACAAAAGTTGAATGAGCACAAAATATAAATGGATAATAATCTGGGCTATAAATAAAGTCCAATAAAATCTTGAAATAAAACAAAAGATAAAATAACTCATAAAATAAGCCATTTTTGGACCGAAACAATAACCCAAACCGCCTACGGATGTTTTCCCAAACGTGCTCCTCGGTCCAATGGTAGTTTCGACTGGTCTAATGTTATCAACGCACGTTAGGGTTTCGTTTTTCTTATATAATCATGTATATTATCACTTACCTTTAACGTACTGTTGTGGTATAGTGACGAACCGAATCGATTAAACGCTAACATCATCATTACAAGTATTGATATTATCGGAATTTTAAGACAAGCTGACAACAAACAAAGCCACGTTGTGTAAGACCGGAGAAAATGACAAACTCCCACATGCGTAGCACGAGAGAAAACACTAATCGTAATACAACCAAGAAACTATAAAATCTTCTAAAGCCGGGGACTTTAATATTGAGCACAATACATTGGATTTTGAGCCTGCCGGCATGTTGACCAAATTGGCATATTGTCATCTCCCCTTTACCCAAGCTTGTTCCCCATCATTCAAAACATTGGTGGTGGACCCTCTAAAAAGGCCTTCTACTTCAAAGTTGACACATAGAGTACGTCTGCAGCTTCTTATGATCTCACTATTTCATGAACAGCATTACCAATAATCGAGGATTTAGCTAACTAACCATACTGTAAGAAACCATATCTTAATTGTTTTCTTTCAGTCGTAATCAGTTTAGTTCAGCAGTTGTTGCTAACCCAAAAAGTGAAAAGAGATTCGACTATATAAATGTAACATATGTAGACATATAACTGAGCTTATGGACGTACAATGATTTTTAGGAATCTTTGTACTTTGACAACCACCTACTGTCCATATTTTTAAACATATGTCTAACCCCTCTAGAGGTGGTACAATGGAGTGTCAAGAGGTCCGCTGACAAACATAATTGTAATAAAATGTAAGATCTTCTTATTAAGAAAAATATAAGTTTGATTTCTTAGTTTAATCATTATAGAATAGACCTTGTGATAATGTCGTTGCAGTCCTATGATGAAACAATGTGATTATAAACAATTTATAAACAGGTACACATTCAAGAAAGATTGTAGCTTTACCCTCTAAACAATAAGAAAAATAAACCAATCAAGCTAGTTACAGTTCCATGCAAGTTGATCCAAAGATCCTGCATTAGAATACATTTCACAAGGCATTAGTGCAGCTTCCATGAACTCTAACTCAATGTTACACCCATCAAATGAACCCATATCCACATTGGTCTGATTGTGGACCTCACCATCACCTCTCAAATCCAAGCCCTTGTTCACAAACTCCTGAGCCACCATCCCTTGACCCACCATTTGTGGCTGCAACATTTCTTGATACAGTACTTCTGGTCTTCTTGCAGGCTCAAAAGCCACTCCAAGACCGCTGTTTGCAACCCAAGGTTGCACCGCGGTTCCAAAATCAGGTGGAGGAGAGGAAAAAGATTGTGGTATTGGCAACAATTTGGTACTTTCAAGCAAATGTTGGCTTGAGAATCCAATAGTAGATTGATGCCTAACATCATACTTTGGAACAAGATTGTAGTCTTGATAATTAAGGTTGGAACTTTGGTGGGTTAACGAATTTTCGCCCAAGTTATGAGTCATTACAGGATCATTAGCATCTGAAAGAGGTCGAAAAGGTTGGACCTTTTTTGCATCTTTAGTTTGTGTTGATGTGTTTATAATGGAGAAAACTGGCTTCGTAGAATCGATGTTTCTACTATTATTAGCATTAAGAATTGGGATCTGATGCGGAGAAAGAAGGTTATGAGTGTTTGGATCCAAACCTTGAGCAATAAGTTTCTTCTTGATGCAAGAATTCCAAAAGTTCTTAACCTCGTTATCAGTTCTACCTGGTAGATGTTTTGCTATCTGCGCCCATCGGTTCCCCAGTATCCTATGAACATCGATAATCGTCCTCTCTTCATGCTCAGTGAACGAGCCCCGCCTCAGATCGGGCCTCAAGTAGTTTATCCACCTCAATCTGCAACTCTTCCCGCACCTTTGCAGCCCTGAAAGATCAATCACAAATGCACAACACCAACATTAGAACTCCAAGAAGCAACATGAAGAACCAAAAAGCCCAACAAACCCTCAAACAGATATCTTAGTAGTAAATGGTGTGCTCCCCAACCAAATGGTTGTGGTTCAAATCCTGCGTTATACAGGTTTGGTTATTAGCTTCCTGGTAATAGGAATTGTTGTTAGAAAAAAAAGAAACCCACCCCATCAAACCCTAATGATTATACTATTAAACTTCTTGAATATCATTGTTAATAAGAAAGATGAACACTAGCCTGCGAGTTTAGGGACAGAACTCCAGCACCCATGGCCATGATTAGTGATGTGTTTGATGAGTTTTTCATCTTCTTCAGGAGACCATAACCCTCTCTTAACCTTCTGTTTGCTGCAGCAGTGATGGCCCATGGATCTCCAAAATAATCTCCTTCATAACAACAGCTAGTAGTATCTTACTATATATTATATATAATTGTCAAGATGGCTACTCTTCCTATTTTATTAATATAAAAAAGATCTTTATTTATTTCTGTCCTTCTGGATTGATTATTATATGTTATTTAGAAAAGTAATAATTAGTTATGTTTTCTTTTCTGCAAAAGATAACCAAGAGGTTCTCCAAATATTTGTTAAGTTATAAGTGTTTGATTTAGATGAAGTGTACGTCACATATTTGAATAGGTTATATTAGCGGCCCTACAGTGAAGGTCACCTGTTTCTAACGGTCCACAGTTCACATTGAATGCATGCATGATTGTCGAGACGGTGTTATGGATAATGATTATTAATGATAACTAAAGGTGATTTTTATATCATTAAATTTAGTTAACTTATACCATAGTACTAGAGTGTTCTACTACGTACATGTTATATTTTGTGACATAGTTAGGGAAGAAATTAACTTGTATACTAGTTTATCCAAATATGCATGATTACTTTCACGTTTTCATAGTTGCAAAATCAGAATTAGAAATCATTTTTTTACTCTTGTCAAACACTCAAAACTGAAAAATAAAGATGAAGTTGTACTCTTAGGTATAGATTTATCATTCTCAAGATTCTAGTATTATTACCCTTTTCATAAGGCTATGACAAAATGTCTAAAACATAAAACCTATTTATCCTCTCTAATTTAATACAAGGCTTATGTTATTAATATTTTCTCTATCAGTTACCATTTTATCAAACCTAAATGACTAATGACTATCATATAAGAACATAGATATACGATTAGGTTCATATAGTAAAACTTTTTAAGTCTAAAAAACCAAGAAAGCATCTTGTAGTTTAGTCGTGTTCATTTACTATTTTCAAAAGTGAGGACATTTGGTAATCAAACCTAGTTCATAGAGTCTAATACTATAGTTATGATGTGTTATTATATTATGTTTTTATCATCGTGTATTATATAAACTATTTTTAGTTTATTATTATGTTTTATATATCAAAATACTTAATGGTATTATGTTACTGTTGTGTTTTACATGTGAGATACACAATGTTGTTATTTCACTATTATTTTGTTTAGAACTCATAATTTTATACAACAAAGTGGTGAGTAGAAAACACACAATGGTGAGTAGAAAAACATAATTAGAAATAGAAAATAGAATGAAACGTAGAAAAACAAAATGAATTGAAAATTGTATTTCGTTTTTAATTTTTACATATAATGATACTATACTCTTTTTGAAGATAACACACTATTTTTTTAAGGTATAGGTTTTTTTTGTTTTTAAATTAATGTCGTATTCAAAACTTATAAACACTAAAAAAGTATGGAACTTTAAAAAATATTAACAAAAACGGTCATGACTAAAATACTCTTTCATTATTTTTTTTCTCAATTCAATCTCATAATTATTGAATTTAACTATTCATGAAATTCGACGATTAACATTACTTTAAAAAAATAGATTAAATATCTTTTTAAAAAACCGAACCCGATAGATATATAATATTACGATAACATGCTTATCAAAAATAATTTAAACACTTTTTCAATGTTAAAAAGTTTTAAAAACAAAAGGTAATAGAAGTATGTTGTTTGTAAAATAAAGTTCAAAGATATTTATGGATACATTTCTTTATATATAGGTATTTTACCTTCAAGTAAATTAAATATATGGGAAAACGATATAACATTTTTGGTTAACATAAAAATACACATGTATATGTAAGAACTGGAAATTTTGAAAATGTGAATTTATAAGAAACAAACTGAAACGATTTTGGTTTAATTTTATTTATTCTGACATAATCTAATATTTTGTAATGAAACTAAATATTTTATATATGTTTATTTAATTTGAGTGTAAGTTGTAAAATTAAACGTAAAAAGATAATATATATATATATTTCCTAATAATTTTATTATAATAATATATAAAAGAAAGTTCCAACGTGAACCCTGGTCGTAATTTAAAGATAACCTTCTCCATCAAATATGTCATATGATGATTGGATTTTTGTATATTTGTAAATGCTTCATTGTTACTCTTCTTCGTTATAAAAAGAAAGCAAGTTAAAGATTACAATTTAACCATTAAAAAACCCAAAAATATATGACCCTTTAACAAGAAACATCCTTACCATTTCATTCATTATCAACTAACTCGAAAACCCCACATTAAATTATTATGTGTCACACATGTACATAGATACACACGTATATATAGGACGGTCTTTCTCTAAAGATACTTTAGAGAGTAATTTGCTTAAATTCATTAAAATGCGATACGTGATATGAAGGTAATAATTACATGCGTATAATTATGTCACTTATAGTTTATAATCTATTACACAAATGGTCCATGAAATATACATTTTCACGAATCATCATCTATTTACACACATCTAAATGTTCTATATTTGTGTAAGTATATTGTTAAATGTATCATCATCGTTTTCTTCAAACTAAACATGTACTTATATATACATAACAAAAACATGCATGTTCATTTTAAGTAAAGAAACTACACAATGAAAAATCATATTATTCATAACCACATTATGTCAAATCATGTAACTAACATTGTTCTAGTTTCATCATCGTAACCAGATGTACAAAATTCAAACATCATGTACGTGAAGGCCAGATGGAGACTATACACCAAAAATACGAACAACAAAAATCAAACAACAATATTCGAAAAACAAAAATTGTTGTAAGAAACCAAAACGTGCAAGATCCAAACAAAAACCTTATCCACTCAAATTACGTTCTGTTCGCATCTTCTTATCTTGTAGTATTTCCAGTGAACCGATTAACCATATTATGTTCTTTCCTTTGCAATTCTGTGTTTTGCTAACTAGCTAGGTTGTAAAAGAATCAAACCAAACTAGAGAGCTTGAGCTAGACTCATTTGAAAACAAAGCCGAACTAAACAGGTTTATTTATCTTAACAAGCTAAATTATGGGTATTGGCTCAACTTATTAATAAAAATAATTTTTTTACCTTTGGAACATAATCATATATATATATATATATATATATATATATATATATATATATATGTGTGTGTGTGTGTGTGTGTGTGGTGTGTGTGTGTGTGTGTGTGTGTGTGTTTATTTGAACTTATTGAAACAATGCAACGAGATTGATAGTTTAAACCACGATATTTTTCATATTCTTATACCTGATTAAATTTTTATTAATAAATGCCAAATTACCATATGTCTATGGACTATGGTCTAATTATTTAAATAATATATCATGATTTTGGTTTATAATTTATATATAATGTTATTGAGATTTTAAATTTAACGAGTAAACAAGCAAATTAGCGAACAAGCTAATGAGCCGGCCACAAACCTAATTGATATTGGCTCTTGGCTTGACTTGGCTCTTTTACTAATAATACATTTAATACAGTAACAACAGAAGGTCTAATCATCTTGTAACAAAGTTTCAAAACCATTACAATATTGCGTAAAAAGAAAACTATGCATACAAATGCAATTACAATAGTGCATGCATACCACTAGATGATGCTTAAAAAAGACCTTGTAATTATACGAACGTATATATCTCTTGCTTAAAATACATGTGTTGTATCAAGTATATATATACTTTCTACGTTTTGCTTGTAAAAATTTTCAGTAGAAACTCGCATATATATTTATATCTATAATTATATTAATTGATATTTAATATACTTCATGATATTTTTCAAAAGGTGTACTATATACACCTTCCATCAATCATGTACACTTTAAATAAATTTATACGTTAAGATAACATAGCTGTAAATTAATGAGTGCCAATCTTGACAAACACACATGAAAGAAGACAAACGAGTCAACGTTTAAGACTTTTAATATGGATGGTAGATAAATGGCAAACAAAAGGCATTCTGGAAAATATTATCTTTTAACATGCTTTCCATTTATAATACAAACTATTGTTTTCGATGCACATGCTCGATTAATACTTATATCAAAACAAATATGATAATAAATACGCCCTCACAATATATTCTGAATATAGAAAACATATATAATTACGTGTTTGGAAAAAGAAAACAATAGAGTAAATTACAAATTATATTTTTTACTAATACATAAAATTACATGTTATTTTCTTTAATTTTAATAATTATATGGAATGTCATTTTTTAAAATAATTTGCACACCTATCATCTTTTAAACTAACTTTCATTTAATTTCGCAGTTAAATTAGGCATGTACTAATCACACGAGAACATTTATATATATTATATGCCTACAATGAGTTAACAATAGTTTTACGTCGCTCCATTCTCGTCACCTTCATGTTAGAGTGTTCAAAGTTGAATATCTGAAATTTTCGGATAGTTGAAACCATTATTCGTATCCCTATCTAAATTTTGAATATCTAAAATTCAAATATGCAAAATTTTGGATACGATACGGATAACGATTTGGACATCAGAATTTCTTCTTTGTTTTTTGGAATATTTAAATAACTATAATTATAAAAATAATATAAATACAACACATGTTAACAAAAGTTTCAATATATAGTATCAAGTCCCAACCAAAATAAAAAACCTGTAACACTTTAAAAACTATAACAAAATATATTTTTAAAATTATCTAAAAACTTAAAATTCTTTTTATTATTTTCTAGAGTGTTAAATGTTTTTTTGTTTGGACTTGTTAGTGTATATTAGGACTTTTTCTATTCGTGTTGTTTTACATTCTAAAGTAAAAAAGAAGTTCAGAGTTTCAAATCGCTATTTGTATGTATATTCGCAATTTCGAATATATGAATTTCAAGTATCCATATACTGATAGTGATTTTACTATCCGAAAATTTCAAATATCAAACTCTGAACACCTAACATGAAGGCGACGGAAATGAAGTGACGTAAACATATTTTTGACTCATTTTAGGCATGTAAAATACTTAAATACCCCTCATGTGAAGGGCACATGCGTGATTTAACTGTAAAATTTAACGAATGTTAGTATAAAGAACAATAGGTGTGCAAACTTTATATACAAGGATATACAGTATAATTATTGAAACTAAAGGACACACGTTGTAATTTCATATATTAATAAATGACACAATTTGTAATTTACTCAAAAAATATGTTAAACTTGGACCACGGGTTTTGACCGTAGGTTGCGGGGTTTGGTTTTATATGAAATTTATATCAAAATGTATCTAGATAATCACATCGTAACAACATATTCAAAATTTAAAAAATATTATCTGGTTGTGGAAAATATTAATAATACATAATATTTGACCCAGATTGGTTTTAAACGAAATTTATGCTTGAACGTAGATAAAAAATAAGCACGACGTAACGATGTATTTAAAATTTTAAAAAGTTTTATAGTTTTATAGTTATTAGTGAGAAAAAAATGATAAAATTGATTGTCATAATAAAATAATAATTTAATTTTGAAAAAAAGCAGACCAAATGAAACGCACATGTCACACATGACATTTGTGTGACATGCAGTTAGAGTTGTACATTGTGTATTATGTTTGTGTTGTTTGAGTTTTAAAATATATATAATGTGTAACTTTTAACTTGGTAAAATTTTTATTCTTTTGTATTAAACAATAGCAACATGCTAAATGATATCCGCAACATCAAACCTATGAGTTTCGATACTCATGAATACCATCCAAACATGAGATGAGCTAAATAGACACCATGCACCACACACTTTAAGTCGACTTTACAACTAGAATATAAACATCCGAACGACTATCATGACACAAAAACGTCAAAAGATACACCCAAAAGGTTTACAACTCCGTAACCAGTTTAAATGCCATAGTCGTTAGGAGTTAGTTAAGAGCTTGATTCAACCATAATCATAGCTAAGAATTGTTGATTACTCTGATTACTGACCTTTTGCTATTGATTTGATCTAATTCAAAAGTTTGCCCTCATAAAATCATACAAAGGAAAGCCTATAAACATGGATGAAGTGGAGAGCTAATGATAATGTGGCCATTCCAGAAACATTATTTAATCAAAATCACATGATATTTTATCTTGCACCCTAGATTCTCTAAAGTATACATACATATATATTTAATTCAAACTTACTCTTGCAAGGCTAAAAAAAGAGGCAATAGGGACATCAAATCGGTGACAAAACTAGTTTGCTACAGAGTATGGATTCTTGTGAGACAAACATCCTCGATATTAAATTTTTTTTATGAAGGTTTTGGCAAGCTAGGTTATTTGGACAATTTATCGACAATTCTGCAATGTTTTTTTCGTACCGAATAGTGATACTTGTGGATCACGGTTTTTCAGTTCATAATTTGGTTGCTAAATTTTTCAGAATTAAAAATTATACTTATAGATTTGAAGTTTATCATATTCAACACCCATTCAATCTCTCAAAACTAAAGAAAAATAAAAATTATATCAAGGAAAACAATATGAATCTAACACCCATTATATATGAATTTATAAATTGATCACAGGAGACGCTAAAGAGGTGGTTAAAGCCTTAGATATTATTATGGCTGAGATAACTCGGTTGGGTCTTGATCAACTCAATATCAAGAAAACGGAGGTTTTTTGGCCGTCGTGTAATGGGGTGAAGGTGCATGATGGTTGTTTTCCGACGAGATTGGAAGACTGATGTTGGGTGTGAAACGCTTTGAGGGTGCCGTTAATAGTTTGGTTGTGAAAAGGGCTTCTCATGATGTGGAACTGATGAGTTGTCTCCTATGGTTGTGGGACCCTCAAAGTAAGCTTCTTTTGCTCCGCTTATGTATAGGAGTTGGAAAGTTGTTGTTCGGTCTCAAAACATGCCGACCTATATATACATGGATGCTGCTCTTGTTTTTATAAGGGCCTTCAGGGGTGATCGAGTATATGGTAGTTTTTGGAGGTCCTTATTTTGAAGATTTTTGGTGGAGGCTGGCATCACTTCCAACTAGGTTTGAGGTTTGGGTTTAAGTTCGACTAAAAATGTATCCACATATGCTTTTGTGGTCTTGAGGACACAATCTTTGGGGTCGTCGTATTGATGGGTTGACTCAAATTTTGGGTTTGCGATGCATCTCCTGCACATGTCGGTTCCCTAATACACAAATTTAGTGGTTTCTCTAATAAGGATACCGCCCCTCCTAAATCCCAACATGCTTTTGCGAGTACCTTATTTAGTGGGATCGTGTAGAATCTAGAAGTAGAATATGATCTATCTCGTCGTCAAAGAGCGCGTGGTGTTAGACTGCCTAAGAGCTCCACATGCTCAAGATTTCCTAACTGTCATCCCTATTGAAAGACTTGGCCAACATATGTCGGATTTATATTACAAGGCTATTCTTAATACCAACTAATTAATGATCCCTTTGTTTTTGGCAAATGAGCCATGTCTAGTTTGTCGCAAGGCACGTTTGGATTCTTTTGGCAAGCATGCGCTTCACTACAAGGAGATTCTTGGTTTAAATATAGGCTTTATTTGGTTAGTAATGTTTTATGCAACGTTATTAAACAGACATAAATTTCTACTAAAAAGGGCCCCCGAAAATAGTAATTTTTCTAACGGTTCCGCTTTAATGGAGGTCTATTCTTCAACCAATGATATCCTTGTGTTTGGGTGAGCACAAGGAAAACACGTTTGTGTAGATCTTAAAGGCTACGCAGAAGGTAGAATCTAATAAAATTACTAAACACAAGAAAGCTTGCTTAAGAAACCAACACGTGTTTATCTCATTTGCTTTTGATACGTTTGGTTTTCTTGCCCCTTAAGTTGTGGACCTTTTCAACAGGGTTTAGTGGATCGTGCATAATAATTATTCGACCTCTAAGTCTTAAAGCTTTGTTTTTAGTATAATTAGGTTTGCTATACATGGGTTACTTGTTACTAATTTACCTGTCAAATTTATTGTAAATATTTATTTGAAATGAATAAAAAAAATAAGAGAAGACTAATCGAATATATCCGTATATAATACAATAAATATTTAAACTATAGTTTACAGAAACATTTGTTTAACTAGAGGCTAAATTCAATAATTTCTATAATAACCTTTTTTCATCCACAAATTTCACCTTTTTATTCTTTCAATAAGTGCATGTATAATCAATACATGTTATAATATGTTACAACGAAATATAAATCATTGTATAAAGAAGTGATCAGTTAAAACCCACTACAACACCTCACAACAAAATATTACTTGATAATAGGCAATATATGCAAATGATACCCATTACAGATCATCTTACAACAAAATATGATTCCTTAAGAACCTTGTAACAATTTACATACGAATTATGATGATTGACCAGTTCAATATTCCCTTTTTCTTCCCCCTGCTAGCTAGCTACCACTACAACAATATTACCCTATCACGACTAGACCTATGACGATAACAGTGTGTTCTCGCTATAGGTCACCCTATCGCGACGACATGTCGTCGCTATAGGGTTGATTAGGGTTTTGGCTACCAAAACTCTATAGAGACGACATATCGTCACCTTAGCTTCCACCTATCATGACGACTCAAAAGTCGTCGCCTCATTTTGTCGCCATAGGTAATTTTATCATAATTTATATTTATTTTAGATGGCTCAAGAATTTTCTTATCTATGGCGACGACATGTCGTCGCCATAGATACATTTTTTATTTTACTTCCTCTAAAATAAATAGGCGGTAAAAATGCCCACCTTTTCTGAAATCTTTATCGATGTCGTCGCGATAGATAAATTTTTTTTTCCTTTTTTCCCTCTAAAAAATTGGAGGGAAATAACTCCGCCTTTTGTGAAACATCTATGGCAACGACATGTCGTCGCCATAGAGTGTGGACTTTTTTTATAAAAATAATAATATTAACAATAATACATTGTGGACTTTTTTATATTTATTATAATTATACTTATAAAAATAATACTTATAAAAATAATATTATATTTATTATAATTATAAGTCATAATAATATATTTTTTTATAAAAATAATAATATTAACAATAATACATTGTGGACTTTTTTTATATTTATTATAATTTTTTATAAAAATAATAATATTAACAATAATACATCGATGTTAAATTATATACGTTGATATTTATTAATTATAATTATAGACGACGACGACGCAGCCGCCGCCGCCGCCGCCGACGACGACTATGATGACGACGGCGGCGGCGGCGACAGCAACAGCAACAGCAACAGCAACAACAACAACAACAGTAACAACAACAACAACAACAACAACAACAACAACAATAAACAACAACAACAACAACAACAACAACAACAATAAACAACAACACAACAACAACAACAACAACAAGCTCAACAAGTGTTTTATCTTGAAGATCCTTCTAAAGCCACCAGCAATTGGAGGGTTGTGGAGAATGTTCATCATCGAAAGCTTTGGGATCATCCTAGTATTAGTGTTGCTAATGAGATAGATGTATTGCATGACAATGAGTCATCTGATTATAACTTAGTAGTCAATAGCAATTTTGAAATTGGTGAATCAAGTGCATGAGTTATTAATAATGAAAGAGATGCACATGATAATTGTGATTTAGTCGTAGACTTAAGTTGGTTGCCTGTTGCTCCACTTGTTCATGATGAAGAAGAAGATGAAGATGCATATCTCTCAAATGAGAAAGATTATATTATGATGATGAAGAAGATGAAGATGCATTAGATATTAATGATAGTATGGACGAGAGCGATGATAATCTTGTAAACGAAGATGAAATCTTTATAGTGATAACTCAGATTGATTGTATGTATTAAAAACACTTTATTTTATTTCTTATGAAAATGTTATATTTTATTCTATTTCTTATTAAAGTGACACATAATTTTATTGCAGGTTATGTCTTCAACCATAGCAGGATCACATGGTGGTGACGGTGGGGGTAGGGATCCCCACGGGTGTCACACCCTCGCTAAGAGCGAACACATGGGGATGTAACGAGACGGGAATCGTCATAACACATGGTAAGCGATAGAGATGCAATAATAATAATGATGACAAGCGTGTCATGACGACACCCGACAACAAGGGGACTTGTGTCGTGTTTAGTCAGTGATCACGACCACATAGCCATAAGCATAAACATGATATAAGATAAACATAGATAATAACGTTGTATGTAATTCCCACAACCCGGGAACAAGTTACAAAGTGTAATGTTGTTTGAAACAGATACAACAATTGTTTTCAAAATGACAAGTTTAGCCCGAAAATGCATCCTAGGGTCTCCACTAAGGCAACACACCTAGAACCTCAGCTAGCATGATCACCTGAAAAGATATGCTCAAAATGGTCAGCAAAATTGTTGGTGAGCTTGTAGGTTTAAAAGTAAATAAGAAATGATGTTGTATAAAGTTGTTGCAGAATACCGTGCATACAGTTATAAGCAAGCAAAATCACATGACAAGAGCTTTACAACCAAACCTAACGACGTACACAAAGAATCTTGTCGGAATATATTCACCCAAGGCCCGTTACTGGCTTTTATTGGTACTAACTAGTATACCAACACGAGGGTGGGGGTGTCAACCCAGTAGTACTACCAATACCTATCCGTCGGTTCCCACCCTGGAATTAAATGGTTGTAAGAAAGAACCATAAAGCAGACTCAAGCATGTATCAGATAAGTACCTACAAAACAGTAGCACGTTGATTCCAAGTATGTAAATTGTATGTATGTTGTACAGCATAGAAAGCGGGTGAGCATACTTTTCCCCCATGTTTGTAAATGTTTGTAAAGTAGTATAAGCATAATAAGAGGCCACGAAACTCACATGTTAAGTGGTAAGTATGAATGATCAAGATTCCCAACAATTGAATGCAATGAACAGTCAAACACCTATTGACAGTTATTGTTAAGCATTAATGACGTGTATAAAGCATATAGTAATGTTTGGTCGGTTCGGGTTGTATCGGTTCGGTCGTGGGTAGCACACACACAAGCGGACACACGTATAAGATCTTATGTAGATCCAAGTACTAAGAGTAGTTGTCATTGCTTATGACATCCATATAAAGATCCCATTGTTATAAAAGATAGCACTTGTTAAATATTTGTAGTTCCAAATGGGTTGTCGATAATTGCAAAATGTTAGGTTGATTTCAATTGAAATAGTATGTGCATGTTGATAGCGTTGACTAATTTTTTGTGGTCAAGAAATGACACTTTTACTGATGTCACCTTATCATCATCAGACGTTCAAGAGGAAATTCACACTCAACATCATCAGTCACACAACAGGACCAGACGCTCGACTTAACACTCCATTCGTACGAATCAACCTTCAATCGTACAAATCAGCTTCATTGGCATGATTCTTCATCCGTACGACTGGCATTCAGTCGTACCACACAACACCTAATCACACGACTTAACCTCCATACGCACGAATCAACCTTCATTCGTACGAATCAGCTTCATTCGTACGACTGTACCTTCATTCGTACGATTGGCCTTCAGTCGTGCGATACACGCACAATCGCACGCATTCATTCACCCGCATTGACTCAATCGCACACACACTCATCCGCACTGACTCAATCGTACACACACTCATCCGCATTGACTCAATCGCACACGCACTCATTCGATCGCACCACTCAGTCGCATAACATCCCTAGTCGCACGATTCAGTTGCCCGAAAGAACCTCCAGAATCACACAACAAACACACATGAACAAGAAGCACACGCAGAAAGTCATCACACGCACCCACACGACCTCTTGTGTTCAAGTTGACCCGAACACCCGAAACCCTAGAAATGGACAGCAGTAAAACGAGCAAGAAATGGACTACCAAGTCATCTACCTGCAAGAATGGAGTAGACTAGGTTGTAGACGAAGTTTAGACGACGAAAATGAGACCAAATGGAACGATTTTGGTGCTAAGATGAAGATGTGAAGTGAAGAAGAAGATGATGAAGAAGAAATGAAGAGGATGAAGAAAATGGCTGGGAATGGGGTTTTCATACCCATCCCAATTTTGCAAAATGTCAATTTTAATCCCTGCACTTATCCCCCGAGTTTCCAAAGTTTGCTTCGGTTGAAAACGACTTTAAAATGTTCGTTATATTAAGGTTAGAAGCACGATTAATGGTAATTGATAGCTTAAAATGGTTTTATTAATGGCAATGGTTATAATTAAAAATGATATATTTGGTGATAATGGTGATGAAATTTATAAAAGGTTTATGCTTAGCACACGTTCACGGAGGAAGTACAGGCACACGGTAATAAAGCAAACATGATTCCTTAAAACAGGAGTTCATGAAGAAGAGGAAGAATAATTAAAATAATTCTATGGTTAATTATGTCGTTCGATGGACCTTAAGGTGACGGATGTCACAACGGCATGGATATACTCTTCCTTCCAGTTGCCAATCATGTAACTTAATGTTTTAAATTTTAAATATATTTTAAATGTTACTAACCTTTTGATTTTTTTATATTAATATAGCGTCAGCTAATAAAAAACGATCAAAAGGAAGGAATTTTAATTTATATGAGAAACGGGCTACAAATAACAACCAACCACTACCCGTGGAATTTGATCATACAGGAAAACAATTTAAAGTTGTGAGAGAAAATAGTCAATTATTTGTTAGAGCATTATCCAATCATGTTGCCACTGCTCCTTTTCATTATCCCTCTTGGGAAAAAGTCCCTGATACGTTTAAGATATCATTGTTTAATTTTCTGGAGGCGAGTATTATGTAGTTTTTTATTTGTAATTTAGTAATCATAACTTTTATATATTTCTAACTATTCTGTTTTGCAGGAATATTTTGATTTAGAAGCTTATCGTGGTTCAGACCATTGGTATGGAATCCAACTTGGTATCCATATGGATTGCCAGCGAGCATTTCGAGATAGAAAATATAATATGAAACAACATTTCTTAAATCATTGAGGCTATGATAATATTGAGCACGCTTTAAATAATCCACCTGAAGGTCAAAATCGGGAGGCATGGGAGCGGGTGATTGAGTTTTTCTCAAGTGAAGAACATAAACGCCTTTCTGAAAAAGCGTAGAGAATAGGATAAAACAACTCTATCCAAGTCTGCATGGTAGTCGATCATATGCTCAAAGACGACATCTTCAGGTAAAAAGACATATATTATTTAAATATGTATTATTAATTCTTTTCTGTTATTATGAATATTGCATTTAATAGGAGCAACAAACCGGGACCCCAAGTTACATCGAAACGTGGAGGAGGTCGCATTACAGAGAAGGGTCAGGATGGGTCAACCAAAGGGCAGAAGAAGATTGGGTAAGCTTAATATGTTAAGAATGTTATTATCATATGTTCATATGCATTTAATATATTATGTTTGGTGATCTTGACCCAATATAGTCTATATGCTATACATATTCGAGAACTATTTGGTTTTGATAAGTTGTGTTTATATCTTGAAAGTTGGGAATTTTATGTTATATTTAGTTATGATTTTGGATGGTTTTTTTCATTTTGTTACAGTTATGCTGTCGAAATTTCATAAAAATCTTAATACCTTTTCATTTTGATTCTTTAAAATTGCAGGCAAAAATTGAAAATCAATACGCCCAAATGCAAATGGAAGCGGGAGAGTCGCCGTTAATGAGATGTAATGTTTAGAGCTTGCATTAGGAGAAAGGCGTGGTCATACGAGAGGTGTTGGATGAAAAGTAAAAAATATCTCTCATTATGAACAATCAAGCGGGTCATCATCACATCCGAATGAAGAAATGAAAGCAATAAAGCAACAAATGCGAGAAATGCAAGAAAGGATAAATGAATTTGAAAGAAGAAAACATAATCCCAATAACGACGAAGATGATGAAGATGACGACAATTAGAAAGTTAATTTGTTAGGGTTGTAAAAACTTAAGATATGTTTAGTTTGGTACTTTTATCTTGTTTGGTATGTACTTAATTATAATTGTTTGATCTACGTTTAAGTATTGGTAATATTTAGGTTTCATTTCTACGTATCTGATTTGGGTAATTTATTTAGGTAAAAAACCTGGAAAAAAGCAAAATTTAAAAAATAAATTATTTAACCAGGAACCCTATGGCGACGACATGTCGTCACCATAGGTAAATTAGAAATTTTTTTTATTAATTTAATATATTTTTCATTTTTATTATTTATTATATTAAAATACTTATGGCGACGACCATAGGGTCCCCGGGTTATATATTTTATTTTAAATTTTGAATTAAAAAAATTGGGAAAAAAATTAATAGCGACAAGCCTATCGTGACGACATGTCGTCGCAATAGGTGACAATGGCGACAATGTCTACGCCGACGACTTTTTTTGACCTCTTACGACGAAACTACGGCTACTACCACTATCGCGACGACATGCTATGGTGACGATAAATGGCACCTATGGCGACGACATTTGTCGTCGCGATAGGGCAAAAATCTTGTAGTGTACCTCACATTGTACGTTGTCCGCTGGGGCGTGTAACATGCATGATATTTGCATGAATTTTGAGCCACTTAGCAAATAAGTCTTATTATATATTTCTTTTTCTTTTCTTATTAAGTGTTAGTGTGTTTACGATCTTAAAATAACTCTCAAGTGGCTTCATGACACTCCTAATAGTTACGTAATGTGTAAACATGTGCCGTTAGGTTGTCTTCATCCATAAGAACTAGGTTCTTTCCACCCTCATAAGATAACCCAAGATGGATGTTTGAACATATTTAACTGAGTATCAATACTCGAACAACAAGTTTTATTGGAAGTTAAATCATCAGGCTTGTGATTCAATCACGTCATTACTTGCAACTTCAATATAAGGAGCAACAATTAGAAACTTATGTGACTTGTTTTCAGCGTCTATAAAGGTGGGAAGATTATTGTTTCGAGACCACTTATTCAAACCAATTATGCCTAGTTACAAATGGTTTTACAAGCGTTCTGCAATACGTGTAAGGACTGATTTCCAAAAGTGTTATAAATTAAAAATTAAAAAGATTTTAACTATAAGTTTAACAGTTCGAACACTCAATTCATAGACTAGATGCAACATATAGATACATGTGTGATAAATTTTCATTTTGTGACCGTATATTACAAAAATCATTACCATCGAAATAATTCATTCCACCAAGATCACCGATGTCATTGAGATAATCATTAAGTCCATCTTTAACCCCATTTTTAAGAAAAGGTATGGGTTAAGGCAAGTCTTGGGATAATTTTGTAATCAAGGAAAACTTAAAGGAATATTATTTAAATGGCAACCCTAATGCCCCTCTATAAATAGTATGTAAGTTGTCGTCCTCTATTCCTCTCTCCCCCCTTATTTACTTGTAGCTTGCAATTTCTAAAGAAAAAAAGAAAGAACAAGATAAATGTATGATTTTTATTATCTACGTAGTTTGATATTTATGCTCGATTTTATCATCTCAAATCATTAAGAAAATACGAATATGATAAAATTTGAATTTTTATTCATTTGTACATAGGTTGAGGAGTGAGAAAACATCAATCTTTCTGATTGGTTAGGGTTCATTCTTAATCTCAAATGTGAGTTCTAGATCTCTTATTTTGAGTGATATTTTACAATTTTAAGGCTTATATCCTAGATCCCTTATTTTGAGTGATATTTTACAGTTTTAAGGCTTATATGCATATTTTTATTGGACAAACTTTTAGGGTTATTTCATAATCGTACCTCATCCACAACCTTCATATCTAATGAAACCTTCGCGCTAGAGAATAAATGGACAAATTTGCATGAAAGTTTTCCGTAAATAAATAGTTTCTCCAATCTGCCCTATAACCCTAACATATGAACATGACCCCCATATTTGAGCCTGTTTTTATATGTTAGAGTAGCTGATGCATATCTAACCACTCCTGTAACAGATTTCACTTAAGTAATGTGAGGATATAGTATATGATAATATGTAAAGTGGAATGCCAAAGTACATGGTATTAAAGTGATAACAAGAAGAAATGTTTAATAGGTTAAAGTATGATAAAGTAAAGAAAGAAAGGAAACAATTAAGTCTTGCCTACGTACGTATAAGAAAGGTAAATGACAAAAATATGATTCCAAGTCATATTAGGAGTAAGAAATGGGCTATTATGAAATGTTGATCTGTAGGTACAGAATCATAGGGGCACTTTACGATTATGAAGCATCAATGTATGGATAGAGAACCATAGGGGCATTGCTACAATTATGAAATGTCGGTTTATGAGCATTGAACCATAGAGGTATTGAAATGATATAATGTGTTGATTTATAAGCTAAGTACCATAATGACAGAGTTAGGATACATATATATGTCAGCATTGTTCCTAGCGCCTATATTATTTCTTACTTTACTATAATATATTATCTTATGATCAAGTTATGTATGATATGATATAATAATGCTATGCTATGATATGTTGTGATGCAATGGTTAATACCATCATGAAATGTTATGATAGGCCAAGCCCTGTTTAAGGATACCATAATAATGTGACAATTTGGCATGAATTGAAAGGCTACCTGACATGATTCCAAACTAGATTCTAGCTTAATATATGTTAAAGTAAAGTATTTTGATGTTATGTTTAAAAACAAAAGATTATGTAATAATATATAAAGTTAAGTTGCTGCGATAAAGGAATGTTTGAAGTTTAAGAAGTATGTTTTGCGTATGTGTTTTGTTTACATTTAATGATGAGGTCTCTTGAAAACAACGTCTTACACCAACACTTTTACCCTTTCAGATTATTTAATCGTTTCCATTTTGGTTATTTATTTTCTAAACTACGATTTGAAAAGTCTTGGTTTCTTAATTTTTAAATTTGATATTATAAATAATGTTATATATAAAGTCTAGGGTTGACTCTAGTTTCAGATTGCATAATCTAAGCTGTGGTCTAAGTGTTTAGGGACTTCACTTTGACAGAAACATATTCATCATATTATACCTAATCACCAATGTGATTTATTTTGGTCTTTGGTTTATAATTTTCTTGGTAATAAAGGTGAAGTTATTGTTTCATTATAAAGTTCTGTTATAAGTTTGTAGTCTAATGATATCAATGTATATACAGTAAAATATTTCTCCTCAAATAGTAAAAAGTTCTAGCATCATGTAACAAAAGAAAGATAAAGAAACTCAAGGTTGTCTAGTAAATTACTTAGAATTAAGAACTTTACTTAAAAAAACTAAAAGCTAAATAATATACACACACAAATTGGAACTAAGAATAGTATAGTTTGAGGATCTTGTAAAGTTATTACAATATTTTTCATTTTCTTATTTTTCAAGTCGATCGTATTTTAGTTTTGTCTTTTCTGTCGTTTTATATTTTAAGCTCTGACTTATGTAGATATTTACGCTTAAGCCTTTGAAGTTTAATAATCTTTTTTTACCAATATTACAATATTTTTCTTATGTAGTCGATCAGATTTTAATTGTCTTTTGTGTCATTTTACGTTTTGATTATGTATATTATATTACACTTAAGCCTTTGAATATTAATCAAGTTTTTTGTTTCTTTTTCTACCAATTTACACCGAAGCCCATTGACTTTAATTAGTTTACTGTTGACGCATTCGGTAATTTTTCATTTTCTTTACCAACGGGGTTAAGAGTCATGTCTTATAAATGTTAAAAGATGATTTAAATAAAAAATTAAAAAAGCTTTGACGTGCTTATTTTAATAGCGTCTCGGTGCGCTTACATTATCTACGTTATTGAATTTCTTTTTCTTAATTTGTATTTGCATATGGTATATACATTTACCAAGTCTCAAAATACAAGATTAGTCTCCTCAAAGCTATTTCAAATACATTTACTTTTATCTTCGTGTCATTACAAATTTATGAAAATCAATAGAGGAATATATGAATGATCATAATAGAAATTTTTAACATATGTTTTGATCCCAATGGGTTGAATTCACTAGTTTTTACTAAAATAACTTCATTATATATTTTTAACTAGTCAATGCTCTTTAGCCCAAGTAATTGAAATGTGGTACTCAAGACAATTCAAAACAGAGATGTTTTGGTTTCGAGTCTCACTCAAGCAAAAATGATCTAGGCCGAGTCAGAGGATGTTTCCATTTGTGGGTTTCCTCATTAGTGGGTTGTGGGTGCGATCCTGACTAGAAAAGAGATAGATGAGCTCGATATTTTTACTCATTTCTCGAAGCAGGGTCGTACAGTTACATTAAAAATATTATATATTTAACTAAAGAGAATAAATTCCAAAACTAATTACTAATGAGAGGAATTCTAGAAAGCAGAGCATGTCATAAACATGTTGAATATATCTAACCCAGGATTGTTTTTGGTGAAAGTCATTAACTAAATTCTTATAATCAATAGAATGTAGTGATGATTATGATTAGCCTGGTCTCTACTTTCATCATTCTTCTCATTGCTATACTAATAATAGTAATGTTATCATCATAATTATCGAGGACTTTAAGAAAAATTATATTATTAGTATAAAAATTATTATTAGTAATCTTTATAGTATAGTGGATTCGCCTCATTATAGTTTTTCATACAATGATTGTTTTACTTTGTCATGATAAAATTGATTTATTGAAAATTTAAAAGATGAAATCGTAGTGCCTTATGCATTCTTTTTTAAGTTGAATCGTATCAAAATAGATATTCTAAGGTCAATTTGATGCATTTCAACAACACACGCCCCCAACACTCTTAGCTTCTTTTTTTTTACTCAACGCAAGTATTTTCTCTCAAACTCACTAAGTAACACCTCGGGTTTGTGATGAAGTAGAATCCTTCTAAGAGTTGATAATATACTAAGTAAATCAAAGCAAAACACAAGAGAATAATTATTTTAAGATACTTGTATATATTATTTCTCAACTCAAAGTATTAACTGCAGCGGAGTGTCAGAGAGACCATACTTATGTCCACTGGTTCATAGTATCTACTTCTGAAGGTTAACTGGCTTAAGAAGAACTTGTTCTTCCAAAGCCACTTATACTTCGGAAGTGGATACTTTTTCCAACGCTTCCTTGGGATTTCATACTTCAGAAGTTGTAGTCTTTATTTCTTTTAAGTGTTGAAGCTTCGGAAGAGCAGAGACTTTATCTCGGAAACCCATTGGATTAATAAGATCACCAAACGATTGAATCAATCAATAAATCATACAATCGAAAACAAGAACAAAACAATTTCTCAATGAATTAATAAGAATTAGGATTATAAAGCAAATCCCCGAATAAAAAAGATGACTGACTCTTAATAAGCTGGAGTTCATGTTTATAGCATCGAAAAGAAAAAGTATAGGAATAGTCCCTAAACTATGACTTGATACACCAATGACCAAAAACTTATAACTTTTAAAATTGACAAAACACTCATTGTACTTCAAAACCAACATTCAACAATCTCCACCTTAATATTTGAGTCAACCAATACCGAGACCCTAAACAATACTCAAACTTAGGCCACGGCAAGGCCTTAGAAAGCATATCACCAACATTATCATGTGTGCTAACTCCCTTTATATCTTATTCTTTAGGCTTACTTACATCCCTAATAAAATAAAGCTTGACACTTATATGCTTCTACCTCTTATGAAACACTTGATTTTTATTTTTTGCAAGTTGAACAGCACCTCTATTATCACATAACACAACAATACTTGTTAGTGGCATACCTAACTTAAGAACAACACCTTTAAGCCAGATAGACTCCTTAACATCTTTAGCTAAACTAATAAATTTTGCTTCATTTGTTGACAAAATATGTTGTAAAGACGCTTTCAACTCTTAGTCATTAACTTCCTTTTATCTTGGTCTTTGGAAAAATCACTATCAACAAAATCAATGATATTGCTACCATTAAAAGAGACTTCACCTAAAACCAATCCAATATTCCTTGAACCATTAAGGTACCTGAATATTTACTCGGTAACTTGCCAATATAGCTTACCAAGGTTGGCAAGATACCTTCTAACCATGTTAACAATATAAAATATATTAGGTCTAGGGCATAACATAAGATACATTAGAGACCCCATAACATTTGCATACAATATATTTTGCATATCAACTAATTTTCTAATGGTTTAAGGGGAATCTTTTGTAGAAAGCTTGAAATGTTGAACTAATGGTGTAATTACCGGCTTACACTTACTCATACATAGATTATGTAGAATTTTCTAACATAACTACTTTGGATTAATCTTAACAACCTCTTGTCCCTATATCTACAAATTTCCATTCCTAAAATCTTTCTTGCATTACCCATTAACATGTTTTTTATGATCTTAATATCCTTTTCATTTCTTTAGTCTACCAACATGTCATCCATAAACAGTAGAAGATAGACAAATTCACCCTTCGAATACTCCTTGAAGTAGACATAAGTATCATATGAGCTCCTCTTACAATGATATTGGCTCTATCTTCACTAAATCTCAAATATTGTAATCTTGGTGACTGTTTGAGACCATAAAGAGACCTTTCTTTTTAAAATACACATTATTTTCTTGACCCTCCACTTAAAACAAGGTGGTTTGTTTTCATGTAAATAGGCTTTTTCAAACTTCCATGTAAGATAACTATTTTAACATCTAGTCGTTCTAACTCATAATCCATACAGACTGTTAAAGCAAGAATAACTCAAAGGTTTTGACATATTTTATTGCTCAATAGCTAAAATTACAAAAGCATATAAATCCTCATTAGATCTATACCTTATAGGTGGAATTACTTACCTCGTTGATTATCTCTTGTAAAACTAAATATACTAGAGTCATTTCTAGAACTTTCCACAGTTGGCATATTATATGGTGTATCAACATCATCCATGGTCTTCACGTCAATTAGTATACCCTACCTTGAATCATCTATGACTGCATCATCTTTACTCATCATTTATTTATACAAAACATCTTCTTTGAAAGTTACATCCTTCCTTAGAAAAGTTATAGGATTTTGATCGTCTTGTCTTATTAGTATACCCTACCTTGAATCATCTATACCTTTTTGTTTCATCTCGATACCTCAAAAATCTTTTATAAGCTCATGGTTCTAGCTTGTTCAATTGACTATATCTCCATTAGATCTATCATGCCTAGAGGAGATGATGTAGATTTGGTCCCTAGATAAGTGTCAGTAGACATAACCTCTGCCAAATAACAATTTAGTAATCCAAATTCATAAAGCATACATTTCACTTTTTCTAGCAATGTTCTATTCATTCTCTTTACAAAGCCATTCTGTTAAGGGTGCATGGTGTTGTTAGCTTTGTAGACATCTCTTTTTTCATACACAACTAAGAAACTCGTGGTTATGAAATTCTAAACCACTATCATTTCTAATTTTTTTACATTCTTTCATTTTTGGTTTCCACTATAGTTTTCCACTCCTAACTTCACGAATGTCTCATACTTATGTTTAATAATACCCGCCTAAGTATCCTTGAAAGAAATCAGTGATTGCTAGGAGATAATGACCTACACCTACAAAGTTAGTCTTTGATAGCCCCAACACATCAACATGAACATAGTCCAATATTCCTATAGTGCAATTCTTTCCTTTTAAAAATTTAACTCCATGATATTTACTCATCATGTAATACTCATAGAATCCAAATTCCCAACTAGTCAAATCACTTATAAACTACTATTATTTTAACTCCATTGGCACTTAAACTCTCATGGGAGTAAGCCTTCGGTGCCACAACATTGCTTAAGTCACTTTGGGAAAATATTTTAGTAATGATTATATATCAAAGTTTAATAGTAATTCTATGTGTGATAATATATAAGTAACGACTATATATCAAAGTTTAATGGATGTCATTTATACAATCACCAATTCAAGTATGTAATCCTAGTTCTAAGAATCAAACATATAATGATTAAGATAAAGCAAGGTTATATGATATTAAAATTAGGTTTTAACCACAATCAAATTGTTTACTTGATCAAATCACAAGTTGATCAATAGAATTTAAAAGGTTCACAATTTAATCTAAAAACTAGGTTACTAACTAAGAAAGACAAAAACTTGCATAAACCCATCCCCTGAAGTGAATTACGAATGTATTAGTCGTGCCTTATAACTGATTCTTCAAACCAAATTAAGTTAAAGATGTAGATTTGGGTGATCTTAATGTTGAAAAGCCTTTGGAATGATGAAAATGATAACTTTTCGTCCAAGATTGAAGCTATGGAATGGTGTTTTCGTTTAAGGATATTTCCTTTTTAAACATCTCAAAAATATGTTTAAATCCACCAAAAACGCGGAGCCCAGCTTCAATGGTGCCATCAGTGGCGTCAGTGACGCCCCCATGCCAACTGGGCCAAAACTTGCTGAGCGACGATGGTGTTAATAGTGTTTCTGATGCTGGTGGTGCCATGGCATTCAAAGTGGTGTTTGTGGCACCACCACTATTAATTTTCAATTGTAACTTTCTGAGATCTCTCTATTGATAGGTCATGGGTCCCGCAACTCTTATTCTAGCTCTAGTTATACTGTTATTAAGTTACTGTGACCGTGAAACATCTTTTTAGTGCTTCTTCATCTCACCGCTTTCAATTTTCATCCCGTTTATTCCATAATCTTCGTATTCTTCATTTTTCACCTACAAACACGAAGACTTCAAAAGTAACTCTATCCATGTGAATCAATGCGTAAAACATAGAAATAAGACATTTAAATATTAAACTTTTACCATTAGATCAATACCACTTCAGGTCATGTCAATACCACCGTAAACCCCTTCACCACTCTGGCCTTACCATTTCTTAAATTCATAACATACCTCTCTCATTCCAAAGTTCCCAATGATATAAATATTTAGTCTACTAGGAATATACTTTATATTTAACTTAAGTGATGTACCATTCTCCTTATTCAATATAGATATGATCACGAGATCAATTGTTGTAATTGAAACACTAATAATCCAAAAAAAACATAAAAGAATTGAATCAATGAAACACACAAGCAAAAACTAGAACAACAATGGATTAAGGAGAATTATGAGTGCATGGCAAATCTCTAAATCGAAAAGATGACTAACTACATGGAGTTTAGGTTTATACATTGAAAAAAGTGTATAGGGATAGTCCCTAAACTATGAATTATTACACTAATGACCCAAAACTTATACCTGTTGAAAATAACAAAACAATCCCTATACTTTAAATCTAACATTCAACAAAATACATATATTAACATGATGATTCAAACTGCTAACATGTTGAATCTAATGTTCGTCTTAAGTTAAAAAAATACTATTCTCATATATAACCAATTAATGCACACATTTAACTCATTTAATCATAACATTAACATACTGGTGCATAGCTTTACACAACTATCCATGGCTTAGATGTATTACATTAACACATTATTGCATCACTTTATAATATGAATTTACAACTCTAACAAAACTCGTTCTAAGGTCTGTTTGATGCGTTTTAACACTACACATATATAACACATTAATACACAATCTAATGAAGTCAAGCACACATTTAGCATGCTTATGCATAACTTTAACACATCAATGTATAACTTCAACGCTTTGATTCATATGTATATTCACTATCTTTTCAATGGTGAGGCATAACTTAACATGTTGATGCTTATTTTTTACACACCATATGCATGGCTTATGATATTAATTCACTAAATCATCATTGACGTCCTTTTATCTTATGTTTCTTGTTGGATAACATGATATATTTAAAAAATAGCATGCTTACTTTTATTAAAATGCTTAAAGTACAAGTGCATTATTAGTTATATATTCGTAGTCAAATTATACGGGAATGATCAAATAAAAACTATCAATTTAGTAAAAAGTCATGAAAACCACATTCAACCAATCATAATTTTCTCATATATATTTATTTATTAATATTAAAGGGTGTTTTGGTATTCTGCATATAAACTAATTATTGTAAACATATGATATCGACTAAATCCTATTTTTATCTCTTTAGAAATTTAAATTTATTTTGTATTCTCTTCTTTATAACATCCTTCAGAAACGTAGAGCCTCCTTAAAAACCACTGAATCCAAAATGAAGCAGCAACACAATTAAAATATGTTGATTTCTCTAAATCCCACAATCAAAATTAAACCCATCTTATAGATGTCTAACTCAAGATAAAAAAAATGTAGGATTGTAGAGTTTTTTTATGCATGGTTGTGTGGAGAAACAACGGACAATCACTAGTTCATAATCAAGGGGGAATTGATAGCTTTCACCGGTACGTATCTATCTATTTCTTCCATTTGAATTTTGTTTTTTTGTATAGTGTTGTTTCATGGTACCTTTATGGTTTAGCGTTACGATTGTTCAATTTTTATCATTAGATTGTGACGCAAGTTATATGTTCATAAGTGGATCTTTATGTTCTTCTTCATATTTTAATCATTCATTAGGTTCTTCTCGTTCATAATTCATCCTCTAACATGATTTTCTGTATCTTTTTAAGCATATCAAAAAAATACATTTGTTTGAAGAATTAAATGTAGTTTTATATGTATACATATATGTAATCTAATATGATACATTTATTTAACCTAGTAGGTTACATATATGTACCTTAATTTACTGAGTAGGAATAGTGAACATCATTAAGGTACATATATGTAACACAATAACACACATATATGTAACCTACTTTTAACCGCAACGACATAGCTTTAAGATAGTGTTGATGTATTTTTATATTTTTACCATATTTTTATTGTATAGTATATTTATATCATTATATTTTTTAATATGTAATATATACATATATGAAACAATGATCTTGATTTTCTATAGATCTTTACTAAATGGTCGTTATGGGTTTTTAAAATTTACATATAGAATGATTTAAGAATGCTTTGACTTGTTAGATTTTATGTAAATGAAAATTTGTAGGATATAATTAGTTTCAAAATTTTCATTACAGGAAATTGACGATGAATGTTTATAAGCGATTTGCAAGAATATTTAAATTGATTTTTGCTTGGCTATAATAAAATAGAATGTTGATTATTTGTTTATATCTATGTAATGAATTAAAAGTGAGGATGATGAACTCAAAAGAAGTTGGTGATGTAGTTGAAGATGATGGGTAAAAAAAGATACATTAGAGATGATGAAAGGTCGAGCAAACAAACTGTTTGGTTTTGAACACAAAGAACATGAAGAATTGAACAAGACAAACACAGTTGTTACGTATATGTAACAATGTTGTTATATATTCATAAAACTGTTGTTACATATATGTAACACTACTCTTATACAGATGTAACATTGCTTGTTTACTTAATTTCTTTTTATGTTTGGTGACATTTCATTTATATTTGCATCTAATGTAACTCGATTTCACGTTTCGTTTATTTCACATATGTATTTCACATATTTGTCGATGAAAGAGTTACGTATGCATAGTGGTATAAGTTACATATATGTAACTTAGTATTTTTTTTTTCTATCTTTTAAATACTGGTATTTTTGTAATTGTTACGTATATATAACTTAGCAAATGTTGTATGTGTAACTTACATAACAGGTCTTTTCAAATCTGTTTAGAAAAAAAAGATTATGAGAGAAGAGAAAGAAACAAAAATTAGGAAAGAATTAGGAGAGATGAAAGAGAAATAAAAATTAATGAAAATTAAGAGATTTTTTTGGTTTACCTAAAATGCATTTTTCTATTAAAAACTTGTCTTAAGAAATAAGAACCTCATAATAATTACAATCATACCACTATTGATATTAGCCATTAATTAAATATGATCACGGTTAAATGTTAATTTTTATGGTTTTTAATTATAATGTGACTTTCATTAGAACCCTTCCCATGGCTTAAGATATCAATGCACTAAATAATCATTGACGTCAATTTATCTTAGGTTTCTTGTTGGATGACATAATATGTTTTAAAAATAGCATGCTTACCTTTATTAGAATGCTTAAAGTACATTTACATTATTAATTATATATTCGTAGCCAAATTATATGTAAAGTTTGTGTATGAGTGTTATACTCATTTTGTTAAATAAAATTTCTAATAACACCATTTAAGTAAAATAAACTCTATAAAACTTTATATCACAATCCTGTAAACTTTGGATAAACAATAATTTGCGCAATAGCTCACTCGTATCATATACATTTTAAGTTATTAAAAACATGTTGAAGGTATATATCGATCAGGCTCTATGAAATTTATGTGTTTGCTTTAAAAGATGAGCTCATGTCTTGATCAAACCAGGTGAAGATAGAAATAAAACTACATAATCCCCAAAGCCAAAAAAACATAAAGAACAATTTTTATTTTTCAAAAAGAAAAATAACAAGTTGGTAGAATACTTAATTGAAAATATCAAAAGCTACCTAATACTCTATTATTCTGTAACACCTGGTATTTTTTAAAAGACAAGATATAAAAAATAAAAGAAAGAAAGACAATAAGTCCAAGTGGAGGGATTAAAAGTGTAAGAATGACAAAAATCTTCGAAAAGTTGGTGTAAAGGTGGGCATGGCCGCCCACCCTCACTTCACATCAACATATCTTCGGTTCTATAGAGAGAGAGAGAGAGAGAGCAGAAGAGAACTCTCGGCTAGTGAAAGAAGAAGAAGAAGTAAACGAATTCAAGGTAAGAATTCGTGATTTTTACTTGTTTATGACGGGTTTTATCCCGGTTATGTGATTATGTGCTTATGTGTTGTGTTTGTGCTCGTGTGTGTGTGTGTTTGTGGTGTTGTTTCTAGGTGTTTTGAACTCATAGCAAACGGGTAAAAAAGAAGAACACCCAAGTTGCGCCATGTAACACCCGAATATTTATTATTTTGAAGCCGGTGAAGAAAGAAAAGAAAATAAAGTTCAAAGTCGAGGAACCAAACTCGCCAACGAAGAAAAGTTGGGAAATGTGGTGATATTAGTAGGGAGAGGGCAGCCCACTCTCCCCACACACCCCACATTTCAGACTTCATAGAGAGAAGAATAGAGAAAGGAGAAGAATAAGAGAAAAAGAGTGGTTCGGGTGATTCGGGTGGCCAAACTCGTTGTGTAGCAAGCCAAATCGAAGCCCTTAACGTTGTGCTCGTTTGTGTGAGTTCTAGGACCCTTCTTTTACTTGTTTTCTAACGATTTTGGGGGCTAGAACACATCTGAAATCGGTTTTATTGAGTGTGTGTATGTTGACCCGTTTGTGTATGTGTATGTGTATGTATGATGCGTTTGTGGCTTGATTATGAGCTTGTGTGTGCTTGAATGGTGTTGTGGTATGCATCCCTAAGGTTTAGGATGGTAGATTTAGGCTTAAAATGGGTTTAGATGAGTTTGGAGGCCGAAAACCCTCGGCTGCAGTCGGGATGAACTGCATTCTGCATCAGCTAGGGCTAGGCGACCGACTGGAGGCCAAATGGAGGCCATACGGTCGAATAGGGTGCGATTGGGGTCCATTCGCACGATTGGAGACTATTCGCACGATTGAAGGTCCAGTCGCATAAGTGCTCATCCGCATTAGTCCTATTCGTATGAGGTCCATCCGCATTGTCCATTCGCACGATTGGTACTCATTCGCATGATGTTCAGTCGCATGGAGGCCATGCGACTGAAGGGTGTCCATATGCCCGAATAGGGCTGTTGCACCCGTGGGAAGCGTAGTTTGACTTCTGACTTTGGGGAGAAAGGGCAGATGTAAGTTTTGACGTAAAGGTTTTCGTAAGAGCATGTAAGATGACGATTGAGGCCTTAGAGAGCATGTTGGGCATGACGATGATGATGTTGCATGTTTAGGCTTGTTATGTATGTATGATGTTGCCCTGTATGATGATGATGATTGCGTATGATATGTTCCTTATTATGATGTATGTTTATCTTTCTTGTGGCTTTACGTGTCATGTTAATGAATGAATGAAGTATTATGTAACGTAAAGTGAAAGATAATGAAAGAGGAACATAAAGTAAGAATGCATGCATTATTAAATGATGAACGAACAAAGAAAAGGCTTGCAAGCACATATATGAGGTGAGCAACCCTGTTGTTGCAACAGACTCGGATGTTGTGCAATCATTGGGATTGCCATGAGGTGAGCAACTCGAGGGTTGCAAGAGACTCGGATAACGTGCCCTTGATGAGGATGGCAATGAGGTGAGCAACTCGATGGTTGCAAGAGACTCGGATAGCGTGCTATCAATGAGAATGGCAATGAGGTGAGCAACTTGATGGTTGCAACAGACTCGTATAGCGTGAAATCGTTGGGGTTGCCAATGAGGTGAGCAACCCTGTTGTCGCAACAGACTCGGGAGGACGTATAGAATGAATGAAAGTTAACGAATGTAATAGAAGATAATAATTTTATTATCAACGTGTACGTATATTGCATGGTCACGAATGAATGTAAAGTATAATATGATTTTGAAGGAAAGTAAAGAATGGTTTTACGGAAGTAAAGTATTTTTATTTATAAAACTAGAACTCACTCAGCAACGCTGACTTTGATGTGTTTCCGGTTGGTAGATAATGATTGCTGAGGATGGCACGGGCGACTACTCAGCTCTTTTGGGATGGCATTCTTTTGATTAATGTTTTTGCATTGTAATGCGAACAAGCTATTTTGTAATGAATGTTGTATTAATTTGCAAAAGCATTTCCATGGAAATGAAAGATTGTTTTAGTTTTCCGCTGCGATTTTATGAAATACAAATGTAATTATACGTTTTATGTGCGATGAGAACCCAACTGTAAACGTCCCGGGAACGGGGCCTTACAAGTTGGTATCAGAGCCAAAGTTTAAGTGAAGTGAGTAAATTTTCAAAATAAACCTTATCTTAAACTGAGAATGGGACGGAAAAGGAAATGGAATGCCAATCTGAGTAGCTGCGTGCCATCAGGTATTTTTTTAAAGTTAATCGGTTTTATGTGCGCATGGTATGTGGTTATGTGTTGTATGTAGATTTAAATACTGATGTAGTCAGGACAGGTAATGCTTAGGGTATGAAGAGTAAAGTAAGTGGCTAATCACAACTGGCCACTGTAATTAGGGACTTACTATACTTAACATAAACTGAGCTGTTCCCTTGAATGACCGTGTGGTGTTTGAATCTTTCAGTGTGCGTGTGATGGTCGGAGGTAGATCTTCGAAAGCTTCACGGGGTGGAGGTCACGGTGCTGAACCGCGACCCAAGAGAGGGAGACCCAGAGTTGAGAAAGTGGTTCATGAAGAACCAGAGACCCCTCATCCGGAGGGTGGAGACGAGAACGCCAATCTGAGAGCCTCAGTAAAGGAGGCTGTGGTGGAAGAAGTTCATCAGGTCATGCAAACGATCCTACCATCTGTGGTGACGGAAGTGATCAAGGCAGTAAGAGAAGGGGAAATAAAGGATAAGAACAGATCCTCTGGAGAACGGGAACAACCAGAGCCGGAAACGGTTCTATCTGATGACGAAGAGGAAGAAGAAGAGCCTACACCGGAGACGGCACGAGGATGCAATTATGGGGCTTTTATGAGATGCAAGCCCCCTACTTTCGATGGAAATGGCACTGCTGCAGCTGCTCACCGGTGGGTGAGGGAAATGGAGGCTGTTCTCGATATCAGCGAGTGCCGGGAAGACCAAAAGGTGAAATTCGCTACCCACTCTTTTGTGGATTCGGCCTTGTGTTGGTGGGACAACATTGTCCAAGCCGAGGGTAGCAGGGCCATCGGGAGGATGAGATGGCTTGAAATGAGAAAGTTGGCGATTGAGGAGTTTTGTCCTCATCGGGAAATGGACAAGGTCGAAAGGGAGTTCTTGCAACTGGAGGCGGGAACTATGACGCACCAGCAGTATACCACGAAATTCAACGAGATGGCACGTATGGTGCCAGATCAGGTGACACCTTTGTCACGAAAGATTAAAAGATACATTCAGGGTTTGCCAACGGATATTCGCAGGCACATGATCGCAGCCCGGCCGCGTACGTTTTGGTCGGCGATGGATTTGGCAGGGAGACTGTACAATGAGAGAACAATGGTGGTGACTGAGGGTGGCGATCGAAATTGGCAGGGGAAGAGATTTGGTCGGGGTGATACCTCGATGGGTAATAAGAAGGCACGAGTGGATGATCGCCGTGTGGTCACATCAAGTGCGGGGTCGAAAAGGTGTGGCAAGTGTGGAAGGGAGCATAGTGGGGAATGTAGGTTTGGGTCAAACTTGTGCTTCAAATGTGGGAAGGCGGGGCACCTAGCAAGGGACTGTCGTATAGTTCGGTGCTATAACTATGCCGAAGAGGGTCACATAAGTAAGGATTGTAAGAAGCCGAGGGCTGAGAGTTCTGGGGTGAAGAGAACTAGAGGTGAAGGACCGAGGGTGAGCGCCAGAGCATTTACCATGACACAGGAGGAAGCTAGGACATACCCTGATGTCGTGTCCAGTACGTTTCTAGTGAACCAAACTTTAGCTTCAGTTCTATTTGATTCTGGTGCTAGTAAGAGTTTTATTTCTGCTGCTTTCTGTGCTAAGCTGCCTGTTAGTAGTAGACGTGTTGATGTGCCCTTTGATGTAGAAACTGCCATAGGTAAGTCTACCAGGATTTTTGAGATGATAGAGAATTGTGATGTGGAACTTGAGGGTCATAAGTTTCCTGTTAGACCGTTTGTGATGACCTTGGGTGGTTTCAATTTGGTTCTTGGGATGGATTGGTTGGCGGACTTCGAGGCGAACATTGTGTGTCGCAAGAAGATGATTCGGTTGACAGCGCCTGACGGAAGTTTGGTAACGGTTTATGGTGATCGGGTCATGACGATCCCGAAGGTGATCTCAATGGCGGTAGCGGGAAATTGTATGAGGCGTGGATGTAGCGCCTACTTGGCTTATGTAAAGGATGTAGATGCACCAACACCACAACTGTCTGATGTACCGGTTGTGTGTGACTTTCCAGACGTGTTCCCAGAAGATTTACCAGGGGTCCCACCTGACAGAGAAATTGAATTTCAGATTGATCTGATACCGGGTGCCCAACCTGTTGCCAAGGCACCATATCGGTTAGCTCCGATGGTGATGAAAGAGTTGATGGAGAAGTTGCAAGAGCTGCTGGATAAAGGATTCATTAGGCCGAGTATCTCTCCTTGGGGTGCTCCGGTACTGTTTGTAAAGAAGAAGGACGGTAGTATGAGGATGTGCATTGACTACCGCGAGCTGAACAAGTTGACAGTGAAGAACCGATACCCCTTACCGAGAATAGATGATCTGTTTGATCAGCTTCAGGGTGCCAGTTGGTTTTCAAGAATAGATCTTCGGTCTGGCTATCATCATTTGAAGGTGAAGGAACAAGATATCCCTAAAACAGCTTTCCCCACGTGCTATGGTCATTACAAGTTTCTTGTCATGTCATTTGGTTTGACCAATGCGCTAGCTGCTTTTATGGATTTGATGAACCGTGTGTGTCAGCCGATGCTGGATAAATCAGTGATTGTGTTTATTGATGATATCCTGATTTACTCGAGGAGCGAAGTAGAGCATGCCGGTCACATTCGGGAGGTTCTAGAGACGTTGAGAAGGGAGAAATTGTATGCTAAATTCTCCAAGTGCGTGTTTTGGTTGCACGAAGTTTAGTTTTTGGGTCATGTGGTGAATCCTGACGGGATAATGGTGGACCCGGCAAAAGTGGAGGCGGTTATGCAATGGAAGTCACCAAAGACGCCAACCGAGATCCATAGCTTCTTGGGTTTGGCAGGCTACTATAGAAGATTTATCCAACACTTCTCTAAGATTGCTTCTCCACTAACTAAGTTGACCCGAAAGGAGGTGAAGTTTGTATGGGGTCAAGCTCAAGAGAAGGCGTTCGAAGAGCTGAAGGCAAGACTGACTCAAGCTCTTGTTCTGTCATTACCCGACGGAAGCGAAGATCTAGTGGTTTATTCTGATGCTTCCTACTCGGGGTTGGGGTGCGTGTTAATGCAAAGAGGAAAGGTTATAGCCTATGCATCTCGACAGTTAAAGGTTCATGAGATCAATTATCCTACTCATGACTTGGAGCTAGCAGCCGTGGTCTTTGCGTTGAAGATTTGGATGCACTACCTCTATGGGACGAAGTGCACCATATTCACTGACCACAAGAGTCTGAAGTACTTCTTCGAGCAGAAGGATCCGAACATGAGGCAGAGACGGTGGTTGGAACTTATAAAGGACTATGATTGTGAGATCCACTACCATCCGGGCAAGGCCAATGTAGTGGCTGACGCCCTTAGCCGGAAGGAGAGACCCGAGCCGATTCGGGTGAAAGCATATCAGTTGATCATGACCTCTGATGTAATGAAGCAAGTCAAAGAGTTCCAAGATGAGGCATTGAAAGAAGATCATCTTAACTCTGAAAGAATGAGAGGTCTGGTCGCGAAATTGGGTGAAAACACACTCGGTGTTAGGACCCAATTCGGTCATGTGTGGATTCCTCATTTCGGGGATCTACGGGTGAAGATCATGGATGAAGCTCACAAGACTCGATATTCCATTCATCCTGGTGCCACGAAAATGTACCATGATATGAAGAAAGATTATTGGTGGCCGGGTATGAAGCATGACGTGGTGGAGTATGTGAGTAAGTGCCTTACTTTCTTACAAGTGAAGGCAGAGCACCAAAAGCCGTACGGGAAAATACAACCTTTGGATATACCGGAATGGAAGTGGGAGCACATCACCATAGATTTCATTACAAAGCTGCCGCGTACCCCGAAAGGGTATGATGCCATATGGGTGATAGTTGATCGCTTGACGAATAGTGTTCACTTCCTACCGATCCGCGAGACAAATTCTTCAGAGAGGCTGGCTGATCTGTTCATCAAGGAAATTGTAACTCGTCACGGTGTGCCGGTGTCTATTGTGTCGGATCGCGACACCCGGTTTACATCTAAATTTTGGAAGAAGTTCCACGATGCTATGGGGACGAGGTTACATATTAGCACGGCTTATCATCCCCAGACTGATGGTCAGTCAGAAAGGACCATTCAGACACTGGAAGACATGCTCCGGGCATGTGTGATTGATTTTGGTGGAAGTTTTTGGTGGAAGTTGGGATGACCACCTACCGTTAGTCGAATTCTCATACAACAACAACTATCATGCCCGCATTGGCATGCCTCCATATGAGATGTTATACGGTAGGAGATGCAGAACACCCGTTTGTTGGGGTGATATTGGTCAAAAGGAATTGGGGAGCATCGAGGTAATCGAGGCTACGACTGAGAAGATTGAAAAGATCAAAGCCTTTATGAAGGCAGCCAAAGATAGATAGAAGTCGTATGCTGATAAATGACGCAGGCCGATTGCGTTCCAGGTGGGTGACCGGGTTATGTTGAAGGTCTCACCTTGGAAGGGTATTATCCGATTCAGAAAGCGGGGCAAGTTGAGCCCAAGGTATATAGGCCCTTTCCGAATCATTGCTCGAGTAGGAGAGGTGGCCTATAGACTGGAGTTACCGGATGAGTTAAATGGAATTCACCCAACATTCCACGTATCTCATCTAAGGAAGTGCTTAGCAGATGAAGATATGATTGTTCCATTGGAAGTTATCGAAGTAGATGAACGGCTCAATTATGTGGAGCAACCAGTGGCAATCATCGACCGAAAGGAGAAAAGGCTAAGGAATAAAGTGGTTCCTCTTGTGCGTGTACAGTGGAAGCACAAGAAGGGATCCGATTCAACATGGGAGACTGAGGAAGAAATGAGACAACATTATCCACGTTTGTTCGACGAATAACAGGTTTCAGGGACGAAACCTATTTAAGGGGTGTGGACTTGTAACACCCGAATATATATTATTTTGAAGCCGGTGAAGAAAGAAAAGAAAATAAAGTTCAAAGTCGAGGGACCAAACTCGCCAACGAAGAAAAGTTGGGAAATGTGGTGATATTAGTAGGGAGAGGGCAGCCCACTCTCCCCACACACCCCACATTTCAAACTTCATAGAGAGAAAAAGAGAGAAAGGAGAAGAATAAGAGAAAAAGAGTGGTTCGGGTGGCCAAACTCGTTGTGTAGCAAGCCAAATCGAAGCCCTTAACATTGTGCTCGTTTGTGTGAGTTCTAGGACCCCTCTTTTACTTGTTTTCTAACAATTTTGGGGGCTGGAACACATCTGAAATCGGTTTTTTTGAGTGTGTGTATGTTGACCCGTTTGTGTATGTGTATGCGTATGTATGATGCGTTTGTGGCTTGATTGTGAGCTTGTGTGTGCTTGAATGGTGTTGTGGTATGCATCCCTAAGGTTTAGGATGTTCGATTTAGGCTTAAAATGGGTTTAGATGAGTTTGGAGGCCGAAAACCCTCGGTTGCAGTCGGGATGAACTGCATTCTGCATCAGCTAGGGCTAGGCGACCGACTGGAGGCCAAATGGAGGCCATACGGTCAAATAGGGTGCGATTGGGGTCCATTCGCACGATTGGAGACTATTCGCACGATTGAAGGTTCATTCGCACGATTGAAGGTCCAGTCGCATAAGTGCTCATCCGCATTAGTCCCATTTGTATGAGGTCCATCCGCATAGTCCATTCGCACGATTGGTACTCATTCGCATGATGTTCAGTCGCATGGAGGCAATGCGACTGAAGGGTGTCCATACGCCCGAATAGGGCTGTTGCACCCGTGGGAAGCGTAGTTTGACTTCTGACTTTCGGGAGAAAGGGCAGATGTAAGTTTTGACGTAAAGGTTTTCGTAAGAGCATGTAAGATGACGATTAAGGCCTTAGGGAGCATGTTAGGCATGACGATGATGATGTTGCATGTTTAGGCTTGTTATGTATGTATGATGTTGCCCTGTATGATTATGATGATTGCGTATGATATGTTCCTTATTATGATGTATGTTTATCTTTCTTGTGGCTTTACGTGTCATGTTAATGAATGAATGAAGTATTATGTAACGTAAAGTGAAAGATAATGAAAGAGGAACATAAAGTAAGAATGCATGCATTATTGAATGATGAACGAACGAAGGAAAGGCTTGCAAGCACATATATGAGGTGAGCAACCCTGTTCTTGCAACAGACTTGGATGTTGTGCGATCGTTGGGATTGCCATGAGGTGAGTAACTCAAGGGTTGCAAGAGACTCGGATAACGTGCCCTCGATGAGGATGGCAATGAGGTAAGCAACTCGATGGTTGCAAGAGACTCGGATAGCGTGCTATCAATGAGAATGGCAATTAGGTGAGCAACTTGATGGTTGCAACAGACTCGTATAGCGTGAAATCGTTGGGGTTGCCAATGAGGTAAGCGACCCTGTTGTCGCAATAGACTCGGGAGGACGTATAGAATGAATGAAAGTTAACGAATGTAATAGAAGATAATAATTTTATTATCAACGTGTACGTATATTGCATGGTCGCGAACTAATGTAAAGTATAATATGACTTTGAAGGAAAGAAAAGAATGGTTTTACGTAAGTAAAGTATTATTTATAAAACTAGAACTCACTCAGCAACGCTGACTTTGATGTGATTCCAGTTGGCAGGTAATGATTGCTGAGGATGGCACGGGCGACTACTCAGCTCTTTTGGGATGACATTCTTTTGATTAATGTTTTTGCATTGTAATGCGAACAAGCTATTTTGTAATGAATGTTGTATTAATTTGCAAAAGCATTTACATGGAAATGAAAGATTGTTTTAGTTTTCTGCTGCGATTTTAGGAAATACAAATGTAATTATACGTTTTATGTGCGATGAGAACCCAACTGTAGGCGTCCTGGGAACGGGGCCTTACACGCCAGGTGAGTTCTAGACCCCGGTTTTTACTTGTTTTCAAACATCTTTGGGGCTGGAAATGTATTTAAATGAATTTCCAATGGTTGAGTATGTATGCCTGTATGTATTGTGCTTGTTAAATGTTAATTCTTGAATGTTTATAGGTTGTTCATGCTTAGAATAGTCATATTAAGCTTAGAACAGATGGGTTTGATGAATGGGTATGAAAACATGCTAGGAACAAGTTACACAGAAGATTCATACGTCTGAAAATGCTTTAAAAAGATTTAAATGTAGTCCATACGCCTAAACAGTAGCCCATGCACCTAAGATTACCTTAGAAATGTTTAAGTACAGCCCATGCGCCTGAACAGTGGCCCATGCGCCTGAACAGTGGCCCATGCGCCTAGAAATATTGGCCGGACGACTAAGTGTAGGGCCATGCGCCCTAATAGTGCCCATGCGCCCAAGTGACTCATGCGCCTAAGTGCCCATGCGTCCGGATTACCCATGCGTCTAAGTGTTCATACGCACAAATAGTACCCATGCGCCTGAATAGTTCATGCACCTAAGTGATAAAATGATTAAGTGTTGGCTGATGCGCCTGCATAGTGGTAAAACACCCAAACAAGGCTCATGCGCCTAAATAGTTCCCATGCGCCTAACACTTAGAAAATTTTTACAGAGTTTTCTAGGAGTCTGTGCGTTAGGGTTTTGACAAGAGCTGACTAGGGCTGAATAATGATGATGTTCCATGCATGATATGATTACATATGATGTTCCTTATTATTATTATTGTTATTATTATTATTACTTATAGTATATGACTTTACGTGGCATGTTATTATCGTAACGTAAACTATCTAGTAATAATAAAGCGAAAGAGCAATAAAGAAAAGAAGAGGAACCCTAATAAAATGTTAACAAGTCTTGCAAGCTCATAGGAGGGACACGACCGTGTTGTCGTTAGCTCAACTGTGCTGCGGGTTAGCTACCCTATTGTGCACACAGGGCCAATCAATTGAGATTGACAGGACTCTTGTAGCGTCCCTGGGTGATTGGGTCGACCTGGTACACAGTACACAGAACCCTTCGGGGGATACAGTTGATCCTTTCGAGGGATATAGATGGCCCATCACCCGTTTTCCATCGCGCACATAGTTGGGGTATTGCTCATTGGTCCACATAGATAGTGAAAGATAAATATAAAAGAATACAGAGTAAACAAGGCATACAGTAAAGTGATAAAGTATTACCTGATTGTATAGTTGATGCGTGCTCGCATATATAGTACAGAGTTGTATTTTACAAAAAAGATTATTTTCGTATACAACATATAGAAAGTATTTTATTACTTATAAAACTAGAGCTCACTCTGCAACGCTGACTTTTATACATTTTCAGTTGGCAGGTAATTATAGCTGAGGATGGCACGAGGGTGAAGCTACTCGGCAAGGAAAGACTGACATCCATTCGTATTCTATGTTGCTGTTGTTTTGTAATGCGTTAAAACAATTCTTTTGTAAACCTTTAATGATGATGTATTGCTTAACAACAATGTTTTAAATAAAAGGAATGGTTTTTGATAAATCATTTTCCGCTGCTTAAGTTTGTATAATTATAATGTATAATGTTTTAATTGCTGTGATTGACCAACTGTGAGGTTCCCGGGAACAGGGCTTTACATATTCTAACTTTAATAATAATATACTAGGTTTGTACCCCAACACACATTGCATGTTTTTAAGATAGGAAAAACCAAGGCTGAGACAACCCATCAACATAGCCACAACTTAACAGTTTCACCTAACAGCATCATATTAGTAACCGACCATCTAGAATAGGAGGCAATGCAATCATCAATGCACCGCTTAAAACCAATGTACGATTGCGGCTGCAAACCGAAAACAGTTGTCAAGCCAAGGCAATGGACAATAGTTTTGGGGTATTATCATAGCCACAAAACAATCAAAATATACAAACACAATATAATATATGCAAGGCATTGTCCGTTGTGTAATCAAAGGCCTCTTTACTAACCATCAACAACATTCAATGAAGCCTTTCAGAGGCACCAAAACGTAACCATATTGAAGCTGCAATCTAGAGAGTTGTCATGCCTGAACTACAATGATTTTTATTTCTTTTGCATCATTGCATGCTGATATAGTACATACTAACCATTCATGTTTTACCTCATAGCTTACACATGTGTTAATATGTCGTCATAGCTAATAATGTTCAATAATAACAAAAACAACTAAATCAAATGCAAAATATAGAACAAACAAAATTTTAGATGAGATGAACCTCTCCATCATAGAGCTAAAATCATAAACCAGATAAAAGAATATATTGACAAACCCAAAATAGTTACTAATGTATTGAAAATTACTACAAAATAACAAAAAAAACCCAATATGAAACGATGAAGTGAATTTTAGGTCTTTTATAAATATAATTAACTTTTTTATTTTTAATACAATTTAATGTATTGAAAATTACTACCGTCATCTCCTCCATTACTTTCTTGACATAAGAAAATTTGATAATGACTTGAATTGACAGTTTAGTGGTTTAATTTGAAAAAAATATGCATAAGTGACCAAATTAAAACACTTTTAAAACTTGATTACTATTTTGTAATATTTTTCCTAAAGAGAAAGTAAATTATAATTTTCATCCTTAAGTTTTAGTATATTTTTTCACTTTCAACCAAAAAGATTGTTTTCTTCTTCTAGGTTCCAGCCTTTTAAAAAGCTTATTAATTTCATTTAGTCTTGTTAATCAAGTTAATTTGGATGTTAAGTTTGATTTAAGGTAATGGTAAGAACTTATTTTGTAAGGCGCTGTTCCCGGGACGCTTACAGCTGGTCAATCATTACACATAAAACATATATTTTCATTAAATTAAAGAAAAGCATCGCAGCGGAATTGTCAAAATAGACATCTCATTTCATTATAAAAGCTTTTGCAAAACAATACATCATTATCAAGTTACAAACACATGTTGCATTACATCACAAAAGCATTATAAAAATAGATGCATCCAAAAGAGCTGAGTAGCCGCCCCGTGCCATCCTCAACAACATTACCTGCCAACTGGAAACACATAAAAGTCAGTATTGCTAAGTGAGTTCTAGTTTTAAAATAAAACATAAATTATCTTTCGTTTAAAACCATTCTTTACTTTCTTTCAAATCATAACAGACTTTAGAACGTGATCACCCATCGTACGTACACATAGATAATAATTATTATCTTTATCATCGTTCATTTCTTTCTTATTATCTTCTCGTTTTCATCTAGGTCCTGTCATGTGCTTAATCCCCCTTTAGAGCACTAAGCAATTCATCTAGGGTTAAACGACAAGGACCCCATACGTCTGGTCAATCACAAAGACTGAACCCTATGTGCATCCTCATAGGGTATATAACCCGCACACAGTTGAGCTGACGCCCCTCATTGGGTGTGAACCTCCATACATTTGCTTAATCAGACAGATTAAACCCCAGTGTGCATCCTTCTGGGGTAGCTAACCCGCACATGGTTGAGCTAACACCCTTCACTAGGTGTGAACCTCCATACATTTGCTTGTAATACTTTATTACGTTCGTTCATTCATTTATGCTTGCATTCTTCATTTCGTTCCTCTTTTCATTATCTTCCACTTTATGTACATAATACTTTTCATTTTATTCATTAGCATACAAGGTAAAGCCATGGGAAGACAATTATACAAAGCAAGGAACATGAACAGAAACATACAACATCACCATACAAGGCACAACATACATCATACATACCATCATAACGTCTACGACCTTGAAAGTCACTTACATGAACCCCCAAGTCAAAGCCTACATAATACTATTCCCCCAAAAATCAGGAAATAAACTAAGTTCTTTCGGGCGCACGGGCCCTATTTGGGCGTATGGGCTCCCTTCAGTCGCATGGCCTCCCAAGCGACTGAACACTAGGCGAATGGACCTATGCGGATGGTCACTAATGCGGATGGAAACTAATGCGGATGAGCACTAATGCGGATGGAAACTAATGCGGATGGACACTAATGCGGATGGACACTAATGCAGATGGGCACTAAGGGCGAATGAACCCAATGCGGATGAGTACCTAGGCATATGAACCCTCAGTCGCACGAATCACATGCGTATGGACCTTAGTCACATGGCATCTATGCGCATGGACTTCAGTTGCATGCCATTCGGCCATATGGCCTCAAGTCGCATGATGGCTTCTAGTCGCATAACCCTAGCTGGGTGCAGAATGCAGTTCACCCCGAACCTAATCTGCATTTTTCGGCCTCCAAACCAACTCAAACCTGTTCTAAGCCCAAATTAACCATCCTAAACCTTAGAAACACATACCACAACACCATTCAATAACACACAAGCCCGAAATCAAAACCCATTCGAATCACACCTAAACACATACACACGGGTTCAACACACACACATCAAAAGCGGGTTTTACTATGTGTTCCAGCCCCAAATCAGTTGAAAACATGTAAAAGAGGGGTCCTAAAACTCACACAAACAACACTGTCGAGTAGAGCTTCAATCTAACCCGCTACACCTTAACTTCCACGCTTGAATCCACGAAACCGAAGCTTGAAACCCCGTTTTCTCCCTCTCTTCTCTCTTGGTTGAATTTTGTGAGTGTGGGGGAGGGTGTGGGCTGCCCTCCCCTCTTAATCCCCCACTCTTTCAAACCTTCTCCCGTTTTGGTAAGTTTGGTCCCTCGACTTTAGACTTTATTTCTTTTCTTCTTTCGTTGGCTTTAAAGGAAATAACCGGGTGTTACATATTTACACATAGTTTTAATATAATAATCACGACGATTTAGTTATTTTCAAGATCAATGTGCATTGCGAATGTTGCACCGAATTTTTTTGATCCGTCCCTTCTCTCGAAGGTAATCCACTATTCATTAATATTTTCATATAAATAATTTGGTTTCCGTGACATCTTGTTGATTATCAATGATTGTGTATTTAGGTGTAGAATCGATGAATAGAGGGAAGCTGTGACAACTCTAAAAAAACTAAGGTCAAATAAGTTAATGGAAGAATAATATTATCTAGGAAGCTTCGGACCTAGTAAAAACCTGGAGAAATTATATAATGGACCTTTGATTTATAGGAATTTCTAGACAAATTTCATGATTTAGTTCATTAATATGACCAAGTTATATAATTTAGAACTTTTGGTGATTTGAAAATAAGAAGAAATACCAAAAAGGCAAGATAAATTATGAAAATTTTACACAAAATATGATATATATGGATTAGAACAGTTTGTGTGAAATTTGAAATCTTTAGATGTGTTTTGCTATTTATATTTATTATTGTAAAACTGGTAAAAATCATAGAAAATTTTTGCTATGAATAAATACCCTAGGAATTTATAGGATAATATGGATTTTAGAATATAGGTCCTGATAAATTTTGGTAAATTTTGAGAACCCGTAGGCATTTTTTCTGATTTATTTAAACACTAAATTATAATCTCATGTAATACACGGGCTAAATATATAAATTTACTATTATGTAGTTTATAATATAAAAAAGTTATGTCTTTATGTATTATACGGATTGAATAAATCTATGTATTACACATTTGAAAATTTGAAGTTAACATATTTAAAATTTTAATTATGGATAATTATTATAAATAGTAAATAAATAGCTATTATAACATTCATAACTAAGAGGAGAGAGAAGCGGAAAAACCAATTATTAGATTGCCTAAAATGATAATAAGTGTCCGGATTTATTTTTATTTATTAGTATAGAGATTGTAAAAATTACAGAAAATTAATTGTAAATAGTTGTTGTTTGAAACTTTTACATATTAAATTAGATTTGTGGATATTTCTACTATAAAAATTTGGCGATATATGGATAACTATAGCTACAGGTTTTAAATTTGTATTTATAAGTGCTGGAATTTAAAAAAATAATATTTATTTCTAACCTATAATATTTTTTAGGACTTCTGCTAGAATAAAATGTGATATTCATAGCCTCTTTTAATATTTATAATTTTTGGGAAAAAAACATACGACTTTATGATTGATGTTAATATAAATGAGATTTATCTGAGATTATTGTCATTTTGCCTTATGTTACAACCATTAGTTCGGATGTGGAACTATCAGGTAATATAGGTAACACTACTTAAGAAAATATTTCCTGTATCAATAGGATGAGTATTATGATGCTATATTATCTGATTTTTGTGATTTATAAATGTGACAGTTATAAATTATCTGGTATATAAGTAGGTTTGGTTATAGTTTTATTTATATTGCATCAATAACTATGTTTTGTTTAGAAATCAAACCTATGTTCTCACTAACTTTATGTTGATTGTTATGAGTATGTTTTTTCAGGTATACACCATGACTAACAGTATTATGTTATCATTTGATGTTTATAATGGCAGGGGAGAAATTATGGTGAAAGTTTGTGTCAATTTGACTGTTAACATGTATGATCTGAGTTTAATGATGGATGCTCATTTTCATCACTACTGAAGATGTAGTAGTTAATTAACACGTTTTGTAAAAGGGTTATATTAAATTTTGAGTACTAATTATGATATAACCCGAACTGATATTATCTATGGAAGGTATTAATATATTATGTTTACATGTGTATTGCATTTTTACTTTATGATCAATACGTTCTGAGCTAATTAGTCACACTTAAGCATTTCACACTTCCGTCGATATGTGACAGAAGAATGATCAGAAGAAATCCACAGTGTCAGAAAAGTCATCCGAGAAGAAATTAGAAAGAGTAAATTGTGACTATTATATTAAACTTATGTATGAAGACATTCTTACCTTTAACTTAAATCAAGCATAGAAACTTGATTTAACTTGGTTGACATGAGTGGATGAAATTGGCAAGTTGTAAAAAATTTAAGGACCTAAAGTGGAAAAAGAATTCCGGAAATAACAAAATACATCAAAAGTCTGATATGAAATTAAGACTTTAAAATTTACGTTAAACCAGTGGCTCTCGTTCACTGTTACCCTACAAACATAAGGACAACACATGGACCCTCCAATAGAAGGCTCGTGATTTTGGTCCCGATGAAGAAATATCACTTGATCAATAGTGGTTCGTATCTGCTTCAAAGTCATTGTGACAAGAATTTCATCATGTAATTACTTAGTCACACAACCTGACATTCCTTCACCAACATGGCTATTGATAAATGTCTCTCCTGAGATTTTGTCATTTTTCTAACAAATGAGTACGAATAATAACTTTTTATAGCTTGCTCTTTATAGATATTGACCTTAATATTAAAGGTAAATGCAAGCTTAATATACTATCATTACATCTTTATATGTAAATTGATTGATATACCCGCACCACCTTTTATATGCCATACATCTTTTTATTCACTTATATTATATACTAGCTTCAATAAACTCGTGAATTACATGGGTTGAATAAATAAATTATTAAATATAATAAAATTTTATTAATTATTAAATAATATATGATTTAAATTATGTATGAGTAAGTACTATAAGTAATAAAACAATAATATCAACTTTTTTAAAAATTTTTTTTATACTTTCTTTGTCCTTTTAAAAAATTAATCAAACATTTCGTTTCAAAACAAAACATATTAAAAAATGTTATTTTTAAAATATTTCATGTGTTAAAAAAAGTATGATGTACTTTCTAGAAAATTTTCTTTTTATAAAAATTTGTTTCTCTAAAAATAAACATTAATAAAAAGATCTATTTCTTAATCTTTTTTAAAAATAGCTTATAATCAAAATATAAAATTAAATACTATAATAATAATTAATCGAGTCATTTAATATGAGAGAGAAACAGAAAAATTTTGTTAAGAATGAACGTGGTGTTTTCATATAACATCTCTAGTTATAATTTTATGACATGTGAGATCTTTAGTTACTTTTTTATTATAATAAGAGGAACTAGTCCAAAACTAGTGTGAGAAGTTGGATGGTGTATTCCCTTAAAGTCATACACATCCTCCATCTTAGGTATTCATTGACGCGTGAATTGGATGTGAAAGCGAGCTCCATCATTGTCATTTTTATGTTCTTTATTTTTTCTTTGTATGTGTAGAAACTTAAGCTTGTCATCTTATATGTGACAACCCAACTAGAATAAGGGATGCCTTACTAGACGGGTGTTTTTTTCTTCAAGATCATATTGTCATGGAGCCATGATGATCTACTAGTAACACTAGTCAATGCGCTACAAGTAAAAATCTAGTTAGTGATTCATTGTTAATTTCTCTAAGGAATCAATGATAGCTTTACCCACATCCTTTCCCTAATGAGCCATTGTTGGCAAGAATCACTTTCTTGGTGGAATTATTGAAAGATGTATATGTCAATGAACACGTACTGATTTGTAGTGATATGCAAAGTTTCGATATCAAAAGACATCATAGTTGTATTTACACATACATTAGAAAAAAAAATACGTATACCTCGAACATTCATTTTTCATAACACATAACTTTAAAAGTCATTACATAATCTTTTACTTTAAACATCACCGCCCCTTCATGTTTTATATATACCCGTTTACCCCCTTAAATTTTTAGAAGAGTGAATTTAAGGTTTTACATATTATAACCCATAGATATCTTCGTCTATTAATAATTTGATAGGTATAATGTTTGCACATTAAAAGATTCAATTTTTCACCTAATAACAAAAACAACTTTGTATCACTGTATATTATATTAAAATCTAAAAACGTGACGTTTTAGGACTATAAAAAGGTCAAAAGTTGTGGGGCTTTTGCTATTTCTTTGAAGACCATTGATCATTTTGACTTTTTAGGAGATGGAATCGCTTTAATGGTTATTGTTATTATAGGAAAAAGAACTTTACAAAACTGTAACAAAAATTTTCTAAGTTTTCCCTAAAGTTAATATTTAAAGCACTAGTATTATTCTAAAGCCATGAAACTTTCATAGATTTTCCAATTTTATGTAACAACTTTACAAATTTCAAACTTATTTAAATGAAGTGAGACAAAGAAAAATAAGTAAATCTTGGTTAGTATTCGGTATTCCTTTAATTTGACTTAAATTTAGCAATTATTAAAAACTTGGTTATTATTCAATAACAAAAATTAATTCATTATTATTTATTATGTCCTGTTTAAAGTTGATTGAATTTTTTTTCATTTATTACTAACTAAAATTCGTATGTGTTTTATTTCTCTTGTTTAATATTAAAAAATATATTTATAAAAATGTTACATGTGACTAGATCACATAGTAAAAATTGAGTGACTTTAAATAAAAAAATGTTTGAAATCATTTTAGCGAAACTTAACATTCAAGGAATTGATTACAATTAAATGAAGTTATCTCTATTGGGGATCATGAGAAACCGAATGGTAAGACAAATATAAATACATTTTTAATTTATATATATGATTATAAATATTACACTAAAAAACATTTATAATTAAACTCTTTTTCTTATTTCATAACCAAATCACATGAACTTAGTAATTACTTACATGATCAATAATCTCTGTTAAATGGTTAATTCTCTAAATTTTTATCATATTAATTTACTCTTTACTATTCTAATCTTCTGCTACGAATCTATGTTGGGATACTGTTTAGTTTTTTTTCATTTATTCATGTAAATTAATGTTTACAGTATATTATGAGTTACGACATTATATATGGTGAACGACATTGGTAATCTTAATTTATGAATATATTTTTATAATTAAAGTCATAATTAATTAAATATCTTTAAATTATGCATGAAATCAAAAGGGGATGAAATTTTTTTAACTTTTAGCATTATAGTAATTCTGCCGACAATACTCATAATAATTCCTCATGATGTCTTGAAAACTTTGAGAATAGCTTTGGGGATATTTGTAAAAGCTTGTTTTACCTTTTCTAGTTTCCTTTATATATGTTGACTTTTTTTGTAAGACCTTGAGTACTATGCCCTTTTACATCTTTACACTTTTCCAACGACCACCGTCAAGCCAAGTTAGGAAGAGTAAAGAATCAAAGACTTGGTGTCTTGGTGATGGTAGTTAAGTTGGTCGGGTTGTAAACAATATTGTTATTTACAACTACAGTTATTTCTATAAAAATCTTTTAATTTAAAAAAGTTATAAATTGTGCTTAATTAGTTTGATCTTTATACGTAAAAGATTTAAGCTAGATTCATAGTAATTTTTCATATTCGAGCATGGCTCAGGCTTGACTTGTCTTTCATTTATTAACTATTTTGTTTACATACCTTTATAACTATATATTATATATATATATATATATATATATATATATATATATATATGTGTGTGTGTGTGTGTGTGTGTGGTGTGTGTGATTATAGGTGTATGATGTATAAGTATACAACATAAAATATATTATTTAGTTTGGTTTTTCTATCTATTATTATCTATATATATGAATATATATATATATATATATATGTGTGTGTGTGTGTGTGTGTGTTTTTATTATATATATAAGTGCATTAAGCATATGAGCCTGGTTTAACTTGTTATATGAAGTTTGAGCTCGTTTGTTAGCCGAATTCCCTTTAGGCTCGAGTTTATTTGTTAATTAAGCCATACGCTAGTTTAAACTTAGTAGGATTTGAGAGTTTATCGAGTTATAGCTCAACAATAGTTCGATTTATTTACACTCTTTGCTATTAGTTTTGTTTAAAGGTACACAAAAGTAAATTTATGGATTGAAAATATAACAAACAATGTTAGTAAATAAATGTTGTATCTTTATAAAAAATATCCACATCTTACATCTTTGTTGAAATTACGCCTTTCAAGTCAAATCTTATATTCATTAAATATGCTTGAGTGATATTAATTTTTTTAACACTTTTTATATACAAGTTTAAGATCTTTAACCGGTGAGCATTTTTGTACCATGTCTTCAAACATCCATTTACGGTGTTCTTGAGGTAAGTATCATGTTCCTAGTTTATGAGCTTTAATATAAAAGTCTTTCATGTCTTACACATATGTAATGAATTGATTCAATGATATATAATATATGGTTGTTGCTTATTAATGTTTATCTATTTCATATTATTATTGTGTTGAATATTATTCATATGTATGAACTTATTATATAGGTTTGAGGTTGTTATGCTTGGTTTTTAGTCAATAATGATTGAGAAATGTGTTCAACCTAGTCGGATGAGTCTTCATGCAAATGGACCATACTTATGGACCGTACGCATGAATACATCATGCTTATGACGAGTCGCACGACTGAACCAAGAGACTGGATCAATCGTATGATTGGGACATAAGATTGACTCAGTCGCACGACTGAACCTTCAGTCGTGCATATGACTCAATCTCATGATTCAGTCGCATGACTGAACCATGCTAATGGTTCAGTCATACGAATGGAAACTACAAACCTATAAATACCACTTAATTCATGAAAAAACATAAGAATTTAGAACAATTCGATAACACTTCGAATATACAAACCCTAGCCATCCAGAACGTCCAAGAAAGCCAATCCAACTTCAAAGTCTGTTCTTGATCGATTCCTACTCGTTCTTAATGGTTAGTTTATTCTTATATCGATCGGGTTAATGTTTTCACTCATTGGATCTCCAATCAAATAGGATTCCGCACTATTTGATATGGTTTCACGCATTATCAGTTAGTATTCCGTACGTATACGGTCCTGACACTTATCAAGCTAATTAGAGAGAAATAGAAATAGGTTGGTGATCCCTATCAAACATGGGGGCTCAATCTTTCTAGGACTCAAAATGAAAGACTTGCAATAACAACATTATATTGTAAGTATACAAGAAAAGGCTTGTATCACTTAGAAAGTGATTGCAAGAATACAAATAAAGTACTTTGAGATGGTAATGCTTATAAGTATTACAAATAAGATTCACCTTTCTATTATACTAGTTATCTTTTTAGCTATATTATATATAAAGCATATGAGAAGTGTATTTTAAGATACCATTAAATTAAGAATATTTATCTCACTCAATGCATAAGATAAAACCATTTTTAAGGGTAAAATGTATTTTTAACATTATTTACAGATTACCCTTTATAATTAGTTACTTAATAACCTTATACTTACTATAAATTACATAAAATTTTACATTATCTATCCATAAACCAATAAACTTGTTTGTGTTAAGATTTCTGTTATATCAATCAAAATGTGTATTTTTAAATATTTTTGTGTAAATTTTTTGCTAAATCAATTTATATTTTGTAATATACATTAAGTTAATACTTAAATGTACAAGTCATCATGCAAAATCTATTTATTTGGTATTTTAATTTTTAGCTTAGAAAAAATATAAAAAACTTTTGTAAAATTGCTATAAGAATAACAAAAATTAGAAACACGTGTCGGATGTAAAATGTTGCATCGTCGTATTGCGCGGGCACCCTTCTAGTTTTAATAAAATAGTAATAGGGATACATGTGACAACATAAGATTCCTTCTCACCCAAATGTTTTTCGCTCCTCTTTTATTAAATAATCACATTAATTAATAATAATGTTATTTAGTGCAGGACTGTTAGAAGGGCTAATGCACTTTACAACACAACAACACAATTGAGGAGAGTTTTTTTAAAACACTTAATAGATCAAATAAGAAACTAGTTAACTAGAATAAAAGATGCCAAGAACACAAGAAAATGAGAGACATAACAAGATAGCAAAACAACACAAGTATTTGGGTTTCAAGAATGTTGTGTATTGCTTCTCAAGTTCTATTACAAAGTGTTACAAAGCATAATAAAAGTTACAAGTACTTGAGATGCATATACTACATCCTACAGTCGACCATACTTTGAAGGCCAGTTGGATACATAAGACTGGACAACAAAATCAAATGTAGAGTCAAAAGGCAGATTGTCTTTTGACTAGTGACTATGACATACCATAGCTTACATCCTAATATATTACAAAAAGGATTAAGTCCATAAAGTAGAAATCTCAGACTCAATACCTCAATGTATAGTTACCAAAAGCATGGACCTTTTCACCAACTCATGTAAGTTGGTGACTAAAGAGAGTTGCAGCGAAAAGATGGTCTAGCTTTATGGTAAAGTACATCAGATAAAAGCATGTTCATAAAATTCTTCGAAAGAAATCTATCTTTAATCTTTGGCTTTGGAAGACTTTGTCTTGAAGCTTCAGAAGACTTCACTTTTGGCTTCGGAAGATGTTGGTCTTGGCTTCGGAAGATGTTGGTCTTGGCTTCGGAAGATGTTGGTCTTGGCTTCGGAAGATTTTACACTTAGACTATTTCTAGTGCAAGGTGTAAAACTTCTGAAGCATTTCTACTTCAGTTCTTTGGTGCATGCATGCAAAGAGACTTTGGATATTTTGAATGTTTTGGCTGTATCAAACTTATTGGAATCCTTACAAACTCCCTCAAGGCTGATGCTACCAAAACATTTGAAGATCTTCATCAGTTGACAGTCCTCATCATGATGATGACCAGGACCTTCTTCATTAGATGGTCAAGATCACTCAGACTTTAATAGTATCTTCTCATTTCAAAGAAATCATGCAGAGGTAGGTTGAACAAGTCTTGCCATATGTAGACATTCTCGCCACCTTGATCTCTAATCACATGCCATCTTTCTGGATTAGTGTGAAGGTCCAGGATAAGATGGGTCTCTCAGAAGCAAGAGGAGCTACTTGAATTGGAGTTGATTGAGCTGCCTCTTGATGCACTTCCTCAGGTTGATCTGACTCACCCTGTGGTATGGAGGTGAATGATTTAGACATCTTCTTCTTCTTTGACTTTGGTCTAGAAGCCATCTTGTTCCTCCTCTTTGATGACTTTAACTGAGAAGAATGATCTACAGTACCTTGTTGATCAGTCGTGTCTTGCTCAGTTGGGTATTCCTCCCTCACAGGTTTAAAAGGAAAAGGAGTTTGACCCAGCTATGAATCATAAGATAAAGCTTGATGAGGCTTAACAGGAGGTTCAGGTTGTGTTGTCTCTGGTTATTCAATCTTAATCTCCACTTCAGGAAGAACTTCACTTAGAGGGGAGTGTAATTCAAGTAGCTCTCCTCTTTTGATCTTTTGATTGATTACCCTAATGTGCTCATCCATTATGGATACAGACATAGGGCCAAGTCTCCTTGTTGGGAATCCATACAACTTCAAGAATTTCTTCATTCTTTGTCTGTCAGCAAACTTCTTCATGCTCTTCTGGATGATGGCTTTTGACCTTGTAACATCTTCCCTCATCTTTCTTTTTGTTTGTTTTTGTTGCTTTTTTTCCTTTGAGTACTTGAAGCTCAAGCTGTCTACCTGAGGTTCTTGTGTAGCAGCCACAGTCTCTTGCATAGGACTTTCTTAAACTGGAGAGAGAGTGGGAACATGCTTGTACACTCTCTTTTGTCTCTTCTCCTCTTTGATTTGGATAAGTATCATTGCATCCTCTGCTTCCTTCCTCTCTCTTGACAATTCCATGTCAACCAGTTCATTAAGTTCCTCTAAGGGGAGATATATAATCTCATCAATGTCATAGTTTCTGCTTTGCAGGTAAGTAATCCTGACTGCCCTCAACTCATCATCTTGAGTGTTTGGTCTGGGGGGCAGCCCTGATTGCAGCTTCCATGAATCCTACAGACCTAGAGGAACTTTCTCCCTTTAGCTTCCCCTTCCTCTCTCTCTCTTCTCCTCACCAATCTCCTTAAGAGTTAGAATCCTTTTTCTTTGTCACCCATAGACCTTTGTGACATAGGGTGGAGAGAGCTTTGGCCTTTATTGCTTGGTGTAGCATCTAAGCTCTGGCCAGAGAGAGATTGTGATACACCTTCACTAGCAGGTGCTTCACTGAGGGGATGAATTGTTGAAGTAATTGTAGGTGTGACAGGACTCTCTGGCTCTACCACCACTAGGCCTTCAGTCAAGGTTTCCCCTTTGAAGCTAATCTTAAGGTCTGCCTCAACATCCAGTTGACTAATAGTGTTACCTAATTGTCTTTGTCTCCTTCTTAGACTTAACTCTTTAGTAATTTTGTCCTAAATCCTTTGTGCTAGCCTGTCAGCTAGTCTAGATTGGCTTGGATTGACAAGTGACATGTTGACAAGATCAAAACCTTCATAGTAGTTCAACGTCTGAAAATTTAAGACTTTTTGTTGTCTTTGAACTCTTTGAAGAATAAGGGCTCTTCTGTTTGCATTATACATCCACCCTATGATGTAGTTTGAAGTTCCTTGAGGTGGAGATGACACTGCCCTTGGTATACCTTCCTAAAAAAGACTCTGAATGAAGGAGTTTATAGAGTCCATGTTAATGTGAACTTGAGGAAGTTGTTGAGTATGGACAATTGCAAGTGAAGATGGTGAGTCCTCAATGTCCATGCTCTGTGAAGAACTCCCAGGTTTTGTGTTTATGATGACTTTCTCTCCCTTTTTGATAGCATCACCCACTTGCATAGGTGAGCTAGAGGTTAGATCAATCATATTCATAGGTTCTTGTGTTTCTGGTTGAGTTATTCTTAAAGGTCTCCCAGCTAGTTTCTCCTTGAGATAAGAAATCTCAAGTTGCTGATCTTGGCCATGTTGTGTAGGATAGTCACCTGAGATTCAAGATGACTAACCTTGGAGACTAGGTAGGTGTATGTTTTTTACAGTTCTTACACCTTTAGCCTTAGACTCCCCTCATCTTCATCAAAAGAATCATGGGGGATGAGAGAATTGGACCAAAGTCTTCTCTCTCACCACCAGCATGGAGTTCTTGGTTGCTGGTTTTTCTCTGCTCATTGACAACCTTAATTGAAGTCTCAATAGGCCGAGTTGCCATGGTTGAGGTCTGAATGATGCAATCACTTGTTGATGTGAGAGCATCTTCCATATGGATTCCCTGAACATGTTTAATTTAGTACGTTATCTAAGACATATTTGGGTTTGATTTTAAAGACTAATCTTCCGACTTTAAGTGTATATATATATATTAAAGATATGAAAATTTAATTATAAGCTACTGCTTATTAGTTTGTAAAAGACATATTTGGGTCAAAAAAAGTTATTAAAACATACAGATTTTCAGTCTTTGATACATACGTTTGACACGAATTAATATGACATCTAATATTAAAATCCAGTCCTGAAAAACATATTAAATACTGAAATGTTATGTTATCAAGTACTAATTATTAGTCTCTAAAGAATACATTAGTGACTATCCCCTAAAGGTTGTTCACTTGAGTGTTGAGACTTAGAGTGAAGGCTTAAGGCAGTTGGGCTTATGAGCTCATCAGACTGAGCATGAGGAACCTCGGCACTGATCCTTGAAGAGATGGAAGTGATTTGCTCCTCAGGGGTGGGGAGCTCTAGTATGAGCTCTGTATGGTAGTCTGGGGCCTGCATCGACTCCTGAGAAGGGGTTCATGGATTTTCTTAGTAGTGTGGATTTGAGGTATGGTGGTGGGAGGTAGAAGGGATAGAATCACCATAGCTTGAGAGATGGGTATAGTGGTTTCTTTCATAGATTGTGAGTGGGTGATGGGTATGATTATTTTTGGTGGTACCGGAGGTAGAGGGAAGAGGAAGGACTTTATAAGTAACCCTGAGAAGCCATATATGAGTTTCTTCAAGATTTTAAGATGCGGGCTTCATATGTCCAATTAAGAATAATACCTGTTTCCCTCAACTGTGAGCCCAATTCACAGTTGAGAAAGTATGAACATATCTAGGAAAATATAATACTCCAAGGAGTCCAAGTTAGCACGTAAATTGGTATCAACAAACTAATAGTACTTGAACTTGACCCCCTAAACCATTTCATTCACTATGAAAAAGAGATCTTCAGGAATCTGGTCCCACCCTCCATGCTTGTTGGACAAGCTATGGATAACCACATGAAGCAGGTATATCCACTAGGATGAGACCTTCCTTTCCTGAAGGTCTTATAGAGAAAATCTCCCTCATAGCCCATTTGCTCAAAGAATGATTGACAGCTTCATTTGGGAAAAGACAACTCACCTTCTTCATCATCCAGCTGAAGATGATTATTGATGATGGCCGGAGTGATAAAGATTGTCCTTCCTTGCACTATGGCAGACAGTGCCTTCTCCCCATCCATAATGACCTCTTGGCAGGTCTTCCAAAATTCAAGCAAGTGATCCTCATAGAGAGTATGATCAATGGAAAGGGAGGTGAAGTATTTTGACGAAGCTAGAAAATGGCAAACCTCTGAGAAACTATCATCTTTCTCAGAGTTCAACAGAGCAACTTGGTTGTGTTGCCTGTGAAGTTGCATGGAGAAATCAGGGTTGTTTCTGAGATTTAGATTGGCCATTTGAGAAGCTTAAGGGTGAAGGAAGGTGAAGAACAAAGGCGGTTAGGTCGCGAGATCGTGTAGATGAAGAAGACAGAGATAGTGAAAGAGGGGGGACCGTTGGGTTTTATATGAAATGGATTTAATAAAAAGTTAATGAAAAAGGATAAACTTTAAAATTCAAATGTCGGTCCCACCTCTAAAAAAGTAGATTGCGTTTTGCTCAAAAACTAGTTTTTTGGAAGTCGAAAATCTCGGAAAAGTAAATTGTCTTCGAAGTTTTAATGACAAAGCTTCCGAAGCCAAAATGACTTCGGAATATATTACTGAGAATTTTGAAAATTTTGCTTCGGAAGAATTAAACTTGAATGCTATTAAGTTAAGAATAACACTTCCGAGAGTTAATTTGCTTCGGAAGAAAATTGTCCTTGAAAACATACAAGTGTAAGGAAAGATTTAAGCTTCGGAAGACATTTCAGAAATTTCTTCCAAAGGCAATTTTACTTAGACAATTGTATGTTTTAAATGCATAAATTTCTTCCAAAGATAAATCCATATCTTCTGAAGGACAAAAAGCTCAGTATTTTCAAAAAGTCTAAGGAATGTCTTCTAAAAAGATATTCATCCAGAGAAAACAAGAGCTTATGAAAGTGATAAAATAAACAAATAGAACACACATATTTTAAGAAATAATGAATTAGTGACTGGGTTGAGTAAGATTGATATTCTTACTGTGAATCGAATATGGTAATCAAGTCAATGACTGAATGGCGGAAACAAACAAACAAAGAACATTCAATGCAAGAAAAATACTCATAAATGTTTTTGTATTGGATATATGAAACTGATTAATTACAAAGAATAATTACAACAAAAATTCTCTATGTATCAGTCGTCACTTCAGGTACAAGGTTATCTATTCTATTTATAAGCAGACAAGATGCCTGTTACAAATGACTAAACTACCCCTGAGCTATTACATCATAAACTAGTCTAAGTCTTGATTCGCATCTTTTCTTGTTCATCCACATCTTTTCTTGTTCATCCGCATTGACAAATGCAGATGAGTTAACTTGATCAGCATTTCTTCACTTGATCATCCGCATTAGTATGTTGGTCATCCGCATTGGTTAATGCGGATGAACATATACTTATGCACATTTGTTCCGTCATCCGCATTTGTCTAATGCGGATGAGCAAAGTCTTATCCGCATTAACTTTTAATCTTCCACATTTGTCAATGCGAAAGAGCAAATACTTGTCCGTATTTTCATTATGTCTTCCGGATTGACAAATGCGGAAGACAACACTTCTTTTTCTTGAGCAGAATCTTCATCCGCATTTCTTCTTGGACTTAAGGGATTCCAGCATAACAATCATCAAATCACCATTAAGTTGGGATGTATGATCCTTTTAGGGTGCAACAATACTCCCCCTAAGGATTATACAGCCTAGTTTTCTTCAATGCTTGGAAGGTGAATGATGTTGTGAGGAGCATGCTAGGTCTTCTGGAGGTAATATGAATGCAGCTTTAGTAGGATCCAGGATAGCCTTGATCATGTTTACAAAAATCAGTTGCTTCTGACATCTTGTCTCTACTCAGCACGTGGATCTTCATTTTGCTCATGTTGTAGATGGCTTCCATTGGTAAGTTTTTCAGTGAAATAGGCTCCCAAATGGAGATTGTAGAAAGACCATCTCTATGAATCAGTAAGCTTCCCCCCACATTCACTTCAAGTTTAACAATATTTCCAAGTTGCAATGGTGTTTTCTTCTTTTTCTTTTGTCTCTTTTAGCACTTATCGATCATATGCCAGTTCAGCAACCTGATGCATTTCAGAAAGAAGTGCATGTCTTGTTCACCCAATTTGTTGTTTATTTCCCTGAAGTGTTTGGTAAAAATATAGTGGATGTATGATTCATCAAGTAGTCTACTTCATATCCACTAAATTATCTTATTTCAGCTCCCTCCTTTCCCCCACTTCCTTTCAATCACCATCTCATAAGTTTTCTATCATAGTACACATTGAGATGGGAGTGGAGGAATGAGTACCAGACACTATTTTTCTCTTCAATGATTCGATTGGCTTTACCTTCAACTCAGGGAACACAACCTCTTTGCTTGCATTTTATTTTCTTTTCAAGGGGATTGACAAAGGCTTTGTCTTTTCTCATGCATATGGTCTTTAATGAATTGAAATTGTTAGTTCTTCTGAACATCTTATAGTGTTTTTAAATTCATATCCCCTGAACATAGCTACATGATTGATCAGTTCAAGTTGAGCTAGTTCTTTAAATCATGAATCTCCAGGGCAGTTACTAGAGCTGAGTACTCTGTAAAGAATTGGACTAGCCCTAAGATCCTTTTTACCATGAACATGTTTTACATACTGCCATACTTCCAAGCAATTATCTTCTGATCAACTTTACCTTTGGGAGTAGACACCCCTCTGATTAACTCAGCAGTGGTTAATCCTTCTTGTAATTTCAACTGCGATGGTTCTGCAAACCATTCAGGGTACTTATGGAGAACAGGAGCCAATAGTTCTTGATCTTTCTAATCAGCATCATATCTTGAGCAGATACTCTAGATGGCTTTTGTTAATACTTATTCTTCTAATCTCTTGAGTCTTTCTTTCTTCTCATTTATCATTTGAAGAGTTGCAGCCTTAATGAGTTGGTTTTCATGTTCCCAATCTTTTTTTGTGAACCCTTGGCTTGAGAGATAGTCCTTTATTCCCTTATCTGACATACTATAAGGATCAGGAAATAATGGTTCAGGTGTTGAGGATGATTTCTTCATAGATGACAATTTGGGTAGAGGAACCTTCCTTGTAAAAGGTCTTTCATAATCAGTTGTAGTTAAATTCTTCATTGGAGGCACTTTTGGTACAAAATCCTTTTTAATTATTGATTTCTCATACTCAGTTTCAACACTAGGATTAGCAGCTTTTTTACTTTTCTTCCTCTTCTTTCATTCCTAGGTCATCCACAAAAATCATCTGGATCATACCCATGATGATCAAAAACATGGCTTTTATCATTAAATCATCAGTTTGAGCCTTTGACACCATTTCTTCAACTGGTTTTCAGGTTTTAATGGACTGTCCATATACAATCCTTTGTAGCATCATAACATCCTGCTATCTCTCCTTATTCTAAATCAATGATAACAGCTTGTTTCTTCAATTGAGCTTCAGCTGCTCATGTTCTTCAAGAAATTCAGCAATTACTGCTAGACTTCTAGGACATATTTTTGCTTCTTGAAACTTTCTTCTTTAAACCACTGGTCTTTTACCCTTAGTCTTTTTAGCTAGATATTTTCTTTTTCTTGAGTATGTTTGAAGTTGTGGGCTTGAAGTTTCAGCCTTTTCTATTACATCATGTACTTTTTCAGGTGTGGTTGGTTCTTGATCATTGACTTCAGTTTCCCCTCTTCTCTTTTCTTTTTCCTTTTCTGTTTCTTTTTCCTTTTCTTTTTCTTTTTCATATATTTCTCTTATCATTTCTTTCTGTTCTTCAGATAGTGACACAGCAGGGACAATCTGCATGGTCAACTCTTTTTCCAAAGGAACTGGAGATTTAGGGATGAATATAATAGGCTCTGAGTCATTCTTTGATTGTTCACAAATTCCCAAAAGTCTCATCTACACTAAATTCTTCAGATGTAAAGCTGTCTAAAGCATGATTAGTTTCCACAATTCAGCTTTCTCAGTGTGAGAGTCATGTGCTTTTCCAGAATAAATCACCATTTCTAGACTTTGTTCCTCATGCTTTGTTTGACTTGTATCTTCTTCTTGTTCTTCATTCTCAGATACATTCTGTTTCATCATTATCAACCTTTTCTTGTTCATCTTTCCTTTCATCAGCACAACAGTTCTTTGAATCTCAATTATCAGCTCAAGTTTAGAGATCCTTTTTGTTTGGCTTTGAAGTTCATTTTCAAGATTAAAGATGATTTCAACTTGTTCTTCGATAATATTCTCTTGTTCTTCCATTGCTATGGTTTGAATGGCAAGAGTGTCAACATGTCCACACATTTCTTCTCTAGAGTGGTTCAGTGAAGACTTCAAGTAATCAATCTCTTTTTCTTTCTTTTTTCTTTCAGTTCTTTTAGTTCATTCTCCTTTTCATCAAGCTCTAGAATCCTGTCATCAATGATTCTAGCTCTCCTATTAAAAATTTTCAATCCTTCCACCTTTTTTAGGAGCTCAGAGATCAGTTCATCTTTTTCATCAGGCCTGTGCACATTGGATTAGCAAAGCTCTCTAAGGGAGAGGTCTCAGAAGTTGCTTTCTTGACAGGCATTTGAGTATGGTTACCTCCTCATCTAAAGATTATTTGGATGCTTTAGAAGTATTGGTTGAGTCTCCACCTTCAGCAAGGTAATCATGGGTTGGCAAAGGTTGGTATGGTGATATGGGTGAGTGAGGATGGTTAGTATTGGTGATTGATGAGAGTGGTTAGTTGGTGATTGATAAGATGGTAGTATTGGTGATTGATGAGATGGTAGTATTGGTGATTGATGAGGTGGTGATGTGGTGTTAGTGTGGTGATGGTTGTGGTGTTGGTTGTTGTGTTGGTTGTGGTGTAGGTTATGGTGTTGGTTGTGGTGTTGGTTGTGGTGTAGGTTGTGGTGTTAGTTGTGGTAATGGTGGAGCAGCAGGTTGTTCTTGTGCTTGTACTTCTTGATTTATCTGATGAATCATCCATGGAAGAAAAGGAGAGTGAGCCCCAATGTAAAAGTTTCTTGGGTCCCTCTTCTTAATGTATTTGTAAGACATTGCATCATAATGAGAAATGTCAAGTACTAGTCCTTTATTGGCAACATTAGGGAATGATTCATTGATCAGGCACTGAATAAATCTTGGATACATTAAGAACTTGTATCTTCTCCCTTTTTGAATGTTTGAAATCATGCCATTGAAAACATAAGCAGACATATTGAATGGTCTGTTGGAGCAGAGAGCACAGATTCTGAGGATGTGATGACTGGAATGTCATTCCATCCTGTCTTTCTCTTGGATACGCAGTGCTGAAACATATGAATTAGGAATCTCCAAGGTAGATCTACCAATCCTTTAACAATTTGTTTTGCTTCATATACTCCTTCATAATCAATCTTAGCAAAGAATGTGGTTATATCATCATCATCCAGCTCCAGAGGTGCATTAGCATCATCACCAAATTGTAAGCATCTTCTAACAGAGTCTTCAGTGATGCTCAGAGTGTGATCATTGTCAATTCTCCCAGTTAATGTTCTAACACCATCAGCTTCAATTACCTCAGCTGAGTTCCAGAAGGACCTGATGAGATTCTCATAGATGGTGGGTCTCACAGTGATAGCATAGGCTACCCTTGTGGTAGATAAAAATCTAATCATATCTCTAAGTCCTTCAGCTTCAGGCACATCAAGGTTTAAATAACCACTGACATTGTGGAGCTTTCTCCAGAAAGATTTACCATGTAATCTGCATAAGAGACATGTGTGTCAGTTTTTGATGAAATCTTATGTGTATCATTTATCAGTTTGACTTTAAATGGTCAAAGATGAGCTTTTATCATTACTGTTTCATTGTTGTCATAGCAAATGGTGAATTTGTTATTCAACAATCATAGTTTCTATGTTTGAACCATTAATGAGATGTTGTTTCATTGATTTGTTACACATTTTCATTTTTCATCATGCTCTGTTCTTACAACAATCATGAATATCAAGGTTTTCATGATGAGAAGAATTTCTGTTAGTTTGCATGCTCATGAAGTCGAAAAGGTGTATTATATTACATCATTAAGTCATGTTTTGTGTTCTTCATTATCAGTTGGTTCATTGTTTGATTTAGGTTAACAGCCCGAAACTTAGGTCTTGATTAAAATTTTTATGGAAATTCACCTTGTTTCCAATACAAATGTGGTTTCATAATCGAGAACAAGAACAGATGGAGTAGAATCACCCGAAAATCTTTGATTGTTTGTGATGAATATGATCGAAGTGGGTGTACTGTGTGTTTGCGCTCATCTCACTATGAAGTCTCTCAAATTTGAAAAGTATTAAATGACCCGTTTAAATTCCTTTAAACAGCCAAATAATGGCCTTTTACAAGATTTTACAAGTTTAAGAGCAAATGCGGTCACCACTGTAGTGAATGCGGAAGTGAAAATTTTAAGTCTTTTGGTCATCCGCATTTGTTAACTGTAGCAAATGCAGAAGTGAAAAATTGTCTTTTGGTCATCTGCATTTGTTAACTGTAACAAATGCGAAAGACAAAATTTGAACTTTGTCTATCCGTATTCGTTCACTGTTATAAATGCGGACAGTTGAACTTGTGATTTTAAGTCATCCGCATTAGACACTGTAGCAAATGCGGAGGTTTTATTACTTCTATTTTCTGTCATCCGCATTTGTTAACTATGTTCAATGCGGAATAGTAAACTTCATCAGCATTGAGCACTGTAGCAAATGCGAATGAAAGATGTTCATCAGCATAGATTACTGTAGCAAATGCGAATGAAAGAGTTTCCCCAACATTGACTACTGTGGCAAATGCGGTCTGAACAAAGTTCCTCAGCATTTGATTACTGTAGCAAATGCAGCTGTTCAATTTTAATCAGCATTTTCTCACTGTATCAAATGCGGTAGAATAAAATTCACAATTACTTCTTCACTTTGAATTTAAAGAAATACTTACGTTGGTTATATGCATGGGTACCTCACCCGCATTAACCAATGCACTTACCTGCATTAGCTTTGAACTTAATCAAAGATAATGTGACTTGATTTGGTTTTTCATATATGAAGTACTGTCCTTGACTGAATTTTCTTATGAGTTGACTGTTAATGTGTCAATTCTTGCTTGGATTGACTTGTATGTCACAATTAATACAAGTTCTAATTTGACTGATCTGGTCTTTTCATGCTTCCAATAATCTGCATAATCTGAGATACAATGGTGTAACATTTTGCAACAACACCCAAATTCTTTTTGATTTGTTTTGAAAGTAATTTAGCTAGTAACCAAAAATCTAGACGTACTCAAAGTTTTAATTTACTCCCCCTAAAGTTTATATCCACAGTTGGATAGAAACTTTAAAGATTTAAAAACTTTTGTATTTTTTTATGACTGTTAATGATGAAGAAAATTATATCTTTGTTGGGATCATATCAGTCTTACATTACACATGTGCATCCTTTATGATTAAAGGACATGTATATGAACTTGATGATTGAAGTATGTTTGTCTCTTAAAATCATACCAGGTTGATATTTTGATGCAAGTGATTTTTATCATGTTTTTGGTTGAATTAATTATTCAATGTGTACCTCACACACACAAGCATGGATGATCAACCATCCTTATACAATGCATGGTAGAAATTTTTTCACAACTTTTCTTACCAGGTCACTTAAGTTATGAGAACTCAATTTCACTGGATCCTTATTAAGATTCTTTTCTTTGATCATTTTCATGATGATCCACATTGGATTCTTTCACTTCACTTTGGAAGGGATCCATGTAGGATTCTTTTGTTTATTCCTTGGAATGAATTGCTTTGTAGATTCATCCAATTTGGATGTGTTCTCATGGGAATCTTTTGGATCAGGACATCTGAACTATGTGCATGTTACATCAGGTCTTGCTCAGCAAAACACAAGATGAAACAGATATAGGTGAAAGAGATTCATAAAGTATCATTACTTGGTGTGTTTAGGTTACTACACATACATGCACTTAGATAAGCCAATACATACCTGTACTTGTGATGAGTGTTTCACTATTAAATAAGATTTTTAGTTTATCACTTCATGTATCTTCTCTTCCAAGTTGAGCACACAACATATCTGGTAAGTCATGACAGTCTTGCAATTTTTGAATTAAGCACGGTGAATGATATATTTACTGATATATCATTTCCCAAAGATTCTTTTCTTCATCAAACTTGATTTCTTTTTTTGTGGTTTTCTGATGTTTTTAATTGTTTTGATGTTTTTCATGGTTTTACTCAAGAAATCATGTAATTGACTGAACCAGGAATTCAAACCTACCAGGTTCAAATGCCTTAGCAAACAAATCAGCTAATTGATTTTAAGTTGATACTTCAATCAATTTGATAGCATAGTCTCTTAAAAAGTGATATTTAATCTCAATATGTTTTGTTTTTAAGTGCTGAACTGGATTATTAGTTATAAAAACAGCTGTTGTGTTATCAATAGAAATTGGAGTGTGCAAGAAGTTAAAACCATAATCAAGCATCTGGTTTTGAATCCAGAGTACTTGAGTGAACACGCTGATGCAGCAATATACTCGCTTCTGCAGTGGACACAGATACATTTGTCTGTTTCTTGCATTGCCAAGATACCAGTCTGGGACCAAGAAATTGACAACCGCCAAGATGGATTTTCTGTTGGAAGTTGCATCCTCCATAATCACTATCTGTGTAGGCATAGAGATTAAATTTCCTTCCTTTGGATACCAACCCAAGAGATGGTTTGCCCTTCAGATATCTGAATATCCTCTGACTGTATTTACATGCGATTCTTTTGGATCAGCTTGATATCTGGCACACACACAAACACCAAACATTATGTCAGGCCTACTGGTGTTAGATACATAAGTGAATCGATCATTGATTGATAGTGAGTCTGATCCACTGGTTTCCTTCAGAATTAGGTCCAATCTTTACTTTAGTATCCACAGGAGTTCTGATGGACTGACAGTCAGCAAAGTGAAATTTCTTCAACATGGTTTCTACATATTTTGATTGATGATGAAGATTCCATCTGCTGTCTGTTGGACTGTACCCCTAAGAAGAAGGTGAGTTTCCCTATAGCACTCATTTGGAAATTTGAGTGCATAAGGTCTTCAAATTCTTTGCAGAGTTGCTTGTTTGTCGAGCCAAATATGATGTCATCTACCAGATCTGGACTCATCATATCTTTTCCTCTTGTTCTTCTAAAGAGAGTTTGATAAATTTTTCCTCTTTCATATCCATGTTCAAGAAAAAAGGATGATAGAGTCTTATACCACTTTCTTGGGCTTGATGAAGATCATACAAAGCTTTGTCCAGCTTGTAAACTTATGAGGAAATCTGGATCTTCAAAGCTAGTGGTGACTCACATAACTTCCTTAGCAATCTTTCCATACAGAAAGGCACACTTTACATCCATTTGATAAATAGTAAATTTCATGGATGCATAATATGCTAGAAGATTCTGATTGCTTCTAGTCTGGCAACAGGTTGCAAACACTTCATCATAGTCAAATCCTTCTTCTTGAGTGTATCCCTGCACCACTAATCTGTTTGTTTTGATGACGATCCCTCTATCATCAGTCTTGTTCCTGTACAGCCATCTGGTACCGATAGGGTATTGTCCTTCGGGAGATCTACCAGTTGCCATACTTCTTGTTTCTTGAATTGTAGCAATTTCCTACATTGTTTCATCCAGCTATTGTCTGAAGTGCCTCTTTGATGTTTTTGGGCACTGTTTGACATAGAAAGCATGAGAAACAAACAGATGTTTGCAATACTTGACTTGCTTTAGTCACCCTTTCATTAACTTCACCAATAATGGTTTCAACTGGATGATTCTTGTGTATTTTGGTGGTTGGCATTGAGTCACCAGCAATGGTTACATCAAGATTGGTACATTCAGTTCATTATGGTCGAGGCACTCTCATCTAGTACTGATGTTGAATTATGAAAATTGTCAGACTCTGTTTCAGTACATGCTTCAGCATCAACAACACTATGATTGCTTGCATCATTTGATGTCCTTTGTGTTCAACTGGATGAGAGGCCTATTTTTTATTTCTAATCTCAGTTGACAAATCATCTGAGTGGGAAGGTACCAGGCTTGGGCCTCCTTCAGTAGAAAACACTAAGGTTTTATGACGGTTGTCTGATGGGATCAGCTTGAAGAGGAACATCTTCATTCATGTGTTCATCAAATGTAGGAGGAATCAAGGGAAAATCATCTCTTCTATCTACAGCTGATGAAGTATCATTTGAATGTAGATTTCCTGCATCAGAATAGTGAAATTGATCAAATGACTTTGTAAATGTGTCAATATCAAACAACCAGTCCAGACCATTTGTAGATTTGGGAAATGAATGTTCCTTGAATTGAACATTTGTTGATTCATTAATAATGTTCAATCTAGGATTAAACACTCTATAAGCCTTTGAACAGAAGAATAACCTACAAAGAATCCTTCATCAGACTTGGATGAAAATTTTCCCAAATAGTCTCGGGTGTTTAATATTGAGACAGGACTACCAAATGATTTGAGAAATCCAATAAATGGTTTCCTGTGAAATAGTAGTTCATAAGGTGCCATGTTACTTTCTTTAACAATCAGAGTTCGATTTTGTATAAAGCACGATGTGTTAACTGCTTCTGCCCAGAAGGTGATTTGCAGTTTAGCATCGGCTAGCATCGTTCTTGCTGCTTCAGTTAGTGTTCTATTTCGCCTTTCAGCTACCCCATTTTGTTGAGGAGTTCTAGCAGCATTGAATTGATGAGCAATGCCTTTGGTTGTACAAAAGGAACTCATACTTTCATTTTTGAACTCAGTACCATTATCACTTCTTATTATTTTGACCTTAAGATCAAGTTGATTTTCAATTTTAGTGATAAATTCTTGTATGATTTGGGATGTCTTATTTTTATGAAGCAAAAAGAACACCCATGTGAATCGTGTAAAGTCATAAATGATTACTAAACAATACTATTTCTTTCCAATACTCATTACATGAGTTGGTCCAAATAGATCCATGTGAAGTGGCTTCAATGGAGTATTGTTAGTGTTCACATGCTTGGTTTTATGAGACGATTTGTGTTGTTTTCCTTTGAGGCACGCTGAACATTGATCAATAAAATTAAATTCTTTTTGAGGAAGACCAATGACATGGTTTCCTTTGACCAACGTGTTCATATTTTTAAAGTTTGTGTGCCCCAAACGTCTATGCCAAAGCTGTGACTCATCAAATGATGCTTTAGACAAAAGACATGTTTCTCCTTTAGGTGATGCAGAACACAGGTTTAAGACATACGTATTATTCTTCCTTGGTGTCTTTAAGATAACCCATTCTTCAAAGATCTAAAATCCAGGTTTCAGAATATAGCAATGAGTGTCTGTAAAGTGAGTGGAATATTTCTTGTCGCGGATCTGAGACACGCTTAGAAAATTGAAATTCAGCTATTCACAGTAGTTCACTCTATCAAAGCTCAGCATCCTGTTTGTCACAGATCCTTCTCCTGTAATTCTATCACCCTCTGAATCTCCACCAAATGCCACAATGGTTCCTTGTATGTGCTTGAAGTCATGAAGGAGGAAACGATCTCCAGTCATGTGTCAGGAGCATCCGCTGTCTACGTACCAAAGGCCATTAGACCTGTGTGAATGAACCTGCAAGCAAAAAGAACTAATTAGAATAAGGAACCCAAGCCATGATGGTCTTGGGTTCTTGTTCCTAGTCATGATGGTGAATTCTTGGTATTTCCCTCTAAATTGTGGTTTAGTTGGAGGTGTACTGGGAGAATTTTGGTAATGAATTGGGTAAGTCATCTCATCAACATCCACTAAAGATTTAGATGAGTAATGAAATCGTGGTCTATGTTCCTTTGTAGAAATTTACCCCGTTTTTCATTATCAAAAGTAAGTTTTTGTTTTGGAAGGTCAGTTTTGTGTTTCATTGTAAGATGTTTTCTTTGACCCTTCCATAATTTCTTCAAAGTGTTCTTGTCATTTGTTGATCTAGAAGTCCTAGATTTATCATTATAAAAATGAGATCTGAAAGAAGGTTTAATAGTGGATGTTTTTGAGATGGGCTTGTGTTGGGGAATTCTCAAACCCTTCTGATTGAAGTAACAATCAGATGTATTGTGATTGTTCATGTCACAAACTGAACAATACTTGTTGAAATAGTAGTTTTTGGTGGAATGATTATTCATGTCACAGATAGAACAATATTGATTAAAAAACATTCATTTGTCTTGTGATTGAACATTTCACAAATGTCACAATACATTTGTTTGTTTCTTGAATCAGATTTTTTCTTGTGTGACTCAACTGATATTTTCTTATGATGATTCACTTTCTTTTCTTTATGGGATGAATCAGAATCAGCTCTTTTTGTAGTTTGTTTTACAGCACTACCCTTGTTTGATTTTCTGGGTTGTTTTCTATTTCTTTAACCCATTTCTTACCTCATTTTCAAGCTGGTCAACATGTTCCTTGTTGCAGATATCAAACCCAACTCCCTGTCTTAATATTGAAGACTAAGGGTCTGTCACTAGTTTAGGTGTTGAACTCAGTAAGCCAGTTTGTTTCTTTTGTAGTGAAACATTTTCTGATTTGCTTGAATTGTTTTGAGATATGATCTTATTATCAGAACTGCTGTCAGCAGTTGTCACACCCCAACCTTGACGGCGGAAACGTCGAGATATGAGGGTTACGATTGTTCACAGCCACATAACGCTATTTATTAAATCCAAATGTATTAATCATAAAACTGAATTGCAACATTACAAGCAAAAGTTTCAACAAAGAATACATCATGTACAATTGCTACAAATAACATGATCATCCATTTTATCTCTAGGTCCAATCCTAGATGTGATAAGCTTTAAAGAGTAAACACATACTTGAGGTATTCCTGAAACATGTTAAAAATAAAAGGTCAACATAAAAATGTTGGTGAGCATTCCATAGTTTTCAATACATAAGTATATAAAAGATGGCAATTCAAGTCATAAGTTAGTGAATAAAGTGATTAGGGATGTTATGAACAATGCAACAATCAAACCTCGACAAAAGTTTTACAAGTCTCAAACGTTAAAAGTATATACGATCAGCTAAGTGTACTCGGATCAACCAAGCAGGCTTGTCTTACCCATAGATCTATGACTTCGCTGGGCTAGCAATAGTTAATGATTGTACATATAACGCCATAACATGGTAATCACAAAAGTTCAACTAACCACAACTTTACATGATGAATTGCTATAAAGTTTACAAGTCTCAAATAAGTTTACAAGTGCAATGATAATAAGTAACATGTTTCACCCCAAAGTGTGAAAATAAGAAAAAAAGGGTATAGAATACTCACTTTGATATAAGCATTACAAGATGATAATTAAAGATTAAAGGATGACCCAAAGTATTCCCAAGTATTCATTACAAGGCACCTAAATATGTATTACAAGATAAAAATTAATAATATGATTATCATTCAAATAATGATTAGGGTTTCGATTGGAATTTGGGGGGTTTTAATAATTACATTTTATAGATATATTATAATACAATCGTTTACGTTTTGATTTAATATATATATATAATATATATATATATATATATATATATATATATTATATATAATAGATTAAGAATGATAATGAAACATTCAATGATTGAATTTATTAATTTCATAAAGAATAAATACAATGTGCGAAAAGGAATGATTAATTCGATATTTAATTATTTAAATTTTGTTAAAGATAATTGAATACCTTTTTAAATGACTTGTAGGATAATTTATAATTACTTAAATCATTTTATTAAGTTTTAAACCTTTAAATGATCTTTATAATATTGAAACTGTTAAAATAAGAATAAAGAATCATTGAAAATTATATTTTTTCATAACTTTCAAGATATAAAAATAAAAGTTAACGAATAACTTTATTTACTAATTATGATATAACATACCTAAAAGATTAAACGAATGATTTAATATTATCATATAAATTTATAATGTTTTGAAAATAATATCCATTTAAAATAACGTGATGTAAACGATGAATATTTAAAGGAAACGTTTGGACCATTAATTTATTAATTACTATTTAAAATAACCAAGAAAAGTATTTTATTAAAAAGAATATTTAATTATTGAAATTCATAAAAAAAAAGTATAAAAATGATTTGACGATTTTAAAAATATTAGAAGTTTACAAAAATTCATTATTTTAATTTTGAGGGCTAAAAAGTCTTTAAAAAAAATAATTGCAGGAGGCCGGGTTCGAACCCGTGACCTCTTGCATATAATGTGAGATGGTAACCGGTTGGGCTAAAGCCCATTTCTTGTTTACAAACAGAAATTAATCAATAAAAAACCCTTTTTCAAATGATTCCCAATTCATAAGAACCCTAGAATGATTTTGATCAAAATTGAACCCCGATTCGATTCAATTACAGGTTAGATTCATGGGGCTTTGTTTCTCCATGCTAGAACGATTATGATGACATGTAAAACTTACATGATTATGTTCGATTTGATGCTCTCGGGTTTACATTCAAGTCACGACTGGGTTGAGCATCGATCAAGGCATAAACGTTGATAATACTCGAATTAATCTTGTATGAAGCTTGTAAAGGTTATGATGATCGAAAGCCCTCAAACAATTTCAAGTTAGATAGGTCGAAACAGGGCTCTCGGTTGTGTTGCAGGTTCGATGTAGATGTTGTAGTCGTTCGAGTGGTTTAAGTGCATTTCAGGTGAAATTGGATGTGATAATCGGTTAGGAATAGATAAAAGATCGTTTTTGTTGAGTTAATTTGATTATTATTGTGTTTTAATGCTCAACGGCTTGAGACTGATGGCCGACGGTTACTCGAGCCCAAACGCTTTGGTAACCGTCGTTAAACCCGATTAAATGACCAATAATAGTTCGAATCATCCTCACTTACGGCTGGGAACAGTTTTTGGATCGAAAAACAAGTGAAAACGATGGTCGCCGGGCTTGGCCGGAATAGCCACCGGCGCCTCGCCGGATTTGCGGGGAAGAAAAGAATGGGGGGGGGGGGGGGGGTTTGGGTTTGGTAAAGTCATCTTTGGTCCCTGTGGTTTTCAATGTTGTCACTTGGGTTTTAAAGTTTTGATTAAGTTAAAATTAATTACAAATTAGTCCCTGAAGTTCTAAAAGGTTATTATTTTATGTAATAAACTTATTAATTACAAGTTTAAAGTTATACAACTTTATTATTTTTAATATTATTATCATTTACATTATTGTTATTAATATTATTATTATTATATTAATATTATTATGGTTATTGGTATTATTAATAAAATAGAAAAATAAATAAATAAAAAAAAAATTATTTTAATTAAGGTTATCATCATCTTAAAAAAAATAAATAAACATTATAATACTTATATTGTTATCACTATTTATTAAATTAATTCGTTAATCATCAAGATTAATTATTAAGTAAAACAAACCTCAAAGTTTAAAATAAAAAAAACATAAAAGGTCCTTACAAGTATTAACAAAGTTAACTTTTAAGTTAAAAAAAATACAAGATGTTACAGCAGTGGGTTTCACTAACTTCACGTATTGCCTTTTACCTTGTAACACAGAGGGTATGAATTTTATAAAAGGGACAATTGCTTTTACAGGGCTTGATGGTTTTATGACACTCACTGTCTTGTCTGAGCACTCTTTGATTTTGATTGGGTGACCGAACTTGATTTTATCCTCATTTGTTTCAATATAAACATCAGGTTTGTTTTGAGGATTGGTCACCTGTTTTACTACAAATTTAGGTTCCATAGTTTTAGCTTCAATTGCTTCAGTGAGTGAGACAGACTCAGGCATGACAGTGTAGTTGTCATTGTATGGTGGAGGTCATGACTTATATCCAATCCCAGACATGTCCTTTTGGGAATCAAGCATCTCTTGCAGCTTGACTGAAGATATTTGAAACTTTTCAAGTTTCACTTCAGTCATTGAGTGTTGAGCCTTAGATTGAGCTAATTTTTCAGTAAGTAGCTCATTCTCAGCTGTAAAAGAGTACTTCTCACCATGCAGTTTTTCTATGTCAGAAATGAGAGATTTGATTTTGATTTCAAAGCTTTTTATTTCTCTCTTCATCATTTCTGACTTTACCTTTTCTTCTTTGATTTTATCAGCCAATTTATGGTTATGTTCCCTATAACCTTGCAATTCATTAATGCAATTTTCACTACAAAGGTTAGATTTTACCTTAGTAGGCATTGGAGATGGTCCATCGTTGATGTGAGCCATAAGAGCATGATTTTGGAATTGAGGCTTGACTTCCTCTGCATACACACTCCATTCACATACCCCATCTTGCTTTATCACTAGGGCACTGGCAGAAGGCTGACTGCTTCCATGAGCTTGATTTGTCAGCTGTGGTTGATTCTGATATGTTTGTTGATGATGAGAATGATGATACTGCTGTTGTTGGTTGTTGGAGTGATAACTTGAGTTGGGCTGTGATGATGATTGGCTTGGAGAGTTCTTTTGATAGTTGGTTCTCTTGGGGGCATTGAACTCTTTTGAGAAGTGACCAGCCATGCCACAGTTGAAGCATTTCACCTTGGATTAATCATATCCAAGTTTTGTGTTCTCATTTAGGGTCAGTTTTCTTCCTTTTCTGAAGAATTTCTTGGCTCTCATGACAATCATGGCCATTTGCCACTGTAGATCCATTTCCTCCACATCATCAGGATCCATTTCCTCCAAATCTTCCTGAATTAGATGAGCAGAAGTGAGTCTTCCTCCCAAGTAAGCTTCAAAGCTTGCAACAAAGGCATGTACGTTGCCTTTTTTTCTTCTGATCTTGAGTCTTTAGGAGAGGTTTGAGGAGCAACAAAGACTTTAGGTATTTGAGATGAAGTTGATGGTTGATTGATTGGTGGAGTTGTAATGAACCCAGTGTTGTTCATTTGATCTCTTGATGAGATGAAATCATCTTCCTCAGTGATGAAGGCATTTTCCACAGAATGAGATTTTGATGGAGATTTATAAACCTCAATCACTCTTGGTCCACCAAGATTTCTGCTTCTTTCATCAAGTTCTAAAGCTTCAATTTTGTCTATCATAATGTCTAAAGTAGTACTCTCAAGATCAAGAGTATTTTTTAGCATAGTCACATTCTGTTTCCAGCTTTCAGGGAGACTGTGAAGCATTTTCTTGTTTAATTCTTTAATATTGTAAGTGACTCCCATGATTTCCAAGTAATTTACTAACTTTACAAATCTATGCAGTTGTTTAGATATTGATTCTCCCTTGGTGTGGTGGAATGTTTCATACTGATTGACCAGCTTAGCCTTGTTGATTTCAGCCGCCTCACTGCTTCCTTCACACATGATTTTCAGTGCATCCCACACTGCTTTTGCAGTTTCATACTTTTCCAATCTTTTCAGCACATCCATCTTGAGTGCTTATGTTAGAATTGAGTAATCTTTGAGGTCAATCTTGATTTTCTTATAGTCTTCTTCATCAAGGGTTAAGTTTTCAATGGGTATTCTAGCAGTCTTCTAAATTGCAGCTTGATCTACTGACAGAGTAACAGGGATGTGTGGACCCTTGCATATTGATGTCCAAAAATCAAGATCTACACCTGTGATGTAATTTCTAAACCTTATTCTCCACTATTTAAACTCAGATTTGTGTTTAAGCATAGGAGGTTTAGGTGTATGACCAAGTTCTGAGTAACTGTTGGAATCCATTTTAACTTGTGTAAATATAGATTTAGTTGATTTTAAGATTGATTAGTCCAACTTGTTTCAAGCAGTTCGTTTGGAGTTCAGAATGAGATCTGTAATTGTAATGATTTTTTTGCTGTTGATAGGAGTATTTTTGTTGTTTACTATGTAGAGATAATGATATTCACCACTAGCAACTCGATTACCAGATCAATCGAATTCTATTTAGTTCTTGCGCAGATCTGAAAGAGAATCGAGAGCCAAAGCTCTGATACCAATTGACTGGGTTGAGTAAGATTGATATTCTTACTACGAATCGAATATGGTAATCAAGTCAATGATTGAATGGCGGAAACAAACAATCAAAGAACATTCAATGCAAGAAAAATACTCATAAATGCTTTTGTATTAGATATATGAAAGTTGATTAATTATAGAGAATAATTACAACAAAAATTCTCTATGTCTATCAGCCGTCACCTTAGGTACGAGGTTATCTATTCTATTTATAGGCAGACAAGATGCCTGTTACAAAGTGACTAAACTACCCCTGAGCTATTACATCAGAAACTAGTCTAAGTCTTGATCCATATCTTTGCTTGTTCATCCGCATTGACAAATGCGGATGAGTTAACTTGATCAACATTTCTTCACTTGATCATCCGCATTAGTATGTTGGTCATCTGCATTGGTTAATGCGGATGAACAAATACGTACGCGCATTTGTTCGGTCAGCTGCCTGACAATGCAAAGAGCTGAAGCACTATCCATTTCTTCAGGTTTAGTGATCAGCTGCCTGATTCAGCTAGACCTGATGTTCCTGTAGCTCCAGTAGCACCATCCACAACAAATGCTGATGAGATCTCTTCGAATTCAACTTCCTTTGAATTACCATCCACTGATTGGTTTCAAGGAAATGATTCACCATCACCATCTGTTACTGCTGAGCCTGCTACAAACACTTGCACAGATCTCATTGTGTATCAAGATTTGAAGAATCACCCTATGTCTCAAATCATTGGTGATATCACTGCTGGTGTATCAACAAGAAGTCAATTGTCAAATTTCTGCTTCTATGCTCTCTTCATCAGTCAGCAAGAGCCAAAGAATTATCACATTGCTTTAAAGGACAATGGATGGGTTGATGCCATGCAGCTTGAGCTTCTTCAGTTCAAGAAACAGGAAGTGTGGGAACTGGTTCCTCTACCTCCAGGTAAGTGTGCAATAGGCACTAAATGGGTGTTTAGGAACAAAACTGATGAAAATGGGCTTATTGTTAAGAACAAGGCCAGACTGGTTGTTCAGGGGTTTGCACAAGAAGAAGGTATTGATTATGATGAAACCTTTGCCCCTGTAGCCAGACTGGAAGCAATCCGATTGTTTTTAGCTTATGCTGCTTATCAAAATCTTAAAGTTTTTCAAATGGATGTCAAAAGTGTATTTTTGTATGGAAAAATTAAAGAAGAAGTTTATGTATGTCAACCTCGGGCTTTGAGGACAATAAACATCCTAATTGGGTGTATAAGCTTGATAAGGCTCTTTATGGGTTAAAACAAGCTCCTAGAGCCTGGTATGAGACATTATCAAACTTTCTTCTAGAAAATAATTTCACTAGAGGCTCCATAGATAAGACTTTATTCATTAAGAAAGCTGGGCAACATAATCTACTTGTTCAAATTTATGTAGATGACATCATTTTTGCATCCTCTGATCCAAAGTTGTGTGATGCCTTTACAAAGTTGATGCAACAGAAGTTTGAAATGAGTGCCATGGGAGAGTTACAATTCTTTCTGGGGTTGCAAATCAAACAAAAGGCTGATGGAATTTTCATTCATCAGTCCAAATATACAAAAGATCTTTTGCAAAAGTTTGATTTACAAAACTGTAAGCCTTGTTCTACTCCCATGTGCAGCACCACACAACTGGATACAGATCAAAAAGGTAAAGTGGTTGATGAAACACTTTACAGATGTATGATTGGGTCCTTGATGTATTTAACAGCTTCTAGACCAGATATTATGTTTGCTACATGTGTTTGTGCTAGATTTCAGGCTGCACCTAAAGAGTCTCATATGATTGCAGTCAAGAGGATCTTTAGATATCTGCAAGGCACTCCATCTCTAGGTTTATGGTATTCTACCGGACATTCTGGTAAATTAGTTGCTTTTTCTGACAGTGACTATGCAGGGTGTAAGTTGACCAGGAAATCAACGTCTGGTGGATGTCAATTCCTAGGCAACTGCTTGATTTCTTGGCAGAGCAAGAAACAGACCTCAGTTGCTACATCAACTGCTGAAGCAGAATACATTGCGGCTGCAAGTTGTACATCTCAGGTACTCTGGCTTCAAAACCAACTTTTGGATTATGGCATTTCAGAGACTAAGACTCCATTGTTAATGGATAGTGCTTCAGCTCTTTGCATTGTCAAAAATCCAGTCTAGCACTCTAGGACCAAACATATAGAGATCAGACATCATTTTATAAGGGATTGTTTTGAAAAAGGTCTGATTGATCCTAAGTTTGTGCCTAGTGCTGATGAGCTTGCAGACATTTTTACTAAGCCTTGGATAGTTCAACTTTCCAAAACCTGGTGTTAAGGCTTGGTATGCTGCAGCTAGAATAAGTGACAACTACTGATGATCTTAGTAATTACTGATGATCATTAGTACCTATGCCACATATAAGTACTGATGAGCTCTTTTACCCTCAGTAGTTTTTATAACTACTGAAGGCTAAATGTCTCACAAGTACTGAAGTACTTCATCTGTTCTAAACTACTGATGTAGTTACTACTACTGATGCAGCTACAACTACTGCAATCAGTAAAAACAGATAAGTACTGATGTCCTATGAAACAACTGAAATCAGCTAAAAAGACTGATGAATGTGTTGAGGACAGTATGAAACAGCTGAAAAGCTAAGAATTGACGAAAACAGCTGAAGAGAACTTTCTCTTCAGTCGTTTGTACAACTGCTGTTACATTCTAAACAACTGAAGCAAAACCACGTCTTCAGTAGTTTTATAACTACTGATGACTAATACCAAGTCTTCAGTTGTTTACAACAGCTGATGACAAAACCACTGTCTTCAGTAGTTTTAAAACTACTGATGACAAACACCAAGTCCTCAGTTGTTTCAATCATCTGAAGTCAAAACCACGGTCTTCAGTAGTTTTCTAAACTACTGATGCCTAACACCACGACTTCAGCTGTTTCAACGTCTGAAAGGATAATACCATGTCAACGGTCGTTTAAAACTACTGATGACTAACACCACATCCTTCAGTCGTTTTCTTACCTGTACCCTATAAATATCCCTAACCTAAGCTCTCAATGCTTCATCTTCTTCAAACCTAACGTTCCTCTCCAAAACTTCGCTCTTCTCCATGGCGTCCATGCAAATTAAACCGCGACACAACTGTGTTGGCTACCTCACTAAATCGCCCATCTGGACTAAGTTCGATACTGCTATCGATCTTATGGTTCAGTCCCAATACAACACGGCATTTCTTCTGAATCCCATACTACATGCCGAATCCTTGCACCAATTTTGGATGAACGTTACTGTTACCACTGGGGAGAACAACACACCATCCCTCCAGTCGGTCGTAAACAACAAAGAAGTAGTCATCACTCCTGCAATAATCCGCCAAATTCTTCAACTGAATGATGCTAGTTCTCCTGCTGGATATCCGAAGGGCACCATAGATCTATCCTTGCTCAACATGGATATCAAGGCGATCTCAGTGCCTCCACTATCATGAAGAAACATTTTAATGACGCTGAGCGCCTGATTTTTCACATGGTGAATGTATGTTTGGCCCCTAAGACGTCGTCTGGGATCAAATGTCGACAAAATGGCAGCAGGTAATGTATTCTATTCTTGAGCAACAACCACTAAATTTTCAGAAATAATATTTTTAGAGCTCAAGGATATGGCTCAAAAACTAACTGCCAACCGTTGGATACTATATCCACGGTTCATAATGGCCATCATTACAAACCAGCTTAATGCTGAGGGACTTGTTGGCTTGGGAGTCCCTGCTACGGCTGTTTTGCCGGAAGTATACTCCCGGCACAACTCTGACCAGACACTCAAAATGGCTGCCAAGCTGCGAAAACCCACGCAGCTGGAACCCACAGCCACCACCTCCAAATCCAAAGTCCCCACCAACCCACCAAAAGAAACCAAAACGGCTACTCAGGGAATTGAGTCCCCTGAGGATGCCCCTGCAACACAAACGCAAGATATATCCACTAGTCCAAACCCCCTAGTGGATACAATGACTCTTCCAGCCATAGCCGCTCAGGCTTCCTCTCAACAGGAGCCTGCAGCAACCACACAAGGGGTACCTACATATCTGGGATCTTCCTCACTTGAGGAGATTGCCATTGAAGAGCACCAACCTCCCCAGGTGCACACTGCTTCTATCCCTTCACCCCAAACAACCGCCCCTCACAGCCCAACTTTAATAGTTGCACAAGTGCTGACTCAACTGCACTCCTCACCCCTCCCCAGAAACCACTTACTACTGGGAATACCTCTACAATTGAGGGGGAGGAACACAGTGCACTTGAGAACCCACAGCACAGGGGTTTACCACTTCTATCTCCTGGTGTAGACAAGGAGCTTAGAATATCTAGTGAGGCTGCCACCTCCTCTGACTCAGCACATGATCAGAGTGAGGCTGGTAATATTGCTAAGACCTCACTAGAGGCAACAGCTGATGATGGACACTGTCCTGAGGCTGGAAGTCCCCAGTACCAAGCACAAGGGGCACATGCACCAACTGGTCTACACCCAGTGCATGTAAATCCTGCTCTAAGCAGGAGGTCAGATGATTCAGTTTCGGCTGATGATGATCTGGGCTTTTTCTATGATGTTCTTGCCCAGAACACAATCCTTGAAGAGAAAGTCAGTAGGCTGCAAAACCTACTTGACCAACTCTCACAAGGAGAAAGACCATCTGCCTCTACCCACCCACAGATGGCACCTTCACTTGAAGGTTCCCCAAACACTGAGCCACTCCAAACTCAACCACCTGCCTCTGCTTCAGGCCCTACTTCTCAGGAACTGAACCCTCCTGAGCAAATATGTGTTGTACTTCAAAATTCCCTCCCTCTCATCACACCCATAATCACTGATATTGTGACTAAAGCCATTGATGAGAGGCTTTCCTCAACTTTACAGCCTTTGGTTGATGCTGCTGTACAAAAGACTCTTTCTGCGGTACAAACCCCTTCCTCCAATGCAACCAAAAAGGGGGAGAGTACTGCAGTGAAAGAAAAGAAGAGGAAAAGAACAGAGGAGAAGAAGGAAGAGAAGCAAGCCCAAGAGGAGGAGAAAGAAAAGCAACCTCTGCTCACTTACAAGCGAAAGAGAAGTGCTGATGATCACACTGCTGAAGACAAATCCTTGGAGGAGCTGGTCAAAGAAGCTGACACTACACACAGCCGATCCATGGATAAAATAATTGAACAACTCTTCAGGCAGGGGTTTGACACAGCCACACTGGATAGTGAGATCAGAAGGTTGGAAGTGCAAGAGATACAAACCCGATGGGCAGGGTATGATGCTCTTGATAAAGAGAGATTGGAAATAATGATCCGCTTCATTGCAAAATACTTAGGAAGATCGTTAGTGGAGATTCGCGCATGGACCAGGGACAGCATTCTGGCTATAGCCACCAGAATCTGTCTGTCTGAGCAATTCAACAAAGGGATTATTGTGGAAGCCCTTGATGAGGCTGGGGCTGGTAAAAGGTTAGAGATGGCTAAACTCACAAAGGCGAAACTAACTACAAAGATGCTGGATCAACCTTCCCTTCCACCAACTCAAACAGATCCTATCCCTCAAATCTCCCAACCAATCTCTAAGCCAAAATCCAAACATCCTCATTCTCCACAACCAATTCCTTCACCAACCCAACCATCATCCAGTGATGTACCCAGAAGGATGAGAAGGGTGCTGAGGATGGAAGAAGAAGAAGAGGAGGATGAAGATGATAGTCTGCCACTCTCTGCTATTCTGAAGCTACCAAAACCCCGAAGTCAACCCATTATCACACCTGACTCTTAAAGGGAAATGGTCAGAGTCAAGATAGAAGAAGAAGAACAGCAGAAACAGCACGATGAGCAACTGTTGAAGATGGTTGACAAGGAATTTCCTCAGTCATCATCCATTCAAGCCATGAAAGGGCATGCTCAAAGGCTGTACACTCTCAGGCATACCTTTCAGTATCAAAAGGAGAGAGTGAGAGTATGGCCAGACCCCAGGGTGAGTTCTAGAATCCATAAAAGAACCATTCCACACAGATACAACGGCCAGGTACGAAAAACAATAGAGTCTACCATCATGTTGGCCGTTGTAGTCTCACCTTGGGAAATCATTGATGAATTCAAGAAAGCTCACCAAGCAAAGAAGACCCCTCAAGCTTTACTAGAAAACAAGATGATAAAGAAGGGGTTGCTATATAAGAGACATCCAGAAGAATGAACTCCAGTTACTCCTTGAAGGCAACCATCCTGATGAATTTGTATATAGGGAGGTAACTACGGTGGAGCTGAAAAATGGCAGGACCATGAGTACTTATCAGAGTACTATGGTCCAGAGTTCTTCTTCGAAGGAGGAGCAGAAGAACTCTCTCAGGAGGAACAAGTTATTCTCCTTGTGGCCTATGTTCGAGAGTCATACAGACTCATTATGGGGAAGTAAATCTCATGAATGGGATAACAACTCTGTGTCCAGTTCCCCAAAACAGAGTTCCCATTCATACCCTGCCAAACAAATATCTGAGATTTCTTCCCAGGCCGAGCTTACATGGGTCATCTTCTATACTGATCAAGAAGGAAAAAGACCAACATTTTACCAACAATAAGTGGGATAATAAATAATTTAGAGGTTTTGGCTGCATTGGTTCAGGGGGGTTGTTGGACCAAAAGAACCAATGAGCCAAGATCCGAAAACCTTTAGTCCCACATGGTATCACACAACTGCTGAAAGCCTTATCAGCAGTTTGACAAGTGCTGAAGACTTCAACAGCTGAAGATCAAGTGCTGAAGACCTCAACAGCTGAAGAACTAAAGTGCTGAAGTACAACAGCTGAAGAACACAAGTGCTGAAGCTGAAAGACCAAAGTACTGAAGTACAACAGCTGAGAGTTTAAAGTACTGAAGATCAACAACTGATGTACAAAGTCTGAAGACAAAGACTGAAGACATCAGCTGATGATATCTACTGAAGTCATCAGCTGATGAAAACCTGAAGGTCAAAGTCTGAAGATCAAGTACTGAAGCCTTAGTAGTTTGTCACAACTGCTGAAGAGTACTTCTTCGGTAGTTGTGATCAGTAGTTTTGTATTTGTAGTTTCAGTAGTTTTATGTTTCAGTAGTTTTGTAAAACGACTGAAGAGCTTGTTCTTCAGTCGTTGTAGTTTCAGTAGTTTTATATTTTGTACTTAACACTCTGATATGTTCTCAGTAGTTGTGAACATTTCAGTAGTTTGTTAAGAGTTAGTTATTTTGTATGAGATCTTCCAGTTGTCACTTTCCGTGATAACAGCAGTGATTGTTGCACTCTATATAAGGAGTGACAACCTATTGTAATTTGTGTGGATGAATGAATGGATGAATGAATGATTTGATTAGAAATATTCTACATCTATAAACATTCCTTGAAATCAGAAATATATATTCTCTCCCTATAACCGTATGCGCTCTTATGCATACAAGTATCGATTGCTTGCTACAATTTGTCTAATTCTTGTTCATATTCCGCTGCTTTGAACTCTAATACATCGAACTTGTGATCACTGATCCTGTCAATTGTATCAGAGCGGGTAATCATTGATCGATCTAATAATTGATCATTGAAACTGCTTCAGATCTAAGTTTGATTGAATTAGCTTTTGTTTTTGCAAGAAACGGTTATAGAGATTGAAATTTTCTGTATTTCTGGTCATTCATCTTGAGATCTTTTCTTGGTTTTCATTGAGTTTGTTGTGGTCTGTTAAAACCTTTTAAAGCTTGAATTAAATTGTTTTTGAACTGAAATGACACTCCCTCCAATGATCCTCACAAGACTGGTTCCTCAACCAAGCCACCAATGCTGGTAGGAATGAGTATAACATATGGCAAAGACGATGCTCCATCACCAGTCTGTTAACAGCGCAGGTTGTTGGACATCAGTGGTACATGGTCACACCAAGCCTATGGTGAATAACCGAAAACCAATCAAATGGTTCCGAAGAGGAGGGAGCAATACTCTGATGAGGATAAGAAGTTGCTTGAAATTGATGCAAAAGCCATGGAATTCTAGCCATGGCATTGCCAAATGAAATCTATTCTGGGCTAATGCATCATGAAACTGCCCATGACCTCTGGAATGCCTTGAAAGAACAATTTGGAGGAACAGATGAGGTCTTGGCAAATAATAGAGAAATTCTTGCCCAACAATATGAGACATTCTCTCATAGAAAGGGTGAGACACTGACAACAATATGAGCGGTTCTTTGTTTGATCTCGAACTAAAAAGGTCAAACTTGAGTACACAAATATTCAGATGAATAACAGATTTCTCAGATCACTGCCTGAGAGATGGAACACATATACTATTGTCCTACGCTCCAGTGCAAGTTTGGACAAACTATCTCTCACCCAACTCCATGGAAACTGCTCACTTTGAGAGAGAGATAGAGACAGAAGAGAAAGTTGTCTTCATCTGGAAAGCTCACTGAAGACTTTGTACCAGGCAACACTGCCTTGGTGGGTCATGAGTCAGAATATGCTTCATCTGAATGCCAGTATGATGAGCATATTAATTTCTCTTCAAGCACTTCTGATTCTGCATTTGTGAGTACTGATGGTCAGTTTACTGGGTGTAATAATGACATTTATGCTTCATTATGGATGATCTCAAGGTGATTGCTGATGATGACTTAGAAGAGATGGATATTTGAGCCAAATGGCCCTGATAAATATCAGATCTCAGAAGTTCTATAAAAGAACTGGAAGAAAATTCCCAGGACTCTCTGGCAAAACCAAAGTTGGTTTTGACAAGAGCAAGTTGAGGTGTCACAAATGCCAAAGGCTTGGACACTTTGCAAGAGAGTGTAGATCAACTGGATCTAACTCCACTGCACCCTTTGTGACTTTTCCTGGCAATAGTCAACAACACAGAGGGCAACATCCTGTCACTCTAGTCATCATCCTCAACAACAATCTCCAGCATATTTTGTTCCTCAGGGTCAAATGCCATATCCGTACCCTTGTTATACATGCCACAGTCAAATCAAGTTCAAGTTCCTATGGCACCACAACCTCATGCACTACCAGAACCTCAGCCATCCCAATCTCATCAACAACTCAACCTCAACAACACAGCTTCTTTACCCCAGGAGGTTGTTGACTGGAGCAGTTTACCAGATGACATGTCTGGTCATGACCAACTGTTCTAGGTCTGGCTGGTCACATGGTGGTGACAGTCCTTTTGGGAATCTAGCTCTTATGGCTTTGGAGTCTGCTGATACTTCATTTTCTAATGCCCTACACCTCAGGTATCACAGGTATCCTCTGAGGCAAAAGCCAAATTATGTTCTGAACCATGCATAGCAGCATTTGCTTCCATTAGAGAAGCAAATGTAGCTCTAATTAATAAGCATTGAGCTAGAAAAACAATTTCCAAAAATAAAGCTGAGTTTGAGTCTGTGCTTAAGATAAAAATGATGAGATTTATAAACTGAATTGCCAAATAATTGATGATAAGGCTAGAGAAGAAGTACTTCTAGAGAAGTACAAAGATCTCAAGAAACCCTTGCAGTTACCCCAGGCTAGAGTGTGATAGATGGGTACAATCATGCAAAGGTTTTGAAATGCTTCTTAGTAAGCAATCTGCTTCAAATGTGAAGTTTGGAATTGGTACAATCACACTGCTCCACCTACAGATTTTACCCCAAGAGCAGAGGTAGAATCTGATGGTGAGAGTGATAACCAATCCATCACATCATGTGATCTACCTTCTGATACAGCACAATCAGAAGTAGCAGTCAGCATCAAGCCCTCTTTGAACCTATCAGCTGATGTTGATGGTTCAAATGCTGACATTCACATGATTAATGAGTTGATCAACTCAGGAGTTAATTCTGAAGGTCCTGAAGGACTAGAGAGCAGGATTTAACACCTGAAGTTCAAACTTCAACTGCTGTCAGTACTGAAAGAGAGAAACTGGCAGTAGAAGAGTTTGAAGACTACTAAAGAGGCTGTCAAGAAAGCAAACAAGCTTCCAAAGCATTGAAGAACAAGTCTTCAGTTGCTTCACCCTCTTTAGTTGATGATCACCTAAGATGAAGAAGAAACCATGTGAAGTATGTGGTTTGTTCAATCATCTTACAGATGATTGTTGGTACAAAAGAGGTTCCAAACTCAAACTAAAAGAAGAAATTAATGAGAAAATGGTAAAATGAAAACTGAGTTTGAGACCACATTTGTATCAGCAACATCAAATCCTGTAACCCTTAAGTCCTCAAAGAAATCCAAAAAGGAAGGGGTTAAACAGGTGACAGCTGAGGGTGCTCAGAAGAAGAAGGTGCAACATAGGAACTTATCAAACTCCACCAGTAATGTGTCTGATGGCTGAAGCTTTATCACAAAATCAGACACAGCTGGTTATGATGGTTCAACATCTGTTGGGTAGAGTTAACCAACTAGATGCTCCTATGTTGAAACCACAAAAAGGAGGTCCAAGCCAAAGGACTCCTCTTCTACACCATCTTCTTCCTCTCAGGCTGTTGTTTCAATAAACCTGTTAGTTTACCATCTATTGATGAGACCAGCCCAAAACCAAAAGGTTTGGGTCTCTAAAACTAACTGATTGTTTATTATTGCAGGGTTCTTCAACATCAAAGTAGCATCTGGTATGTAGACAGTGGGGGATCTATGCACATGACTGGGAACAGCTCTCTTCTTCATGACTACTCTCAAGGAAAGAAGGGATTTGTCTCTTTTGGCAATGATGCTAGGGTTACATCATCGGTAAGGGCTTTGTCTCCAATGGAGAAATCAAATTTGATGATGTTAATCATGTGGAAAATCTCAAGTACAATCTCTTGAGTGTCAGTCAATGTGTGATAAAGGCCATGTTGCCCTTTTCACCAGTCAAACTGTAGGATTCTGTCATCCAAAGTTTTGCACTTGATTGACAAGGTGTTGGATGATCACACTCTCCTGAAAGCCAACAGGACAGGAAGAGTGTATGCCTTAGATCTTCTAAGAAGATAGATCTCAAAGGCAATCCTTGCCTATTTTCCAAAGCCTCTTCTCAAGAATCTAAACTGTGGCACAGGAGGCTTGGTCATGTTAATCTCAAAAACATGAATCAGCTTACCCACAATAGTTTAGTCAGAGGCTTACCAATAAAGGAGTTCCACTGTGATGAAACCTGCACTGCGTGTTTAAAAGGAAAAAAGCACAAAGTCTCATTCCCTCCTATTGAAGTGCCTAAGTCCACTGCCTGCTTGCAATTACTGCATATGGATCTATTTGGTCCTGTGAGAGTAATGAGCATGGCAAAGAAGAAATACTGTCTGGTAATTGTGGATGATTACTCCAGATTTGTATGGACTTTCTTTCTACATTCAAAGGATGAGGCTGCTCAGAAGATTATTCACTTTGTGTGTATATTGAGAAGTAGTATTCCCTTCCAGTCAAGTGTATTAGGAGTGACAATGGAACTGAGTTCAGAAATCATACACTTGATGACTTCTATTTCAAGGGAATCAAAAGGCAGTTCAGCATTCAAGGACTCCAGAACAAAATGGAGTAGTGGAGAGAAAGAACAGGACCCTCATTGAAGCTGCAAGGTCCATGCTGGCTGACTCAGGTTTGCCACTGACCTTTTTGGGCTGAAGCTGTCAACACAGCTTGCTATGTGCAAAATAGAGTTTTAGTAAATCAGAGGTTGATGAAGACTCCATATGAAGTTCTCCATCATTTGGCTCCTCTGATTTCATTTTTCAAAGCATTTGGGTGTCCCTGTTTTATTCTCAACACAAAGGATCAACTCCATAAATTTGATCCTAAGGTGGATGCAGGGTACTTTGTTGGTTATTCATCTACTTGCAAGGCATACAGAGTCTTCAACTGCAGAACAAAGATGGTTGAAGAAACTCTACATGTTAAGTTCAATGAATCTCCAAAGGACAAGATTCCACAAAGCCCTGTGGAGTTATTTGATTTGGACATACTGCAATATGTTCCTTATCAAACTCCTGTTGTTGCTCCTGTCAACAGTTCACCACCTGGTGGTACTGCTGATGATGATGATTGCAGTACTCACCTCTTCAGGTTTAGTGATCAGCTGCCTGATTCAGCTAGACCTGATGTTCCTGTAGCTCCAGTAGCACCATCCACAACAAATGCTGATGATATCTCTTCGAATTCAACTTCCTTTGAATTACCATCCACTGATTGGTTTCAAGGAAATGATTCACCATCACCATCTGTTACTGCTGAGCTGCCTGCTACAAACACTTGCACAGATCTCATTGTGTATCAAGATCTGAAGAATCACCCTATGTCTCAAATCATTGGTGATATCACTGCTGGAGTATCAACAAGAAGTCAATTGTCAAATTTCTGCTTCTATGCTCTCTTCATCAGTCAGCAAGAGCCAAAGAATTATCACATTGCTTTAAAGGACAATGGATGGGTTGATGCCATGCAGCTTGAGCTTCTTCAGTTCAAGAAACAGCAAGTGTGGGAACTGGTTCCTCTACCTCCAGGTAAGTGTGCAATAGGCACTAAATGGGTGTTTAGGAACAAAACTGATGAAAATGGGCTTATTGTTAAGAACAAGGCCAGACTGTTGTTCAGGGGTTTGCACAAGAAGAAGGTATTGATTATGATGAAACCTTTGCCCCTGTAGCCAGACTGGAAGCAATTCGATTGTTTTAGCTTATGCTGCTTATCAAAACCTTAAAGTTTTTCAAATGGATGTCAAAAGTGCATTTTTGTATGGAAAAATTAAAGAAGAAGTTTATGTATGTCAACCTCAGGCTTTGAGGACAATAAACATCCTAATTGGTGTATAAGCTTGATAAGGCTCTTTATGGGTTAAAACAAGCTCCTAGAGCCTGGTATGAGACATTATCAAACTTTCTCTGGAAAATATTTCACTAGAGGCTCCATAGATAAGACTTTATTCATTAAGAAAGCTGGGCAGCATATCTACTTGTTCAAATTTATGTAGATGAATCATTTTTGCATCCTCTGATCCAAAGTTGTGTGATGCCTTTACAAAGTTGATGCAACAGAAGTTTGAAATGAGTGCCATGGGAGAATTACATTCTTTCTGGGGTTGCAAATCAAACAAAAGGCTGATGGAATTTTCATTCATCAGTCCAAATATACAAAAGATCTTTTGCAAAAGTTTGATTTACAAAACTGTAAGCCTGTTCTACTCCCATGTGCAGCACCACACAACTGGATACAGATCAGAAAGGTAAAGTGGTTGATGAAACACTTTACAGATGTATGATTGGGTCCTTGATGTATTTAACAGCTTCTAGACCAGATATTATGTTTGCTACATGTGTTTGTGCTAGATTTCAGGCTGCACCTAAAGAGTCTCATCTGATTGCAGTCAAGAGGATCTTTAGATATCTGCAAGGCACTCCATCTCTAGGTTTATGGTATTCTACCGGACATTCTGGTAAATTAGTTGCTTTTCTGACAGTGACTATGCAGGGTGTAAGTTGACCAGGAAATCAACGTCTGGTGGATGTCAATTCCTAGGCAACTGCTTGATTTCTTGGCAGAGCAAGAAACAGACCTCAGTTGCTACATCAACTGCTGAAGCAGATACATTGCTGCTGCAAGTTGTACATCTCAGGTACTCTGGCTTCAAAACCAACTTTTGGATTATGGCATTTCAGAGACTAAGACTCCATTGTTAATGGATAGTGCTTCAGCTCTTTGCATTGTCAAAAATCCAGTCCAGCACTCTAGGACCAAACATATAGAGATCAGACATCATTTTATAAGGGATTGTTTTGAAAAAGGATGATGATCCTAGTTTGTGCCTAGTGCTGATGAGCTTGCAGACATTTTTACTAAGCCTTTGGATAGTTCAACTTTCAAAACCTGGTGTTAAGGCTTGGTATGCTGCAGCTAGAATAAGTGACAACTACTGATGATCTTAGTAATTACTGATGATCATTAGTACCTATGTCACATATAAGTACTGATGAGCTCTTTTACCTCAGTAGTTTTATAACTACTGAAGGCTAAATGTCTCATAAGTTGAAGTACTTCATCTGTTCTAAACTACTGATGTATTACAACTACTGATGCAGTTACAACTACTGCAATCAGTAAAAACAGATAAGTACTGATGTCCTATGAAACAACTGAAATCAGCTAAAAGACTGATGAATGTGTTGAGGACAGTATGAAACAGCTGAAAAGCTAAGAATTGACGAAAACAGCTGAAGAGAACTTTCTCTTCAGTCGTTTGTACAACTGCTGTTACATTCTAAACAACTGAAGCAAAACCACGTCTTCAGTAGTTTTATAACTACTGATGACTAATACCAAGTCTTCAGTTGTTTACAACAGCTGATGACAAAACCACTGTCTTCAGTAGTTCATAACTACTGATGACAAACACCAAGTCCTCAGTTGTTTCAATCATCTGAAGTCAAAACCACGGTCTTCAGTAGTTTCTAAACTACTGATGCCTAACACCACGACTTCAGCTGTTTCAACGTCTGAAAGGATAATACCATGTCAACGGTCGTTTAAAAATACTGATGACTAACACCACATCCTTCAGTCGTTTTTCTTACCCGTACCCTATAAATATCCCTAACCTAAGCTCTCAATGCTTCATCTTCTTCAAACCTAACGTTCCTCTCCAAAACTTCGCTCTTCTCCATGGCGTCCATGCAAATTAAACCGCGACACAACTGTGTTGCCTACCTCACTAAATCGCCCATCTGGACTAAGTTCGATACTGCTATCGATCTTATGGTTCAGTCCCAATACAACACGGCATTTCTTCTGAATCCCATACTACATGCCGAATCCTTGCACCAATTTTGGATGAACGTTACTGTTACCACTGGGGAGAACACACACCATCCCTCCAGTCGGTCGTAAACAACAAAGAAGTAGTCATCACTCCTGCAATAATCCGCCAAATTCTTCAACTGAATGATGATGTTCTCCTGCTGGATATCCGAAGGGCACCATAGATCTATCCTTTGCTCAACATGGATATCAAGGCGATCTCAGTGCCTCCACTATCATGAAGAACACTTTAATGACGCTGAGCGCCTGATTTTTCACATGGTGAATGTATGTTTGGCCCCTAAGACGTCGTCTTGGGATCAAATGTCGACAAAATGGCAGCAGGTAATGTTTCTATTCTTGAGCAACAACCACTAAATTTTCAGAAATAATATTTTAGAGCTCAAGGATATGGCTCAAAAACTAACTGCCAACCGTTGGATACTATATCCACGGTTCATAATGGCCATCATTACAAACCAGCTTAATGCTGAGGGACTTGTTGGCTTGGGAGTCCCTGCTACGGCTGTTTCTGCGGAAGTATACTCCCGGCACAACTCTGACCAGACACTCAAAATGGCTGCCAAGCTGCGAAACCCCACGCAGCTGGAACCCACAGCCACCACCTCCAATCCAAAGTCCCCACCAAACCCACCAAAAAGAAACCCAAAACGGCTACTCAGGGAATTGAGTCCCCTGAGGATGCCCCTGCAACACAAACGCAGGATATATCCACTAGTCCAAACCCCCTAGTGGATACAATGACTCTTCCAGCCATAGCCGCTCAGGCTTCCTCTCAACAGGAGCCTGCAGCAACCACAAAGGGGTACCTACATATCTGGGATCTTCCTCACTTGAGGAGATTGCCATTGAAGAGCACCAACCTCCCCAGGTGCACACTGCTTCTATCCCTTCACCCCAAACAACCGCCCCTCACAGCCCAACTTAATAGTTGCACAAGTGCTGACTCAACTCACTCCTCACCCCCTCCCCAGAAACCACTTACTACTGGGAATACCTCTACAATTGAGGGGGAGGAACACAGTGCACTTGAGAACCCACAGCACAGGGGTTTACCACTTCTATCTCCTGGTGTAGACAAGGAGCTTAGAATATCTAGTGAGGCTGCCACCTCCTCTGACTCAGCACATGATCAGAGTGAGGCTGGTAATATTGCTAAGACCTCACTAGAGGCAACAGCTGATGATGGACACTGTCCTGAGGCTGGAAGTCCCCAGTACCAAGCACACAGGGGCACATGCACCAACTGGTCTACACCAGTGCATGTAAATCCTGCTCTAAGCAGGAGGTCAGATGATTCAGTTCGGCTGATGATGACCTGGGCTTTTTCTATGATGTTCTTGCCCAGAACACAATCCTTGAAGAGAAAGTCAGTAGGCTGCAAAACCTACTTGACCAACTCTCACAAGGAGAAAGACCATCTGCCTCTACCCACCCAAAGATGGCACCTTCACTTGAAGGTTCCCCAAACACTGAGCCACTCCAAACTCAACCACCTGCCTCTGCTTCAGGCCCTACTTCTCAGGAACAGAACCCTCCTGAGCAAATATGTGTTGTACTTCAAAATCCCTCCCTCTCATCACACCCATAATCACTGATATTGTGACTAAAGCCATTGATGAGAGGCTTTCCTCAACTTTACAGCCCTTGGTTGATGCTGCTGTACAAAAGACTCTTTCTGCGGTACAAACCCTTCCTCCAATGCAACAAAAAGGGGGAGAGTACTGCAGTGAAAGAAAAGAAGAGGAAAAGAACAGAGGAGAAGAAGGAAGAGAACCAAGCCCAAGAGGAGGAGAAAGAAAAGCAACCTCTGCTCACTTACAAGCGAAAGAGAAGTGCTGATGATCACACTGCTGAAGACAAATCCTTGGAGGAGCTGGTCAAAGAAGCTGACACTACACACAGCCGATCCATGGATAAAATAATTGAACAACTCTTCAGGCAGGGGTTTGACACAGCCACACTGGATAGTGAGATCAGAAGGTTGGAAGTGCAAGAGATACAAACCCGATGGGCAGGGTATGATGCTCTTGAGAAAGAGAGATTGGAAATAATGATCCGCTTCATTGCAAAATACTTAGGAAGATCGTTAGTGGAGATTCGCGCATGGACCAGGGACAGCATTCTGGCTATAGCCACTAGAATCTGTCTGTCTGAGCAATTCAACAAAGGGATTATTGTGGAAGCCCTTGATGAGGCTGGGGCTGGTAAAAGGTTAGAGATGGCTAAACTCACAAAGGCGAAACTAACTACAAAGATGCTGGATCAACCATCCCTTCCACCCACTCAAACAGATCCTATCCCTCAAATCTCCCAACCAATCTCTAAGCCAAAATCCAAACATCCTTATTCTCAAACCAATTCCTTCACCAACCCAACCATCATCCAGTGATGTACCCAGAAGGATGAGAAGGTGCTGAGGATGGAAGAAGAAGAAGAAGAGGAGGATGAAGATGATAGTCTGCCACTCTCTGCTGTCTGAAGCTACCAAAACCCCGAAGTCAACCCATGATCACACCTGACTCTCAAAGGGAATGGTCAGAGTCAAGATAGAAGAAGAAGAACAGCAGAAACAGCACGATGAGCAACTGTTGAAGATGGTTGACAAGGAATTTCCTCAGTCATCATCTATTCAAGCCATGAAAGGGCATGCTCAAAGGCTGTACACTCTCAGGCACACCTTTCAGTATCAAAAGGAGAGAGTGAGAGTATGGCCAGACCCCAGGGTGAGTTCTAGAATCCATAAAAGAACCATTCCACACAGATACAACGGCCAGGTACGAAAAACAATAGAGTCTACCATCATGTTGGCCGTTGTAGTCTCACCTGGGAAATCATTGATGAATTCAAGAAAGCTCACCAAGCAAAGAAGACCCCTCAAGCTTTACTAGAAAACAAGATGATAAAGAAGGGGTTTATATAAGAGACATCCAGAAGAATGAACTCCAGTTACTCCTTGAAGGCAACCATCCTGATGAATTTGTATATAGGGAGGTAACTACGGTGGAGCTGAAAAATGGCAGGACCATGAAGTACTTATCAGAGTACTATGGTCCAGAGTTCTTCTTCGAAGGGGAGCAGAAGAACTCTCTCAGGAGGAACAAGTTGTTCTCCTTGAGGCCTATGTTCGAGAGTCATACAGACTCATTATGGGAAGTAAATCTCATGAATGGGATAACAACTCTGTGTCCAGTTCCCCAAAACAGAGTTCCCATTCATACCTGCCAAACAAATATCTGAGATTTCTTCCCAGGCCGAAGCTTACATGGGTCATCTTCTCTACTGATCAAGAAGGAAAAAGACCAACATTTTGCCAACAATAAGTGGGATAATAAATAATTTAGAGGTTTTGGCTGCATTGGTTCAGGGGGAGTTTGTTGGACCAAAAGAACCAATGAGCCAAGATCAGAAAACCTTAAGTCCCACATGGTATCACAACAACTGCTGAAAGCCTCATCAGCAGTTTGACAAGTGCTAAAGACTTCAACAGCTGAAGATCAAGTGCTGAAGACCTCAACAGCTGAAGAACTAAAGTGCTGAAGTACAACAGCTGAAGAACACAAGTGCTGAAGCTGAAAGACCAAAGTACTGAAGTACAACAGCTGAAGAGTTTACAAGTATTGAAGATCAACAACTGATGTACAAAGTCTGAAGACAAAGACTGAAGACATCAGCTGATGATATCTACTGAAGTCATCAGCTGATGAAACACCTGAAGGTCAAAGTCTGAAGATCAAGTACTGAAGCCTCAGTAGTTTGTCACAACTGCTGAAGAGTACTCTTCGGTAGTTGTGATATCAGTAGTTTTATATTTGTAGTTTCAGTAGTTTTATGTTTCAGTAGTTTTGTAAAACGACTGAAGAGCTTGTTCTTCAGTCATTGTAGTTTCAGTAGTTTTATATTTTGTACTTAACACTCTGATATGTTCTCAGTAGTTGTGACAGTTCAGTAGTTTGTTAAGAGTTAGTTATTTTTGTATGAGATCTGCCAGTTGTCACTTTCCGTGATAACAGCAGTGATTGTTGCACTCTATATAAGGAGTGACAACCTATTGTAATTTGTGTGGATGAATGATGGAATGAATGAATGATTTGATTAGAAATATTCTACATCTAAACATTCTTGAAATCAGAAATATATATTCTCTCCCTATAACCGTATGCGCTCTTAATGCATACAAGTATCGATTGCTTGCTACAATTTGTCTAATTCTTGTTCATATTCCGCTGCTTTGAACTCTAATACATCGAACTTGTGATCACTGATCCTGTCAAAACGCCAAGTGTTAAGGCACCTTTGAGATATCTTAAAATTCTTTTGACAATGATAAGATGTGACATCTTGGGATTGGCTTGATATCTTGCACAAACACATGTGACAAACATGATATTAGGCCTGCTAGCTATAAGGTACCTAAAAAACCCAATTATAGCCTTGTAAAGGTATTCATCCACACACTCCCCCTCAAGGTTCGGCCCAAGGGAGTGATTTCTTGTTATGGGAGTCTTAGCAATCTTATAATCAGTCATGTTGAATCTCTTAAGTATAACCTGAACATACTTTGACTAATATATGAAGATTTCATCTTCAACTTGCTTCACTTGAATTCGCAGAAAGAACTTGAGTTCCCCCATGGCACTCATTTCAAATCTATCCTTCATCAGCTTCTCAAAGTCTTTACAGAGCTTTGGATTAGTTGAACCAAAGATGATATCATCTACATATACTTGAACTAGCATCAAGTCATTTCCTTGTCCTTTGATGAAGAGAGTTCCATCAATAGTACCCTTCTTGTAGCCATGCTGACAAAGATATTGTGATAAAGTCTCATACCACTTCCTTGGTGCTTGGTGCAGCCCATAAAGAGCTTTATCAAGCCTATAGACATAATTAGAATGATCAAGATCTACAATCTAGGTGGTTGTCTAGCATACACCTCTTCATCAATCACCCCAAAGAAAAGCACACTTGAGATAAAGCTGGTATACCTTGACGTTCTTGGATGCAACAAATGCCAAGAATATCCTAACAGCTTCTAGTCTTGCCATGGGAGCAAGGACATCTGTGTAGTCAATTCCTTCTTCTTGTGTATACCCTTGAACAACTAGTCTAGCTTTGTTTTTTATGACAAGTCCTCTATCATCCTTCTTATTCCTATAAACCCATTTGGTTCCTATATAGTCTTCCTATAAGGATGAGAATATAGGTTCTAAACCTTTTTCCTTTTGAATTGAAGCAGCTCCTCTTGTATAGCCTCAACCCAACTTCCATCCTTTAGAGCCTCATCAATTTTCTTTGGCTCTATCTGGGACAAGAAACAAATGTGAAGACAAAAATTTGCATCATGGGTTTGTCCTCTTGTTCTTACCTTTGTATCAACATCTCCAATGATGTTTGTGGAAGGGTGAGACTTATGGATCCTTAGCTGAGGGATCATAGTAAGTTGCTTAGATAGATCTAAATTAGAGAAATTCAAATCTGGCAATGAGGATTCACCCTCCACATCAGCATACTTATCAAGATTAACTTGATCCAATGATCAGTGTGTGACATCATTGATATTGTCATCAATGGAGTGGTTATCAGCATTAAGGAATTCCTGATCACAGTTACCACCACCATGCTCTCCAACATTGAAGCTCCTTCTTCTGAGTTATGTGCCTCTAAGCTAGAATTTGAAGGTACCCCACAAGTATCAGCAAGATTTGTCATTAATGTGTTGGTAGAAGCTTCATTTGCATGATTGGTTACCACTAGAACTAAAGATGTATAGCTTGAAGGTCTTCTTAGCTCAGATCTTGGATCAAGATCACCTGTAGGTAATATATTTGTAGACCCTGAAACATGCTCACAAGATTTGTTAAAACAGTTGGTAACTAAATCAAGATCAAATAGCCAATTCATCCAGAACCCTTCACACTGTGAGTGTGCTCATTGAAAGTCACATTGGCTGACTCCTTAACTATTCTAGTTCTAAGATTGTATACTCTAAAAGCCTTAGCTTGAGAAGAGTATCCAATGAAGTGTCCATCATCTGATTCTCAGCAAACTTGGCAATTTGATCTTTGGTATTAAAGATGGTGCAAGGACATCTAAATGACCTGAGAAAACCAATAAAAGGTTTTCTCTTGTGCCAAAGTTCATAAGGAGTCTTGCCATGTGTCTTAACTACTAAAACTCTGTTTTGCACATAGCAAACAGTGTTGACTGCCTCTACCCAGAAGGTGATAGACAGTTTAGAGTCAGATAACATAGTTCTTACAGCTTCAATAAGTGTCCTATTTCTCCTCTCAACAATATCATTTTGCTAAGAAGTCCTAGGAGCACTGTATTGTCTTGTAATACCCCTTTCATCACAAAATGTATCAAGGTTTTGGTTCTTGAATTTAGTTCCTTGATCACATCTTATGGTCTTGACCTTGTGATCACATTAATTCTCAATCTTTAAGATGAAATTTTTCAGAATCGTAAGAGTCTCATCCTTAGTTCTAAGGAAGAAGACCCAATTGAATCTTGTAAAGTCATATGTGATCACTAAACAATAAGAGGTACTTTCTAGACTCATTACACTGTGGGGCCAAAGAGATCCATATGCAACAAGTGTAGGGATTAGTGATGGAATTTCTTTCCTTTGGCTTGTGAGATACCTTGTGTTGCTTCCCTTTCAGGCATGCAACACAGTGATCATCACTTGTAAACTATTTCTTTTGTATTCCAGTTACCAAATCATTCTTAATCAATTTGTTCATAATTTTAAAGTTTACATGGCATATTATTTTATGCCAAAAAAAAGACTCATCACTATTTGCTTTAGATAGAAAGCATGAAACTTCTCCGAAGGGAGATGTTTCTTGCAGATCCATCTTGTACATGTTCTCTTTCCTGGGGGCTCTAAGTAGGATATGATCATGAGGAATGACCACCCCGGGCCCAAGAATAGTGCACTCATGCTTAGTGAAGAGCATGTTATGTATCTAATCACAAATTGGGATACACTTAGAATATTATACCCAAGCTCCTTGAAAAAGTTTACATTTTCAATGTTGAGCTTACCATTTGTGACTTTAACCCTTCCTGTAATGTAAACCCCTGCATATACTCTAAAAGCAACTAGTCCTCCATCAATTCTTTCAAACTTTTGGAGTAGTGATTTATTGCCTATCATGTGCCTGGAACAACCATTGTCAATGATCCATACATTCTTGCTTGTCTTGAGCTAATCCTGCACAAAAGAGATGGTTAGTTACATTTGGAAACCCAAGCCCATTAGTCTTGGGCTCATCAAAAGAAGTTGAAGAAAATGCAACAGTAATTGATCTTATAGTCATGCTAGAAGAATCATTTGCTAAAGTTGATGAAGAACTCTTAGCCAATTGGTCTTTCTTTGACTTCCACACCACCTTTGAAAGCTTAGACTTGACCTTCAATACTTTGGAAGTTTTGATGACTGGGCCTTCGGAAGATCTTGCTTTCACTGCAACAAGCTTCAGTAATTCAGAAGTATTCCTTCCTTCCGAGACCAAAATTTCTTCCGAAGGCAAGTTTCCACTTATCTTCTTCTTCATTTTGGAGCTTCTGAAGGAAAAAGATTTTCCTTCCGAAGCTTGCTTCTTCTCCAAACTCTTAGAAGTTTCTTTCTTTGTGATGTGGAATTATAAACACAATCCTTAGCAAGGTGAGAGGTACTCCCACACATAGCACAGTCCATTTTCTTCCTTCTAGGAGTCTTCTTCTGTGAACAAGGCTAAACTTGATCACTTTCACTCTCCATCTTCATCTTCTCAGATGATGTGGCAGTTCTTGTGGGGTTAGAACTACCTTTGAAGTTTGATGGTTCATGTTGTACAGTAGTTGTGCACAACTTATCATCCTTCTTCTTGATGATGGGATGATTCGGACATGAACTAGAACTCTTGTTGTTGTATTTCAAGTTTGTGTCCTCTGCTTTAACCACTTCAAATCCTGTAGAAATAAAGACTTGTTTCTGTACGGAGTTAAAGGTGGCCTTGATCTCTTGGACCTTCTTGAACTCTCTTTTGGCCTTTCTCATCAAGTTGTTTCTCTTGGACTTAGTCATCCTAACATCTTTACTCTCCTCAAAGGGATGGTGACCCTTCTTAGAATGCTCTTTTTCACTCTCTCAGAGCCATTCTTCACCATCTCCTCTTCATCCTCTTCAGTCAAGGGGTCTATGATGGGAAGCTCATCTTCACAAGTTCCACACCTAGGAGATCTTATAGACAAGATTGTGTGTTGATGAGCTATCTCATGAGATCCCAGTCCCTGCTTATTTTGATAACAAGCTTTTGCATGCAAGGATGAGGATATCATGTTCTTGAAAGTCTCTTCTTCAAGAACATAATTTTCTGCCCTAGCTTTCCTGATCACAAGCTCAGCTTGGCATTCAGTTAACTTAGTTATAAGGTCTTTGATCTGAGTCCTCTAGTTTGTGTCCTTATGTTTAGGAGTTGTAATGGTTTTCTCTAAGTCCTCTATCTTTAGCTTATAGTTATTTTCAGCTCTTTTAAAATCAGCTTTTAAGATATTTAAGAACTCAAGATCATATCTTATTTCTAAGTTATAGGACCTGTATCTATTAACTTTAGCGATACATTCAGGAGTGCAAAGATGTTCCAATACCTTGGCTTCATCGTGGTCAGGCATGAGTGCTTGGTTTAGAGATGCTTCTTTCACCTAAAAGCTCTAGTCAAAGCCTCCTTCTTCAACAACATAGCAGTTTGCTGCTTTGGCTTCTCATTTTGGGGAGCTCACTTAGTGTAGTTTGGTCTGTCTTGAGTCTGGCCACATTTGTTCTTGGTGGCTTACACTCTCTAGCAAAGTGTCCTATATGGTTACAGTTGTAACACTTTACCTTGTTTTTATCTAGCCCAAACTTTCCACTGGCTGCATAGCTAGGAAACTTCCTTTATGTCTTCTTATAGAACTTCTTAGCTCTGTGAGTGAGAAGAGCCATTTGTTGAACTAAATCCATATACAACAAATCATCTGGATGGATACAGTCCAAGTCTTCAAGGGTGAAGAGAAAGTTGCCTGTAAATTCATCAGCAGAAACAAAAGCCTGAGAAGAACTTGTCTCTTGGAAAAGATTTCCTTGAGTGTAGCTTTCTCTTCAAGTCTCTAGAAGGTGATGAATGGGCCCTTTTATGAGTTGTCAGGGTAGCATATGAGATGATGTTGTGGTTTAATGCTTTTCCTTTCAACCACATGGAGGGCTAAACTTAGTTGATTGCTAGAGTTACCATATAAGTTTTGCATGTTCATCTACATCTGGTATCTACTGAGAATACCATACAACTCTATAAGAGTAAGAGTCTTAAGGTTCTTAGTCCTCCTGATAATAACATAGTAATGTGTCCATTGTCTAGGAAGTGAGGACATAAACTTCCTCACAATGTCTCTGTTCTCAAGAGTTACTCCAACATCCATTAGAGTATCCATAATCTCAACATACCTAAAATATTGTTGAGTCATGGTTTCACCTACCTTGAAGGTGAAGTTTTCAAACTACTGTTTGAGGAGATCCTTCGTGTTCTCCTTTGCTTCATTGGATCCCTCATACATAAGCTTTAGTGCTTCCCATAGTTGCTTGGCAGTCTTGAACTTCTTGAAGCCTCTGTAAATGGATTTTGAAAGATCAGTTTGAAGGGTTGTCATGGCCTTTTGATCAATCTCTATTCTCTTCATGTCTTCATCAGAAAAATCAGCCACAACCTTTGGAATTATACCACCACCAGCAGGAGAAGAGGTGCTTGGTATGTAAAGTCCTTCAACAACAGAGTCCAACATCCTGGAGTCTTGACGCTTGATAAAACCTTCCATTCTTTGACAGCAAGTATAAAAGTCTTTGGGAGTGATCAATGGAGACTTTGTCATAGTTCCAGTTTTCATATCAGCCTTAGTGATAGCAGCCATTTGATTTGTTAAGTGTTGTGTGTGTGTGAGGGATCTTAAGATGGTGAAATCTTATATCAAGAGCCTGAAAAGCTCTAATACCAAATGCAGGACGTTAGAAGGGGCAATGCGCTTTACATACACAACAACACAATTGAGTAGAGTTCTTTAGAACACTTAACAAATCAAATAAGGAACCGGTTAACTAGAATAAAATATGCTAAGAACACAAGTAAATGAGAGACATAACAAGATAGCAAAACAACACAAGCATTTAGGTGTCAAGAATGTTGTATATTGCTTCTCAAGTTCTATTACAAAGTGTTACAAAATATAATGAAAGTTACAAGTACTTGAGATACATATACTACATCCTACAGTTGTCCATACTTTGAAGGCCAGTTGCATACATAAGACTAGATAACAAAATCAAATGTAGAGTCAAAAGGCAGATTGCGTTTTGACTAGTGACTATGACATGCCATAGCTCAATCCTAATATATTACAAAAAGGATTAAGTACATAAAGTAGAAAGCTCAGACTCAAGACCTTAATTTACAGTTACCAAAAGCATGGACATTTTCACCAACAAATGTAAGTTGGTGACTAAATAGAGTTGCAGCGGAAAGGTGGTCCAACTTTATGGTAAAGTACATCAGATAAAAGCATGCTCATAAAAGTCTTCGGAAGAAATCTGTCTTTACTCTTTGGCTTTGGAAGACTTTGTCTTGAAGCTTCGAAAGACTTCACTTTTGGCTTTGGAAGATGTTGGTCTTGGCTTCGAAAGATTTTACACTTAGAATATTTCTAGTGCAAGGTGTAAAACTTCCGAAGCATTTTTACTTCAGTTATTTGGTGCATGCATGCAGAGCGACTTTAAATGTTTTGAATGTTTTGATTGTATCAGACTTATTGGAATCCTCACATATAATTTTTTAGATTAAAATATTTTTAACAATTTAAGGAATATTTTTTTATTAATGTTATTTCTAAACATATTTTTACAAAATAAGATATTTTTCTATAACATTAATTTTTTTAAAAATAAAAAATATTTTAAAAATAGATTTTTTGAAAAGTAACATATTTATAAACAAAAATAGAGTTAATTACACAATTGATCCATGTGGTTTGTCCATATTGCAATATTGGTCCAACTTTTGAGAAATTACAGTTTGATTCTTACTATTCACTATACCGTAACAAAATTGATCCGTGACACTAACTTTTGTTAACTTTCTCAGTTAAGTAAAGGTGAAAAGACTTATTTGCCCAAAATATATAAAAATAAATTAAATTATATGGGTCCACTTTCTTTTAATTAAATAATTATTTATATATTCAATTAATATCATGACCCCCCACTACTAGTGCACTCCACCGGAGATGCACCACTGTCAGCGACGCACCACCACCGCCGGCACACAACCACCGCCGGCGGCATCCATCACCATCGTCCTCCTCCGGCGGAGACAACCATTATCCTCCTCCGGCCACCCCATCATCACCACCCTCCTCCTCCGCTAGCATCCTCATGTACCTGCATTCACGATATGCATCATCCCAAGCAGTTGTCGGTTGATTGTGATGGTTCAGATGGTGTTTAATTCATTGTCCACCTGCAATCACGACACCATCAAAATAAAGGACGATGGTGGTGGTTCGGATTTGGGTTGGTGGGAGATTTTACTTGTCACAGTTCATGTGTGTGTATACACATATATAATATAATTAATTAAAAAAATAGGCCCTACATAAATTAATATATAGAGTTTATTGTATATTTTAATAATGAGGTGTATTTTGGTCTTTTCACATTCACTTAACTAAGAAAGTTAACAGAAGTTAGTGTTAAGTGACCAGTTGTGTTATGGTTTATTAAACAGTAACGACCAAACTTGTAATTTCTCAAAAGTTATAAACAATATTATAATATGGGCAAACCATAGGGACCAATCGTGTAATTAACTCCAAAAATAATTAAAATTGAAAGTTATAACAAGAAATTTTTTAAAATTATATTTTTTAAAACATTTGCTTTGAAGCAATATTTGTATTTTATTTATAATAAGAAAGATTTCAATTAAATCTTATTTTAGAATATCATTTTATAAGTAATAATATTTTATTTATTTAATATTTTACTTATTCAAACTCATGTATTAATCGGAGTTTATTAAAACTAGTATCTATAACATCTAATAAAATAAAGTTTTTTTTGCAGCTTTTCATCCTTTAACCCATATTTTGCCACTTGTTATTTTCCTAGACATTCATACATCAATTTTCTTTCAAAAAATGTATTATAATAATTAAATACCCATACAAATTTCTCTCTCTTATTAAAAAAATAAATTTTATTAATTGTTATGTTTCTCTCTCTTATCCAAATTTTTTTTAAAATCAAACTATCCTTTTTAAAAATTAATTTTATGAAGAAAATTAAAAATCATATCTTTTAATTAAAATCTAAATAACAAAAAACTAAAGTTTTATATAATATGAAAATTTCTAAGACACTAAACATTTTTTAAACAAAATAATTTAATCATTTTGTTTTTATAAAAAGTATAAACAGGTGAAATATTTTAAAACAGTCTTTAGTAAAACAACCAGAATAATTACAAACTAAATTTTTTTAAAAGCAAGATTTTTATAAAAAATATTTTTTTTTGTAAAAAACTTAAATGAATATTTAAAAATGAAACTGTTTACATAAGAATACAACAAACTTTTATAAAACAAATCATTTTTCTTAAAACAATATATTTAAAAATCACAATTTTTTTATAAAATAAAAGTTTAAGAAAAATACATTATTGTTGATTTACTTAAAGTAAGCTATTTATATGTAATTATAATCATATTTTATCTTTAAATATGATTTTGTAATGTATAATTTTTTTAATAATTATCTAATATTTTATTTATTCAATACATGTATTACACGAGAACTAACCTAGTATAATAAATGCTTCTTGGTCTCTATGATACTTAGAATTATATAGTAATCATAAATTCGCATAACTAGATTACCATGAAGATTTTTATAGGTTCCAAGACTGATCTAGAGTATTTACCTTTTTTATAATAAAAAATCTCATGTTCTTAGGTATGTTTCATGATTTTAACAACTTGTTTTAACAGGATCTCCTTCAGCCGAGCAACTTTCATGTTTTGAAGTCGGTGTCCTTTCGATTAATAATCATCTGTATCTGTTTGACCCCCTCTTCACCAAGAACATATCCTCATTGTTTGGGATATTTATTACATGCAACCTCCTTCTTAAGCGAACATTACTTAACTTGGGTATATATGAAAACATTGGGACTCTAAGAAATTGGAGGCCCCAAACTAGCACTTTTTTTCTCATGCTTCGGGATGGCCTTCTACCAAACGTTTTATAAATAACTATTTCTAATCTCTGTCACCTAAGAGAGAAGATTATACAACAGAATTCCTATTTATTAAATAGAAAATATGATAATAACTCTTGATTGAAGATTAAACAATGGATTAAAAATTGAAATAGGATTCTTAACAATTATCATAGATATCTTTATCATACAAAGTAAGAATTATAACCGTATACATTTCAAATTGAGATAAATGGTACTCATTCACTATTAGATATTTAGAGAATTTTTTTAGGAAGAAAGGGTATTTATGTTTTTTCATCACATCATCTTCAACTTTGTTAATCTTTATCACCAATCATCTTCATCATTGTACATCAGGATTTTGATTTCATATTTTGATTTTGATTTCGTTGTCAAGTTGATTTTGATTCCGTTGTCGAGTGGATTTTGATTTCGTAGGAGCTGGATTTTGATTTTGTTGTTCATCATCATCTATGTTCATTGTTGCATGCTCGCCTTTATTAATGGTTCTAGTTTCGATTGGATCATCTTTGGGTTAATTTTGTGGATCGAACTTATTGAATGTTATGGAATGGTTGAATTTGAAGATAGATGTTGTCGATGAAGATAGAATTGTGAAGCACAATAGAAGGATTCGATTATGTAATTGAGTGATGATATTTAGTCAAATTTATAAATTCCATGAACAGTGGAAACCAATCTTCAATTTTAACGTTCAAAATTATAAAACTAAATACAATAAAATTAATAAAATCATATGCCAACATCATTTCAATGACACTTGGTAAAAAACGAGAAAAGGGAAGACCGTGAACAGTAAATACTTTAATGTTTTTATTTTTATGAAAAATAAATATAAACGTATTATTATTTTAGAGTTTTCTATTCAATTGCTAGAATTCTAGATTAACGCATAGTATCTTATTCTATGAAAGAATTCCTATAGATAATCTCACATCTTCACTCTTATTCTCTTAAACACTTTGTACAACAATCAGGACATCTTTATTTTTGTGATAGATGCTACATAAGAGAAAGAATTATATAGGAAGGAAAAATTACAGGTATCGGCATCATCAAAATCAAGTTAACATTTACAACGTTAAGTTGTGATATTATAAGCTATGTGTTATGTCGTAGTGAATTTTATTAAAATTGTATCAAAAAATGTGTCACATAGGTATTGGTGTGATCGTCTACTAAAACATGTGTAATGAGTTGGTGAATGTGGAGAAATGTATGGACATTTTTTAAACAGAAAAGAAATTTAATGTATGCATCTTTTAAATATGAAGAACTTTGATCGAAGAGGAAATAAATGGTTTGAAGTTGGTGAAGAGCAACACTTATGAGTTTGGTCACGCTAAGAAGGGTCACGTCGTAAGGGGTGTTGTTCTACTCCCGTGAACCGCCTACATGGCACTCACACCCATCATTTACGCTGGCATACACATGGTTTAATGTTGTTGCTTGCTTTTATAGAATGTTTGACTTACTATTTATATTGTTACAATTACTTATCTTTACTACTATATAAAATAAAAAATTAAAATAAATTAAGAAGTTATATGAAAAGTGACAGTGTAGTTTTGCTTTTCTTTTTAGATTTTTTTTCATATCTACTATTTCTTTTATAAGAGTTTTAACATATTTATTTTGATTGATAAGAGTTTTTTAACTTTTATAATAATTATTTTAATTGATATTCATGCCCTATCAAATATAATATTCAGTAATAGTATAATTACGATATAATAACAAACCGCTAGAGCATTTGTAGTTATCAACTATCATTGTGACATGTCTATGTCACTAAAATCATCAAAACCAAAATAATCCAAAAATCTATAACTATGACGTATTCGTATACGTTTAAAACTAAACCGCGACAAAGCGTAGGTCTAATCCGCTGGTATCTTAAAAGGCAAAACACAAGTCTTTATTTGTATAAGCTTTTAATGCACCCTTGTGTTAGCATATAATCAATTTTGATCATTTTTGTTTTTCATATAACTTTTTACATATAATAATTTATAAAATTTTAAATATATTGTTGCGATGTACTTTTTTCATATGCATACCTACGTAAATATTGTTTAAATCCGAGTTGTTCGTCATAATATAAATCATCAATGCATAAAAATATGAGTCGTCAAGCCTGATTAAGCTTTCATTTTCTATAGTTTTTTTCCTCTTACAACGACTAAAATATAATGTTTTATAAATTTTGCATTTACTATTGTAACATTCTTATTTTTCTTCTTACAAATTTCGTGTTGTGAATAGCATTGGTCGCCTAAATCTAGTCTTACAAGTTTGAATACACTTGTTGCAACACGCTAGTTTTATCCAAATAACTAAATATTCAAACACAATGCACGGGTCTTTAATGCACGTTTAACTCAAAGATGATATTAATATAATATTTTTTAAATATGTATTTCTTAAAGTGACATTGTTTAGGCGCCTCATTATAATGGTCTTTTACAATGTTTTGTTTTTTATTTGTTTGATTTTCGAAAGTATCATAACTCAAGCGGACATAAATAGTTTGAACTTAACAAAATCACCTTTTGTAAGGTAAACTTTTAAAATTCATCATCTGGAGATGGTTCTCTTTCCTTCAACTTGACATCTTAATCCTTGTTTTCACTTGAAGTAGTATTATATTGGGTGGTAGTCTTGTTGAAAGGCATGTTCGGGTGGCAGGATAAAATAGGTATTTCAAACACGACCAAACTAACTCATTTATTTTAAAAGTGTAACAAATTGACAGGTTGTGTAAGGTTCACGAGTTGTAGAGGTGGCAAAAAATGGGTTCGGAAAAAACCGAAACCAGTTTGAAAGCCAAACCAATTTGGACCAAATCGGTTTCAACCCGACCCAGCCCGGCTGTTCAATATCGATTTTTTAGAGGCATTCATTCAAACCGTTTTCAAAACTAGCCCGTTTTCTAAACCGATTCCCAAATCGGTTTCAAAAACTAGCCATTATATAATGGCTATGTTGCCATTTTTTGCCGTTGGAGGGGTTTTTTGACCTGTTTTGGTGTTTTTTGTCAATATACCTCCATTAGGTTAGTATATATATATATATATGTATTGGATGTTTTGGTTGAACCACAACTAATTAAAATGCTCTCTACTCTCAAAAATCACAAAATGCTCAATACTTTCGTTCTCTTAAAAAACTCTGAAATGGCTTCATCAAGTGCCACTACAAGAAATAAGGGCTATGGCGACGACATTTGTCGTCACGATAGGGTCGTTTTGTCGTCGCCATAGACCTAGTCGTCACAACCTTGTCGCTATAGCTTATTTCTGAGTCGTCGCCAAAACCTTTGTCGCCATAGAGGGCTATCGCGACGACAAGTTGTCGCCATAGAGGGTTATCGCGACGACAAGTTGTCGCCACAGAGTAGTCGGGAAAAAGATTTCACATTGTATTTAAACTAAAAAATAATCTTATTTTCAGTCTATGGCGACGACACGTCGCCGCCATAGGTCCAACTAAACTTTTTTAATAAAAAATTAAAATACTTTTTGAAAAAAACCCTATGGCGAGGACATGTCGTCGCCATAGACTTTCCTGTTTTAATTTTTAATTTATAAATTGTTTTTATATTTTTCAGATTTTTCCTAATATTTTAGGTTTCGAGAACATATTTATACACCAAATGAAAGCTAATATTACTAATTCCCAAAACAAAATCATTATACAATTCAAGTTATGTACACATACATTTAACATAATAACCAACATAAACATCTTTAAACTTTTACAAAACAAAAAACTTATAATTGTTGTCATCTTGATCATCTTCGTCGTCATTAGGATTTGATTCCTTTACTATTATCCATTCATCCGTTTCTACATTTCACGCATGTAGTCATAAGTGTATTTATTTTCCTCATCGTATGTAATGATAACCCACCTTATCATTCATAACAAGATATGCTTATTAATATCTTTATGAAAATTCGACAACATAACTATTGTAAAATGAAAAAAAAAACATTACGTCAAATTATAAATAAAAAAAGATAATTGTTTTAAGTTTCAATAAATCAACAATGCAAGTAATAATATCTAAATTTAGTCTATAAATGTGTTCAAGTGACTAACTTGATAATATCCCACTTTAAACTTGTAAGGCCCTGTTCCCGGGAACCCCACAGTCAGTTATTCACAGCAATTAAAAACATTAAACATTATAATTATACAAACTTAAGCAGCGGAAATAATTTATCAAAAACCATTCATTGCATTTAAACCACTGTGGTTGAGCAATACAACACTATTTAACCGGTTACAAAAGAATTGTTTTACTGTATTACAAAACAACAGCAACATAAAGTACGAATGGATGTCAGTCTTTTCCTGCCAAGTAGCTTCACCCTCGTGTCATCCTCAGCAATAATTACCTGCCAACTGAAAATGTATAAAAGTAGCGTTGCTAAGTGAGCTCTAATTTTAAAAGTAATAAAATACTCTCTGTAGGTATACATATGAAAATACTCTTTTTATGAAATTCCATCTCTTTATACGTGAGCAGGCATTAACTATACAATGAGGTAATACTTTATCTCTTTACTGTACGCCTTGTTTACACTGTATTCTGTTATATTTATCTTTCACTGTCTATGTGGACCAATGAGCAATACCCCAACTATATGCGCGATGGAAAACGGGTGATGGGCCATCTATATCCCTCGAAAGGTTCAACTGTATCCCTCGAAAGGGTTCTGTGTACTGTGTACAAGGCCGACCCAATCACCCAGGATACGCTACAAGGGTCCTGTCAACCTCAATTGATGTGCACAATAGGGTAGCTAACCCGCAACACAGTTGAGCTAACGACAACACGGTCGTGTCCCTCCTATGAGCTTGCAAGACTTGTTAACATTTTCATTAATGTTCCTCTTCTTTTCTTTATTGCTCTTTCAATTTATTATTATTAGATACTTTACGATAATAACATGCCACGTAAAGTCACATACTATAAGTAATAATAATAATAATAACAATCATAACAATAAGGAACATCATATATAATCATAACATGCATGGAACATCATCATTACTAAGCCCTAGTCAACTCTGGTCAAAACCCTAAAGCACAGACTCCTAGAAAACTCTGTAAAATTTTCTAAGTGTTAGGCGCATGGGAACTATTTAGGCGCATGAGCCCTGTTTGGGCGTTTTACCACTATGCAGGCGCATCAGCCAACACTTAATCATTTTATCACTTAGGCGCATGGGTACTATTTGTGCGTATGAACACTTAGACGCATGAGTAATTCAGACGCATGGACACTTAGGCGCATAAGCCACTTAGGCGCATGGGCACTATTAGGGCGCATGGCCCTACACTTGGTCGTCCGGTTAACATTTCTAGGCGCATGGGCCACTGTTCAGGCGCATGGGCTGTACTTAAACATTTCTAAGGTAATCTTAGGAGCATGGGCTACTGTTTAGGTGCATGGACTACACTTAAATCTTTCTAAGGCATTTTTAGACGTATGAACCTTCTATGTAACTTGTTCTTAGCATGTTTTCCTACCCATTCATCAAACCCATCTGTTCCAAGCTTAACATGACTATTCTAAGCATGGACAACCTATAAACATTCAAGAATTTAACATTTAACAAGCACGATACATACAGGTAACATACATAAACTTTGCAAAAACATTTTAATACATTTTCAACCCCAAAGATAGTTTAAAACAAGTAAGAACCGGGGTCTAGAACTCACCTGGTGCAACTTAGGTGTTTTCTTTCTTTCTAACCCGCTTGCAATGAGTTCAAACACCTAAAAAAACACCACAAACACACACACACGAGCACAAACACAACACATAAGCACATAAACACATAACCAGGATAAAACCCGTCATAAACATACGAAAACCTTGAATTCTTACCTTGAATTCACTTCTCTTCTTTTTTTCTTTAGCCGAGAGTTTCTCTGCTCTCTCTCTCTAAAACCGGGTGAAGATGATGATGTGAAGTGAGGGTGGGCGGCCATGCCCATGTTTACACCAACTTTTCAAAGATTTTGTCCTTTTTACACTTTTAGTCCCTCCACTTGGACTGAATTGCCTTTCTTTCTTTTATTCTTTATTTCTTGTGTTTTAAAAATAACCGGGTGTTACAAAACTAAATAATACTAAACCAACAAGGTACAGATATTATATTAAATTTAATTAAAATAGTAACAACATATGATCACATGATAAGAAGATATATAACATACAATAAAAATGAACGTTTTAATTTACCTAATCTTCTTTTACCCTCGATTTGATCCATCCAAACACTTTCCCATAATGTGTCATCCTTCACGTTGGTTGTTCCTTTAAACAATAACTAAAAGATGATTTATATATACACATAAACATGATATAAATATATATACAAGTTATAAAACACAAATGAAAGCCTAAAACATTTTCCAAAGCATAAATAAAATCCTATAACATGTTACAAAACATAATTTATCATATCATTCTACAACTCAACCAATAACCAAATCAAACAATTTATATAATTCTAACAACATAAATCAACTATAATTCAACTAAAGGATATCATACATACATAACTAAAGGATATCATTAACCAAATCAAAACAAGAACAAAATCAAACCAAAAATCAAATAGATCAAAATATTATCATATCATTCTACTAAACAAGAACCAAATCAATAATATTTTAATAACTAATGAGATAGATAATATACACACCTTAAAATCTTAACAAAAACGATGATAATGAGATGTTGTCGGTGACGGTGGTGGTGAGATAATAATGTAGTAGCCTAGAGAGACATAAATGGAGGTGGTGGTAGGAACAATGGTAGTGGTGCAACTTAAGATACTTTATTCTTGGTAGGGAGTGATGGGAGGGTAATGGGGGGTGATGGAAGTGGTGGTGGTAGTGGCAGTGGCTAGGAACGGTGGTAGTGGCTAGAAATGATGGTGGTGGTCGGATTTTGGTTGTTTTCGCTGAAGTTAAAAGGTTGGTTATGGGTGGGAATTGGGTTTGGGGAAGTTAAAGTGATAGGGTTGTAAACACTAGTTTAAAAGATATTGCATCCTATGGCGACGACATGTCGTCACCATAGGGTTTTTTTTTAATTTTTTTCTCAAATTAATGGCGGGATTGTCACGCGGCATATGTATATATCTATGGCGACGACATGAAACACCTATGGCGTCGCCATAGGGTGTTTTTTGATATTTTATATTTTTTATTATTATTAATAATGCTATTATTAAAGATATTATTAGTAGTAGTATTATTATTACTATTTTATTATAATTATTATTATGATGGTTATTATTATTACAATTACTGTGAATATGATTATGATTATTATTATTATTACTATTATAAACAAATCACCATATGTATAATAATACTTGTTCGTCTTACCTAATCTTTGACGTATATAATCAACCTTAATCATCATAACCGATCACGTTTGAGTATTTTTGACACTCTTTGATGATAATTAAGAATAAACAAACTTAATTTACCAGTAGTATGCCTAATTTTCTATAAATTATTATTAGTATGTATGATTCAACACCAATTATCATAATTGGATCATAGCTAGCATTTAACGTATGCAATTAACCCTAATCATCATAACTAAAAAAATTTTACCTTTTTACACTCATTATTGATAACTAAGTATAAATAAACTACCGTTAACAAGCATAATTTCATGTAAATTACTAACATTGTGTTTAATTTAACACCAATTATCATAATTGGATCATAGCTAACCATTGATATATGTAATCGGCCATAATCATCAGAACCTAAATTATTTGGCCTTGTTTAATTTAACACCAGTTATCATAACATAACTAAGTTTTAACATATGTAATCGGTCATAATCATCATACCCTAAACATTTGGTCTTATTTAACAGTCATTAATGATAGTTAAGCGTAAATAAAAAAATAACTTACTGTTAATAAGCATCATTTCCCACAAATTACCATCAAATTGTATAATTTAACATTTATCATCATAATTCAATCATAGCTAACTTTTTTATCAACCCTAATAAACATAACCAAACATATTTGAACTTTTTTGACACTCGTTGATGATAACTAAGCATAAACAAACTTAACACCATTAATAAGGATAATTTCCTGTAAATTACCAAGGTCATGTTTAATTTAACACCGATGATCATAATTGGATCATCACTAACTTTTGACAAATGTAATCGACGCCAATGATCATAATTAGATCATAGCTAACCTTAGGTCCACACATAATTTTTAAACTTTTAGCGTTATTTTAAATAAATCAAAATGTAAAAAAATAACCCTATGGCGACGACTTTCTACACCTATGGCGACGACTTCTTTTTGTCGCTATAGGTCACCCTAAGGCGACGACAAGTTGTCACCATCAGGCTAGAATTGTTGGATTCTATGTGCCCAAGACACATAGAATATTGATGCGGTTAGTACGTTATGATCCAAGTCGGGTTATACCCAATAACAAGCTTAGCAAACACCAATTAATATTCAATTGATGATATGATCATGTAATTGAATAATAACACCAAATTTAGAAAATGTGTTTTCTAAATTAGTTGCATATGAGATTAAACAATTTATATGGATTTTTTGTTTATATATATATATATATATATATATATATATATATATATATATATATATATATATATATTGTTTGTAATGTTATTTAAGTTATTTAAATAACATCAAATAATTAGTGAGTGTATATATGTTATTCTAATAAAAAGGTTTATTGAATGAACAAATTTTAAAAGGAGATGACTTGTTTAATGTGTTAATATTTTCCTTTTAAAATTTTGGGGGGGAAATCAAATGTGTGTAAAGGGATTCGGCCGCCCTTGGGCTTGCCATCCCCTTGAGTGCTTTTGACAACCTTGAAAACACACACACATTTGATACTAATTCACTCCATCTCACTCTCTCTCTCATACATGCAATAGAAGAACACAAGAAAGCTCTCATTGTTCTTGCAAAAGAATCGGCTAGAAGTTCCTTTCAGGAGAGTCTCCCTTTGGTTTTTGGTGTTCCATCCTAGCAACTAAGGTGTTTTGTGATAGTGCTTGGGGTATACTAGCTTGAGGACCTCCTCTTCTTGGAGTCTTGGCCGATTTTGACAACTCCATCTTCATCAATCCACGGTTTCAGCAGCCCTTTTGGAAGTATTGTTTTCAACTACTGAAAGGTAGAAATGCAGCTTGTTAATGGCTGTCTATTATGCTTGTTTTATGTGTTCATAGCTTGCTTATTCACATACTTAGATCCTTTGTTTTTGGGTTTGCTTTATACATTCAAATGGTCACCTAAAGAACATATTTTCAGCTTATAAGTAAGTCATTCCGCTGCGTTTTCAGTAAGTTTAATGGGTTAAACTTAGTTTTATGTTCTTGCAAACCCAACAATGGCATCAAGAGCTGGTTATGTGGATAACTTGCTTGTTCTTGTTCTTTAAAATCGGTTTTAGAAGGTTATTATCAACCTATTAGAGGCTGATTTTGGCTGATTTTGTAAACCCCAAGTCTTTCATAGTTATATCTTCATGCTTATGATTAAACTTTGAAAGATGGAAATGTCAATTGGTTGATATTTTTTGGATGTTGTTTGTTTGGACAAACAAACCCAAATTTTCAGCTTATGTTGGCTGAAAATTTTGGGTTTGATGTGTTAGGACCTGGTATTTGACCGAAATACCTAGAGATTAACGTGTAAACCAGATCAAATAGTGCGGAATCCTATTTGATTGGCGATCCAATCAGTGAGAACACACGAAGAATCAATCAAGAATTGAAATTAACGTTAGAAATCGATTGGGAATCGATCTAGTGTGTTCTATGAACTTGGAGAACGAATTGAGAGGTTTCTGGATGGCTAGGGTATGTCTGGAATCGTAATTAATGGAGAGTTTTTTTTTCATGAATTGAGTTGTATTTATAGGTTGGTATTATTCAATCGTGCGACTGAACCATTAGTCTGGTTCAGTCGTGTGATTGAACCATGCTGTTGATTCCATTCTGATTTTCACTAACCTTGTGTAATCATTCAAGCAATCACTAACCTAATTAACCAATTCAATGTCGACACATTAATGAAACATTAAACATTATAACTAACAAACTATCCATATCATTTCATTAATCATACCAAACAAGATCTATTACATCATATATCATGATCTAGGGACATACATGTATCAACAAACTCCCCCTTGAACCTAGATCTCTCTAATGTCTTGTTTTCTTCATTACCTCCTCATATTTCTTGTACTTGTTCTCTTTTGTGACTCCCGCGTGAATATCAAACGCGAAGCAAAGTCTTATGACATTTTGGAACTGGAGGGCCTGTACAATATCTTGCGTATCATAGAACAGAGGCCACTTGTAAAGTGTATAGACATCATTTTCCGACAAGTTGGTAAGCACATCGGATCGAATACTCTGATTTTATCCATTTGGCCCTCTTTATTTAGGACTATGACCGCTTCTGCTGTTCTCCAATCATAGTACCACCACTTAAAGTGTGGTGTGAAATCCTTTGTCATTTCCCGAAGTGGGATTCTTGACATTGTGCGCGGAGGATTCCACTTCAACACTATCTTTGGTTTTCCAGTAATGGCATCCATCTCAGACCTTCTAATATACCTTGTAGGTTGTTGAGGTCTGAAGTTAATCCACCTGGTGTGGTACTCTTTCTTTAGGGCGGCCTCAAACCAGCCTGACATCTTTCTCGGGTCAGCATACAACAACTTCAATTTGGCTAGCTGGTTTAGCTCAAAACCTGGTAAAGTCTTTAGATCATGTGGAAATCTAAAGTACTCTATGCCCTTCTCCCTCTTAACGGCATAAACGTTAAGATCATCAAAATATGCCCATGCGATAATCCTGCCTGACACCTTAAGATGTTTCTTGACTCTGTAGAGCTTGGTGTAGGCATCCCTCTTCGGTGCAGCACGTTGGGCTCTAACTTCTTTAAAACATTCTGCCCATTCAGCCTTACGGATATCAACATCATCCTTTTCGGCTTGGGCCATTCCCTCTGTCTTCTTTGACTCTTGCTCCATTTTGTCTAACATCAAATGCATCACCGACAAGGATTCACCCAGATTGGAAACCACATTGCCCTCATTGTCAGCATACTGAGGATAGTGCTCTGCAGTGACATCTTCTATCTCTATTTCATCAACGTCATTTAGCTCGTCATCACAGGTAGCATTACATGTCGGAGCATCTTTCACTATTTCATCAGGATTGAGCTTGAAATTTCTGCCAGTTGCTCGTTTGATAGATCGCGAATTATTTCCCCTTCTTCAGGGGTATAACTCACTGACCTTCTGACAATCCCTTGCAGATCAAGAACCATTGTGAGTTGAGACTTGACCTACTGAAGGGGAGCAATATCAAACTCATCTCTTTTGTAATTTGGATCTGTTTGATTACACATTTCACACTCAAATCATTAGTAATTTATCAAACGAAATGCATTAACTTAATATAAACATTTAATTCATGGTTTTTCAATACAGAATACAAAAGTAAATAAATACATAAACATCTACTATTTACTTTATCCTGAATACTCGGCTCATCACGTGAAGGTGCAGAAGCAGAAGCTGACTGATCTTGTCTGTTCTTTGATCTTTTCTCTTGCCCTGGAGCTGAGACAGATTCAGCTGCTTCTCCTCCGTCAGTGTCTTCATCTTCGTGCCATTCTTCAGTTTTCTCTTCGTCAGTTTCACTCTCATCATCATCATCATCATCATCATTTCTGTCCCCATCCCTTATCTTTAAGGGCTCCTCCTTCGATCCTTTCAGCTTTAGCAAAATGGTCTTTTTAGCCTTTTCCAACTCCTCTATCTTCTTCCCTGAGGTGACGTTTGAGCTTGGAGAATGGCTATCTCGTTGCTCTGGGCAGTCATCTGTCGGGCCTGTCTTTCTATCAGTTGAGCCTGCTCTGCAATTTGGTGAGTTTGTGCAGCAGTCAGGTCAGTAAGCTGGTGGATTTGGGAGGCATTTTCCTCATCGGCAGCCAGCAAACGCATTACCATTCTGTTTAGTGTCGACAACTGTTCTTCTACCGTAACTGTAGGTAGAGGTGATCTGTAAGTGAATGAGGGATAGGCTGAGGGCTCGGTTTGGTGGCTAGTGGTGGTGGTGGTGGCTGTGGTGAATATCGGGTCAGGTCGGGATTATAGTGGTGGTGAGTGAGGGGTGAATAATGTAATGGTGGCTAGGATCTGTATTGTGGTGGTAGGTCTGGTGGTGTCTGTGGTTGCTGTGGGGGCTGTGGTGGCTATGGTGGTGGATGGGGTGTCTGAAGAGGTGGTAGTGGTGGTGGTAGTGGCTGTAGTAGCTGAGGTAGTAGTGATGAAGGTCAAACGATGCTTCTTCTTTGGTTTCTGCCCATGGGGTTGAGCCATCCGTTTTCTCCTCGTCCCTTCGAGGTGGATGCTCCCCCTCCTACCCTTCCAATTGACCCTGGAGCATAGGTCGGGTCGGTCTCTGTCTCTCCAGAGTCTCTTGGGTGCTCACCAACCACCCGAAGCCCATGTACTGTGGGAACCACTTTCTTCCCACAGTCCTGGTGAGGGGCTCCTCATCAGACTCTTCTTCTTCTACTTCTGTTTCAAGGACAAAGTCATGATGAAAACCAGCTGACTTGGTAACTTCTGCAGCCGGGGCGGATGCTGGAGGCACGACATCAGACGTAGTGCCTCTCTGTGGAACGGCATATTGTCTCCGGCACCCCCACTATCATCATCATCTGAATCATCAGTAGGTAGGACAATTGGCTCTACGTCGGAGTCACTGTCCTCGTGACGCCATTAGCGTCTCCCCGGTGCCACATAACTTTCATTTGCTAAATGGCCAATCAGCCTCTTTGCCTGGGGCTTCATTTGCTTGCCCCGGTACACTACCATCCTACCCAAAGTAGTGTCATCCATAAGTTCCAAAGTCACTGCATCGTGACTTTCCTTGGGGAGCAGAGGCAGCTTCTCATTGAATATCATCTGAAGGAACCTTGGATACATACAAAAACCTTCTTTCCCTTTTGTTTCAATGTTCTCTACCAAATAAGCAAAGATCATATTAGAGAAGCTGAAAGGGTGGTTCAGCACCAGAGCCACGAAGGCATTTTGTATCTGATCTGATAGGTCATCGAAACCACCCCTTCTCGAAGCAATGCACTTAAGAATCACATGTGCCAGATATTTGTATTGTGGGCACAGTTGCTCTTATTTAGCACCCCCGAGTTAATGTCCCCCGCATACTTGATTCGGAGGAAACACCCTCTCACTGTCAAAGGATGTAACTTAGTGGGGTGAGTGGAGTCATCCCCAAACTCAAGGATTCTCTGGATGTCAGTAGCGGTAATGTCGATAGCTTGACCCATAATGGTGCTTCGGATGCTGTATGGCTCACGAGAGCGATCCACTGAGGCATTCTCCAGAATGCCTGATGTAGTGATTTGTAAGGTGTGCACGGTGTAGATATAGCCTTATGTATCCGTGAGCGTTTGAGGAAGGCTATAATCTCGGAGAACTTGGCCCCGTTTCGAGTGTGTGGTCCAAATGGACACATATGTGTGCTTTGGATTAAGAGACCATCTGTCAGTCATTTTTCCTGAAACACAAAACACATGATCATTAGTACATAATACATCAAATTCAGTTCTAAGTGTAGTGTTTCACTTCCTTCTGATTCATTCATGCGAATAATCATGCGACTGGAGTCATTCGGTTGTTCTTAAGTACGACTGAGTTCATTCGGTTGATGGACATGCGATTGAGTTCAATCTGCCGACTGAGTCTTCGATTGGTTCAGTCGGCCGACTGAACTCATTCGGGTGGTTCATTCGGCCGAATGACCCAATCGCAAGGTTCAATCGTGCGATTGGATTTCATTCGAACGACCAGTCACTTGCCCCACTGTTCGATCGCCTGTGGGTCGAATCTTGACCAATTTAAGTCATTTAACAGTGTTTAATGGTCCATTAGACTCGCCTACTTGTCACTAATAACCTATTAAACTTAATTTTAACATTTTGCTTAGTTTACGTAGGTGATTAGGTCATTTCACAGTTTGGTTCTTGATTCAATCGAGTGTCTCTAATGTAGGTTCTTTAATCTTCTGATTTTGGTAAGATTCAAGAGTAATGTACCTGTAAAATCGTCACTCAAATGTAAGAAACTCAACAACAATGTAAGTCAGGATCTGTAGCAATTTTTGGCAGAGTAACGGGAAGAATGCGATTTGAGTGCGATTTTGGTGTGATGAGGAACATGCGATCGACTGAGGCCCTTAAATACTGAACTTAAGTTCAATCGGCCGACTGGCCTCATTCGCTCAGTTCATTCGGGCGACTGAGTCTCAGTCGTACGATTGGCCAAGTCAATCGCATTCAGTCGGCCGACTTAGTCTCAGTCGGTCGACTTCCTCATTCGGTCTCTTTCATTCGCATCTTCAGTTGACCGACTGAGCCTTAGTCGGTCGACTGCTTCATTCTCCCCCTACTATTCGGTCGATGGATTATCTCATGTCCATTCGGCCGATTGGGAGCCATTCGCATAGTTGGTCCATAACCATGATCCAATCGTGCGAATGGGTCACACTTAGTAAGTTTACAGTCATTTTGAAATTTTACTTTTAAGACCCTTTTAACTTTTGACAATAACATTATACTCTTACCCAATTCAGTCACCTCAGACGAGACTCTTTTAAAACACGTTGTCACCTCTGACGTGACTCTTAAACTTTGAAAAACATGTGGCCATGTCAGACATGACCCTTTTCGGTGAGTTATTCCATTCTGATTTTCCTGATGTAGCCGACAGACAACACACTAAAAGATTAAACTAGACACTTAAACTAAATACACAAATAAAATTTGTTTTTGGACTTTTTGTGAGAGATAACCCTAAGATGGAAATCTACGGGATTTGGTCCGGAATCGAAAGCTTCATTAGATTGACCACACCTGGACCAATTCAATTTTGGAATCATACAGGAACAAATCATTTGGGACTTGTTATCAAAATCTTTTGATGCTCAATTCTTGGTGTTCATCCAGAGTCATCAGCAGCTTTAGGGAATCATACTAGAACCTTAGATTACCACATTGATTTGAACTTTCAAGAATTGCAGCCACAATGATTGTCATATGTTTGTCCCCTTAATCCATACACAGACTCTTGACTCAAACCGTGATTGTATTTGGTTTATTTAATTCAACAAATTGTGGATCCCACACTTATGTAATCAACATCCCTCAGGACTTTTGACGGTCTAACGGGTATTGTTACAAAAGAGACTATCTAGATCTTTCATAGAGAACCAGTCCTCAGGTCAGTGCCATCGCACAGCAAAGAGGCGGCAAACACAATGAATTCAGAATATCTAGTTATGCTTATCCCATTAGTCAGTGCCTCGCACAGCGAGAGGCACACAACCTATCTCCTTGTTAAGCAGCTTTATTTTGCACCAAATTCACCAACAACATAGTCATTATCTTTGATAGCATTTTTCTTTTTCATTTTTTCTTGCTTGCTCTAGTTATGGTCACCGCACACTTGTGGCTTTTAACAAGCTCATTACCCCTTATGGAATATTATTGATTGTGTAACCGTGATAAGATGGAAGCCCACAGTCATTGAACACTTAGTTTGATCATGACATCACCAGTCCGGTCTAATCTCTATTGTTTTGAATCTACCGACATACATTATGGTCTACCACCTCTAGGTCTACGCTCATTGGGTTCCCTTAGGAGGTACATTTTTCTATCATCTTCCTTTTAGGATCTCAGCCTCTTGGTTTAATCGATTGAACAGATATAGCAGCGGAATAGCTCAGAATTAGACAAATTCAAGCAAGAACATTCGATATAAAGCGATAAAAGATTTTGTTATAGAGAGAGAAATATCCGACAAAAGGAATATTGCATTAAGATTGTCGGCCTCAATGGCACGATTACAGGTGAGTCATCCTTCCTTATAAAGAAAGAGTGACGTAGGCTGATGTCACTTGAAAGTGACATGTAACCGTTTTATAACTACTGATGTTTAACAACTACTGAAGATGTCAACAACTGACATCTTCTTACAAATGTTCCTAAGTGTTAAACATCTTATTTACAACTACTGAAAAACATAAAACTACTGATACTACAACAACTGAAGAACAACCTCTTCAGTTGTTTACAAGTACTGAAAGGAAAAAGAAAACTACTGATAGAAAAAAACATCACAACAACTGAAGAAGCCCTCTTCAGCTGTTGTCATCAGCTGTTAGCATCAGCTGATGTCTTCAGTACTTGAACATCAGACTTTGTCTTTCAGCTGTTGATCTTCAGTCTTTGTCTTCAGTACTTGTTGAAGTCTTCAGACTTTAGATCTTCAGCTGTTGTCTCAGTCTTTGTCTTCAGTACTTCAGAATACTTCAGCAGTTGTATTCTTCAGACTTTGTAGAACAGCTGATCAGGTCTTCTTCAGCTGTTGTGATGTCCTGTGGGACTTAGAGGTTTCTCTGATCAGGCTCATTGGTTCTTTTGGTCCAACAAACTCCCCCTGAACCAATGCAGCCAAAACCTCTAAGTTATTGACGAGTCCCACTTATTTTGGCAGATAGATTGGTCTTTTTATCCTCTTGATCAGATGAGAAGTGACCCTTTTTCAGCACCGGCCTGGGAAAGTCTCTGATGATCTGTTTTGCATGATATGGTTGGGAGCTCTGTATTGGGGACTTGGACACTGAGCTGTTACCCCAACCATGAGATCTACTTCCCGTGTATCAGCCTATAGGATTCCCTGGTGTAAGCCCTTAGAAACATGATCTGCTCATCCATTGTCAGCACCTCGGGCACACCATCAAATAATCCTTCTCGGCCATACACTTCAGATATGTACTTGGCCTGTTTTCCATTCTTGAGCTCAACCGTGGTTATTTGTCTGTAAGCAAACTCATCTGGATGAGTCCCTTCTAAGAGCAGGTTGAGCTCATCTTGTTTGAAGTTTTCAAGTCTTTTGTAAACCAATCCCTTCTTTATAATTTTATTCTCCAACATCTTTTGGGTGGTTGTTTGGCTTCATAGGCTTTCTTGAACTCTTCTACAATTTCCCAAGGGGACACTACAAGAACCACAGTGATGTCTTCGTCGACAACCCTCTTCACTTGGCCCTTGTATTTTGAAGGAATTTCTTTCTTGACAATCCTGTGTGCCACCCTAGGATCAGGCCATATCCTTACTTTTTCCCTTTGGTATTGAAAGGTATTAGCAAGGGTGTACAATCTTAGACTTCTTTCTTCATGCTAATCATTGAAGAGGATGTGGCATATGCTTTGTCAATGCTTTTCAGCATTTCCTCATCATGTCTTTGCATCTGTTCCTCTTCAATCTTTATCATCACATCATGCATTTGAGAAGCAGGAGTGATGGACATTGGATTAGCCTTAGGCAAAGTGATAACTGCAGAGAGTGGCAGTCTGTCTTCATCCTCCTCTTCTTCTTCATCAGCCTCAGTACCTTTCTTTTCTTTTGTCTAGGTACATCACTGGCAGTGGGTTTTGGGGGTAAAGGATTTGGTTTTGTGGGTTGGATTTGGTTTAGAGGGTAAAGGGTTGTTTTAGTGGGTTGTGGAGGTAGTGATTTTGAGGATAGAGGCTTTTCAGACTGTTTTAGCATTTTGGCTGTAAGGGAGGCTTTAGTAAATTTTGTCAGTTCTTTTCGGTTCCCAACCCAGCTTCATTTAATGCCTCAATCACTAAACCTTGGAGTATGCTTCAGACGAACAAATCTTGGTGGTTATTGCCAAGATGTTGTCCCTGGTCCAGGCCCTTATTTCTATCAGAGATCTTCCCAAGTATTTGCTATAAATCTAATCATTATCTCCAGCCTTTCTCTTTCTAAGGCATCATAACTAGCCCATCTTGAGTTGATCTCCTCTGTCTCCAACCTTCTGATCTCGGAGTCTAGTTGTTGGATGTCAAAACCTGCCTATATAACTGATCAATGATTTTATCCATTGAACGGTTATGGTTGGCATCAGCTTCTTTCACCATATCATTCAGCTCCTTCTCCTTCTCAGACTCTCCTTTCCTCTTTTGATATGTGACATGAAAGTCTTTTTGACTTTCATTCACTTCAGCTCTCTTCTCACTCTCCTTCTCCTTCTCATGATCAAACTCAGTCTCCTCCACACTTATAACAGCCATTCTCATTTACCTTCTCTGATTCTTTCTCCTTCTCCCCATCTGTCCTCTTCCTTTTTCCTTTAACTGACTGACTCTCCCCCTTTTTGGTTGCATTGGGTGCAAGGGTTTGAGCAGTAGAAAGGATTTGTCACCAACTCCTCCACCAGGGGTTGTATTATTGTAGGAAGCCTCTCATCAATGGCTTTGATCACTATATCTGTGATCATGGGAGTGATGAGAGGTAGGGATTTTGAAGGTTAGCAACTGATTGATCAGGATGGTTCTGTTCCTGAGAATCAGTGCCAAAAGCAGAGGCTGGTGGCTTGGAAGTATATATTGGCTCAGTGTTTAGGGGACCTTCAGAAGAAGGTGCCATCTGTGGGTGTATTGTGGTGGCAGATGGACTTTCATCCTGAGACATCTTGGCCAGCAGCTCTTTGAGTCTGCTAACCTCATCCTCTAGGATGGTGTTTTGAGCAACTACATCATAGAAGAAGCTCAGGTCATCATCAGTTGATACTAAATCCCCTGACTCTTTGGTTCTGGGACTTCCCCCAGCCTCAGGACTATGTCCTTCATCAGCTGTTGCCGCTGGTGAGGTCTTAGAGATGTTACCAACTGCATCCTGGTCATTTGCTGAGTCAGGGGCAGTGGCAGCCTCACCAGAAGTTCGCACCTCCTTGTCTACACCAGGAGATGGAACATGATAACCCCTGTGCTGTGGGTTGACAGAAGCATTGTGATCCTCCCCCTCAGGTGTTGAGGTTATCCCAGTAGTGATTGGTGTCTGGGTGGGGGGTGAGGAATGCAACTGCGTCAGCACTTTTGCAACAATTATTGTAGGGCTTTGAGGGGCGGTTGCATCAGGAGAGGGTGTGGAAGCAGTGTGCACCCGGGACGAGTGGTGCTCTTCAATGGTAATCCCCTCAAGTGAGGAGGATCCCAGCAGTGTGGCTTCCCTTTGAGTGGTTGCATCAGGTTCCTTTTGAGAGGAAACCCCTGAGCGGCTTCGGTGGTGGAGTCATAGTCTCTACTGGGGGTTATTTCCAGTAGAGATAACCTGCTTTGGTGCAGCAGAGCATCCTCAGGGGACTCAACTCCCTGAGTAGCCTTCTTAGGCTTCTTCTTTGTGGGTTTGGAGGGGACTTTGGATGTGGAAGTGGAGGCTGTGGGTTCCAGCTGCGTGGGTTTGCGCAGCTTGGCAGCCTGTTTAAGAGTTTGGTCAGTGTTGTGTCGGGAGTATACCTCCGGCAATACAGCCAAAGCAGGGACTCCCAGACCAACTAGTCCCTCAGCATAAAGCTGATTCTCTATTATGGCCATTATAAACCGAGGATATAGTATCCAACGGTTAGAAAGTGGTTTTGTGGCCATATCCTTGATTTCAAGAAAAATTATTTCAGAAAAGTTTAGTGGTTCTTGTTCAAGGATAGAGAACAGTACCTGTTGCCATCTGGAAGACAGTTGATCCCAAGAAGAAGTCTTCGAGGCCAGGCAAACATTTACCATATGAAATATCAATCGTTCAGCATCTGGAAAATGTTTCTTCAGGATGTCGAAGCACTAAGATCGCCTTGATATCCATGTTGTCCAAATGAAAGATCAAGTTGGCGCTTAGGATATCCAACAGGGTAGGCAGCATCATCTAATAGTAATATCTGGCGGATGGTAGCAGTAGAGATGACCACCTTATGAGAGTTGATGGACGAATGGATAGATTCTCCATTAACAGTTGCATTCGTCCAAAACTGATGTAGCGAATCGGCATAAATGATTGGATTTAGAGGAAGGCCGTTTTCAGTGGTGATTGGACCATAAGATCTATAGCATTATCGAATTTGGTCCAGAAGGGCGATTTAGTGAGGTACGCGACACAGTTGTGTCGAGGCTTGAGTTGCATGGTCGCCATTAATGAAGGTGAAAGATTTTCAGAGCTTTTGAAATTTTAGGTCGTGAAAGAATGAAAAACTCTGAAAGAGGGATCAGATATATATAGGGTACGGGTTATGAAACGACTGAAGGTTTTGGTGTTAGTCATCAGTATTTGAAACAACTGATGACGTGGTATTAACTTTCAGAGGTTTGAAACGACTGATGGTATTGGTGTGGTCAGCAGTTATAAAACAACTGAAGACATGGTGTTTACAATCAGACGTTGAAACAACTGAAGTCTCTGATTTAGGCATCAGTAGTTTTAAAAACTACTGAAGACAAGTTGGACTTCAGATGTTGAAACAACTGAGGACTTGGTATTAGTCATCAGTAGTTGTGAAACTACTGAAGACCCTGGTTGTGCCATCAGTTGTTGTAAACAACTGAAGACTTGGTGTTAGTCATCAGTAGTTGTGAAACTACTGAAGACATGGTATTGCTTCAGTTGTTTATGAAGAAACAGCAGTTTGTGAACTACTGAAGAGAGAGTACTCATCAGTAGTTGTCGTCAATTCATAGCCTTTCAGCTGTTTCATACTGTCCTCAACACTTACTCATCAGCCTTTTTGCTGTTTTCAGTTGTTTCATAGGACATCAGTACTTATCTGTTTCTACTGATTTCAGTAGTTGTAACTACATCAGTAGTTTAGAACAGATAAAGTACAGTACTTAAAGCATTTAGCCTTCAGTAGTTATAAAAACTACTGAGGGTAAAATAACTCATCAGTACTTATATGTGACATGGTTACCAATGATCATCAGTAATTACTGAGATCATCAGTAGTTGTCACTTATTCTAGCTGCAGCATACCAAGCCTTAACACCAGGTTGTGGAAAGTTGAACTATCCAAAGGCTTAGTAAAAATGTCTGCAAGCTCATCAGCACTAGGCACAAACATAGGATTAATTAGACCCTTTTCAAAACAATCTCTTATAAAATGATGTCTAATTTCTATATGTTTGGTCCTAGAGTGCTGGACTGGATTTTTGACAATGCAAAGAGCTGAAGCACTATCCATTAATAATGGAGTCTTAGTCTCTGTAATGCCATAATCCAAAAGTTGATTCTGAAGCCAGAGTACTTGGGATGTACAACTTGCAGCAGCAATGTACTCGGCTTCAGCAGTGGATGTAGCAACAGATGTTTGTTTCTTACTCTGCCAAGAAATCAAACAGTTGCCTAGGAATTGACATCCACCAGAAGTTGATTTCCTGGTCAACTTACCCCTGCATAGTCACTATCAGAGAAAGCAACTAATTTGCAAGAATGTCCAGTGGAATACCATAAGCCTAGAGATTGTGTACCTTGCAGATATCTAAAGATCCTCTTGACTGCAATCAGATGAGACTCCTTAGGTGCAGCCTGAAATCTAGCACAAACACATGTAGCAAACATAATATCTGGTCTAGAAGCTGTTAAATACATCAAGGAACCAATCATACATCTGTAAAGAGTTTCATCAACATCTTTACCTTTCTGATCAACATCCAATTGTGTGGTGTTGCACATGGGAGTAGAACAGGGTTTACAGTTTTGTAAATCAAACTTATTCAAAAGATCTTTTGTGTATTTAGACTGATGAATGAAAATTCCATCAGCTTTTTGTTTGATTTGCAAACCTAGAAAGAACTGTAATTCTCCCATTGCACTCATTTCAAACTTCTGTTGCATTAAGTTTTGGAATTCCTCACACAATTGGGGATCAGAGGATGCAAATATAATATCATCAACATAAATTTGAACAAGTAGCTTATGCTGATCCACCTTCTTAATAAATAAAGTTTTATCTATGGAGCCTCTAGTGAAATTATTCTGTAGAAGAAAGTTTGATAAGGTCTCATACCAGGCTCTAGGTGCTTGTTTCAACCCATAAAGAGCTTTATCAAGCTTATATACCCATTCTGGGTGCTTATTATCCTCAAAGCCTGGTGGTTGACACACATAAACTTCTTCTTTTATGTTACCATATAGAAAAGCACTTTTGACATCCATTTGAAAAACTTTAAGATTGTGGAGTGCAGCATAGGCTAAAAACAATCTAATTGCCTCCAGTCTGGCTACAGGGGCAAAGGTTTCATCATAATCAATACCTTCTTCTTGTGCAAACCCCTGCACAACCAGTCTGGCCTTGTTCTTAACAATTAGCCCATTTTCATCAGTTTTATTCCTAAACACCCATTTAGTGCCTATTGCACACTTACCTGGGGGTAGAGGAACAAGCTCCCACACTTGCTGTTTTTTGAACTGAAGAAGCTCAAGCTGCATGGCTTCAACCCATCCATTGTCTCTCAAAGCTACATGATAGTTCTTTGGCTCTAGCTGACTGATGAAGAGAGCATAGAAGCAGAAATTGGACAACTGGCTTCTGGTTGAAACACCAGCATTGATATCACCAAGGATTTGAGACATTGGGTGATTTTTCAGCTCTTGGTAAACAATCAAATCTGTGCAAGTGTTTGTAGGACCTTCAGCAGCAGCAGATGTTGATGCAGATTCTTGAAACCATGAAGATGGTGGCAACTCAAATGAAGTTGAGGATGCAGAAATCTCATCAGCATTTGTTGTGGATGGTGCTGCTGGAGCTACAGGAGCATCAGGTTTAGAGGACTCAGGCAGTTGGTCACTAAACCTGAAGAGGTGATTACTACTATCATCATCATCTTCAGTAGTAACACCAGGTGGTGAACTGTTGACAGGAGCAACAGCAGAGATTGATAAGGAACATATTGCAGTATGTCCAAATCAAAGAGCTCCACAGGGCTTTGTGGAATCTTGTCCTTTGGAGATTCATTGAACTTGACATGTAGAGTCTCTTCAACCATCTTTGTTCTGCAGTTGAAGACTCTGTATGCCTTGCAAGTTGATGAATACCAACAAAGTACCCTGCATCCACCTTAGGATCAAATTTCTGGAGCTGATCCTTTGTGTTGAGAATGAAACAGGGACACCCAAATGCTCTAAAGAATGAAATGAGAGGGCCAAATGATGTAGAACTTCATATGGAGTCTTCATCAACCTCTGATTTATTAGCACTCTATTCTGCACATAGCATGCTGTGTTGACAGCTTCAGCCCAAAAGGTCAATGGCAGTCCAGAATCAGCCAACATAGACCTTGCAGCTTCAATGAGGGTCCTGTTCTTTCTCTCCACAACTCCATTCTGTTCAGGAGTTCTTGGAATACTAAACTGCCTCTTTATTCCCTTGGAAAGGTAGAACTCATCAAGTGTATTGTTCCTGAATTCTGTTCCATTGTCACTTCTAATACACTTGACTGAGAGGGAATACTGCTTCTCAGCATACAACACAAAGTTTATGATCTTCTGTGCAGCTTCATCCTTTGAATGTAGAAAGAAAGTCCATACAAATCTGGAGTAATCATCATCCACAATTACACAGTATTTTTCTTCTGTGCCATGCTCATCACTCTCACAGGACCAAAGAGATCCATGTGAAGAAGTTGTAAGCAGGCAGTGGACTTTGGTTCTTCAATAGGTGGAATGAAACCTTGTGCTGTTTTCCTTTCAAACAAGCAGTGCAGTTGTTTTCACACTTGAACTCCTTCATAGGCATTCCCCTTACTAAACTGATCATGTTCATTTGAAGTTAACATGTCCCAGCCTTCTATGCCATAGATTAGATTCTTGAGGAGAGGCCTTGGAAAATAGGCAAGGATGGCCTTTGAGATCTATTTTCTTGGAAAGATCTAAGGCATACACTCTTCCTGTCCTGTTGGCCTTCAGGAGAGTGTGAGCATCCAATACCTTGTCAATCAAACTCAGAACTTTGGATGACAGAATCCTGCAGTTCTGGCTTGTGAAAAGGGCAACATGGCCTTTGTCACACATTGACTGACACTCAAGAGGTTATACTTGAGATTTTCCACATGGTTGACATCATCAAACCTTATTTCCCCATTGGAAACAAAGCCCTTCCCGATGATGTAACCTCTTGCATCATTGCCAAAGGAAACAAAACCCTTCCTTCCTGGAGAGTAGTCATTAAGAAGTGAGTTGTTCCCAGTCATATGCATAGATCCCCCACTGTCTACATACCAGATGCTACTTTGGCATGTTGAAGAAACCTGCATTAATAAACAATCAGTTAGTTTTGGAGACCCAAACCTTTTTGGTTTTGGGCCTGGTCTCATCAATAGATGGTAAACTAACAGGTTTATTGGGCACAATAGCTTGAGGTGAAGGAGATGGTGTAGAAGAGGAATCCTTTGGCTTGGATCTCCTTTTCTGGGTTTCAACACAGGGCCATCAAGTTGGTTAACTCTTCCCAACAGATGTTGAACCATCATTACCAGCTGTGTCTGATTCTGGGAAAGAGCTTTCAGCTCTTCAGACACATTGGTATTGGTGTTTGATGATGAGTTCTTGTGTTGCACACCATCTTCTTTTGAGCAACCTCAGCTGTTGCCTGTTGCACTCCTTCCCTTTTAGATTTCTTTTTGGACATAGGAGTAACAGGATTTGATGCTGCTGGTACAAACTTGGACTCAAACTCAGTTTTCATTTTAGCCAAGTTTTCTTTAATTTTCTCCTTTTGTTTGAGTTTGGATCCCTTTTTGTACCAACAATCATCTGTGAGATGATTGAATAGACCACATATTTCACATGGTTTCTTCTTCATCTTCTGTTGATCATCAACTGAAGAAGATGAAACTACTGAAGACTTGCTCTTCAGCAGTTTAGAAGCACTTTTTGCCTTCTTGTCAACTTCCTTAGTAGGCTTCAAATCCTTCCTACTGACAGTTTTCTTCTCTTTAGTGCTGTCAGTTATTGGGATTTGAACTCCAGATGTTATCCCCTGCTCTCCAGTACCCTCAGTACTTCTAGGGATAACACTTGGGTTGATCAACTCATTGATCATGTGAGTGTCAGCAGTTGAACCATCAATATCAGCTGATAGGTTCACAGAGGGATTACTACTGACTTCAACTACTGATGGTGCTTTATCAAGTAGTGAATCACATGATGAGGTGGATTGGTCATTACTTTCTCCATCAGATTCTACTCCTGCTCTTGAAGCAAAATCTGTAGGAGGAGCAGTGTGATTATAACCAATTCCAAACTTCACATTGGAAGCTGTTTGCTTACTAAGAAGCATTTCAAAGCCCTTGCAAGATTGTACCCATCGATCACACTCTACTTGGGTGACAGCAAGAGTATCTTTGAGGTCTTTGTACTTCTCTAAGAGTACATCCTCCCTAGCCTTATCATCAGAAATTTGGCATTTTAATTTATAAATCTCATCAGTTTTCTCTTTCAGCACAGACTCAAACTCAGCTTTATTTTTGGAAATTATTTGTTCTAGCTCTACATTTTTATTGATTAAAGCCACATTTGCTTCTCTAATAGAGGCAAATGCTGCTATGCAAGTTTCAGAACATAATTTGGCCTTAGCCTCAGAGGATACCTGTGATACCTGTGTTGAAGAGGTACTTGAGGATGATCCATCAGAGGATTCCAAAGTCATGAGAGCTAGATTTCCAAAAGGATGCTCACCACCATGTTGACCAGCACCTGAGAACAGTTGTTCATTACCAGACACATCATCTGGTAAGCTGCTCCAGTCAACAACTCCTGGTGTGAAGAAGCTGTGTTGTTGAAGTTGATTAGGTTGATGAGATTGGGATGGTTGAGGCTCAGGGAGTGCATGTGGTTGCTGAGCAGTGGGTGCTTGAACCTGGCCTGGTTGTGGCATGTAATAGCAGGGGTATGGATATGGCATTGGCCCCTGTGGAACAAAATATGCAGGAGATTGTGGTTGATGATGATAACCAGAATTGACAGTTGTTGCCCTCTGTTTTGTTGACTATTGCCAGGGAAAGTCACAAAAGGTGCAGGAGAGTTAGATCCAGATGATCTACATTCTCTTGCAAAGTGTCCAAGCCTGTGGCATTTATGGCACTTCAACTTACTCTTGTCAAAACCAACTTTGGTTTTGCCAGAGAGTCCTGGGAATTTCCTTCCAGTTCTTTTGTAGAACTTCTGAGATCTGATATTTATCAAGGCCATTTGGCTCAAAACCATCTCTTCTAAGTCATCATCAGCAATCCCCTTGAGATCATCCATGATGAAACATAGATTGTCACTATTACTACCAGCAGAATAACTATCAACACTCACAAAGGCAGGCTCAGAAGTGTTTGTAGAGAAATCAATATGCTCATCATACTGGCTTTCAGATGACGCATATTCTGACTCTTGATGTCCAATCAGGGCAGTGTTCCCTTGGACAAAATCCTCAGTAAGCTTGCCAGATGAACCAATTTCCTTTTCTGCTCTATCTCTCTCTCGAATGTAAGCAGTTTCCCATGAAGTTGGGTGAGAGATAGGCGATCAACATCAGCATTTGAGCGTAGAACAATGGTATATGTGTTCCATCTCTCAGGCAGTGATCTTAGGAATCTATGGTTCATCTGACTCCTGGTATATTCATGTTTAACCATTTTCAATTCAGAGATTAAACATGAAAACCGCTCAAATTGTTGAGTCAGAGTCTCACCCTTTCTATGAGAGAAAGTCTCATATTGTTGGGCGAGGATTTCCCTGTTGTTTGCTAAAACCTCATCAGTACCACCAAATTGTTCTTTGATGGCTTTCCAGAGGTCATGAGCAGACTCACAATGCAGAAGCCCAGAGTAAATCTCATTAGGAATAGCCATAGCCAAAATTCCATGGGCTTTTGCATCGATTTCAAACAACTTCTTGTCCTCATCGGAGTATTGCTCCTTCTTCTTTGGAACCAACTGGTTTGTTTCCGGATCATTCACCATTGGCTTATGTGGTCCATGTACCACAGATGTCCAACAACCTGAGCTATTGACAGACAGGTGATGGAGCAATCTTCTCTGCCAAATGTTATACTCATTCCTCACCAAGATCGGAGGCTTGGTAGAGGATCCAGTATTGAAAGGATCATTCGAAGAAGTAGTCATTGTGAAAATCAGACAGATTCAAGTAAAATCACAATAAATTTAGCTCAAACCACACAGAACCTCAAATAAAACGGCCAGAAGCGATACACTCTCAATCTCTATAACAGATCCTTGCGAATTTGCTAATTCGATCAAACTTAGAGCGATTGAACAGTTTCAATGATCAATTGTTAGATCGATCAATGATTAACCTGCTCTGATACCATTTGTTAGGATCTCAGCCTTTGGTTTAATCGATTGAACAGATATAGCAGCGGAATAGCTCAGAATTAGACAAATTCAAGCAAGAACATTCGATATAAAGCGATAAAAGAATTTTGTTATAGAGAGAGAAATATCCGACAAAAGGAATATTGCATTAAGATTGTCGGCCTCAATGGCACGATTACAGGTGAGTCATCCTTCCTTATAAAGGAAAGAGTGACGTAGGCTGATGTCACTTGAAAGTGACATGTAACCGTTTTATAACTACTGATGTTTAACAACTACTGAAGATGTCAACAACTGACATCTTCTTACAAATGTTCCTAAGTGTTAAACATCTTATTTACAACTACTGAAAAACATAAAACTACTGATACTACAACAACTGAAGAACAACCTCTTCAGTTGTTTACAAGTACTGAAAGGAAAGAAAACTACTGATGAGAAAAACCATCACAACAACTGAAGAAGCCCTCTTCAGCTGTTGTCATCAGCTGTTAGCATCAGCTGATGTCTTCAGTACTTGAACATCAGACTTTGTCTTTCAGCTGTTGATCTTCAGTCTTTGTCTTCAGTACTTGTTGAAGTCTTCAGACTTTAGATCTTCAGCTGTTGTCTCAGTCTTTGTCTTCAGTACTTCAGAATACTTCAGCAGTTGTATTCTTCAGACTTTGTAGAACAGCTGATCAGGTCTTCTTCAGCTGTTGTGATGTCCTGTGGGACTTAGGGTTTCTCTGATCAGGCTCATTGGTTCTTTTGGTCCAACATCTTCCCTTTTATTTGCTAGACTACACGACTTATACTTTGAATTTATTCAATCTTTTCTAAATTAGATTTAGTCCCTGCTGACTTGATTCCTGTGTACTATCATATTCCAAAGGGTTTGAATCGGTATCACAGATACGATCTACTTGTATCAGCTTTCCACTCCTTCTCCTCGTTTTCCCTTTTTTTTTAATGTTGCCTTGCTGACATTTTCTCCCCCTAAATACAAACTCAAACCGGTTTAATTATTTTAGGATTTTAATAAACAACAAAATCACATGGTTTTATTTTAAACAGCTCAAAATAAACAAATAAAAAAAATAACAACAAAATTAACTAACTACATCGGACTACACATGATCATCATCAGGAATAACATCACTTCTCTTTTAACGTCGTTGACCTCTAGCATATATTGAAACGGGTTTATCAAGTGGTTTTAGTATTAGGTCAGCGCGTTGAAAATCATTATTAATTTTAACCACATCAATAAGTTCTTTTCGAACAGTATCGTACATGCATGATATTTAATACCGATATGTTTGGTCTTAGATGTTGGACCGATTTTAGTTACTGCAATTGCACAGAGTTATCTACAAAATAGAGTAGAAGGAACGTTTAAACCGTAATCCCGCATTTGCTGGTGAATCCAGATGATTTGTGAACAGCAACTTCAGCAGCAACATATTCGGCTTCACAGGTTGACATGCAACCGATGTCTGCTTCTTACACTGCCAGGTATTAATCTTCTCCCAAAGAATTGACACCCTGCTGATGTAGACTTGTAGTTCATCTTGCAGCCTCCCGCAGTCCGAGTCACTATACGCCGTGAGCTCAAAATCATCATCATGAGGATACCACAACCCCAGTGTGGGTGTACCCTTTAGATAGCGAAAAATCCTTTTGACCCCGATCAGATGATTGAGCTTAGGTTTAGCCTGATATCTGAACATAACATGTTGCATACATGATATCAGGTCTAGAGGCAGTGAGATACATGAGGGATCCAATCATTCCTCGGTACATCGTGGCATCCACCAGATCTCCATTTTCATCAGGGGCTATGTCGTGATTCGTAGCCAGTGGAGTACCTGCAGCAGATGCATTCTCCATGTCAAACGTTTGAGAATGTCGCTTACGTACTTGGTCTGATGTAGAAAATCCCATGGTGTTTGATCCACCTGTAGCCCGAGAAAGAACTTCATCTCCCCCATAGCACTCATCTCAAACTCTTTCTGCATAACTGCTTCAAACTCTTTGCATAACTCTTCTTTTTGAACCAAAATTATGTCATCAACATAGATTTGTACAGTAGTAGGTCGCCATCTTTTCTTTAATGATAGCGTGCAGTCAATGACTCCCCTGCGAAAGCCGTGTTTCACAGATGAGTCGAGAGTTTCTCATACCAAGCTCTTGGAGCTTGATGAAGCCCGTATAAAGCCTTGTCGAGCTTGTAGACTCTATCCCGATGATAAGGATCTTCAAATCCCTCGTTGACTGACATAAACTGTTTCTCTAATTTCCCCATGAAGAATGCACTCTTCACATCTAATTGATAGACTTTAATCTTCATGTACGATGCATAGGCAAGAAGATACGAATGGCTTCCATCCTTGCCACGGGTGCAAACACCTCATTGTAATCAATTCCCTCGACTTGGCGAAATCCCTGAACAACCAGTCGAGCCTTGTTCCTGATAATGACCCCTTGGTCATCTTTCTTGCATTTTAAAACCCATTTGGTGCCAATGACCTTAGCACCTTTAGGTCTATCACCAAGACCATACACCTAACTTCTTGAACTGAAGAAGTTCTTCTTGCATTGCACTCACCCATGCCTCATCATTTAGTGCTTCACTGACATATTTTGGCTCAACCTGTGAGACAAAACACCAATAGGCACCATCATGAATATATCCCTTTTCCATAACAGAGGCATAGTCAGCTGAGTACAGCTGATTTCGGGTTTGTACTCCTGATCAGACATCCCCAATGACATTGTCTAAGGGATGATAAACGTTTAGACGTGATCCTGGAGTAGTAGAACAACTACCTCAGAGCCAAGATGATGAACATTTGGTTCTTCATCTGAGGTAGTTGAGTTTGAGGCTCTGACGTCGAAGGCACCACTGGTAGATGCTTGTGGACTTTCAGGAACTGGAACCTGTTCCTCCTGACTGTTCTGGGTATCTTCTTCAGCTTCATTTCAGAGGAGGTGTCACTGTCGTCGATTACTCCCCCTGAATGAGTAGATGATTCTCCTGTGAGCTAGATGTTGGTGGATTCAAGCTATCATACATCATTCGTGTAGCTAATTCGTCATCCGAGGGAGAGAGAGGAATGTTGAAGGACTTGAAGAATCCATCATAGTCAAGAAGTAGGCGGGTCCTTTGCCAGTAGGCGTGTGGTGAATCGTTGAACATCAACATTACACCAAACTTCTACTAGACCTGTTGAATTATTGTAAACTCGCTTGTTAGGTATGTTGTATCCTAGAAAGATCCTACATCTGCCTTCTCACTGAATTTACCCTCTTGTGTCTTCTTCAGAAGTGTGCACGGCGCCCCAAATGGTTCGAGATACTCCAAATTCGGTTTGTCGTCTTTGTAGTAGCTCGTAACATGTTTTTCCGTGGCGCTTGACTATCAGGACTCGATTCAGTGTAAACATGCATTTGCCACTGCCTCATTCCAGAATTGGATAGGCAGTTTCGAGTCTGCCAGCATAGTCCGTGCTGTCTCTATCAAGCTCTTGTTCTTTCTCTCAGCACGCCATTCATCTGAGTGTGTAAGCAGAAGTGAATTGATGCACAATCCCCTTTTCCTTGCAGTATTCCTCCATCCAATGGTTCTTGAATTCCGTTCCGTTGTTTGAGCGTACTTGTCTAACTTTCAGCTTGTAGAGAGATTCCAGTGTGGTTCCAACTCCTTGAATGATTCAAATGTTTCTGATTTGGATTTCAGAAACATTACCCAAGTGAACCTTGAGTAGTCATCGGTGACCACAAAACAGTACAAGTCGCCTGCAATGCTCTTTGTACTGACTGGACCGAACAGATCCATGTGAGAAGTTCAAGAGGAAGGTCTATTGATTAACTTTCTTTTCCTTATAGACTTCTTTGTCTGTTTACCTTTCTTGCAAGCTATACAGAAATCAGGAAGCTAAAGTTCTTGACATTTACACCTCTCACCAGATCCTTCTGAATCAAGTGATTCATCTTCCTTTGACTGATGTGTCCCATTCTCCTATGCCAGGAGATGGAGTCTTTTTCAGTAGCTTTGGATAGAAAACACTGAACCTCATGATCCATTGTAGAAGCTGTTGACAGATCCAGACATAAAGATCTTTATATCTTGAAGCAGTCATCAAAACTTGGTCCTCTGGGATCACGTAGTCTTTCTTCAGTACATAACACTTCTTGTTGTCGAAGATGACTTTAAATTCCTTATCACATATTTGTGAAAACAGAGTAAGTTGTTTTGAAGTTGCTGGACGTAGTTCACCCTATCAAACTTAACTTTCTGATTTCCAACTTCTCCCTGAGCTGTATATCCTCCCTTGTTTCCAGCAAACGAAACATGCCCTCCTTTTATTTGTTTGACATTTGATAAAAGGGCTCTGTTTCCTGTCATGTGCCTGGATGCTCCGCTGTCTACTATCCACGTGTTAGTTTCAGCACTGTATTGAACAACCTGCACATACAAGGTAAAGATTAGTTTAGGTTAGGAACCCAAGCCTTTACTGGCTTGGGTTTCCCAGAGGCATCACACATCAGAAATTCAACCCATTGACCCTTAGAAGGTGAGGGTAGCTCAGGTTCCTTCTTGTCATCATTATCAGCCATAGAGGTTGACTTTTCTTTCCATAAGCCAGATTTGTGCAATGCCTATTTGTGATAACAGTCGACTGGCTAATGGTTGAACTTTCTGTTCACTAGTTCTTCTAGGTGGAGTTAAAGAGCTCCTCTTAGAAGACTTAGGTTTTGAGTCCTGAAGTTCAATCTTCTTCCTAGGTGTTGATAATAATACAGTAGGAAGCAATGTGTCCACATTCTCCATAGTTGTAGCACGCCCTGCTATCAACTTTATGATTAAACTTTCTTTGTGGAGACGTGTGTGACACTCTAGTATATCACTCACTTTAGGTTTTGACTCTGGTTCTTTTGATGTGTCTATTGGTTTAACAAAATTAACTGATTTAACCTGTTTTACATCCTTTTCTTTTTGGTTAATTGGTCTTTGACTTGAAGTATGTGAAAGATTATCCTTAAAACCCTTTTTGGTTCTGATTTGACTTTGTTAGAACCTGACTTTAAGTTAACCTTTTCAAATTTCTTTTCCAGATTAACACAAGGCAATTTACCCTTTGCCTTTGAAGTGGTCTCCTTTTGTTTGTTTCTAGTGTCATAGATGAACATAAGGAATCTGGATCACTAACAAGAGGTAGACACTACATGATCCTTGATGGGATTACTACTTAAGGTATAGTCATCAAAGTCTCAGGTGGTGGCGGAACCACTTTATAACCCAGTCCCTCCCGTTTTCCTTTCTTTTACTAAGTGTTGGACTATGTGCGACGAACTAGTCCAACTATGCAGTTTCTGTTTTAGTGAATTTACTTCTACTTCTAGAACTGCCTTTTGTTTCTTAGTGTCTTCTAGGAGTTTAGATAATACCTAATGTCATTAGCTTGATTAAAGGCAACTACTTCGGTTTCCCTAAGCTGTTTAGTCAAAAGGTCTATCTTTTCTTTATACTGAGCTCATTTTGTTTTAGTACCCTATTAGCCTCAGTGCATAGATGCAAATCTTTTATCAAGTTACATTATGATCTAATAACCTAGCAAATTTAGCATCTATGCTATTCCTAAAGGCATCACAATCAGAAGAAGCATGATTATTAAACATTGTGTCAGTAGTACTTACCTGAGCAGATTCAGAAGCGTTTGCCATCAATGCAATATCAGATGATTCTGATTCTTTTGCTGCTCTTTTCTGTCTCTGACATGTAGTCTCCACTTTTGGCTTGTAACTGACCTCGGTTGCAGTTGCTTCTTCACTATGTGACATTGCTATCTCAACTGCTAGATCTCCTTCACTAGCGAATCACTGTCAATATCTTCTACATTTGCAATGTTTGATTCCCCTGGTGAGATAAACCTAAAGCTCCAATCTGTCCTTCATCATCATGAGCAGTCAAGGCTTTTGAGTCCTTGTTTGAGAAGTAGAACTGGTAGTTTGCTTGTCTAGACGAGTGAAGGATGAGAACGGGTTCCCGTTCCCAGTCTTCTTTGGCTTCACACATTCTCTCTTGAAGTGCCCCTTTTCACCACAGTTAAAGCAGGTCACTTTACTCTTGTCGAAGCCAAAGGTGGTATCCTTAGTAGCAACCAAGTTCTGTCCAGTCTTTTTCACAAACTTCTTTGCCCTCCGGACAGCACTTGCTAAGGCCCACATTATATCCATTCTCTCAAGCTCCATTTCGTCCACCTGCTCGTAGTCCTCGTCTGCCAAATGGCAGTTTCCAATCTTTCCAGCAACAAGTTCATCATAAGAATGGACCATTGCTGCCAATAGATCCATGTGCTCTCGAGCTACTTCCACAGTCACATTACCGAGGTTCACGGTCTTCAGTCTAGTAGCATTCGCTTCAGATCCAATGTATTGGGTACAAGAAGACCCTGACGTTTCTGAACTTGGAGCAGGTGCAAGTGTAGGACTCGATGAGCTAGACACGAATGCAGTCTGGAGGGGTGCTCCAGATGTCTTAGCTTGAGGAGTGGCATTGTATAAAGCTGGATTTTGATTATACGTAGACTTCTGAGCTCTGTACTTCATTCTAAGTGATTCTTCTCGCAACTTCAGAATGAAGTCATTAATATCCAGTTTTGACAGCATTCCATTCTGTCTAAGATTAGACACGAATGAAACCCATTTTTCAGGCAATCCGTCTACAAAATTATTAACTTTCTCTTCCATGGTAGTAGCCACTCCATGTGTATGCAGTTCACTCATCAGATGCTAGAATCTATCTATAACATCGTCCAAACTCTCGTTTCCCATCGATGAGAAGTTGTCGAATTCCTTCTTTAACTCCTTAGCCTTGATTGCCTTCAACGAGGCATTCCCGTCATACCTCTTCTCTAGCTCATCCCATAGTTTCTTGGACTGCTTATTTTCTGAGTACTGGTGGAATATCTCTTTAGGGATAGACTGTGTAATCAATGCATAGACCCTCTTCTCTGCATTATATTTGACTTTCTGTGCGTCTGTCATCCCTCCTAAGGTTAACTTTACTCCATCGGCTCCCACCGGTGTACTATATCCAATCTCGATGGCCTCCCATAGATTCGGATCCACTCCATTGAGATAGATCTCAAAACGTTGTTTCCAGTGGGGAACTCATCTAACGTTAAAAGCTTTGGTGGTTTATTATGATTACCCACCTCACTCTCGAGTAACAGCAGGTTCTGGATCCTAGAGTCCTTCCCAGCAGTAAAGGCTGACATTTGATCTTCCATTGTAAATAACTTTAAGTCTAATAAACAATTTTCACTCGGCCGACTGAAGGGTGCGAATGGACTAGGTGTGCGTATGAACACTCAGTCGTGCGTATGAACTCTACGACTAGTTCAATCGTGCGGCTGAAATAAGTGACTAGCTCAGTCGTGCGAATGAATCTGATGCGTATGAACCGTGCGACCGAACGGTTCAATCGTACGAATGGAGATACGAACTATGTCCAATCGTGCGACTAAGCAATGTGAATGAGTCCAGTCGTGCGAATGGCTCACTCGTGCGACTGAAGCTGCTGTTATGCGAAAATTTCTAGGTTAAACGTGTTTTAGCCGTAAAAATTCGAACTTTCGCAAGGTTGAATTGCCTAAGTCCGTAGAAACCAAACTTTGATGAGCAGGAACGTCCAAGATCACTTTTGACGCAAAAGATTGCGTTTTTAGTGCAAAAACACAACCTTTTATCAATCTTGATTGAATCACACGTAATCAAGAGCCAATGCTCTGATACCACTTGTTAGGACCTGGTATTTGACCGAAATACCTAGAGATTAACGTGTAAACCAGATCAAATAGTGCGGAATCCTATTTTATTGGGGATCCAATCAGTGAGAACACACGAAGAATCAATCAAGAATTGAAACTAACGTTCGAAATCGATTGGGAATCGATCTAATGTGTTCTATGAACTTGGAGAACGAATTGAGAGGTTTCTGGACGGCTAGGGTACGTCTGGAATCGTAATTAACCGAGAGTTTTTTTTTCACGAATTGAGTTGTATTTATAGTTTGGTATTATTCAATCGTGCGACTGAACCATTAGTCTGGTTCAGTCGTGCGATTGAACCATGCGGTTGATTCATTCGTACGACTGAGTGTTCAGTCGTGCGACTGAGCCAATCTTATGTTATAATCGTACGACTGATCCAGTCTCCTGGTTCAGTCGTGCGACTGAGTCAATCGTGTGAAGTTATTCATGCGTATGGTTCATTCGCATGAGCCATTCGCATGAGAACTTTATTATGTTAAGCTTGAATGTAGTGTGTATTAATTAATAAACATTATGTGTAATCATTCAAGCAATCACTAACCTAATTAACCAATCAATGTCGACACATTAATGAAACATTAAACATTATAACTAACAAACTATCAATATCATTTCATTAATCATACCAAACAAGATCTATTACATCATATATCATGATCTAGGGACATACATGTATCAACATGATGGGGTTTATTTAGATTGTTGAATGATGTTTATGGTTGTTCTCTTGTTGGTGCATAACCTAGCTTAGACCTTGTGTTGTTATGGTTTGGATTGAATGTTTTATTTGGTTGTATTCATTCAATGGGGTTGTAAATAAACTTGTGTTTGTTTAAAATGTATTTTGTCTTATTATTCATTGGGATGTAATAATAGATTAGGAGTAATTTCTTTTACTAGAAAATATGTATTAGGATATATATTTTGTAAAAGAAGATGCTCGGGAAGGAAGCACAAGAAGAAGACACAAAAGAAGGACTTGAAGCATATGGATGCAAGTTCAAGTGGGAGTCTATATTGATCTCATTTTATGTTATTTTCAACCCTTAAGAAAGACCTTATGACCACACTTGTGATGGCAAACAAGTGTGGTCACAATAGTAGCTATGGTTATGCACATTATGGTTGTTTATGTTTATGCTTGTTGTATGTTTGTTATTTGATTGTATGGTTGATATCTTGATATGCATTACAAACTAATTAACAAACTTAACAAGCTCTAAAAATGATGGTTCTTAATCATTAAAAGGTAATAAAATGTTATTAAAATGATTAATGATTTTAAGGATTAAAAATTGGTTTTAATCAAAGGACCATAGGGTACCTTGTATTTGAAAGCATGCAAATACAAGTACATAGAGTTTCCTAAAACTTGTATTATGAAATCTCTAATTTTTTTAACAAGATCAACACCGTCCTTTTACACAACACTTGAGTGACTTGGGAACTCTTAGTGGGATAAAGATCACCTAACCATTTTGAGGGAACTTGTGACTTGAGGTGAGAATACCTTATTTGTGGGAAAGGTCACCACCACTTATTTTGGCAAACTCACACGTAAGTGTAAGTAGGGTATCTTGATTTGCAAACCATGTTAAATGGATCACCTACAATATGGTTTCCAAATGGTGTGATGGGATTAACATGCCGACTTTACATACGATGTTTAAAGTCGATCCCATACCTCTAGAAGTTGTAAATGGTTGCAACCGTCAATCGTTGACCACCTTATTAATTTAAGTCGTGGGATAAAGGTCACCTAACCACAATTTAAAGTAATGTTGGGTTCTCTAGACTTTAATAAAAAATGACCTTAAAAGACATTAATTATTAAAATAGCAATATCGAAAATACTAAAATAGATCTTTGTTAATTTTCTAGATGGCCACCAACAATGAAAATCACGATAACTCATCCGCGTCAAACAATCATTATGAGCGATCCTCCAAAAGGAACGTCTAAATCATAACAACTTATTGATTGGTATCGAAACTTGAGAATCGTTCTCAAGCAAGAGAGAAGATCATATGTTTTAGACGACCCTATCCCCGATCAACCTACTGAGGATGACGAGGAGGCCTACAACGATTGGCTCAAGTACACTGAGGACTATGTCCAAGTGTCTTGTCTCATGCTAGCGAGCATGACTCCGGATCTCCAAAAGGAGTATGAACATCACGGAGCATATGACATGATAACCCAGCTGAAGGAAACGTTCCAAAGCAAGCAAGGGTTGAGCGCTTCGAAACGGTTCGAGCACTCCATGCATGTCGTATGGACGAAACCAATCTGTTTCATCTTATGTACTTAAGATGAAAAGTCATATTGACCGCCTCGAGAGGCTGAATTGTCCCGTCTCGAAGGAATTGGCCACGGATTTGATCCTCAATGGCCTTACCAGAAGTTCGAGACATTGTGTTGAATTACAACATGAATGCTTGGGACAAAAGCATTGGTGAGCTTCACTCAATGCTAAAAACAGCCGAGGCGGCCATGGGTAAAAGGGTTTTACCCGTTCTCACCATCAATGAAGGTGGGAACAAGAAAAGGCCTCATCCGCACCCAGGCAAAGGTTGCCAAGGGTAAGGGACCCGTATGGGGGAAAGGGAAAGGGGTGGCAAGGGTGCCACCAAACCGCAAGAGAAGAAGCAAAAGGTTGCTACCAATGACCCATGCTTCAAGTGTGGGGAGATTGGACATTGGGCAAGAAATTGTCCTGTTCATCTCAAAGAGTTGAAAGCCAAGAGGGATGCCGGGCAGACCTCAGGTACAATATACATGATTCATATTGATCTTAATGTTACATCTTCAAACACATGGGTATTAGATACCGGATGTGGAACTCATATTTGCAATTTGTTGCAGGGGTTCAAAAGAAGTAGGGACTTCAATTCAGGGGATGTTAGCCTCTTCATGGGCAATGGAACCAAAGTCCAAGTTGAAGCTCGTGGGGACTACACCTAAAACTTCCAAGTGGCTTGGATGTTATTTTGAAGAATGTTTTGTATGCTCCTAGTTTGACTAGGAACATTATTTCTGTATCCAATTAAGACTTTATGATTATGTATTATCTTTTATTGAAAATGATATTCATGTTTCTTTAAATGATATGTTCTATTTTAAAGCTATACCCATTAATGGTATTTATGAATTGGTCATGAAAATGCTTAAATAGTTCATTGTACCATACTAACACCAAGAAACTCAAATTAGATTTGAGTGATACCTATCTTTGGCATTGTCGTCTTGGTCATATAAACAAGAAAGTATACAAACACTTCAAAAGAATGGTCTTTTAAAAACAAATGAATATGATTCATTTGATGTGTGTGAATCTTGTTTAAGGTAAAATGACTAAGTCACCCTTTAGTGGAACTAATGAAAGGGCAAAAGATTTATTAGGAATCATACATTCGGATGTATGTGGTCCTTTTAAGCCAATGACTAGGAATGGTGAAAGATACTTCATTACCTTTACCGACGATTATAGTCGCTATGGGTATGTGTACTTATTAAGGCACAAAGATGAAGCTTTTGAAATGTTCCAAATCTTCAAGAATGAGGTGGAAAATCAACTCAATAAGTCAATTAAAGTTCTCCGCACCGATAGAGGAGGTGAATACCTAAGTGATGCTTTCCAAGATCATCTTAGGAGTTGTGGGATTGTCTCACAACTCACTCCACCTGGAACACCACAACACAATGGTGTGCTGAGAGGAGGAATCGAACCTTATTGGATATGTTCGATCTATGATGGCTAGAAGCACATTACCTCTATCATTTTGGGGTTTTGCTTTGCTCTCCCGGCTCGTATTTTAAATATGGCCCCAACCAAAAAGGTGGAAAGGACACCTTTTGAGATATGGCATGGAAGAGTTCCATCCCTATCATACTTAAGGGTCTGGGGTTAAGGCTTATGTTAAGACTCCCACCCCAAACAAATTGGAAGTCCGATCCACCAAGTGTATCTTTATTGGATACCCTAGAGATTCTATGGGATATTATTTCTATGATCCACTGGAACAAAAGGTGTTTGTTGCCAGAAAGGGTGAGTTCTTCTTAGAAAAAGTTCCTTATGGAAGGAACTAGCAGTAGAACAGTGGATCTTGAGGAGGATCAAGAACCACAACCCAATGCACGTTTGGTTGAAACTAGCACTCAACTGAGGATGTTGAAGATGATCAAATGGCTGATCAATACACGCAAAACGTTCACAGAAGTGGTAGAACTAGTAATCCACCTGAAAGATACGGATTTTTCATGGATGGATGCTATGTGGTAGATTCAGATGAACCAACCACATACCATGATGCAGTGTCCAATTTGGATTGTGACAAATGGCTTGAGGCCATGAACGTTGAGATGCAATCCATGTATGACAATCAAGTTTGGGAACTTGTTGTACCACCTCTTAATCCAAGGTAGTTGGAAGTAAGTGGTTTTCAAGAAGAAAACAGATATGCATGGAAACTTGGATACTTATAAAGCTAGACTTGTAGCAAAGGGTTTCACTCAAACTCAAGGGGTTGATTATGATGAAACCTTCTCACCTGTTGCGATGCTAAAGTCTATAAGGATATTGTTTGCCATAGCTGCTCATTATGTTTATGAGATTTGGCAAATGGATGTCAAAACCGCTTTCCTAAATGGATATCTTGAGGAAGATGTTTATATGGTTCAGCCTGAAGGTTTTGTCGATCCAAAACATCCTAATAAAGTATGCAAGTTTAAGAAATCAATCTATGGATTGAAACAAGCATCGAGAAGCTGGAATCATCGTTTTGATGAGGGGTAAAGAAATTTGGCTTCATCAAAAATGCTAATGAGGCTTGTGTGTATAAGAAGGCTAGTGGGAGCACAATAACTTTCCTAGTATTGTATGTTGATGACATACTACTATTTGGAAATGACATTCCAACCGTGGAAGGTGTAAAAACCTGGCTTGGAAGTCGTTTTTCCATTAAGGATCTTGGAGAAAGCCCTATATTCTGGGAATAAAGATCTATAGGGATAGATCTAGACGGTTGATTGGTTTAAATCAAAGTGTGTATATTGATAAAATCTTGAAAAGGTTCAAGATGGAGAACTCTAAGAAAGGTACCGTACCTATTCAAAGACGAACGATATTGAGTATGACTCAATGTCCTAGCTCAAAGGATGAGCAAGATAAAATGAAGGCTATCCCATACGCATCTGCTATTGGATCCATCATGTATGCGATGATATGCACTCGACCGGACGTGTCATGCGCCTTAAGCATGACAAGTCGTTACCAGCAAATTCCTGGAAACAGTCATTGGATGGATGTTAAGAACATACTTAAGTACCTAAGGAGGACGAGAGATATGTTCCTAATCTATGGATCTGGTGATAAGGAACTCGTTGTAAAAGGTTACACGGATGGAGTTTCCAAACCGATCGTGATGATTCTCGGTCACAATCGGATATATTTTCATTCTGAATGGAGGTGCGGTCTCTTGGAAAAGCTCCAAACAGGATGTGGTGGCTCTATCAACTACAGAATCAGAATACGTCGCCGCCTCATTGGCAGCTCAAGAAGCTGCATGGTTAAAGAAATTCATTGCCGATTTGGGGGTTGTCCCTTCCATTCAGGAACCCCTAGAGATCTTTTGTGATAACGAGGGTGCGATTGCTCAAATCAAGGAACCTCGTGCTCATCAAAAGACAAGGCACATTGAGCGGAGATTCAACTACATACGAGATGAAGTTGAAAAAGGAAAGATATGTATTCGCAAAGTTCATACGGATCTGAACATTGCGGACCCTCTCACGAAGCTCCTTGAAAAGGCAAAGCATGAAGGTCATACTTGTGCCATGGGACTTCGATATTCTAGTGATTGGATTTGATCTGTGAATTTTGTATTTGGATATGTGGAACTCTTTATTATTTGAATAAAATTATTTGGTTATAATGTTTCAATTAATGTTCCACTTTAGCATGTTTAATCCATGAGTAAATTGTTTACTCTAAATGTCTATAGTCGTTCATACTTGTGGGAACAAGTGTGAGGGTAAGATTATTATGAACTTGGATTGGTTGATATTCATAAGGATGAATATAGAGCAATGGGTTGCTACCAAGGTATAGATATTTGTGGTGCAAATATAGGACTGACCCGCATCTCAATTTTCTACATGGAATCTTGTTGATTGATCATAAGTAATTTTGAGTAAAGGCGAATATCATTTGGTATCCTCCGACCTGAGATACATATTGGGTTTTGATATTCACCAAGTATTATGCCTTGAGCTGATTCTTCACTGCCCTGAAATAATGGACAGTACATAAGGGTATGTTCAGGTATGATACGAGGTGTTTGTGAGAAACGTATGTGGTCAAGATGGAATTTGTTCCTCTTGTTCATTGAGAGTTAGATGTCTAAGGCCTGATTAAGTTAAATCATCAAGGAATGATCATTCTGTCCTTGGATTTAACATGACATCTGAAACAAAAGGATAGTGATTGATTCACCTAAATCATTTCAAGTAGGATACTTGAATAAGATGATGTTATTGAATGGATATAAGTCATGTGTATTAAGGGTAGTAAACCGTTGTTAGGCGGTATTTACTGCTTGCATCAATCTTCTATGAATCTTGGGCAAGTGGGAGATTGTTGGATTCTATGTGCCCAAGACACATAGAATATTGATGCGGTTAGTACGTTATGATCCAAGTCGGGTTATACCCAATAACAAGCTTAGCAAACACCAATTAATATTCAATTGATGATATGATCATGTAATTGAATAATAACACCAAATTTAGAAAATGTGTTTTCTAAATTAGTTGCAATGAGATTAAACAATTTATATGGATATTTTGTTTATATATATATTGTTTGTAATGTTATTTAAGTTATTTAATAACATAAAAATAATTTGAGTGTATATATGTTATTCTAATAAAAAGGTTTATTGAATGAACAAATTTTAAAAGGATGACTTGTTTAATGTGTTAATATTTTCCTTTTAAAATTTTGGGGGGGGGAATCAAATGTGTGTAAAGGGATTCGGACGCCCTTGGGCTTGCCATCCCTTGAGTGCTTTTCAACCTTGAAAACACACACACATTGATACTAATTCACTCCATCTCACTCTCTCTCTCATACATGCAATAGAAGAACACAAGAAAGCTCTCATGTTCTTGCAAAAGAATCGGCTGGAAGTTTCTTTCAGGAGAGTCTCCCTTCGGTTTTTGGTGTTCAATCCTAGCAACTAAGGGTTTTGTGATAGTTCTTGGGGTATACTAGCTTGAGGACCTCCTCTTCTTGGAGTCTTGGCCGATTTTGACAACTCCATCTTCATCAATCCACGTTTCAGCAGCCCTTTTGGAAGTATTGTTTTCAACTGCTGAAAGGTAGAAATGGCAGCTTGTTAATGGCTGTCTATTATGCTTGTTTTATGTGTTCATAGCTTGCTGCATAGATCAATACTTAGTTTTGTTTTTGTTTGCTTTATACATTCAAATGGTCACCTAAAGAACATATTTTCAGCTTATAAGTAAGTTAATAATATGTTGTTATTCCGCGTTTTTCAGTAAGTTTAATGGGTTAAACTTAGTTTTATGTTCTTGCAAACCCAACAAGAATAGCCAAAAACTAAATTGACCCTATGGCGACGACATGTCGTCGCCTTAGATGACCTATAACGACAACATCATGTCGTCGCCATAGATCTAGTCGCGATAGGGTCTTTTTCTTGTAGTGTGCTCAATTATCCGTTGGTTGTGATGCGTGTTCAAGAAACGTGGTGGTATAAATCCTTCTTATGAATAGGAACTCCAAAATATGGTGCAACTTTGATTTATGTATAATGGTTAGCGATCCGAATAAAGCTCATTGCAAATTCTGCTATAAGTTTTCCAAAAGAGATGCAAACACAACCTTGAACAACCACATTGCGCATAAATATTGTAAGGCTTTGAAAGATGAAGCGTCTCAAGGTCAAGTTTCAATGACAAACAAAGAAAATGTTTTGGCTTATAACATTGATGTGGTTTAGGAGCACATGGTTTATTTTGTAATTCAAAAAAGTTTGTCATTCAAACATTTCGACAATGAATGATTGACTCGACTCATTCAGCGAACTCTCCAACCACGTTACACCAATGTAAGTCGTGCTACTTCTCGAAGAGATTGTTTAAAAATATAGAAAAAAGCTAAAAATAAATTAATATCTTATTTTGAAAATTTACAAACTGTGTTTGCTTAACTAGTGATGTTTGGTCGACTCCTCACGCTTCACTGGACTCATGCATTTGTGTCACTGCCCATTGGGTTGAACCCGATTCGTGGTAAATGATGAAACATACGATCTGAGTTTGAATTGTTTGATTATCCTCCCACCGGTGAAAACATTTTTTTATCTTATTGACAAAGTTATCAAAACGTATAAATTAGAAAACAAAATACATTCTATATTTTTTGATAATATGTCAAATAACACACTTGCAATAGAACATTTAAACCATTGCTTAAATATGTCGGGGGTTAAAACTTTACTTCATAAAATTACTTCTAATTTGGATTTAGAAGAAGAAAACTTATTTATGGTCAAAGTTTAAAAACTACTTTTAACTAACAATTAGAAAAAACATTTGCTGTTTATTTATTAAAATATGGTGAAACATCACACATCCATGAGTCATTGCGGCATGCAGCACATATCGAAAGTTCAAATGATCCAACGTTTGCTTTATATAATACTTTAACGGATAAATGTAAAAAACATCAATGTGGTAACACTATGAGTAGTGAACTCGGGAGTTATAGTAGAACGAACTTATCCACTATGACTCCACAAGATTTTAAAATTTTTGACTTGGTGACTTGATGGAAAGGTAAGAAAGATCAATTTATCATCCTATCCACTATAGCCCGAGATTTACTAACTATCCAACCTTCCACGATAATTTTGGAATCTGCTTTTTTTGTTAGTGATAGTGTTGGATCAAGAAGAAGACTAATGCAACCAAAACTAAATCACTTAAATTATTTTGTTGGTGCATGCAAAGGCTTCCGAAGCTTATCATGGAACTTCTGAAGGTTGTAGAGTTCTTCCAAAGACAAAGGAAAAGTCCAACTTCCGAAGACAGAACTCTACTTCCGAAGAAAAATGCATACTTCCGAAGTTCAAGACTTAGAAGAATAAAGTGAAGACCACTTCCGAAGTATGATGAAATGAAGAAGTCTTCAAGCCTTGGAAGAAGCAGCCTCTTCCGAAGTATAAAGTGGTTTCGAAAGTACTTACTCTTCCGAAGCCATTTAACCTTCGGAAGACACTGCTATAACCAGTGGACACAAGTATGGTCTCTGACACTCCATTGCAGACTTCTGATACATCATGGCTTCTTCTTAAAGAACCATGTTGTTGACCATACTTTATTCCACTGTTTACCTTTTCATGATAGTACAGTTGCCATCTTTAGTTGGTGACAAAAGGTAAGTCAGGGACATGTCCTGACTACCAAATCTCAGATAAGACTTTATCTGAGATACCTTAACTATAGTCTTGTAGTATAGGCTTTAGCTAAAGGATCCAGCTGGTATCCAAGTATATCCGGCTGTAGATAGTATTATATATAGGTTCTCCTTGTAACTCATAGAGGTAAGATTATCATCTGCTTGTAAGAGTCTTTGTATCTTGAGTTGAGAATCAATATATAAAAGTATCTTGAAAATTTTCTTTCTGTGTTCTTAGTTACTTTTCATATTGTGATCAACTCTTATTGATTCTTACCCGAGTGTGATTCTAGGTGACTTTGAGAGAAAACATTTGTGTTTAAGTGACAAACACCGATCCTGCAATTGGTATCAGAGCTTCTCAGGCTCTTGATTGCATGATCTAACCATCCAAATCAACCTGTTTTCACTCCTCCCTACCACCCACTCACTCAAATGGCCCTCAAAAATCTAAAGTAGAGATGAGGACGATGACCAAAGCACCAATCATCACCCCTGAAAACTTCAGGTCTTGGAGTAGAAGAATGGAAGGCTTCATTAGATACCAAGATAGAAAAATGTGGAACTCCATTTTCAATGGACCGTACAAGCCAAAGGTGGCCTCACCTGGTGGAAACGGTGCCATGATAGAAAAAACTGTCGAGGACTATTCTGATGAAGACAGAAAGAAGATGGACATCGATAGCAATGCTATGACTATTCTCATGACTGCAATACCGAACTCTATTATGGTGGGGTTCGAGCATTGAAAGACTGCCAAAGAATTGTTTGATGCACTTGCTCAGATGTATTCTTGCTCCAACGACTCAAAGAAGGACTCACTGAAGCAGCAGTTCGAGAACTTCACTCATATTGCTGGAGAGACCCTCAGCCAGTAGTACTTCAGGTACATGGATCTTATCTCTTCCTTTCAGTCTGTGAAGATCACTCCTGAACTTAGAGATCTCACTAGAAAGTTCATGAGTGCTCTTCCAAATGAGTGGACATTCTACTGTGTCTCTATCAAGAGAACAAAAAACTTGAACACTCTTTCCATGACTGAGCTCTATGGCATCCTTGATGGATACCGTCTAGAGATGGAGAGTAAGAAGCGCCACCAAACAAGCAGATCTATGAGTCTTCCTGCTAGCAACGCTTTAATGGTTGCTGAAGGCTCATTAAACCTTCAACCTCAGCACTTCCTAACTTATCAGCAGCCATCCTGCTCTTCTGGTCCCTACATCACTTATCCTGAGACTCCAAGGTCTCAACAGGCTCAACACAATCCCTTCCAGGAAAGTTGTGCTTTTGTTTCAGGAGGTGGACACTCAGGAGATTTTCAATACTGCTTTGATGATCTTGAGTGTTTTAGCCCAGATGACGTAGAGTACGTGGACATTGTCCAGCAAATGGCTCTCTTAAGTTGCAGAGCAAAGAAGTTCTTTAAGAGAACTGGAAGGCACTTCCCTCAAAACCCAACTACCAGCAAGTTCGGGTTCGACAAGACCAGGGCAAAGTGTTACAACTGTAACCAACTGGGTCATTTTGCAAGGGAATGCAAGGCTCCCAAGACCAATCCGGGAACCCCACAGGTCTCCACACATCCCTCAACCTCAAAGCCCATTGAGAAGTCGACTGAAATAGCTGCAATGGCTCAAGAAGTTGACTGGAGCTTCATGGTACAGGATGTGACTCCTGCTCAAGCTCTCATGGCCAGAACAGATGATGCCCAGGTATATGAACATCTCTACACTCCAGCCTGTATAGCTAAAGTTAAACTCTATCAGGATTACAATATGGAAATCAGATCTGACATTGAGTCTTTAAATATTCTAAAATCTGATTTTAAAAGAGCTGAATCTGACTATCAAAAGAAAATTGATGAGTTAGAGAAAACTGTCTCTCTTTTGAAACATGAACACACCAACTACAAGACTCAAATCAAGGATCTGATATCCAAATTGTCTGAGGCTCAAGCCCAGCTTGTCACAACTGAGGCTCAGGCCAGGAAGCATGCTATCTCTGAGCAAAACTTCCAAGTTATTCTTGTATCATCCTCCCATTCCAAACTCTGTTATCAGAACAAAGAAGGGTTGGGAACCAATGAAATTGCTCCACCACATTCCTATGAGTCTATTAGACAGTCTAGATGTGGTACTGAAGAGCAAGAGGTTCCAACTACTGACCCTTTCTTTCCAGAGTTAAAGGATGAGGCACCAATAGTGGCCACCACAGGGAAGGAACAGGTAGATATACCCACCACCTCCTGTGATGATCAAATCCTAACCACCAAAGCCAGAAGAAGCAGAGCTAAAGCTACTAGGAGAACTGCTAAGAAAGTGGTTGAATCCAAACTGAAGATTGACCCCAAACAGAAGGGTGTCTTTGTATCAGCTGGATTCCAAGTGTTAGGTACTTCTGATTCAGGAAAGGAATGTAATACCAACATTCCTGTCCTACCAAAGGATCAGAAGTTAAAGGGAAAAGTTACTGACGAAGAAAAGAAAACCAAGAAACAGCAACCCTCACTTTCCCAAAAGACTAACATCGCATGCATCATGTGTGGCCTACAAAATCACATGGCAAAAGATTGTTACTACAATCCTGCAAGCACACATTATGCAAATAATGTTAGAAAAGAAGGAGTCAGGGAAGGTTTCACATTTGGACCCTTCCATACGGTTCAAGAGTTGAAGAAGGGAAAGCTAGTTTCCAAAGCCAAGTTGCTTTCGGAAGAAACTTCTTCTTCCGAAGGGAAAATGGCTTCGGAAGCAAAAGCTACTAACGTTTGGAAGAACAAGAAAGCTCCCTTGAAACCATACCAGAAGAAGACTGCTTCGGAAGAAAAGGTGGTGAGGACTTCTTCCGAAAACAAAGAAGCTTCGGAAGAAGACATGTTGCAAAAGCTTCAACAAGCTCATCCTCCAAGATCAGCCAAAGGGTGGACTGGAAGATCAAGGAAGATGTTGCAGCCCAAACCTCTTCTTCAAAGACCTCTGTTGAACCCCTATGCATATCATTTGGTTCATTCATGTCATTATCTTTGGAAGAACCCAAGACCAATAAAGCTTGGGTTTCCAAACAAAACTGAAATCTCATCTTATGTGCAGGGACATCCATATGACAAGAACAACAATGTATGGATTGTAGATAGTGGATGCTCCAGGCACATGACAGGGAACAGATCTCTCCTTCAATAATTTCAACATTATGATGTAGGTCCTGTCCAGTTTGGAGGTGAGACCGGAGGATATATTTCTGGCAGAGGGAGTGTATCCAATGGTAAGTTAACAGTTGACAAAGTTAACTTTGTCAAACAGCTTGAACACAACATGTTAAGTGTTTCTCAATTCTGTGATCAAAAGCACCAAATGCTTTTCACAGAACATGAGTGCATTATCCTCAAACCAGGGATGACAATTCCTCCAGAATTGGTGCTTCTTAGATCTCCCAGGAAAGAATATATGTACAAGCTTGATATGAACAATGCTTCCCCAATGGGTGAAGTATCATGCTTTCTTTCCAAAGCTGATAGTGATGAGTCAATACTGTGGCATAAACGTATGTGTCATGTAAATTTTAAGACAATGAATAAATTGGCTAAAAACAACTTGGTACATGGTTTGCCTAAAAAGGAGTTTTTCTGCAAAGACAACTGTGTTGCTTGCCTGAAAGGGAAACAACACAAGACGTCTCATAAATCCAAATGTGTTAACTCTACCACTACTCCATTACACTTATTGCACATGGATCTTTTTGGTCCCACAAGTATAATGAGCATTGGAAGGAAATCATATTGCCTTGTGATAGTTGATGATTTTACAAGATTCACATGGGTATTCTTTTTAAGAACTAAAGATGAAACTGCTAAAACGTTAAAATCTTTTATTCTTAAAATAGAAAATCAAATTGATCACAAGGTTAAAATAATTAGGTGTGATCAAGGGACTGAGTTTAAGAACTTCGTTCTTGACTCATTCTGTAACTCAAAAGGGATTGCCAGACAATATAGTGCTCCCAGAACTCCTCAACAAAATGGTGTTGCTGAGAGGAGGAATAGGACACTTATTGAGGCTGCTCGAACTATGTTAGTTGATTCAAAGCTACCTCTAACATTCTGGGCAGAGGCAGTCAGCACTGCATGCTATGTGCAGAACAGAGTTCTTGTAGTTAAGCCCCATGGAAAACCCCTTATGAGCTATGGAACAAGAGGCCACCGTTCATTGGCTTTCTAAGGTCCTTTGGCAGCAGGTGTACCATACTTAACACAAAGGACAATTTAGCAAAATTTGCTGAAAAGTCGGATGATGCTATCTTTGTTAGATACTCTTCTAGTTCCAAAGCTTACAGACTATACAACATTAAGAATCAACAATTTGAGGAGTCATCCAATATAGTTGTTAATGAGCACACTCCTTGTGTTAGGGGGAATGGACCTGATCACATCTTTGATTTAGAATTGTTTCCAAACTATTCTAAACCCTCTTATGAGAATGTTTCAGTTGGAATAGGTGCTCAAAATGATGTTGATGCTGCTGCTAATGATTACTGTTTGAGCTTCCCAGGCCTAGACCAAATTCTCCAAGTGATGCAATACATCAAGCTTCCACTATTCACAGATCCGACAGTTTAACTATATCAAGGAATAGTGAAGCTTCAACAAGTGAGTCACCTACTGAGCCTCCAAACTCATCAGCTGATCCACCACAACACCAGGCAGAAGGAGGTAGTACTTTGAAGGAACAGGCAACTGTTAATACTACTTCACAGCCAACTATTGATGATGTTTCTCATTCATTCAATCAGTCCTCATTGAATGACTTTGAAACAAAAGCTGGACAGAGTGTTCTAGTTCCAGAGCAGAATATGTCTAACCTGGATCTATCTCTGCAACTGGAAGTGATTCCTCGTCTTAGGATTCACAACACTCATCCAACTAAGAACATCATAGAGAATGTCTCTGAGGGTGTGAGAACAAGAGGACAGACTCATCAAGGGAATGTCTGCTTGTACTCATGCTTTCTATCTCAGATGGACCCCAAGAATATAGAGATGCCTTGAAAGATAGTAGCTGGATTGAATCGATGCAAGAGGAGCTGCTTCAATTCAAGAGACAGAAAGTATGGAACCTATGTCCGCTACCATCTGGTCAAGTACCTATAGGCACCAAATGGGTTTTCAGAAACAAGAGAGACGATAGAGGCTTGATCATCAAGAATAAGGCAAGACTTGTGGTTCAAGGATACACTCAAGAGGAAGGAATCGATTATACTAATGTCTTTGCACCAGTTGCAAGACTTGAGGCAGTTAGGATCTTCCTTGCTTATGCTGCATCCAAGGACTTCATAGTATACAAACTTGATGTCAAGTGTGCTTTTCTATATGTTGATATAGATAGGGAAGTCTATGTATGCCAACCTCCAGGATTTGAAGATCCACAGCACCCCAACTATGTGTGCAAATTGGATAAAGCTCTATATGGGCTGCACCAAGCACCTAGGCTGTGGTATGAGACTCTGTCTCAGTTTCTTCTGAAGAATGGCTATACTAGAGGTACCATTGACAAGACTATCTTCATCAGAAAGTCTGGAGAGGAAATTTTGCTCGTACAAGTCTATGTTGATGCAATCATATTTGGTTCCTCAAATGACCTAATGTGCAAGGACTTTGAGAGCATTATGAAGAAGAAGTTTGAGATGAGCTCCATGGGAAAAATGGACTTTTTCCTTAGAATTCAGGTAAAGCAACTGAAGGAAGGGTTCTTCATTAATCAATCTAAATATGTCTCTGACATCTTAGAAAGATTTGAGATGAAGGATTGTAAGCCTGCCAAGACACCCATACCCAGAAACCATAATCTTTGTCCTGACCTCGAGGGGGAGGATACTGATCAACAACAGTATAGGGCAATTATTGGTTCTCTGATGTATCTAACAGCAAGTAGACCTGATATCATGTTTGCTACTTGCATTTGTGCAAGATATCAGGCTGCTCCTAAGGTGTCTCACCTAGCTGTTGTTAAGAGAATCCTCAAATACCTCAAAGGAGCACCTAAATTAGGTCTCTGGTATCCCAGAAACAAGGATTTCCATCTTTATGGAGGCTGCAATATTGACAAGAAATCAACATCAGGAGGATGTCAATTTCTGGTAGAAGGATCATCTCATGGAAATGCAAGAAGCAATCCTGTGTCTCTACATCAACTGCTGAAGCTGAATACATTGCTGCTGCTAGCTGCTGTGCTCAACTGCTATGGATTCAAAATCAGATGCTGGACTATGGATTCAACTTTCTGAGTACTCCTATCCATATTAACAACAACAGTGCTATCTCCATTACTGAAAATCCAGTGAAGCACTCCAAGACTAAGCACATTGACATCAGGTATTATTTCATTAGAGACATTAATGAGAAAAATCTAATCAAGTTAATCAAAGTTGATTCAAATGAACAATATGCTGATCTGTTTACCAAAGCTTTTGATGAACAAAGGTTTAAGTATCTCATAACAGCTATTGGGATGATAAACATTGATTAATCTGATCTCTTTTGAAAACCTTTTTAATATGTAAGTCTTGTGTAAATACAATTTAAGCCATGTTATAAGAAATTCTCTCTGAAATTTTCTAAGTGTAAATTCCTTCCGAAGAGAAATTAACCTTCGGAAGACATTCTATATCTTCCGAAGCAAAATTTCTCAAAGGATAACTTTCTTCTTGGAAGAATTTTTGGTCTCGGAAGAAGCGATTGATTGCATATCAGATCTACTTCCGAAACTTACAAATTCTCTATTCGAAAGCAACTCTAACCTTCGGAAGCAAAGTTTTGGCTTCAGAAGTAAGAATTGCCTTCGAAAGACAAGTTACCTTTGGAAATGTTTTACACTCGGAAGAGAGATTTCACTGTGTAACGTAAATTTCTTGGGCCCCACACTGTAAAAAGCAAAGATTTTGTTAATGATGTCGAATTATTTAACTGATTTTTAACCTTACCGCCACTGTCATTTCATCCACTAAACCATCACATCACCTTATCCTAACCCCATTACCGCCATTCCACAATCTTTTAAATAATCTCGACTATTCACTTTCACTCTCTTACTTGCAAATTTTACAGCCCTAGAAATTTCTTCTACTCAACTTTACCCAGCTCAAATCATCCCCATTCACCTTTCCAAATGGCCTTCAACCCTCAGCACAACCAAGTCGCACATCTTGATTCATCAAGAGATGCTGACTTCTTAGATATCATCTCCTTTCTAACCCAATCTTCTTATCACACCGCTCTGACTGTAAACCCCACAATTTACTCAAACCATATGTCTGAATTCTAGGCAAATGGTCAGATTGAAACCCTAAGTTTCTCAGTGAGAACCCAATCTCAGATATCATCTCCTTTCTAACCCAATCTTCAACTACTCAAGATTTGTGTTGACTAACCTCATGGGAAATCTTCAGAAAGACACCTTCTTCATGTATCCCAGGTTTCTCCAGCATATAATCAACTGTGAGCTAGACCAGAGCACGCTTGTCTGTGCAGCTGCTCTGACTGCTCCCCAGATGAGGCCGACTATCTTCAAGACTTTGAAGAGAGTGTCCACCAACTTCACAGGAGAGATACTACACTTCTTTCAGGTATGACTGAGCCAACGACTCCTGGTGACATCCCTGTTAACCCCACAGGTGATGAACCCACACCAGCAACTACCCCCACTATGCCAACACTACCTTCTCCATCCATCACCATCACTTATCAGAGATGTCCCAAACGGACCCTTGTTCAATCTACTCTGATTGAACAAGCCCTTCCTGTTCAATCCAAAAAGACTCGAGTGGAAACATGGGCTCCCACTCAGTCAGAGGTCTCTCCATCCTTCTCTTTTGACCTTAATTTAGGTCCTGAGTCTCCTCAGTCTCAGACCCATGAGCCCACAACCCAAGCTGAAAGCCCTCAGGGTGAGTCTCTATACTCCCCTGAGCAGCCAACAAGGGACAGCCCCACCAGAGGCTCAATGCCTGTAGACATTGACCAAAGTCCCGGGTCAGTAGGTTTACCCATCCTATCTTTCACTGACCTTTTTTTAAAACTGATGAAGAGATAACATCTCTCCATGGCAATGAAGTTGATCTACAACACCCTCTCCAAGATCAACAGAGCCCGGAGAAATCCCTTATCTCTAGCCCCCATCAGCAACCAACTACTGAGGTGAGCCCCACTATGTGGAGGGGACTCATGTAGATTCAGCTGCCACTACAGAAGGTGCCTCAATGGACCTTGTGGACAGTGGTAACATTTCTTAGACTGAATCTACGGCAACCGAGCCCTTTGATGACTCTGAAAGAGACATCATTGAGCATGGAAAACCAGGATGCCAAGAAGCCACATCTGGTGGTGAGGCTGAACATACTAGGTATGTTACCTCATCTCCCCGTGATTCTTCGAAAAAAGATGAGGGAAGCATGCAACTCCTCATTCAAGATCTTCTTTCTAAAGTTTCAAACCTGGAATCTCAGGTTAGGACTTTAGAGGCAAGATCTGCCACTCAGCAACTTGAGATTGACAATCTCAAGGCTCAACTAGCTGAGAAACAGACAGAGAGGTCTGTTAGGCATGTACCTATTCAGGTCTCCCTGACTTCCTCCTCCAGCTCATCTAGCTCTCAAGATGATGTTACCAAAAAGGGGGAGAATGTTCAAAGACAAACACACAAGGAACCACAGAGCCGGCCTTCTACTTCAACATCTTCCTCTCCCATCATCTCTGCGCCTGAAACATCTCAAGTCACTCTTCAGATTGATCCAAAGATGCTCAATGATCTTACAGACTCTTCACCAAGTTTCTGTTAAGATCTTCCTTTGAGCAGCCAAGCCATGATGCTGCAATGATCTACTTTGGAGCATAAGAGCTTCAAAGGCTGAGTGCACCTTCTACCACTGTGGAAGAAGTTGGTCAACCTAAGGTCCTCATGGAACCTAAGATTCAATTCTAAGGGGAAATGGGAACTGATGTCCCAACAACTAAAACAGTTGGGACAAAATCTGCATCTCCTTTAACTTCTGAAGCTGAAGTTAAAGCCTCGGAAGAATAAGCTGAATCTTCCGAAGCTGAAATGGAAGCTGCGGAAGGACTGTTCAAAATGTCCGAGGAACTGATCATCACAGATGCTATCCTGGAAATGGCATCTGAAATGAGCAGTGAGGACTTTCCTATTGCACCTCCATCTCAGACACTATCTCTGACTCTCTCACAATCAGAAACCTCTCTCCAAGAACCACCACAGTCAGGATCTTCAAAGGATAAAGGAAAAAGGAAGATGACTGCGGAAGAGATTCAGGAAGAGGAGAAGATTGAGAAACTTAAGAAGAAAGGAATACTTCAGACTGAGAAGTTGCTAGTTGCCAGCACAAAAGCAGCTGCTCCCAGTCAGGAGGTTGTCATCAATAAAAGAAGAGAGCAGATCATTGACCAGCTCATTGAAATGGGAGCTGCCAATGAAGAAACATGTTGATACATATATGTACCTAGATCCTGATCTGAATGTAATATGTCTTACACTTTATGTAACTATTGGGTACTTAATGAAATACAGAATGTTTGGTTTTGTTTATAATGTTTAATATTTCATTAATGAGTTGATTAATGCATATTGATGTAATTATATAGGTTTGTGATTGTTTGAAGTGTTATGCATAATGTTATAATATTGAATACACTCAAACTTGGTGAAGTGAAGTTCTCATGCGTCCGAATGGCCATGCGACTAAGTGTCCATGCACCTAAATAGTCCATACGCCTGAACAACTTCATGCGTCTAACTCAGTTGCACGACTGAAAGCTCTGTCGTGCGAATGGATCAAACGCATGGCTCAATCGCACGAATGAACCATGCTAATGGTTCAGTCGCCCTAATGAGCAACCCTAACCTATAAATACCACCTAATTCATAGAAAAACATAAGCATTGATTCCTATTCGACTCCAAACATACCCTAGTCGTCTAGAAGCCTCGAAGTTCGTACTCCAAGTTCATAGAACGCTGCAGATCGATTCCTAATCGATTCTTAACGTTAGATTCAATCCTTATTGTTTCTACGTGCGTTCTCACTGATTGGATCGCCAATCAAATAGGATTCCGCACTATTTGGTTTGGTATACACGTTAATCAGTTTGTATTTCGTTTAAATACAAGATCCTAACAAGTGGTATCAAAGCTTTGGCTCTTGATTACGTGTGATTCACTCAATTTTGATACAAAGGTTGTGTTTTATCACTAAAAACGCAATCTTTTGTGTCAAAAGTTGTCTTAGACGTCCCCTGCTCATCAAGTTTTGGTTTCTACGCCATAAGGCGATTAGGATTGGTGAAAATTAGGGTTTTTACGGCCAAAACACGTCAAACCTAGAAATTTTCGAAAAAACAGCAGCTTCAGTCGCACGATTGACCCAATCACATGACTGGACTTCATTCGCATCTCCATATGTACGATTGGACTCAGTCGCATCTTCATTCATACGATTAAGCCTACCGGTTGCATTGTTCATACGCATCAGTTTCACTCGCACGACTGGACCAATCGCTTAGTTCAGCCGCATGATTGAACCAGTCGCATAGTTTCATCGCGGACAGCCCATTCGCATCGCTCCATTCGCACAGTAAACAGATTGTTTAAGAGACTTAAAGTTAATCGAGATGGAGGATCAGTTGTCAGCGTTTACAGCCGGGAAGGACTCACGGATTCAGAACTTACTGCTACTGGAGAGTGAGGTGGGGATCATAATAAACCCCCAAAGCTTATAACATTAGATGAGTTTCCCACTGGAAACAACGTTTTGAGATCTACCTCAATGGAGTGGATCCAAATATGTGGGAAGCTATTGAGACGGGATACAGTATGCCGGTGGGAGCCGATGGGGTGAAAATTACTTTAGGAGGAATGACTGATGCACAGAAAGTTAAATATAATGCTGAAAAGAGAGTATATGCATTGCTAACACAGTCTATCCCTAAGGATATTTTTCACCAATTCTCAGAGAATAAGCAAGCCAAGAAGTTATGGGATGAGCTGGAGAAAAGATATGACGGGAATGCTTCGTTGAAGGCCATTAAAGCTAAGGAGTTGAAGAAAGAATTTGACAACTTTTCATCGATGGGAAATGAGAGTTTAGACGATGTCATTGATAGATTCTACCATTTGAAGCGAGCTGCACACACATGGTGTCACAACTACCATGGAAGATAAAGTGTCAAATTTTGCAGACGGTTGCCAGAAAGTTGGGCTTCTTTTGTTTCAAATCTGAGACAGAATGGATTGCTATCAAAGTTGGACATCAATGATTTCATACTAAAGCTGCGAGAAGAAAAGCACTAAGGATGAAGTATCGAGCTCAGAAGTCTTCGTACACTCAGAATCCAGCTTTGTACAATGCCACTCCTCAAGTTAAGACACCTGGAGCACCTCTTCAGACTGCCTTTGTGTCAAGCTCATCTGCTCCTTCACAAGTCTCTCCTTCAGGATCAGAAACGTCAAGGTCTTCTAGTACCCAATATATTGGATCTCAAGCAAATGCTACACGACTGAAGACTGAGAATCTCAGAAACGTGACAGTAGAAGTAGCTCAAGAGCACATGGATCTCTTGGCAGCAGTGGTCCATTCCTATGATGGACTTGTTGCTGGAAAATTGGAAACTGACATCTGGCAGATGACGACTACGAGCAGGTTGATGAGACTGAACTGGAGAGGATGGATATTATGTGGGCCTTAGCAAGTGATGTCGGAAGGCAAAGAAGTTCGTGAAGAAGACCGGACAAAACTTGGGTGCTACTAAGGACACTACTTTTGGCTTTGACAAGAGCAAGGTGACCTGCTTCAACTGTGGAGAAAAAAGGCACTTCAAAAGAGAATGTGTGAAGCCAAAGAAGACTGGAAACGGGAATCCATTCTTGTCTTTCACTCGTCAAGACAAGCAAGCTAGCAGTTCTACTTCATCAAGCAAGGATCCAAAAGCCTTGACCGCCCATGATGATGAAGGATAGGACTGGAGCTTTAGGTTTGTCTCTCCGGGAGAATCAAATATTACGAGCGTGGATGACTTAGATGATGATTCCGCGAGTGAAAGATATATAGCAGTTGAGATAGCGATGACAAACAGTGAAGAGACTGCAACAGAGGTCAGCTACAAGCCTGAAGAAGAGACGTCTACAACAAAGACAGAATCACCAGAACCAGAGACATCTAATGCTGCGTTGATGACTAATTCATCAGATGCTCCTCAGGTAAGTACTACTGACCACCTTTTCAAAAATCATGCGTGTTCTGATTGTAATAAATTTAGAGAAAGCATAGATCAGAAATTTGCTAGGTTATTAGATCATAATGACAGCTTAGTAAAGGATTTGCAACTGTGCACTGAGGCAAATAGAGTTTTAAAACAAAATAAGCATAGTTACAAAGAAAAGATAGACCTTTTGAATAAACAGCTTAGGGAAACGGAAGTAGTAGCATTTAACCAAGCTAATGACATTAGGTACTATCTTAACTCCCTAGAAGACACTAAGAAACAAAAAGCAGTTTTAGAAGTAGAAGTCAACTCTTTAAAGCAAAAACTACACAGTTGGACAAGTTCATCTCATATTGTCCAACACTTAGTGAGAGAGCGTAACAATGGGGAGGGTTTAGGTTATAAAGTGGTTCCACCACCACTTGAGACCTGATGAACACTAAGTGTAAACCAATAAATAACAATCCCAGCAAAGATCATGTGGTGTCTACTCCTCTTGTAAGTGATCCAAATTCCTCATGTTCTTCAATTGAATCTGGAACAAAACAAAAGGAGGCCACTTCACAGGCAAAGGGTAAAATGCCTTGTGTTAATCTGGAAAAAGAATTTGAAAAGGCTAATATAAAGTCAGGGTTAAACAAAGTCAAATCTGAACCTAAAAAGACTGTTAATGTTAACCTTTCACAAGTCTCATGTCAAAGTCCAGTTAACCAAAATGGAAAAGGTGTTAAGAATGTCAAAACAGTTAAGTTTGTTAAACAAGAGCATACATCAAATGAAGTAGAATCAAAACCCAAACAAAATGATGTCACTAGGATGTCACACACTCTCCATAATGAAAGTTTAATCATAAAGTTGATAGCAGGTCATGCTACAACTGTGGAGAGTGTCGACACATTGTTTCTTTTTGTCATTACTTTCAGACACCTAGGAAGAAAATTGAACTTCAGAACTCAAAACCTAGGTCTTCTAAGAGGAGTTCTTTAACTCCACCTAGAAGAACTAGTGAACCCAAAGTTCAACCCATTAGCCAATCGTCTGTTTATCACAAACAGGCCTTACACAAATCTAGCTTATGGAAAGAAAAGTCATCCTCTGTGTCTGATAATGATGACAAGAAGGCACCTGAGCTACCCTCACCTTCTAAGGTTCAATGGGTTGAATTCATGATGTGTGATGCCTCTGGGAAACCCAAGCCAGTAAAGGCTTGGGTTCCTAACCTAACTGATGCTTTAAATTGTACGTGCAGGGTGTTCGCTACAATGCTGAAACCAACACGTGGATTGTAGATAGCGGAGCATCCAGGCATATGACAGGAAACAGGGCTCTTTTATCAAACGTCAAACAAAAAAGGCGGGCATGTTTCGTTTGCTGGTAACAAAGGAGGTATATCACAGCTCAGGGAGAGGTTGGAAATCAGAAAGTTAAGTTTGATAAAGTGAACTACGTTCAACAACTTCAAAACAACTTACTTTCTGTTTCCCAAATATGTTACAAAGGATTTAAAGTCATATTCGACAAAAAAAAAGTTACGTCCTAAAGAAAGACTATGTGATTCTGGAGGACCAAGTTCTGATGTCACTTCAAGATATAAAGACCTTTATGTTTTGGATCTCTCAACGGTTCTACAACGGATCATGAAGTTCAGTGCTTCCTATCAAAAGCTACTGAGAAGGACTCCATTTCCTGGCATAGGAGAATGGGACACATTAATCAACGGAAGATGAATCACTTGATTCAGAAGGATCTAGTGAGAGGTGTTAACGTCAAAATTTCCAACTTCCGGATTTTTGTGTAGCATGCAAGAAAGGCAAACAGACGAAGAAGTCTCATAAGGAAAAGAAAGTTCATTCTATCGAGCTTCCTCTTGAACTTCTTCACATGGATCTGTTTGGTCCAGTCAGTACAAGACGCATTGCAGGTGACTTGTACTGTTATGTGGTTACTGATGACTACTCAAGATTCTCTTGGGTAATGTTCTGAAGTCCAAGTCAGAAACATTTGAGTCATTCAAGGAATTAGTAACCACACGGAATCTCTCTACAAGCTGAAGGTGAGACAGGTACGCTTAGACAACGGGACTGAATTCAAGAATCAGTGGATGGAGGCTTACTGCAAGGAAAAGGGAATTGTGCACCAGTTCACTTCTCCCTACATGCCTCAGATGAATGGTGTTGCTGAGAGGAAGAATAGAAGCTTGATAGAGACAGCACGGACAATGCTAGCAGACTTGAAACTGCCTATCCAATTCTGGAATGAGGCAGTGGAAAATGCATGTTATACATTAAATCAAGTTCTGGTAGTCAAGCGCCATGGAAAGACATGTTACGAGTTACTACAACGACGTAAACCTAATCTGGAGTATCTCGAACCATTTGGCGCGTCGTGCACACTTCTGAAGAAGACTCAAGAAGGAAAATTCAGCGAGAAGGCTGATGAAGGGATCTTCCTAGGATACAACATACCGAACAAGAGAGTTTATAACAACTCAACGGGTTTAGTAGAAGTGTGGTGTAATGTTGATGTTCAGAGATATACCACACCACCTACTGGAAAAGGACCCGCTTACTTTTTCGACTATGATGGATTCTTCAAGTCCTTCAACATCCCTATCTCTCTCTTCTGTGACGAGTTAGCTACACGAATGATGTATGATATCTTGAATACACCATACCTTGATCCAACATCATCGAGCTCACAGGGAGAATCATCTCATCACTCAGGGGGAGCACTAGAAGACAGTGACTCCTCCTCAAAAGATGAAGCTGAAGAGGACGTCCAGAACAATCAGGAGAGACAGGTTCCACTTCCTGCAAGTCCACAAACATCTAACAGTGATGCCTCTTTGACTTCGGAACCTCAAACTACTTCTACCTCAGATGCAGAACCAAATGTTCATAATCTTGGCTCTGAGGTAGTTGTTCCTACCACTCTAGGATCACGTCTAAATTCTATCATCCCCTAGACAATGTCATTGGGGATGTCAGATCAGGAGCGCAGACCAGAAATCAGCTGTACTCGGCTGATTATGCCTCGGTAATGGAAAAAGGATACATTCACGATGGTGTTTATCGGTGTTTTGTCTCGCAGTTTGAGCCAAAATACGTCAGTGAAGCACTGAATGATGAGGCATGGGTGAGTGCCATGCAGAGGAACTTCTTCAATTTAAGAAGTTAGGTGTATGACACTGGTAGATAGACCTAAAGGTGCTAAGGTCATTGGCACCAAATGGGTCTTGAAATGCAAGAAGGATGACCAAGGTGTCATTATTAGGAACAAAGCTCGACTGGTAGTTCAGGGATTTCGACAAGTCGAGGGGTGGTTATAATGAAGTGTTTGCACCCGTGGTAAGGATGGAAGCCATCCGCATCTCCTTGCCTATGCATCGTATATGAAGATCAAAGTCTATCAATTAGATGTGAAGAGTGCATTTCTTCAGTCAATCCGAGGGATTTGAAGATCCTTATCATCGGGACAAAGTTTACAACTTGACAAGGCCTTATCGGCTTCATCAAGCTCCAAGGGCCTGGTATGAAAAACTCTCGACTCATCTTGTAAAACACGGCTTCGCAGGGGAGTCATTGACTGCATACTATTTATCAAAGAAAAGGATGGAGACTTACTGCTAGTACAGATCTATGTCGATGACATAATCTTCAGTTCAAAGAACGAAGAGTTATGCAAAGAATTTGAAGCAGTAATGAAGGCGGAGTTTGAGATGAGTGCCATGGGGGAAATGAAATTCTTTCTCGGGTTACAGGTGGATCAGACACCCAAAGGGATTTTTCTACATCAGACCAAGTATGTGGGAGACATTCTCAGTCGGTTTGACATGGAGAATGCTTCTGCAGCTCGGACTCCACTTGCTACAAACCATGATATAGCACCTGATGAAAATGGAGATCTGGTAGATGCAACAATGTACCGAGGAATAATTGGATCTCTCATGTACCTTACTGCCTCTAGACCTGATATCATGTATGCTACATGTCTATGTTCTAGATATCAGGCTAAGCCAAAGGTTAACCATCTGATCAGGGTCAAGAGGATATTTCGTTATCTGAAGGGCACACCCACACTTGGGTTGTGGTATCCTCATGATGATGACTTTGAGCTCACGGCGTATAGTGACTCGGATTACGGGGTCTGCAAGATGAATTACAAATCTACATCAGTAGGGTGTCAATTCTTTGGGAGGAGATTAGTGATCTGGCAGTGTAAGAAGCAGACCACGGTTGCGCTGTCAACCTGTGATGCCGAATACGTTGCAGCTGCAAGTTGCTGTTCTCAAATCATTTGGATTCAACAGCAAATGCGGGACTACGGTTTAAATTTCTCTTCTACTCCTATTTTTGTTGATAACTCTGCTGCAATTGCATTAACTAAAAATCCAGTATAACATCCTAAGACCAAACACATCGGTATAAAATATCATTTTATACGTGACTGTTTTGAAAAGAATTTAATCGATGTGGTAAAAATAAATACGGATTTTCAACGTGCTGACCTCTATACAAAAGCTTTTGACAAACCACGTTTTATATATCTGTTAGAGGTCAACGGCGTTAAAAAGAAAAATGATGTTATTTCTGATGATGATCATGTGTAGTCCGATACAGTTTAGTCTATTTTTCTTTTTTATTTTCTTTATTTATTCTATTTTGTTTTAAATTAAATTCATGTTATTTAGTTTTCTATTAAAATCCTAAAATATATAAATCGGTTATGATTTTAGAATTTTAGGGGGAGAATAAGTCAGCCAGTAACATTTAAAAAAAGAGAAGGAGAATGAGAGGCTAGCTGACAGAAGGTAGATCGTATCTGTGATACCGATTCAAATACTTTGGAAAATGATAGTACACAGGAACAAATCAAGAGGGGCTTTAATATTAAATTTAGAAAAGATGCAAAATTCAAAGTCTAAGTCTGTATAGTCTGAGCAATATAAAAGAAAATATGATAGAAAAACTGGTATCTACTAAGATAACACAATGAAAGTAGACCTAGAGGTTGCTAGACCACAGATGATATGTCGGTAGATTCAACACAATAGATGATTAGACCTGACTGGTGATCTCAAGATCAAATTAAGTTGTTCAAATGACTGTGGGTTCCCATCTTATCATTGGTTAACACAATCAACAATATTCCAATAAGGGGTAACGAGCATGTAAACGCCACAAATGTGAGCGGATGACCATAAATAGAGCAAAGCATGAAAAAAAGGCAAATGCTATCAAGCTAATAACTTATGTTGTCGGTGCATTATGTGCTAAAGAAATTAACGATGCTTTAACAAGAAGATAGGTTGTGTGCCTCTCTGCTGTGCGATGGCACTGACCTGAGGATAAGCATAACCTAGATATTCTAGAATTCATTGTTGTTTGCCGCCTCTCTGCTGTGCGATGGCACTGACCTGAGGATTGGCTTCTCTTTGAAAGCTCTAAGAATAGTCTCTTCTTGTCAAAATGCCCGTAGACCGCTCAAAAGCTCCTGAGGAATGTTGATTATCATATAAGCGTGGGATCCACAAATGTTGGTTGAAATAATAAACCTTAAACTATCACCAATCTGTGTCAAAAGTCTGTGTATGGATTTAAGAGGACAAATATACTGACAATCATCGTGGATATAAATTCTTGAAAGTCCAAATCAATGTGGGAATCTAATAGTACCAGTATGATTTCCTAAATTTGCTAATGACTCTGGATGAAAACCGAGAAGTGAGCATCAAATGGTTTTGATAACAAGTCCCAAATGATTTGACTTGCCTGTATGATTCCAAAATTGATTTGGTCCAGGTATGGTCAAACTAAATAGAAGCTGCCTATTCCAAAAACGAATCTAGTAGATTTCTATCTTAGGATTTACCTCTCACAAAAAGTTAAAAACAAGTTTAATTTTTGTACTTTAGTTTAATTTTCTATTTATTTAGTCATTTTAGTTTAATTGTTCTCGGACTACATCATGGAATTCAGTAAGGGATTAATTCATCTAAAAGGGTCATGTCTGAGATGACCACATGTGTTTTCAAAAGATAAATGGGTCATGTCTGAGGTGACAAAGTGTTTAAAATGATCATGTCTGAGGTGATCAAAAGTTTTTAAAGATAAAAAGATCATGTCTGAGATGATCAAATGTGTATAATGTTGATTCTAAAGCTTAAAAAGGAGTTTAAATGGCAAATGGTAAGAAATGCAGAAAATTTCATAAGTATGACCCATTCGCACGAATGGACCATGAGTATGGACTTATCATGCGAATGGGAGCTATTCGTACGAATGGACCATGAGTATGGACCATTCAACCGAATGACCCATACGAATGACCCAGTCGGATGTTTAAGAAGGAACGAATGAGTAAGTCGCACGACTGTACTCCAGTCGGACGACTGAAGGGGGCCAACTGAACCAATCGCACGACTGAGGCCCATTCGCCCAAATGAAATGTGCGTATTAGCCCAATCGTACGATTGAATTTAGGTTAAGTATAAATAGAGGTAGAATCGGTCGCAGAGACTCACCACTCCAAAATTTTCCCTAATTCGCACGACTAACGTTACTCTGCCCAAATTTCGTTTGATCACCATAAACTCCTGATTCTCGAGTACTGACCATTTGCACTGATTTTACAGGTAATTTGCGGTGCAGAACCATTGTTATATCACTCAAATTGATACATAATCTGGACAATCGGACTCCTTAGAAAAACCGTAACATTTGTGTTCAAATAACCTAACTAAACGACGTAAACAGATGAAATTAAAGATGTTAGGTGTTAAACTAATGGATTGCGAGTCTAATGAACCAGAGCACGAAGTCTAAAGTTCAAAATTGGTGAAAATTTGAATTTGAATTGAACAGTCAGAACAACATGCGAATGGACAGGTTGATGAACTTCAGTCGCACGACTGATTTGTGCGACTAGCTAAACCGCAAGACTGAACCATGCGTATGAGTTCAGTCGCACGACTGGTGTAACCGCATGAGTTTACATACGCATGAGTCTAGTAGAACACTCAGTCGTACGTATGGTTTAATTCGCACGACTGGAGTTTAGTCGCACTGCTAATTCGCACGACTTGATCTCAATCGCACAACCTCATTCGCATGACAGAAGAAAAAAAAGTTTTAAAGTCCAAGTGATTCAATACATTCTTAGCCAATGGATACTAATGTTTACTTTACTTTCATTGTGTAACAGATGACGAGTCGATGGACCATGAGTACGAAGCACAACATATGTGCTCATCTAAATCTGACATCTAGAAATGCTACCGACTTTTCTGGCATTATCACCTTTCTAAGGAGATCGAAAATTGCACATGCTATATCTGCTCCATGTACTCCATATCGTTTTATACAGCAGGCCTTCTGGGAAGGTGCGGTAGTTGACCGATCTTCTAAGCCTCACTGTATCAGGAGTACTATCTTTGGAGAGTCGATTGAGATCACAGAGGAAGATCTCAGGATTGTGCTGCAGTTGGGGGAAGATGCTGACTGTCCTACTAGACTACACCCCCTTACTGTCAGAGGATGTTTTCTTCGAGCTAAGTACTCTAGGGACATCAATGCAGGGGTGCTCAACAAGAGCAACCTGTGTCCCCAGTTCAAGTACCTTGCTCACGTACTGCTGAAGTGCATAGCGTCCAGGAAGGGAGGATTTGATGAGTTGTCAGATCAAATCCAGAATGCCTATGTAGCGTTGGTGCTGAACCATCCATTCAGCTTCTCCAGGATGATTTTCACATACCTAGTGGAGAACATTGAGGGGAAAGGGAAGGAGGGCTTCTGCATGTACCCCCGATTCATGCAGATGATTATAGACCAGAAGCTCCCTTCCCTGCCGAAGGAGAAGGAAGATGCAGTAGTGCTTGAGGTGATGGATGATACCACTTTAGGCCGGATGAAGGTGTACAGGGGGAAGCAGTTGAAACCCTCTGTCAGGAGACTGTTCGGGCATCTGGCCCGTGAGGACTATGTGGTGTCAGCTCGGAGGAAGTGGCGCCACGATGATAGTGATTCTGATGTTGAGCAGATTGCTCTACCCTCCGATGATTCTGATGGACGTAATTATATAGGTTTGTGATTATTTGAAGTGTTATGCATAATGTTATAATATTGAATACACTCAAACTTGGTGAAGTGAAGTTCTCATGCGTCCGAATGGCCATGCGACTGAGTGTCCATGCGCCTAAATAGTCCATACGCCTGAACAACTTCGTGTGTCTAACTTAGTCGCACGACTGAAAGCACTGTCATGCGAATGGATCAAACGCATGGCTCAATCACACAAATGAACCATGCTAATGGTTCAGTCGCCCAAATGAACAACCCTAACCTATAAATACCACCTAATTCGTGGAAAAACGTAAGCATTGATTCCTATTCGACTCCAGACGTACCCTAGTCGTCCAGAAGCCTTGAAGTTAGTACTCCAAGTTCATAGAACGCTGCAGATCGATTCCTAATCGATTGTTAACATTAGATTCAATTCCTTATTGTTTCTACGTGCGTTCTCACTGATTGGATCGCCAATCAAATAGGATTCCGTACTATTTGGTTTGGTATACACGTTAATCAGTTTGTATTTCATTTAAATACAAGATCCTAACAAAACACTCTTGCTACCATTAGAGGAGTTGGTGGATCTAGAGAAGGAAACCAGGCTGAGACTTGAAGAAGAAGCCAGGTTGGCCTTAGAGGAAAAGGAAAAGAAACAGAAGGAGGATGAATTGCAGCTGAGGAGAGACAGGATAAACTTCCTACTCTCCAGAGTCTTTGATCTTCAAGAACTCTCTCCACACAACGATGATATGATCCTCTGGCTCTACAACAAGAGCAGGATCAAATGGAGAAAGAAAGGAAGAAGGCTGCAAAAGAAAAGGCCAGAGAAAAGAAGAAGAAAGAAGAAGAGGCTAGGGCCACTGCCTCCAAGAAGCTTACTGAGAAAGCCTGGATGAAGGACTATCTTCGGGCTCATGGCTTCTCTGGTAGGCAGGTAGGTCCTATGTCTGAAAGGACACTCCAACGGATTGTCAGTGAAATTAAGGCTGACATCCGGATGGGAAAAGGAAAGAGATGTATATAAGGGTAAAAGGGATGACCTTCACTGCTTCTACCCAACCACAACCTGAACCTTCACCCTCACCATCCACCATTAAACCTGAACCCTTCACCCCTGAACCTACATCACTACCCACTACTACTCCCTCACCCCAACCACCTAAACTTCCCATTATCCAACCCAAAACACTAGCCAGAACCTCTGAACCTAAACCTACCCAATTACCATCCAAACCATCCCTTCAGCCTTCTTAACATCTCTCCCTTGAGGAGATTAAGGCAATCAAGATAAAGCTCACAAATTGCACTACTTTGAGCGAAGTCTCCTGTGTAGAAGACTCCGTTAACATTACCTATGTAGACGGATCTTCAAGTTCCCTCACAAGAGACAGATTCCTTGATTTGCCTAGAGGAACTTTGGATCAGGCTGCAAGACTTTGGGCCTCAATTCAAACTCTTTAAATGAGGAAGAAAAAAATCTCAGGAGGAAACTGGTGACTCTGCTAGGTACAAGAAAAGAGGACAAGATTCCTAGTCAGTCTCTTGTGCCTAGAAGAAAGATAATCCAGTGGAGGTTCGATAAACCTTCTCATAACTTTGTTGTGGAAAGAAAGAATGGTGAAGTCAACAGACTCAATGCAACCTCTCTGTTACACTCCAGCAGATTTGACATTGCTGAGTTAGCAGAGAAGCCATTCTCCAACCCCTCCAACTCTGAAATGCTGCACTCATCAGCAGTCTTCATTTAGCTGAGCTAACTACAAAAGCAAAGATTGAAGAAGAGTTGAAGTTTAGAAGACAGGAAGACAAGGAAAGATCTCCCACCAAAGGTGCTGCCTTTCTACAAATGGTGGAAGGTCCTGAATTGGAACCTATAGTTCATGGGAATATGATTACGGTTCCCATCAACTAACTCTTTCAGAGGGCAACAACAAAGGGTACATGTTATCCAAGGTGACAGACTGGATTTCCTGTCTACCAAGGATCTGTACAAGCTTCTCAACACCACATGAGGGAAGAACAAGGAGACAGACAAATATTTGCTCTCCTTGGTGCTGAAAGTTTTGAGAAGTCGAGATAAGTGTAGTTTTGGTAGCATCAGCCTAGGGGGAGTTTGTTGGATCAAGAAGAAGGATAATGCAACCAAAACTAAATCACTTAATTTATTTTGGTGCTGCATGCAAAGGCTTCCGAAGCTTATCATGGAACTTCTGAAGGTTGTAGAGTTCTTCCGAAGACAAAGGAAAAGTCCAAATTCCGAAGACAGAACTCTACTTCCGAAGACAAATGCATACTTCCGAAGTTCAAGACTTAGAAGAATAAAATGAAGACCACTTCCGAAGTATGATGAAATGAAGAAGTCTCCAAGCCTTGGAAGAAGCAGCCTCTTCCGAAGTATAAAGTGGCTTCGGAAGTACTTACTCTTTCGAAGCCATTTAACCTTCGGAAGACACTGCTATAACCAGTGGACACAAGTATGATCTCTGACACTCCACTGCAGACTTCTGATACAGCATGGCTTCTTCTTAAAGAACCATGTTGTTGACCATACTTTATTCCACTGTTTACCTTTTCATGATAGTACAGTTGCCATCTTTAGTTGGTGACAAAAGGTAAGTCAGGGACATGTCCTGACTACCAAATCTCAGATAAGACTTTATCTGAGATACCTTAACTATAGTCTTGTAGTATAGGCTTTAGCTAAAGGATCCCAGCTGGTATCAAAGTATATCCGGCTGTAGATAGTATTATATATAGGTTCTCCTTGTAACTCATAGAGGTAAGATTATCATCTGCTTGTAAGAGTCTTTGTATCTTGAGTTGAGAATCAATATATAAAAGTATCTTGAAAATTATCTTTCTGTGTTCTTAGTTACTTTTCATATTGTGATCAACTCTTATTGATTCTTACCCAAGTGTGATTCTAGGTGAGTTTGAGAGAAAACATTTGTGTTTAAGTGACAAACACCGATCCTGCAGATAGGATTAATAAGACGAACTCGACTTACTCCCCAAGCGGTTGAAATGTTAATTTGCTTGAAGGATTATTTGGATGTCGCAGAAAGAGTACAAGAGAAATGATCACTTGATAGAGAATTGGAATTTGAAGCAGAATTATATGAGAACGAGATAGAGAGTGGATTGACATCCGGAGTGACCGATGATGAAGCGACATATAATTAGTACCTTTGTAACAGCTCCGGTTCTGGTGGCGAAGAATTAAGTATCTAAATATGCAACAAACGAATGGAGAACGACTAGGCTAAATGTTTAGTTTTTAAAAACAATTATTTAAACTTTTATGTTGTTTGAATTGTTTATATGTTTTGTATATTATATACTATGTTAGAACCCCGTGTATTACACGAGTTTAATAAATAAAATATTAAATAATTAGTAATGAAAATGTAATAATTATAAAATGATATGATTGAAATTGCATTTGAGTAATAACATAAGTAATAAAACAATAATTTCATTATTTTAAACTTTTGTTATTAAACCGTAATTGCATTTTTAATAAACATTTTATGGCAAAAACAAACCATTTTAAAAAATATCAAAATAAAAAATTTTCTTATTATAACTCCTAATTTTAGTTATTTTGTTTTATAAAAAAACCATTTTAAAATGCTTTATATTATTAAACATGTTTGTTGTTTTAAAAAAAAATTATTTTTAAAATTTTATTTATTTAGAAGTTAAATCTATAAAAGCATTTCTTTTTTTAATTTATTGAAAAATAATTTTTAATCTCAAAAGAAATTAAATAGTATTATAAGTATTTAAGGCAATTGTTTTATAAGAGAGAGAAACGGAAAAATTAAAATTAGATTGGCTAAAATTGTACTAAGTGACATCTTAAAACCTTTTTTTATTATAATAAATAGATTTCACTTTGCTTTTAATTAAAAAATCATGACATTATTCAAACTTACAATATGGGTTGAATCACATTGATTAACAAGTAACATATGATATAATACTTTAAAGTTAAATGTGTGATTAGTTTCATTAATTAATGAGCATCACCCTTTAGCAGTAAACAAAATACTGATATAATAACAATAATAATAAAACAACAATGGCATCGACAATAAGAACAACCACCAGTATCATTTTTAATGATCATAACATTTTCATATGTTAATATATTTTTTAAAGTAAATTATAAAAACAAATATTTTATTTTTCTTTAATTTAAGTATAAGTTTTTTTTGTTTTATTGCTTTTGATTCAACTAATATACAAATATTTTATATATGATTATATATTTTTCATATGTTAACAAAATAATTATATTAATAACACTAAAATAAAAATTAAACCAAAGCGGTTTGTGCTCGAATCGGTTTTAAAACCAACCCAAACCAGTTTAATAGGATTGGGATTTTCCTTCCCAAACCGGTTTGGGGCCGAACTGGTTTTGATTGTGGTTGACCAAACCGGTTCGAGTTTAGACCCCAAATCAGTTTTTAAAAAATCTTGGCCGAACCAGTTTTGACCGTGGTTGACCAAACCGGTTTCGGTTTAGACCCTTGTGACATCCGTCACCACAAGGTCCGTCAATTAACGCAGTTTTCGTTAACTTTTCCTTAATCGTTCATTCCTCATATTTATTAACTATTCGTGTGGATATCATACTTGCTTTATCGTTCTTATTCTTGTGTTCTTATCGTAAATGAATGATACGCTTAAAACTTTTACAAATTCCATCACCGTTATCACTAAATATACCGATTTTATATAATATTATTGTCATTAATAAAACCATTTTTAAGTTACCAATTATCATTAAATACATTTTTTTAGCATCAATATAACTAACCTATTAATGTCGTTTTCAACCGAAACCAATTTGGGAAACTCGGGGGCTAAGTGCAGGGACCAAGTGTGACAATTTGCAAACTAGGGCTATGTATATAAACCCCATTTCCAGCCCTAGCCTTCATTCTCATCTTCTTCTTCTTCATTCTCTTCTTCACTTTCATCTTCTTCCTTGCACCAAAACCGCCCCGTTGGTCACGTTTTCTTCGTCTAGACTTCGACTACACCGAGTCTGCTCCATTCTTCCAAATAGACGACCTTGGTCGTCCCTTTTCTTGCTTTTTTTTCACTGATGTCCACTTAGGGTTTTGGGTGTCTGGGTCCAACCCGAACACATGTGGTCGCGTGGGTGCGTGTGATGTCTTTCTGCGTGTTCTTCTTGTTAGTGTATGTTAGTAGAGTGTTTCTGGAAGTTCTCGTGGTGTAAAACTCGTGCACAGAGCAGCCGAAGGCTGCTCTGCACAGCTGCAGTCGCAAATCTGCCATTCTAGCGATTGGGTTTGTCATGCGACTAAGCCGTGCGACTGGTGAGTCGTGCGACTGTGTCATTCGGGTGATTGAGTTGTGCGACTGGGCATGTCATGCGACTGAGTCGTGCGATCGAATGAATGCATGTGATTGAGTCAATGCGGATGAGTGTATACATGCAATTGATTCGTGCGAATGGAGTGTTGAGTTGTGCATCTGGTCCCGTCGTGTGATTGATGATTTTGTGTGTGTGAATTTCCTTCTTGAATGTCGTGTGATGATAGGGTAAATCAACATGGTTGCCATTGCTCAACCACAAAGATTAAAGTCAACGCTATCAAGGCTACACATACTATTCCAAATTAAATCAACCTAACATTTTACAATTATCAACAACCCCTTTTATGACTACTAATTTAACAAATACTTCTCTTATAACAATGGATCTTTTACACAATATCACCGGCAATGGCGACGGTTTCTAGTACTTGGATCTATATAAGATCTGATACGTGTGTCAGCTTGTGTGTGTTACACGCGACCGAACCGATACAACCCGAATCGACTAAATATTACTATGTACTTTAAACATATCATTAATGTTAACAATAACTGTCATTAGGTGTTTGACCGTTCATTACATACAATATTTGGGGAACTTTGATCATTCATACTTACCACTTAACATGTGAGTTTCGTGGCCCCTGTTTATGTTTATACAACTTTTCAATCATTTACAAACTTGGGGGAAAAGTATGCTCACCCATTTTCATTATGTTGTACAACTTACGTATAATATACATACTTGGAATCAACGTGTTACTGTTTTGTGAGTACTTATCTGATACATGCTTGAGTTCACAGTGTGGTACTTTCTTTACAACCATTTAATTCCAGTGTGGGAACCGAATAATAGGTATTGGTAGTACTACTGGGTTGACACCCCCACCCTTGTTTGTTGGTATACTAGTTAGTACCAACAGTAGCCAGGAACGGGCCTTGGGTGAATATATTCCGACAAGATTCTGTGTGTACGTCGTTAGGTTTGGTTGTAAAGCTCATGTCATGTGATTTTGCTTACTTATACCTATATGCACGGTATTCCGCAACAATTATTATACAGCATCAATTACTTATTTACTACTTAAACCTGCGAGCTCACCAACAATTTTGTTGACCATTTTGAGCATATCTTTTCAGGTGACAATGCTAATTGAAGATCTAGGTGCACTGCCTTAGTGGAGACCCTAGGATACATTTTGGGACTAAACATGCTTAACGAACATTGTCTTTCTGGAATCATTGTTGTAGCCTGCTTTAAACATCATACTTTTGTAACTTGTTCTTGGGTTGTGGGAAATACATTACATAGTCGGTTATCGTGGTGTGTCGTTAAACATCGATCGTTAATTTTTATGATCAATTCACTTTCTGTTATTAGCAATGCCTCTAATCATCTTTGGGAACCCAGCTCAAAATCTCGACATATCGTATCATTCTTAACCTGACGGTTTAACCGGAGGAGCGATACGTAATCACAAGATATGCGTTAAGCTTGTGTCATTATATAGTGGCACTTGGGATTCGTAAATTCCGACGGTCAAACTTTCATACAATTACGGGATATTATATAATTATTTTTTTTCTATTGGCTTCAAGACGTCACCTTATTACACAATTTCATTCAAGATGATGGAAGAAGTGTGACTTATAAGTCTAATATACCTCGGGAACTCATCATCGTTTTCCAATGTTTCATGTGTCAAATCTCAAAGAGTTAGTTTGTCAATGATAACTTCCGCATTCCACTGGAAGAGTTCAAATTTGGATGCATCGTGTAAAACTCCATAATTCGCAAAGTGAAGCATCTCACACGTAATCAAACGCAACCAAAGTTCGTTAGTACACTTATCTTTCATCATAAGTCTCCTGTTCGTTTAAGTTTCTTCTTAATTTCGGAACGAAATTCTATTAAGTTGGGAAGACTGTAACATCATGTATTTTCGGGTTAATTATAAGTTAACATTGTTACATTTTGTAAGGGTTTTTATTGTCAAATTTGAAACTTATGGGTTGCTTATGATAATTATTATATAATAACAATAATAATAATAATAATAATAATAATATAATAATAATAATAATATTTTTATTAGTAATAATAATTTGTAAAAATATTAGGCTTAGAAATGCTTTAAGCTTGGATTTGAAAGTCTAGGGGGCTTTATTGCCAATTTAAGAACTTAAAACATAATTTTCTCACATGAAATGTTAAAGTCAAAACCAAAGGGGCCATTTGTGTAATTTTCAAAAATGAACCCAGATCTCCCCCCCCCCCCCCACCGTTCGTAATTCCGGCCAGAAATCCGGCGGAGCTCCGGCGATGGCCAAACACCCAAAATTATTCATTTTTGAAATCCAAAACCATTTTCAATCAATTCGTTGGTATGATTCGAAACTTGAGGTGTATAATAATCGAGTTAAAGCTACGGTTACAATCTTGAATCACCGATTAAACTTGCTTCCAATCATCGAACCGTTTGAACATTAAAGATCGATAATAATCAAATTAATTAAACCCACGCAATCAATTAACCGTTTCTAGTCGATTCCTAAGTGCAATTTCAACCTAAACACCTGAAGTCATTACACATAGTTACCATTCCATCGCGAACCTGAGTCTAACCGAACCCCAGCCTTCGAGCATTATAACTTCAAATTGATTGAAGGCTTAGAACCGCGAGCATCAATCGAAGCTTCAAACAAGGTTAATTTGATTTCTATCAACTGTTACATAGCAATTGGGGTTCAAGCATCGAAGGCGGCATATGTTACATCCGTTCATCATCAATCTAACTTCATTCGGGTAAATTGGATACACCTACATACTCGAAACTTCATGGGGAATCAAAGCCCCATGATTATTATTGTAACCATATTTGATTCAGAGTTCAATTTGGCTTAAATCAGTTCTTGAGGTTTGCGGAAAATCCTTGAAGTTGTGTTTAAATCAATTAAAAACCATCCTAAAACAAGGCCCCGCCCCTGGTTTGCTGGTTACGTGCTTACAGTTTGGACTTGAGGTCCCGGGTTCGAACCCAGGGACCCTCAAATCTTGTTTTTATTTTATTTTGGCCTTGTTTTAGTCTTTTAAAATATGTAAAAATTCTAGAAATCCTTATATAAGTTTATAAATTTTGTTTATTTTTAAAATTAATTAATTACTTCTGTAAATTCATTTTTTAAATATTTTAGTAAATATTTACTAACAAATGAAGTATTTGGTTATCTTTAGAATAGATTTTAAATAAGCAAATTAAATAATTATTTGGTCACTATATTATCTTTAATGATGGATTCATCAAAATATGTTTACGGTTTACATATAATTGATAACTAAGATTCCTCAAATTTTCATAAAAGATTTAATTTTTAAAATTTTATAAAAGGTATTTTCTGTTACTAAACTACGCAATATATGCATGAATTCACTAATTAGTTTTATTTACTTATAAAAAAATCCCCAAACTCCCTATCAAAACCCTAGTTCGCGTATAATCGTTCAATCTTATTATTAAACTTAAAATCTTGAAATATATACGTTTAGGTATCTTGTAAGGGAACTCTTTGGAACGTCATTAATTTCTTGTTATCATCTTATATATATATATCATGTGAGTATTTCTATACCCATTTTTATATTTTTACACTTTTGGGGAAACATATTACATTAGAACTCTGCACTTGTAACACGCTTGATTCTTGTAAACTTATGGCGATTTTACCTGTATGTTATGGTTAGTTGAACTTTATGGCTACCATGTAATGTCGAATATGTACAATCATTAACTATTGCTAGCCTAGCAAAGTCATAGATCTATGGGCCAGACAAGCCTGCTTGGTTGATCCAAGTACACTTAGCTAATCGTATATACATGTAAACATTTGAGACTTGTAAAACTTTGTCGAGGTTTGATTGTGCATTCTGTCTTACATCCCTAGTTTACTTTGTTCTCTAACTTACAACATGAATTGCCATCTTTTATATACTTATGTATCGAAAACTATGGAAATCTCACCAACATTATGTTGACCCTTTTATTTTTAACATGTTTCAGGAAATACTCAAGCTTGATCGTTACTTTTGAAGTGTTCACACCTAGGAAAGGACCTAATTAAATAAATGATTAAGCTTGTTATGTTTTCTTTATTTGACACTTATGTTTGTAATATTACCTTTGAAATTTATGAATAATATTTTTTTGGATTTAATAATAGCGTTATGTGGCTATGAACGATCTTAACTCTCACTCCTCGACGTTTCCGCCGTCAAGGTTGGGGTGTGACAGTTCATTACATACAACATTTGGGAACTTTGATCATTCATACTTACCATTTAACATGTGAGTTTCATGGCCCCTTTGATGCTTATACAACTTTTCAATCATTTACAAACTTAGGGGAAAAGTATGTTCACCCATTTTCATTATACTGTACAACTTACATACAATTTACATACTTGGAATCAACGTGTTACTGTTTTGTAAGTACTTATCTGATACATGCTTGAGTTCGCTGTGTAGTACTTTCTTTATAACCATTTAATTCCAGTGTGGGAACCGACGGATAGGTATTGGTGGTACTACTAAGTTGACACCTCCCCCTTGTTTGTTGGTATACTAGTTAGTACCAACAGTAGCCAGGAACAGGCCTTGGGTGAATATATTCTGACAAGATTCTGTGTGTACGTCGTTAGGTTTGGTTGTAAAGCTCATGTCATGTGATTTTGCTTACTTATAACTGTATGCACGGTATTCCGCAACAATTATTATACATCATCAATTACTTATTTACTACTTAAACCTGCGAGGTCACCAACAATTTTGTTAACCATTTTGAGCATATCTTTTAAGGTGACAATGCTAATTGAAGATCTAGGTGCGCTGCCTTAGTGGAGACCCTAGGATACATTTTGGGACTAAACATGCTTAACGAACATTGTCTTTCTGGAATCATTGTTGTAGCGTGCTTTATACATCATACTTTTGTAACTTGTTCCCGGGTTGTGGGAAATACATTACAATATTATCTACTTGTTTATGTGAATCATGTATCATGTTATGCTTATGGCTATGTTGTCGTGAACATTGAATAAACACGACACAAGTCTCCTTTGTGTCGGGTTTCGTCATGACACGCTTGTCATCATTTATTATATTGCATCTCTATTGCTTACCATGTGTTATGACGATCCCGTCTCGTTACATCCCCGTGTTTCCGCTCTTAGCGAGGTTGTGACAGACTGGTATCAGAGCCATTGGTTATAGAGAATTAGGCAATTCACTTGACCTAGACTATAACCTAGGAACCTTCATGTAGATTTGCATGCTAGGATCTATGAGCATTTTATATCTCATGTATGCGTTCCTCTTTACTTGATTTGTTTATCTATCAGTTTTGTGATCTTTTCACCCTATGAGGAGCCCTTGTGCTCACTCTTTATGGGATGCTTCTATTGAATCTTCCGCTCCCTCTGCGCGCCGAATTGGTTTATCAAACCCGGGTATTAAACCCGAAGAGATCTTCACAGATCATGCGATTGCGCTTGACCTTGGACACCGGGGTTTACCCTGAGGAGGTTATGTCTGAAACCTCGAAAGAGGAGGAGATAGACAAGCTTCGCTAGACTAACGTGATTATATGCATGGGTTGTAATTATTAGTATGATGGATTACTGTTGGAACATTACCTATTCATGGTGTGAGAACTACATGACTTGTATGTGATGTGTGGTAACAACAAGTGTGATATTACTTGGAATACTAGACTTTGATGAGTGGTATGGCTAATATAATTTGAAACGGTTAAAGCTTATGTGTTTACTACTTCTATGATTAGAAAATGCCGCCTCGAAGAGTTACCCGCAGCAATAGTGGCGGAAGTGAAGCCCCGAGGGGCAGAGGCAGAGGTAGAGCACCAAGAACAAATGATGGCCCTGCCAGCAACAATCAGGGAACAGAAACACTGGCATGGCAGCTCTGATCGCTCAACAGCTGGCCGCACTGATCCCGATTATTGTGGCCCAAGTGAGCGATGCTCTTAAAAATCACAACCCCCACGGGGATGGTGGCAATGATAACGAGGATAATAGGAACCCGACTGGGAACGAGAGTAACCAGGAGACCGGGAATGGTGGTATAGCCGGTAATGAGACTGGGATTGTTAATGCTAGAAGGGGGTGTTCGTACAAGGAGTTTGTGGCCTTAAAACCGAAAGAGTTTGATGGAAAGGGTGGAGTGATAGCCCTGACCAGGTGGCTTGAGAAGATGGAGGCGGTGATCGATATCAGCGATTGCCTCGACAGCCAGAAAATCAAGTATGCCACGTGTTCACTACATGGCAAGCGCTAACTTGGTGGAACACCCAGGTTTAGGCTAGGGGAAGAGAATCAGCGATGCAGATGTCATGGGATGAGTTTAGGCCCTAATCACTAAGGAGTATTGCCCCCTCAACGAGATGCAAAAACTAGAGCATGAATTCTAGAATCATGCTATGGTGGGGGCTGGGCACGCAGCTTACACTGATCGTTTTCATGAGTTGGCAAGATTGGTTCCACATCTGGTCACTCTGGAATCAAAGAGGATCGAGAGGTATATTTGGGGACTTGCACCTCAAATCCGAGCGATGGTAACAGTAGCTGCTCCTCCTATGATCCAGAGCGCAATTCAGAAGGCTGACGCTCTGATTGACAGATGGTGAGAACAGGGGTATTGGGAATGGAGCAGAGAAAAGAAAGGATGTTGGGGAAACGAGCGATTGAGTGCCAGGAGATTTGACAAAAGGGCCAAGACAACCAGAAATTTTGTGGTCGTGACACAGGGCAAGAGAGAGTATGTTGGGCCGCACCCGAAATGTGATGGGTGCAACTTCCATCATCCCCCAGTAATGCCGTGCCGGGTGTGCGTGAGCTGTAGACGCCCGGGGCATCTAGCAAAAGACTGCAGAACGACGCCGAATCTGGTGGCACCGGTCAACGCGGTTAACCCCGCTGGGAATGCCAGAGGCTGTTATGAGTGTGGAAGCCCTGATCACTACAGAAACATGTGCCCCAGACTGAATCGGGTGTCGGGTCAACAAGGGAACAACCAGCAACCGGTGATGGCCATAGCTGGAAATCAAGGACCGGCGAATCAAGGAAATACAACTTGAGGATGTGCATTCGTCATTGGAGCCAACGATGCCCGTAAGGACCCGAATGTTGTCACGGGTACGCACTTACTCAATAATCACTTCGCATTATATATTTGATACAGGAGCAGACAATAGCTTTATATCTTCTGAGTTTGTGCAATTGCTTGATTTGAGTGTTGGTAGACTAAAACTAGCTACTCCGTAGAAATGGCCAATGTTAGGGTTGTTCAGGCCGATGAAATCATTATAAAGTGCTCGTTGATATTGGAGGACCATGCCTTCGATATAGACTTGATACCCTTTGAGTTAGGAAGTTTCAATGTGATTGTGGGAATGGATTGGTTATCGAAACATGGAGCTGAGATTGTTTGTTGGGACAAAGTAGTATGAATCCCCATGCCAGACGGGGAGGTACTCAGAATTCAAGGAGAACAACCAGGAAGAAACCTAAAGCTTATATGCAGCATGAAGCACGCCGAAGTTTACGAAAACAGTGCTACGTTTTTCTGGATCATGTGGTAGAAAAGAAGGAAGAAGAGAGGAAATAGGTAGATATTCCGGTAGTGCGGGACTACCCAGATGTATTTCCCGATGACTTGTCTGGTTTGCCTCCTCCACGACAAGTGGAATTTCATATAGAGTTGGTTCCTGGAGCTACACCGGTAGCAAAGACACCATACCGGTTAGCGTCGTCTGAAATGTAGGAATTATCTAGTCAATTACAGGAACTACTGGAGAAGGATTTATTCGGCCATTCACTCACCATGGGAGCACCAGTGTTATTTGTCAAAAAAAAAAGATGGTTCGTTCCGAATGTGTATCAATTACCGTGAGTTGAACAAGTTAACCGTGAAGAATCGGTATCCTCTCCCCAGGATCAACGATCTGTTTGACCAGCTACAAAGAGCTTCGTATTTATCCAAGATCGACCTTCGTTCTGGATATCATCAACTAAGGGTTTTCGAGGAGGACATACTGAAAACAACGTTTAGAACTCGTTATGGGCACTATGAGTTCTTGGTCATGCCATTTGAGCTGACTAACGCATCAGCTGTGTTTATGGACCTAATGAATCGGGTGTGTAAACCTTACTTGGATAAGTTTGTGATCGTATTCATAGACGATATACTTATCTACTCCCGGATCGTAAGAGGAGCACGAAGAACACCTTCGGGTAATACTGGAACTATTATGGGAAGAGAAACTTTTCGCCAAGTTATCAAAGTGTTAATTCTGGTTGCGGGAAGTGAAGTTTTTAGGTCATGTGTTAACGAGGATGGGATTCATGTAGATCCATGCGATGCACCCCCGACACCATCAAAAATACGACAATTCTTAAGATTGGACGGATACTATCGTCGCTTCATCGTGAATTTTTCAAAGATCACTCAATCGTTAACGTTGTTAACCCAGAAAGACAAGAAGTTTGATTGGGGACATGCACAAGAACAAGCGTTCCAAACGTTGAAAGAGAGGTTATGCAACGCATCGATATTGTCCCTCCCAGACGGAACTGACGATTTTGTGGTATACTGTGATGCTTCACATCAAGGATTGGGATGTGTACTAATGCAGAAGGATAAGGTGATTGCCTACGCTTCGCAACAACTTAAGGTGCACGAAAAGAACTATACAACCCATGATTTGGAGTTGGGCGTTGTAGTATTTGCACTTAAGATATGAAGGCATTACCTATATGGAACCAAATGCATCATCTACACAGATCATAAGAGCCTCCAACATATCCTAGATCAGAAGGAGCTTAATATGCGTCAACGACGTTGGGTAGAGCTTCTTAGTGACTACGATTGTGAAATCCGGTATCATCCGGGGAAAGCGAACGTGGTGGCTGATGCTTTAAGCCGCAAGAACGCGCGAAACCACTATGTGCTCGAGCGTTGGGATTGAAGATTCAAATGAATTTGAAAGCTCGGATCCAAATTGCACAAAGTGAGGCATTGAAAGAACAAAACCTTGCGGGAGAAGAATTCTGAGGGTTGGATAAACAAATGAGTTGCAAGGATGATGGTATATAGTACTTCATGGATTGTATATGGGTACCCAGATGGGGAGGTGTACGTACCTTGGTCATGGATGAAGCACACAAGACACAATATTCTATTCATCCTAGTGCAGACAAGATGTACCACGATCTTAAGGATCTGTACTGGTGGCCAGGCATGAAGAAAGATATTGCTATGTACGTAAGCAGATGCTTGACATGCTCGAAAGTTAAAGCTGAACATTAGAAACCATAGGGATTATTGCAGCAACTTGTGATTCCTGAGTGGAAATGGGATAACATAGCCATGGATTTTATTACCAAACTCCCTAGAACGAGCAGCGGGCATGACTCGATATGGGTCGTAGTGGATCGGATGACGAAGTCAGCTCATTTCTTGCTGATCTGAGAAGACTACAAAATGGATAAGTTGGCAAGATTGTACATCAAAGAGGTTGTGACAAGACACGGAATGCCGGTGTTGATCATATCCGACCGTGACAGCCGATTTACTTCACGATTTTGGCAGACGCTACAGAAAGCGATGGGTACTCGATTAGATATGAGCACAGCCTATCACCCACAGACAGACGGCCAAAGTGAACGAACTATAAAAACATTGGAAGACATGCTAAGGGTGTGTGTAATCGACTTTGGAGGTAGTTGGGACACTCATTTACCGTTGATTGAGTTCTCTTACAACAACATCTACCATACCAGCATTGGGTGTGCTCCGTTTGAAGCGTTGTATGAAAGGAAATGTAGATCACCTGTTTGTTGGGCTGAGATCGGTGAAAGTCAGTTAACATGCCCAGAGATCATTCAAGAAACAACCGACAAGATTTTCCAAATCAAAGACAGACTAAAAGCTGCTAGAGATCGCCAAAAGAGCTATGCCGACAACCGTCGGAAGCCTCTAGAATTTAACATTGGAGATCAAGTTTTACTCAAAGTCTCTCCTTGGAAGGGAATCGTTTGATTTGGAAAGAAAGGGAAGTTAGCCCCAAGATACGTAGGACCATTCGAGATTACAGAAAGAATTGGTCTAGTGACTTATCGATTAAGGTTACCACAAGAACTCACCGGCGTACATGATATTTTCCATGTGTCGAACCTCAAGAAGTGTTTGGCTGACGAATCACTTCACGTGCCGATCGGGGACATCAAGATTGACGAAAAGCTTCATTTTGTTGAGGAACCCATTGAGATCATGGATCGAAAGGTCAAGCAATTGAAGCGCAGTAGAATACCAATTGTTCGAGTGAGATGGAATTCAAAACGAGGGCCAGAGTTTACATTGGAACGGGAAGACCAGATGAAACTTAAATATCCACATCTGTTCGAGGATGACACTCTTGGACCTAACCCCAGCTGAATTTCGGGACGAAATTTTCTTAACTGGGGGATACTGTGACATCCGTCACCACAAGGTCCGTCAATTAACGCGGTTTTCATTAACTTTTCCTTGATCGTTCATTCCTCATATTTATATTGTTCGTGTGAATATCATACTTGCTTTATCGTCCTTATTCTTGTGTTCTTATCGTTAACGAATGATACGCTTAAAACTTTTACAAATTCCATCACCTTATCACTAAATATACAGATTTTATATAATATTATTGTCATTAATAAAACCATTTTTAAGTTACCAATTATCATTAAATACATTTTTTAGCATCAATATAACTAACCTATTAATGTCGTTTTCAACCGAAACCATTTGGGAACTCGGGGGCTAAGTGCAGGACCAAGTGTGACAATTTGCAAACTAGGGCTGGGTATATAAACCCCATTCTAGCCCTAGCCTTCATTCTTCATCTTCTTCTTCTTCATTCTCTTCTTCACTTTCATCTTCTTCCTTGCACCAAAACCGCCCCGTTTGGTCACGTTTTCTTCGTCTAGACTTCGACTACACCGAGTCTACTCCATTCTTCTAGGTAGAAAACCTTGGTCGTCCCTTTTCTGCTTTTTTTCACTGCTGTCCACTTAGGGTTTTGGTGTCCGGGTCCAACCCGAACACATGTGGTCGTGTGGGTGCGTGTGATGTCTCTTGTGTTCTTCTTGTTAGTGTATGTTAGTAGAGTGTTTCTGGAAGTCCTTATGGTGTAAAACTCGTGCACAGAGCAGCCGAAGGCTGCTCTGCATAGCTGTAGTCGCGAATCTGCCATTCTAGCGACTGGGTCTGTCATGCGACTGAGTCGTGCGACTGGGTGAGTCGTGCGACTGAGTGGTGCGACTGTGTCATTCGGCGACTGAGTTGTGCGACTGGGTATGTCATGCGACTGAGTCGTGCGATCGAATGAATACATGCGATTGAGTCAATGCGGATGAGTGTATGCATGCAATTGAGTCAATGCGGATGAGTGTATGCATGCGATTGAGTCTACGACCAAATGAATGTGTGTGATTGTGCGTGTATCGCATGACTAAAGGCCAATCATACGAATGAGGTTCATCGTACGAATGAAGCTGATTCGTACGAATGAAGGTTGATTCGTGCGTATGGAGGTTGAGTCGTGCGATTGGGTGCTGTGTGGTATGACTGAATGTCAGTCGCACGAATGAAGGTTCAATCGTACGAATGAAGCTTATTCGTACGAATGAGGGTTGATTTGTGCGAATGAGTGTTGAGTTGTGCGTCTGGTCCCGTCGTGTGATTGATGATGTTGTGTGTGTGAATTTCCTTCGTGAATGTCGTGTGATGATAGGGTAAAATCAACATGGTTGCCATTGCTCAACCACAAAGATTAAAGTCAACGCTATCAAGGCTACAAATATTATTCCAAATCAAATCAATCTAACATTTTACAATTATCAATAACCCATTTATGACTACTAATATTTAACAAATACTTCTCTTATAAAAATGGATCTTTTACACAATATCACCAGCAATGGCGACGGTTTCTAGTACTTGGATCTACATAAGATCTAATACGTGTGTCCGCTTGTGTGTGTTACACGCGACCGAACCGATACAACCCGAATCGACTGAACATTACTATGTACTTTAAACATATCATTAATGCTTAACAATAACTGTCATTAGGTGTTTGACCATTCATTACATACAAAATTTGGGGAACTTTGATCATTCATACTTACCACTTAACATGTGAGTTCCGTGGACCCTTTTTATGCTTATACAGCTTTTCAATCATTTACAAACTTGGGGGAAAAGTATGCTCACCCATTTTCATTATGCTGTACAACTTACATAAAATTTACATACTTGGAATCAACGTGTTACTGTTTTGTGAGTACTTATTGATACATGCTTGAGCTCGTTGTGTGGTACTTTCTTTACAACCATTTAATTCCAGTGTGGGAACCGACGGATAGGTATTAGTAGTACTACTGGGTTGACACCCCCCCCTTATTTGTTGGTATACTAGTTAGTACCAACAGTAGCCAAGAACGGGCCTTGGGTGAATATATTCTGACAAGATTCTGTGTGTACGACGTTAGGTTTGGTTGTAAAGCTCATGTCATGTGATTTTGCTTACTTATAACTGTATGCACGGTATTTCGCAACAGTTATTATACAGCATCAATACATATTTACTACTTAAACCTGCGAGGTCATCAACAATTTTGTTGACCATTTTGAGCATATTTTTCAGGTGACAATGCTAATTGAAGATCTAGGTGTGATGCCTTAGTGGAGACCCTAGGATACATTTTGGGACTAAACATGATTAACGAACATTGTCTTTCTGAAATCATTGTTGTAGCCTGCTTTAAACATCATACTTTTGTAACTTGTTCTCGGTTATGGGAAATACATTACAATATTATCTTCTTGTTTATGTGAATCATGTATCATGTTATGCTTATGGCTATGTTGTCGTGAACATTGACTAACACGACACAAGTCTCCTTTGTGTCGGGTGTCGTCATGACACGCTTGTCATCATTTATTATATTGCATCTTTATTGCTTACCATGTGTTATGACGATCCCGTCTCGTTACATCCCCGTGTTTCCGCTCTTAGCGGGGGTGTGACAACCCTAAACCGGTTTTTAAAAAAACCCAATTTGTACACCATTAACAAGTTGTATACCAATTGTAACAAATGGATTAAATGGGTCGTAAAACGTTAACGTATTAACCTTACAAAATTTTATTATTTATATCCTAACTTTGAATGATCTGACATGTCAATATATTTAACTAAACAAGTGGAACATGTTAATCTACACATGACTCATTTAATCGAATCGATTACCCTATTGACCCAAACACGTTTATTTTCATGTCATGTTTCACATGATTTTAGGATAGATTTTGAAGCAACTAGTAAATTTGTTACTTTGTAATCTTCAGGTTATGAGTTCAAGCCATGAAAATAACATCTTGCACAAAGTACAATGCAAGGCTGGTTGTGTACATTAGATCGTCAAGCGATCCGACCCCTCATCGAACCCTGCGCAAAGTAGAAGATAAATCAGGCATCGAATACTCCATTTTTCATATGATGTATCACAATAATTATTTCCGTGTCCATGTGTCCGGTCCTAATCGAATATAGCCAAGTAGTAAACTAGCATTATTAATACTCAAAGGACCAAAAGTGAAAATTTACTATATATTAACTACTAACTTTCTTTTGAATTATTAGTTGTAATTTTGGCATATTTAATTATACATCACTTATATTGGTTTTTTTCTGATCATGATTCATTTTACTTTTAACCTCATACATTTATATTTTTATATAGTTAATTCTAATATTTTTTTTCTTTCAACTTTGATACTCATATCTTTTATATTTTACAAATTTATTGTTTTTATCTAACTCTTACGAGTTAACACGCTTTAGCATGTGTGGGAGGCTCATCACTTTTACGTTTATTTTTTCATGTTTAATGATCACATAGTAATGCTTATAGAGCATGTGTGGGAGGCTCATCACTTTTACGTATATTTTTTTCGTTTAACGACCACATGGTAACGTTTGGAGTCTAAATCGACTTAATTAGTGTTTTCATGGTTTACATTTCACATATGTTATTCAATGTTTTTACGTTTACTTTTATTTTCCTTCAGTCCTATTTTTTTGTTATTTACTAGTTCTTATAGTGTTAACGGTCATTGAACATGATTTGAAATCGATGTTATTTTACACGATTTGATACCAAGGCCACAATGTGAGTAAAATAATACTAGTTTGTCTTAAAGATTAGAAACCTGTTGTAACCATCTTTGCTCCCACCATGCCTTCCTAAAGTTCCGACGACACGAGCCTGATGGAGAAGAAATCACCGTCGACGCCGGCCACCGTCACCACCAGTTGCTCCGCCGAGATCGATACTTACTTCTTCGCTACAAAATTTGTATATTTTAAAAATTCCGACTTATATTTTCCATCCACTCTTTGCTGATTGAATTTTTTTCTAAATCTCGTTAATAAAAGTGTTGATCTTCAGTACAACTCCGCTTTAAATCTATCCTTATGATTATTATGTAGGACTTTTGATTTAAATCATCTTTTTTTCATTTTGAATTTCGGTAATTCTCCAACTCCCTCTTCTGATTGTGTCCCAGACTTATGATTTTGGCGTTTTTCATTAGATTTTATTGTGATATTACTTCAAAAATTTTATCTGCTAACATGTTATTTAGTTATGAAGATGCTTTATTGGTTTGCTGCTTGAATGCTTGATTATAAATGAAAACAACAGCTGCCCAAATTTGAGATTATTATTTTAGTCAGCACAATAATCTCTGGCATAATTAGAACTTATAACCCTTTTTGGAATGATCATACATATTGTCATATTAGCATACAATTAAGCGCGTATTCACAGTGATTCGGCTTGAGAAAGAGTTATCCAACTAGTTCGTGATGTTCATGTAGAAGTGTAGAACATTGTATGCTTTTAAACATGTATAAAGTGTCGTATACTCGTATGGCTATCTAACAACACATATACATCTCACTGTCTAACTATACTCACATAGTTCAAGTCCTTAGTGTGAAAATTGTCCCATGGGTCCTGTATTTCTTCTGTCAATTATTGCCATGTTGCACATGGGAACTTTTGTAAGAAGAAACCTAGGGAAACATGATAAGAAAACAAATAAAAAGATAAACCACCTTGTGCATCATACGGTTGATGTTTGATGCAGAGGTTCGTTTTCATGAGTAACCGTTTGACTTTGGTTCTGGTTGTCGAGAGGCATGTACTGAGACATAATTGCCATGATCTCCGAGTCCATGTATGCCTGTTTCATTCATCATTAGTTAGATCATTAATAAACTAGCTGTTTAAACATTTGGTAGATTACACTTTTAATCATATAACATACCCTTAGCCTATATCTGTAGAAAATGTAACCAGCTAAACCAGCAGTCGCCACCACCCCTAGTACCAACAAGCTAACGAACCAAGCATACTTTGAAGCCTTCCGCTCTGCATATTCCAAATTAACAAAAAAATAATTTCAAAACAGAACTCTAAATGCCCTTTTAGAGTATTATCTTCACTTTGTGTGTTCTAACTTCATTGAAACATGTCATGTGTCGATGAAAGAATATGGCATCTATCTTACCAATACACGTATCTTGATCGCTATGTAAAGTTTGTTTCCCTTGCATTTGCATTCGTATCCACCATAAGTGTCCTTACATGTACACCCGTCACATTGACAGGCTAAACCTTCCTTGCACTCGTCGATATCTGCACAAATCAAAAAATATTATAACAAAAACTTAAAAAGAAACCGAGTCAATGATGCAAACAAAGTTTTACCTTTACAAGTGTGACCATCCCCACGAAAACCTTGTGGACAACTACAACCTGTCATGTTGTTCATCTGTAAAACAAACACGAATCAAATGGGAAAACCCAAAACATAATAAGCTTAAAAAAGACTCATAGAAACGACACTCAACTGAGCAAGCCGAAAACTTCCTTCCGTCCCTTATATCTGACCAACATCCTCCATTGTTGAGCGTACATCTAGCAGGTCCAACAGCTGCCATGTATACGATCCAAGGTCATAAAACATGTAACGTATGTTCTCAGTTGTAGCTAAAAGTTCTTTTGATATACGCATACCTTCACAAAAAGTGTATCCATCTCCTTGGTATTGCACACCATTCACTGAAGGGCATTCACATACTCTTCCCCTAAAAGTGTCCTAAAACCACAAACATCTTATGAGATAAGTGAAAAGAATGCTTTGTTTGTAGACGAGTAGATCACTTCGGTTGTTTTTACCTTGCAAGCACTTATGCCACTTTGTGAGTCGATCCAGCAACCACCGTTATTTTCAAGACACTCGTTTGTCTCAAGATCTATAACATATACAATATATAAGAACATAAAGGTCATGCATATGTCTCCTTTTGACATTTTGTAAGAACTAATACCTTCACTTAAACATATAGGAGGATCAGCTGTCTCTTTAAATCCTGAACATATGGCTCTTAACACAGCAGTCCTCTCTAGTTTACCTTCAGAGTGAAAAAAAAAACAAATATCAACATGTTAAACACTGCTACCCTCTCCTGAAATTAAGTGGTGAACGATCTTACCTCGATACTGAACGTTATTAACAACTAGTGTTGGCAATATGGTTACATCACCGCGTGATCCTCGTCCAATCTTAATACAGACAAATACAAAAATCAGTCATTTCATCAAGTTGTTTTCTAAATGTTTTTGTGACTCAAAGGGATATGAAACCTGGGAATCTTGCTCAACTTTCAGTACTTCATTCTCTACATCGGCTTCAGGGTCGCCCATACATTTTTGTATCTTTTCAATAGGCAGTCCTGGTAATGCGATAAACGGTTTTACTAAGTTAGCTTGTTTTTTTACGAATCTCATGAATGAAATCGAGGTGATTTGCACCGATGTTTTTTATTCATATAAGTCGGTGTATGAATCAAAAACTTCAGTGGATGAATCACCTTAGATGATGTAAAAGAAAGAATAATTACCAAGTGACTTTATGACATCTTCAGCACATTGTATGCTGTATTTATGTTTCTTCATGGAACATCTGATATGAAAATCAGTAACATAATCCCACCATACCCATGACCTGTTGGTCTCATTAGCAACTCTATGAACACAAAGTTGCCTCAAATTCTCCAGCACCACTTGTTTCCCACTATACCCTTCTCCAAAATCTTGCTCGGGATCTGGTGCGCAATAGCGCCCGTGGTTGATACACTGGGACTTGCATTGATCACTCAAAACAAACGGTTTTGGACAGTACCATGTTATGTAATGTGGCGTGAACATCGTGTAACCACCTCTTTCAAGTAACTGAGCATGCCCTTTGAAGTTCTTGATGAAATGCATCTGCTCATCGCAACGGGCCCCACACTCGTCGTTGCTATTGGTCCATAGTTCGTACTCGACCCTCCTGTCTGGGTGGGGCACGGACTCAGACCAGTCAAGTTTTAATAGGACTTCTTGGTCACCTTTCTGTAAGGCGTCTTTTATGGATTGACCGAAAGATATGTGGACCAGTGCTGATGGAATGGTGAGTTTTTCGATGAAGTCGTCTGCAGTGGTGCTGGCCTCGGGTGAGTCCATGGTTATGAGGGGCTCGTCGATGGAGTCGACTACTATTACAGCTGCAGCACCTGCCTGCTGTGCATTCCATGCCTTTAAAGCAAAGAAGCATCCTGCCATTGAGGGTAACAAAATCAACAAATGAACTCATAATTGTTAGCTATTTTAAAGGGTAATGTTTTCATTTTGATTCTAATTTCTTAGTGTCAAAATAAGTTCTTTAAACAGACTGGATAAACACAAATAGGGATTGTTTGTGTTCATTCATTTAGCTTTAACTTATTCATTTTTTGTTTGTGTTCAAGTGTTCGCATTCACTTATGTTCATATGTTAAAGTGATAAATGTATATAAGTGAACATAAGTGAGCAACATCAATCAACAACAATATATGAAACGAAGTCTCATAGCATCATCAAGACATGTTATTTTATAAGTGAGCAACATCAATCAACAACTTATTCTTTACTGTTATTTTATAATTTCTATTGGAATTTTATAAGATATTCTTTTATTTTACTTTATTAAATTAGAAAAAAGTGATTCGAAGATATTGCATGAATCACTCCTTCCTACAACATGTTGATTCTTTTAAAAATGTTATTATTTATGTGACCTCCAAATACGACATAAATAAAAAGAATAAAATATATGACTTCCTTTTAATAAAATAAAAAGTTAATTTTACTTTTGTTTCTTAAGGTTTGATTAAATTAACTATTTTTTTTAAAAAAATTAACTATTTTCTTTTAAAAAATTAAAAGTATCAATTTACCTCTAATAGTTTCATATGTTAATTCAGTTTCACTCCAAAAATTTTATTATTTTAGATAAAATTAAAATAACTAATGAAATATTTTGACTAAAATTGACATAACTTATAAAACTTTTGAATATAAATTGACGTTTTTAATATTTTAAATAGAAATTATTATTTTTAACAAACCTCGAATGGTAAAATCAAACTTAACTCTAAATTAAAACTCCACAATATAATTTTTGAAGGAATCATGTATTGTAACTCAACTAACTAGAACCGTAAAATCAACCAATGTTATTTTGATCTAGTGGTTTAAAAGGGAGATAGAAGGTTTTGTATTTCAAACTTTGGTAGTGACGTGTTAATACAAACCCGATGTTACTAACTTCTAATAACTAAAATCAACTAACATCTGAACTAACATGTCGTTAGAAAAAAAAACTTAAAAGTCAAAGTCAACTATCGAATTACCTCCACGATCAAGAAGAAGAATAGTAGGTCGAGAAGTCTTCGATTTGAAGGGTTTTTCACCGTCGAACGGTGAACAACCGGTAGAAGACGCCGGTGTCTGCGGATAAACCACCGTACCCACCATCGAACCACCGTAATCCGGCAACCCGAAGTTCCCTATCGCCGCATCATGCTTCGATCGGAGATTTTCCGGCGACAGAACACTTATGCTGCTCTTTTCCACCACAAATCTCCCCTCTGCTTCCTTCAAAACCCATATCATCATCACCGTCATCGTCGCCGTCGTCATCCACCGTAAACCCACGTCCATCTTCGTCGAATTCGATCAATTTGATCGGGAATTGGTGATGAATGTGATGAAACAGGGGATGGAGGTTCAGGGGTTTTATATATAGTTTATATTATAAGAAATGACGATTGTGGAAAATAAAAATTTTCCACAGGTCAAGAGTAGACTTGGATAAATGATAATAATAATAATTATTATTATTATTATTATTATTATTATTATTGTGTATAATATTTGAGGTGGTGATTAATGGGTTTGGCGTAGAGAAAACGGTGAAGGGTGTTGGAAGATGGTGGAAGGGGTCAATCCCAACTACTTGGAGTGTTACTTTCCAACTTCCATTCATGCTTCTACGTTTACTTGAATTTAATTAAGTATCGCGTATGTGTCGGGGAAAATGATCGTGAAAACTGATGTTACAAAACTAGTGGTTTGTAAGTGTGTGGTTGATTTTGTATGCGTATTTGTGTATGTGTAGATCGTATTTTGAGTCGACTTGATTAGTCAAGTAATTTGTGTAGCTATAGTTGTTGATGTTGATGTTGGATTATTTTTATTGGTTTAGATTGTTATGTTATTTATAATTGACGCGACAAATATCACATATAAGAGCAATAGTCTAATTGGTTGATCTAAAGAGATAGTGTTATTGTAATCGTGATGGTGAAGTTCCTAACCTAACCTAGTGTTTTTAATAAGGTCTAGTGGCTAATTCATTAATATATGAACAATTGAACTTGTGAACCTTTAAACTTAACATGTGTGTTTAATAATTCTCAATCGATGACATGATCTAGGCTAACACTTCTCATTTTACTCCCAAGGAATTTTGAAAATGGTAAGAACTATACATGCTTTACTAAAAGTAGAAGTTTACCTTAAAACAAATATAGAACACTTATCCCAAACTACTTTCCTTAACAATACAAGCTCAAGTTTCACATGTTATCAACATGTCTTCAATTTGTGATTTATAAGTGAATGTGATCAAACTATACTTTAAAGTTTATTGATTTTGTCCCTAAAGTTTTTTTGTATTTATCTACAATTTAAGGGATCATATATTTTAAATTTTAAATACTTGAAAACTCTTGATAGTAGTTTTAGAATTTAATCATGACTTCAACAAAGTATGTAAAGTCCATCATCTAGAACCCCAAACATTTATGAATACTACGTCCGTTTAGTTTGTTTAACAAAAAGGTTCAACTTTGATCAAGATAATTTATCAACTTACTTATTCTTACACCAAGTATACTCTGTCTTTTGAGTTGCATTGATTATATGTATATTTATATACTCTCAAATTGACATTCATCTCAAAGATCTTCATATTGTAGGTTAATTAGGTGATATTTAGAAGTAAAGATTATTCATCGTTAGCTATTATATGTATTGACTATACATTAATAAAACTATATTTTTTGTATAGATGTCTTTTGAGGTAGATATCGTAAAATATGGATGGAAATAGGGGCGGACCTATAAGGTCTTCATGGGGGGTCACATGCACCCCATGAAAAGTTTTCGTTTATACTAGTACTAGCATATATTAGCATATATGATGAAATCTTGATCGACTCCCAAGAAATAGAAACATTGAACCCCCCTAAAGTTTTGATGCCCACTATTCAAAATTTTCAACAACGACCCCAAAAATGAAATTTTGACAATGACTCTGTAATACCTTTAACCTTCCACGAGAATTAGGTGGGTTTGGGGATGACAGACACGAACTAGAGCATTGTAGAAGTCTAGAAAAGAAAATTAGATGGAGATAAAGAATGATATGAAGCTTTTGTGCCTTAGAATAATCATAAATTACATAGATAAAACAATATGAGTAAAATGTTGATTAGTAGAGTGAGTTAATTCATATAAAATTAGAATAGGTTGGTAAATAAACGATTGGTAAGTCATTAATAATAGAACCATTTTAGTTAACCAATTAGGTAATCTTTTATATTGGGATTTTAATTAATTTTTTCGATTATTGGATTTTATTAATCCTAACTTTTATATATTGGTCGGGATTAATCTCAACTCAGCAAATGTTTACGGACACTCTTAACTTTGAGCGTATTTTCCTGTAACGATCCCTTACGAACTGAGAATTAACACCGTTAGTTTTTTGATGACGTGGACTACTCATATGGCCAAAACTCTAAGCAGAAAGTTAAAATCAACTGTCGGGTCCGTCAATCTTAAACTTCTGCAATCTAAAACTTGTCAATGTTCACCTTATAATTTGAACCACTTGACTCGTTAAAGGTAGATTTCAAGTAACGATGGATGCTAGACACTAAAAAAAGACCTAAAAGAGGTTGGGCGCGGCGGAGTTGAAAAATGACTCAAAGTTAGCCTCATTTCATATAAAAACTAACGGGCGTTATTTCTCAGTTAGTAAGGGCTTGTTGAAGGAAAATAAACTCAAAGTTAGAAGTGTTTGTAAACTTTTCCTAAGTTGGGATTAATCTTAACCAATAAATGAAAGTTAGGATTATTAAAAGAAAATAACCCTAATTACCCTATCTATTTAAAATGAAACTTAAAAAAACAGTTTTCTCCGTAGTTTTTATTGTTTCAACACATAAGTTTACTGAGTTGTGCATTCCTCCCCCTCCCATATGAGTTTAAAGAGGAAAAGGGGAAAACCCCTTCACATCACCAGATCTAACTTTCGTAACGTCATCGTCTTCCGCTATACCATCGACGCTGCACCCCCACTACCATGGGTAAACCACCAGTGTGTGGTTGGGCGTCTGTGGTGGTGGCACTTCAAGTGGACAAATTGGTTAGGGTGGACAATGGTGGTGGCACATCTGGTTGGGGTGGGGATGCCATCTCTTGCTACCCACTGCTGTAACCATCGTCTCAAGATGTGTTCTTCGCCTCCGCCAGGTTTGTGTGTCTTTTTTTGTAAACCTAAGCGGCAAGAATTAGGCGGTGGTGGTCTTGTTCCCGCGGGGAGATGGTGATTGTTGTGGTTGCTATTTTTGGGTTATCTGGTGTTTGTTGTGTTTTTTGGGTGCAAATTCTTATCCTTTCTTCTTCAAATAGGTGAAATTATTTGATGATGATGATGATGATGGGAAGCTCCTCATCTGAGGTATTCAGTTGTGGTGTTTAACCTTGAATCCTCATTTACATCTTTTTTTATGTTGTTATTGTTCTTGTTGGGTTTTGTATGTGTTTATCAAAGTCACATTAACCATTAATGTGTCAAAACGCAGAGGATTAATAATCAAAGAAAATTTTCAGATTAGTTAATATGTATATATCAAATATATGTGGAAAACAAAACCCATTAACATGGATCTTTATATGAAGAACATGCTATCAACAAACAAACAAAACATCTAAACTACCTTCTATAAATCATGGATGAAAGGGAAGATGAAGATGAAAGCAAAATCTCCAAAGTAGAAGATCTCAAGAGGTGATACCCACAAGCCTTTATAACACATTTCTTGTTAGGATGCTCCACCAAGGATTGCTCTTTTCTTGTTCCTCAAAACGAAATCAGCAAGCCCTTTTTCAGCCCCTGAAAACCGAGAACCAGCTGGTCCTTTTGTGGTCTAAAAGATAATGTATAGAGAGCAAAAGTGTTATTGAATGATTGAGTGTTTTAGAGGAGAAAAGCTATTCAAGGACCAAGACCAAGGCTTGCTACTAATGGCCCTCTTGGGCGGCCGCTTATCAACCTCAAAAAGAGGTTTCCCCCCAAAAAAAATTTTTAGTTTTATCAAAACTACACTCTTAAATCATTCTTTTATAAAATTAAAATCCCTTTTTAATTTTATAATACTTACACACTTGTATTTGTCATTTCATTTAATTTTTAACTCAAATTAAAATGAAACAAATAACTTCTCATGAACAAATTATCCATATAACATTGTTCATTTACAAAAGCAATGATTTAGAAAACCTATTTTCTAAATGGTGTTTAATATATATTTGTATGATCTTATCTACGAATAAATATTTATAGGTGTTTGTATGGCTTGTTATTGGGTATGACCCGACTTAGATCATAACGTACTAAACACATCAATCTTATATGTGTCTTAGGCATATAAGATCCAACAATCTCCCACTTGCATAAGATTCATAGATGATTGATGCAAGCAGTAAATACCGCCTAACAACGGTTTACTACCCTTAATACGTATGACTAAGTGCCATTCAATAATATCATCTCCTTCAAGTACCATACTTGAAATGTTTTTAGATGAATTAATTATCTATCCTTTTGTCACAGATATCATGTTAAATCCCAGAGACATAGAATTGTCATTCTCCGATGGTCTAACTTAAATAGGCCTTAGATATCTAACTCTCAACGAATAAGAGGAAAAAATTCCATCTTGACTACATACGTCTCTCACAATCACCTTATATCATATCTGAACCTAGCCTTATGTACTGCCAATGTTTCAGAACAGCAAAGAACTAAGTCAAAGTACAATACTTGGTGAGTATTAAGACCCAATATGTATCTCAGGTCTGAGGATAAAATGATATTCGCCTTTACTCAATATTTCTCATGACTAATGATAAAGATTCTATGCAGAAATAATTGAGAGCGGGTCAGTCCTATATCTATATCCCATAGATATCAATGAACCTTGGTAGCAACCTTTTGTTCTATATTCATACTTTATGAATATCAACCAATCCAAGTTCATTATAGTCTTACATTCATAGTTGTTCCCATAAGTATGATCGACTACGGACGTTTAGAATAACTTACTTATTCACGGATTTAAACATGCTAAAATAGAAGCACAAATGAATATTATAACCATATAATTAAGTCAAATAACATAAGTTCCAATATCTAAATACAAAATTTGATCAAGTCCAATCACTAGAATATCGAAGTCCTAAGGCACAAGAATGACTTTCATGCTTTGACCTATCCAGGAGCTTCATGAATGGATCTACAATGTTTTGATCGGTGTGAACTTTGCGAATACATATCTTTCCCTTTTCAACTTCATCCCTTATGTAGTTGAATCTCCGTTCAATGTGCTAAGTCTTTTGATGTGCACGAGGTTCCTTGATTTGAGCAATCGCACCCTCGTTATCATAAAAGATCTCTAGGGGGTCTTGAATGGTAGCAACGACCCCTAGATCAACAATGAACTTCCTAAGCCACGTAGCTTCTTGAGCCGCCAATGAAGCAGCGATGTATTCTGATTCTGTTGTAGATAGTGCCACTACATCTTGTTTTGAGCTCTTCCAAGAGACCGATCCTCCATTCATAATGAAGACATATCCCGACTGTGATCAAGAATCATCTCGATCAGTTTGAAAACTTGCATCTGTGTAACCTTTACAACAAGCTCCTCCTCACCAGATCCATATATTAAGAACATATCCTTAGTGTTCCTAAGGTATTTCAAAATACTCTTAACAGCCATCCAATGATTATTGCCAGGATTTTGCTGATATCTACTTGTCATGCTTAGAGCATATGACACGTCTGGCCTAGTACATATCATTGCATACATGATGGATCCTATAGCAGATGCATATGGGACTCCATTCATTCTTTCTTGTTCAACCTTTGAACCAGGGCATTGAGACGTGCTCAATATAGTCCCCTTTTGAATAGGTACCAAACCTTTCTTAGAATTCTCCATCTTAAATCTTTTCAAGACCTTTTCAATGTATGTACTTTGGTTTAAACCTATCAATCGCCTCGATATATCCCTATAGATCTTTATTCCCAAAATATAGGCGGCTTCACCAAGATCCTTAATGGAAAAACAGCTTCCAAGCTAGGCTTTTACACCTTCCATGGTTGGAATGTCGTTTCCAAATAGTAAAATGTCATCGACATATAATACAAGGAAAGTAGTAATGCTCCCACTAGCTTTCTTAGACACACAAGCCTCATTAGCGTTTTTTATGAAGCCAAATTTCTTTACTTCATCATCAAAATGGCGATTCCAACTTCTCGATGCTTGTTTCAATCCGTAGATTGACTTCTTTAACTTGCATACCTTGTTAGGATGTTTTGGATCAACAAAACCTTCAGGCTGTTCCATATGGACATCTTCCTCAAGATATCCATTAAGGAAAGCGGTTTTGACATCCATTTTCCATATCTCATAGTCGTAATATACAGCTATGGCAAACAATATCCTGATAGATTTTAGCATTGCGACAGGCGAAAAAGTTTCATCATAATAAACCCCTTGAGTTTGGGTGAAACCTTTTGCTACAAGTCTATCTTTATAAGTATCCAAGTTTCCATGCATATCGGTTTTCTTCTTGAAAACCCACTTACTTCCAACCACCTTGGATTTAAGAGGTGGTGTTACCAATTTCCAAACTTGGTTATCATACATGGATTGCATCTCAATGTTCATGGCTTCTTGCCATTTGTCAAAATCAGGTTTTGACATTGCATCAGGGTATGTGGTTGGTTCATCCGAATCTACCACATAGCATCCATCCATAAAAAATCCATATCTTTCAGGAGGAACACTAGTTCTACCAGTTCTGCGAACGTTTTGTGTATCTTGATCATCCATATGATCATTCTCAACATCCTCATGTTGAATGCTAGTATCAACCAAATGTGTATCATCTTGTGAATCTTGAACCTCTTCAAGTTCCACTGTTCTTCCACTAGTTCCTTCCGAAAGGAACTTAGTTTCCAAAAATTCTGCCTTTCGAGCATAAATACTTTCTGCTCTGTTGGATCATAGAAATAATATTCAATACAATCTCTAGGATATCCAATGAAAATACACTTAGTGGATCGGGCTTCCAGTTTGTTTTGAGTGTATTGCTTAGGATAAGCCTCACACCCCCAAACTTTTAAGTATGACAATGATGGAACCCTTCCATGCCATACTTCAAAAGGCGTCCTTTCCACTTTCTTGGTTGGGGCCATATTTAAAATACGGGCCGCGGAGAGCAAAGCGAAACCCCAAAATGATAGAGGTAGTGAACTTCTAGCCATCATAGATCAAACCATATCCAATAAAGTCCGATTCCTCCTCTCAGACACACCATTATATTGTGGTGTTCCAGATGGAGTAAGTTGTGAGATAATCCCACAACTTCTAAGATACTCTTGAAAGTCACTACTTAGGTATTCACCTCCTCTATCTGTACGAAGAATTTTGACCGTTTTGTTGAGTTGATTTTCTACTTCATTCTTGAAGATTTTGAACATTTCAAAAGATTCATATTTGTGTCTTAATAAGTACACATACCCATAACGACTATAGTCATCGGTAAAGGTAATGAAGTATCTTTCACCATTCCTAGTTATTGGTTTAAAAGGTCCACATACATCCGAATGTATGATCCCTAATAAATCATTTGCTTTTTCATTAGTCCCACTAAAAGGGGCCTTTGTCATTTTACCTTGTAAACAAGACTCGCATATATCAAATGAATCATTTTCATTAGTTTTTAAAAGACCATTCTTTTGAAGTTTTTGCATACGATTCTTGTTTATGTGATCAAGGCGACAATGCTAAAGATAGAAATTACTCAAATCTAATTTGAGCCTTTTGGTGGTTGCTTGGTACATTGAGCTATCATATGTTGTGTTATCATGAACCAATTCATAAATACCATTACAAGGTATAGCCTTAAAATAAAACACATGATTTAAAGAAACATGAATATCATTGTCAACAAACTTGAAATCATAATCACATTGTCTTAGACGGGAAACAGAAATAATGTTCCTAGTCAAACTAGGAGCATACAAAACATTCTTTAAAATAACTTCCAAACCACTTGGAAGCTTCAAAATGTAGTCTCCTTGGGTCTACATGAACCTTTGCATCATTGCCCATAAAGAGACTAATTTCTCATTTTGCATAATGCTCACTTCTTTTGAACCCCTGCAACAAATTGCAAATATGAGTTCCACATCCGGTATCCAATACCCATGTGTTAGAATAAATAATATTTAGCTCAACATGTATCATAAAGATCATACCTAAGGTTTGCCCCGCATCCCTCTTCGATCTCAACTCTTTGAGATAGACTGGACAATTGCGTTTCTAATGGCCTACCTCACCACACTCAAAACACGGGTCTTCATGAGCAACCTTTTGCTTCTTTTCTTTCGGTTTGGGCGGTTCCACTTTAGCTTTACCTTTACCCTTTCCCTTGACGTGCCCCTTCCCTTTGGCAACACTTGCCCTAGGGTTGAGGAGGATCCTTTTCTTACTACCTCCTTCATTGATCGTAAGGACCGGTAGAACCTTTCTACCCATGCCTGCCTCGGTCGTTTTGAGCATTGAATGAAGCTCACCAATGCTCTTGTCCCATCCATTCATGTTATAATTCATAACAAAGCTATCAAATTTCTTGGATAGGGAGTTGAGGATCAAATCCGTTGCCAACTCGTTGGACACACGACAGTTAAGCCTTTCAAGGCGATCAATGTGGCTCTTCATCTTAAGAACGTAAGATGATACTGATTGGGTCTCGTCCATCCGACACGCATGGGGCGCTCGAACCGTTTCAAAGCGTTCCACCCTTGATTGTTGTTGGAACATTTCCTTCAACTGGGTGATCATGTCATAGGCATTGTGGTTTTCAAAGTCCTTTTGTAAATCGGGAATCATACTCGCTAGCATGAGACATGAGACTTGCACAGAGTCCTTGGTGTACTTGACCCACTCGGCAAAGGCCTCTACGTTATTCTCATCGGGTTGATCGGGAATGGGATCGTCTAACACATAGGACTTCTTTTCTTGCTTGAGAACGATTCTCAAGTTTTGATACCAGTCCATGAAGTTCCCATGGTTTAGACGTTCCTTTTCAAGGATAGTCCTTAGTGATAGGTTATGGACGGTCGGGATAGAGTTGTTGTTGTTTGCCATCTACAATTTCACAAAGTTCAATTTTAGTATTTTTAATATCAAAGTATTTTAATTATTAATACCCTTTTATGTCTCATAGACAATTAATAATTAAAATCTAGAATCCAACGTTATATTTAAATATCGGTTAGGTGACCTTTATCCCTTTCTTTAAATTAACAAGGTAGTCAACGTTTGACAATTGTAACCTATTACAATTTCTAGTTGTATGGGATCGGTTTAAACATCTTATGTTTTGTTTGGCATGTTTATCCCATCAACACCATTTGTACGTCATGCTTTGGTGATCCTAATGCATGATTTCCAAATCAAGTCGTCCTACTTAGACACACTTGTGATTTTACAAATATAAGTGGTCAGGTGACCTTTATCCCACAAATATGGTAATTTCACCTCAACTTCACAAGTTTCTATATTTATGGTTAGGTGAACTTTATCCCATAAATAAGTTGCAAGTGAATTGAGTGTTATTTAAAAGGATGGTGTTACACTTGTTTTGAAAAGGGTTTTGCGGTTCTAAAATTCTAGCTTTTTAGAAAAAACCTTTTATACCATACATTTGTATGCATTCAAATGCATGGTATTTTATGAAAAACTATTTTCATGATTCTTTTTAATAAAAACTATTTCTATTAAATCATTAACCCTTAATAAACTCATTTTATTAATTCCTTTAATGATATTAAAGAACCAATTTTATGTTTGTTTTATCATAGTTGTTTACTAAGTTTATCAATTTTCAACAAAATGTCAAACACATCTAAAACAACCAAAACAAACAACTAAACATACAATATAATGCATAACCATAGCCAACTATTTTGACCACACTTGCTTGCCATAACAAGTGTGTCAAGAGGTCATCTCTAGGGTAAAAAAATGACACAATGTTGTGTTGATGAACTCCCACTTGAACTTGCATCCAAATGCTTCAAGTATTTCTTTTGTGTTGTGATTCCACCACCATCTTTAGGCACCTTCTTTGTCTTACAAATCAGCCCCAAAATGCTTATTACATAGAAAAAAGGCTTAATACATTTTTCTAGGAAAATAAAGTGCAAACTAATCTATTTATTACATACCAAATGAAACAAAATAAATTACATAACCTTTATTACAACTAAATGAAATCACAACCACAAACAATCAAACACAAGGTCGTGGCTAGGTTTTATGCACCAAAATTACATCCAAATATGTAAACAAAACAAACTAGAATGTCACCCTTTTAAACCCCAAAATTTCAGCCAACATAAACCAAAACATAAGGGGTTTTTGTCCAAACAAACAAACCATCATATGACATTAATTTTTCAGGATCATAACTATGCATATACAGTATAATCTTGAAAAACAAAGGGTTTGCATTGGTGAAATTTCCAGCCCACATTTTACAAAAAAAGGACCCGAAAATTTCGTTTTTGAAGCATGTATCCATATAACCGGCTCTTGATGCCATTGTCGGGTTTTGTATATGTTTATCAAAGTCACATTAACCATTAATGTGTCAAAACGCAGCGGATTGATAATCAAAGAAAATTTTCAGATTAGTTAATATGTATATATCAAATATATGTGGAAAACAAAACCCATTAACATGGATCTTTATATGAAGAACATGCTATCAAACAAACAAACAAAACATCTAAACTACCTTCTATAAATCGTGGATGAAAGGGAAGATGAAGATGAAAGCAAAATCTCCAAAGTAGAAGATCTCAAGATGTGATACCCACAAGCCTTTATAACACCTTGCTTGTTAGGATGCTCCACCAAGGATTGCTCTTTTCTTGTTCCTCAAAACAAAATCAGCAAGCCCTTTTTCTGCCCCTAAAAACCGAGAACCAGCTGGTCCTTTTGAGGTCTAAAAGATAATGTATAGAGAGCAAAAGTGTTATTGAATGATTGAGTGTTTTAGAGGAGAAAAGCTATTCAATGACCAAGACCAAGGCTTGCTACTAATGGCCCTCTTGGGCGGCCGCTTATCAGCCTCAAAAAGAGGTTTCCCCCCAAAAAAATTTTTAGTTTTATCAAAACTACACTCTTAAATCATTCTTTTATAAAATTAAAACCCCTTTTTAATTTTTAATACTTACACACTTGTATTTGTCATTTCATTTCATTATTAACTCAAATTAAAAGGAAACAAATAACTTCTCATGAACAAATTATCCATATAACATTGTTCATTTACAAAAGCAATGATTTAGAAAACCCATTTTCTAAATTGGTGTTTAATATATATTTGTATGATCTTATCTACGAATAAATATTTATAGGTGTTTGTATGGCTTGTTATTGGGTATGACCCGACTTGGATCATAACGTACTAACCACATCAATCTTATATGTGTCTTAGGCATATAAGATCCAACAGTTCTGTGACGGTGATGCCTGTGTCGATGTTCCTAGCTATGTTGATGACGAAAATAACGGGTTTTCTGGACCTTTAAGGCCCCATATTGGTTTAAACCCTTTAACTAATGCATGTTTGGGTTTTGGTTGGATCATATGAAATTTATTGTCTGTTGTATATCAATGATGATGGTTTTATATTGATCTTTTGGTTTGTTGATGATGATGGCTTTGTGCTAATCTCAGAGGTGGTTTGGGTGGTTTTATGTATTTGGTGATTGCTCATTGTTATGACTCGGAGAGCCAGCAACAGTATTAATGATGGTGATGATGTTATGTTGATGATAATAGGCTTAGGTTCATTTGAGACATCACCATGTCGGTTATGGATATGCTATCTGAACGATGATGATGGTACTCATTATTTTTTACCTTGGGTGGTCTGCACTTGATAGGCGATGACGATACCAAAAAAGATATGTTTGTTGTTATAGCGCGGTAAGCATAATGTTTGCAGCACAACGAATTGTCTTCTCCGAGCCTTTTATACTATTTATACATTTTTGTCCGCTTCGTTAATTAAAAATGGATATGCCTGTAGAACACGATGGTTGTCACGTGCGCTAAGCATGCCGAGAGTACAAAGCTAGTTTTTTAAATTAGATAAGTGGTTACTTTGTAATGAAAACTTACATAATTTCCTCCTAACTAAAATATTCTAATTATGTAATTTATTCTTAATTTATATTCTTATAATATTAATACTAAGTTAGAGCTCAGGTATTACATGGGTATGATAAATAAAACATTAAAATTATATTTTTATAATTTTTTTTTGTAAAGGTATTATACATTGGTGAAATAAAACTATAATGAATATTTAAAATTTATAACACATAATGAATTAGAAATTATTACTCTATATTTAATATGTATTAATAAACTATTAAAATAAATATATTTATATTTAGATGTTTAATAATTTAATTTATTTATTTACAATAATTATCATTTAATATGAGAGAGACAAAAAATACGAATATAAATATTTTGTTTTAACATATTTTAATTAAAATTAAAAGTTAAACTAATTGTATTTATAATTCTTTTATTTATTAAAAGAGAGATGCGGGAAAATATTTTTTTATTATATTAAAATGATAAAACGTGTCATTTGATATGCTCGAATGATGACACATGTTTGAAGAAAAAACATTCTTTTATTATAAGTTATAGATTATAGGTTATAGATTATAGATTACTATTTAAACTTAATTTAAGTGTTTTATTAATCAAACTAAAAATGGAATCCTGCTAAGACTAAATTTAGTAATTTTTTATTTTACAAGTAAAAGTGACTAAAAATCTTTTATGGTTTTATTTTATTTTATATTTTTATTTTGTTTCTTATATGACTTAAAATTTATTAAAAAAAATACATTTTTGTTTCTATTTTAATATTGTTTCTGAAAACACCTATGGTTGTACGTTGAGGTTTTTGTTTCAAATTGAAATTGTTCATGTGCTTTATATTAAAAAATTAAAATAAATAAATAAAGAGTTGTTAAAGAATGTTTATTTTTCTTGTTTGATAACTAAAACATCTGTATTCCGATCTAATATGAACAAATTTTCTTTTTATATTTATAGATACAAAAGAAATTCTTGGGTCTCCCACTTGCTCAAGGGACACAAAAATTTTCAAATTTTTTATATATATAATTATAAAAAAATAATTATAAGAAATAATACAACTAAAAACTTAACTCAATTATGTTTTAAATCAAATTTTTTAAGCCCATTTTGTAACCCAATTACTCAACTAATATTTAATTTTGATTGTAATTAAAGTCCATAAACTGATTTATACCACAAATTCTGTTTTATTTAAACTTGAAATCATACCTACGATCCACGTTGTCCCAATAAAAACTTAGTGCATTGGCGATAATAGCTTCTGAAAGCAAAATATTAGAGACTATAAACTACGAATATGTTATAAACCAATTTGCTATCAAAAATGTAAGAGAGATTTACGAATTATTGATTAACTATTACGGTATGTCATTGTAATACTATGATATTGCTATATTTATTGCTAACACATTTCTTTTCATTACAAAAAATTAGTTTGTATAATTTAAGTCGTTAGGGTTCATGGGCTTTTTTTCGACGCGTCCAGGACATTAAAATCCTCGGGGCCGGCCTTGGCTATTGGCCTAGCTCTATGTTGTGTGCTATATATTATTTTCTTCTCTTTCTTTTTAACAATATACATATTATTTTCTAATTAAAAATAAACCATTAGAAATAATGAAATGTAGGGCTGTTGATTTCACAACTTTCAATTGTAAATTATGAACCAAACTTAACGGTTTAACACTATCAATGGAGATAACAAACCAAACCGGCTAAGTGGCTAACTTAATTTATCAAAAGTGTCAAACCATCCGACCAAACACAAGCCTACAAAGTACAAACAACTGGTTTAGTTCATCCAGTTTTATCGATTTAGAAATTTAGAGTTTTAAACTAGTTAAATGGGCCAAGTTAAACTTTTTCGAACCCAACAACTTAAATTTGAAATTTAGTTTTTCTTGATTTTGTTTTTGTTTTTGTTTTTATTTTTATTTTTTTGTTTCATTTTAATAGGTGAACCACCACGTTGACAATTTGTCAATTTGACATTTTGACGATCACAATGGACAATTGAGACTTTTATAGATCATGTGAGATCACCAACCTGGGTATCATGTGTGCTCATTGTCTTTGAGACCGGATCAGACCGGCCGGTCCGACCGGGGATCGGTTAGGTGGTCGGTCTGGTCTGTTGCAGTTCGGTTTTGACTGGTTGAATCGGTGTTCGGACCGGGAACCAAACTGGAATTTGATTTTTTTATTTTAATGGGTAATAACGGGGTGTTAAATCATAAATCAATATGTTAGATTTACAAATATAGTTAAATTTTATAAATAACTACAAAATATATATATAAATCATATATAAATTACTTATATTTGATTACATATATAAATATAGTTTATTGAAATGATAATTTTCAAATAACATAATGTTAAATATATAATTTTTTTATACATGTTTCAAGTTTATTGTGTAATTCTAATAAGGTAATTGTATAATGCTCATCAAGTGTTAATTATCGAGTCTAATGCTAGGAATAGTGTTAACGATTGTGTCTAATGTAATTTAATTTCTTTTTTAAAATGGGGATTTACAATAACACAATGTTGGAAATGTATTTTTTACATTTTTTTCAATTTATTGTTTAATCCTGACCAGTTCATATTGTAATACTCGTCAAAGAGTTCATTGTATCTATTGTTAATTGTTGAGTTTAGTATTGGTAATGGTGTTACCAATTGTGTCTAATGTTAACTATTGTGTTATGCAATTTTATTTTTAAAATGATGATTTTGAAATAACAAAATACTGAAAATATAATTTTTTATGTTTTTCAGTTCTTTATGTAATTCCGATTATGTTATTGTGTAATACTCGTCAAACAGTTCATTGTGTCTATTGTTAATTATCAAATCTAGTGCTGGTCATTGTGTTACTCAGTATGTATAATATTGCCCATTATGTTATACATTGTGTTTTATAAAATGATTATTTTGAATAATACAATAATAAAAAATGTATACTTTTATGTTTTCAAGTTTATGATGTATATCTTATCAGATAATTGTGTAATACTTATTAATTCACAATATTATACAATAAATTGCTAAATTATACAATGAGCTAAAAAACGTGAAAAAAAACTTTGTTTTTTATATCAACACTCAACGTGTTTTAAATGTTAAAAATACTTATTTTTATGTTGGAATTAAAAAAATAGTAACGTATATAAAAGTTATGAATGTAAAAAAAGTGGAACCTAAGAAGGAATTTTGCCCAACCTAATTTTAATAAATAAAAAAAGTCAAGTGTTAGCATTTTAATAATTTTTATAGCTTTTAGTTTTATGAAAATTTTGTATTTGAACATTTCCCTAATTATGTAAAATATTCCACAAGGTTCATTTTATTAAATTAAATTATATCATTAAATCCCTAAAGTTTTGATAATATAAATATGTTATTTTATTAACAAATTTAGTTTACATACTCTTCACATGATTTTCGTTCTATAAGACTATAAATGTATCATATATCAAAAATACACATGATATGATGTGATATATATCATATATGTGTAATATATGTAATATATAAAACAAGAATACCAAAAAACACCCAACTAAAATTTGAATTTTATATAATATTACTTTTTTATCGAAATATGAAGCTATGAACCTTTAACCTTTTACCGTTGATCTTCCATTACAATCTCAGATAATCCTAGCAACGATTTCTTTTGCAACCGTTGTGTACTATCATCAACATCGTTATCATTTCGATTACCATTGTTTTTACGCTCATCCTTTAGCTTCACATACATTCCATACACATGCAAACATAATCCCCATAAACACATCACCGTCTACACCACCTTCGGCCCCTTAACCTTTTAACGTTGATCTTCCGTTACAATCTCAGATAACTCTAGCAATGATTTCTTTTGCAACCGTTGTGTATTATCATCAAAAATACTATTTATGTATATATTTCCCGTCTCTCTATTCTCTATATTTAATATTTATGTATATATAATACATAAATATTTCTCAATTTAAAAAATTATTTAAGAGAATAGAGAGACGGGAAAAACTAACTTAAAGGTCTAAGAATCTACCAAGTACCTTCAAAATTACTATTTTAGTATAATATAGATATAAATATAAATATAGATATGGATTAATTATTTATAAAGTTTAAAATTTTACTTGTACTTACCAAACGTGATAATATCAATTTATATATATATAAACGAATCAAGTATAAAAATTCAATTTAGCAGATGATATCCCGAATCATCACCACAAATTACGATAATTTGATTTTTTTAACCTATTACATAAAACCAGTGATACCGAGATTCTTAGTTTGAATGAATAATAAAAAATAAAATGGTTACAACAGCTGTAAAATAAATAGCAATTGCTTTTTAATTCAACCCAAGATTTTACATATATTCATTTATTTGGACTTCATAAATATTTCAAAAGTAGATTAACACACATATATACTTATGTTAGAGCTTTGTCACATGGACCACCAAAATTTATTACAGAACTAAATAACACCATAACGAATTTATAAACCTTCAAGTGTTTATAGCTAGTTAAATTTCAACATAAAGTTTATACCACATATTTTAACACATGTTGACGGAGAAATTGATTCAAAGTAATTTGTCCACAAGTAAAGAAAATATCAATATAATAATCGGTTTTCACGGGTTGAGAATGAACTAAATCTATCTTCAAAAAGTGTCGAATAATAACGATTAGTTATCCAACAGAATCTTCCATTGCAGGCATTTTATTCACTTGACTAAAAATAACTTTCAGTCGGTTATGCAACAAAATCATATCATATCCAAAGTTGAAATAAAACTTGTGCCAAGTGGTACATTGGACTTACACATGTCCATATATAACGCCTATGAATTTCCTTTAACTTTAACACTTTACCCAAATTTAATATAACGTCTTACATGCACTCTATTTATATCATTTTCTATAAACTTATTATACCCCCAAACCCGAAATTATTATATCAATCATCATGAATATCAAGGTGAAGTTCGACGGTGATGATCAACATCAAGAAACCAATGATCACACCATCTTCACATCCAACAAATCGAGACTCGAACCCAACACCTACAAACTTCTACTCATCATCAACTACGCATGTCTTTTCGTCGGATCGGTGTCGTCTTCACTTCTGATCAAATTCTACTTCAACCACAAAGGTTCTAGCAGATGGGTGTCCACATGGGTTCAATCAGCAGGATTCCCACTTCTCTTGATCCCCATATACCTCCCATACTACCTCCATCGTTTTCGACGTAACCCTTTTCGGGGTTCGATATGAATCTTTTAGGGTTATGTTTTGCGATTGGATTGATGTTGGTGATCAGTAACTTTTGCTTTTCATGGGGAATTCTTATCTTCCTCTTTCGACGTCTGCACTTGTGTTGTCTTCTCAGCTTGTGTTCACTCTCCTTCTGTCGGTTGTTATTGTGAAGCAGAAGATTACGTTCTTGAATGCTAATTGTGTGATTCTTTTGACGTTAAGTTGTGTTCTTTTGGCGTTGAGTTCTAATGGAGATCGGCCGAAGGATTGACGAAGCGAAAGTACTTCATTGGGTTCTTCTCTACAGCATCTGCAGGTTTGTTGTTCGCTCTTTATCTCCCAGTGATGGAGAAGATTTACAGTAAGGTGGATTGTTATGCAATGGTGATGGAGATGCAGTTTGTGATGGAGATGATTGCGACGGCGGTGGCGACGGTGGTTATGGCGGTGGCCGGAGGTTTTAGGGAGATGAGGGATGAGAGTGTTGTGGTGTTTGATTTGGGTGCTGGAAAGTATTGGGTGGTGGTGGGGTTGAGTGTGGTGTTGTGGCAGTTGTGTTTCATGGGTACTGCAGGAATAGTGTTTTTGACGACCTCGTTGACCGGAGGATATGCATGACGGCGTTGATGGCGATGAATGTGGTGGGTGGAGTGGTGGTGTATGGTGATGATTTCAAGGGGCCCAAGGTGGTGTCGACGGTGATGTGTTTATGGGGATTTTGTTCGTATGTGTATGGAATGTATGTGAAGCTGAAGGATGAACGTAAAAACAATGCTAATGAAAATGATAATGATATTGATGACGGTACACAACGGTTGCAAAAGAAATTGTTGCTAGAATTATCTGATATTGTAACGGATGATCAACGTTAAAAGGTTAAATGTTCATAGCTTTATATTTCGATAAAAGGTAATACTATATAAATTCAAATTTTAGTCTGGTGATTTTTTGGTATTCTTGTTTTATATATTACATATATAACACATATATGATATATATCACATCATATCATGTATATCTTTGATATATGATACACTTATAGTCTTATAGAACGAAAATCATGTGAAGAGTATGTTAACTAAATTTGTTAATAAAATAACATATTTATATTATCAAAATTTTAGGAATTTAATGATATATTTAATTTAATAAAATGAACCTTGTGGAATATTTTACACAAAGTTTAGTTAATTAATGTTAATTAATAGCGAAATGTTTAAATACAAACTTTTTTAAAACTAAAAGCTATAAAAGTTATTAAAATGCTAACATTTATTTTTTTATCAAAATTAGGTCGGGGCAAAATTTCTTTTGAGGTTCCAATTTTTTTACATTCATAACTTTTATATAGATTACTATTTTTTAAAAAATTACACCATAAAAATAAATGTTTTTAATATTTAAAACACGTAGAGTGTTGATATAAAGAAAAACAATGTTTTTTTTTCACGTTTTTTAGCTCGTTGTATAATTTAGCAGTTTATTGTATAATATTATGAATTAATAAGTATTACATAATTATCTGATAAGATATATAACATAAACTTGAAAACATAAAAAGTATACATTTATTATTATTGTATTATTCAAAATACTCATTTTATAAAACACAATGTATAACATAATGGGCAATATTATACACACTAAGTAACACAAATAACCGGCACTAGATTTGATAATTAACAATAGACACAATGAACTGTTTGATAAGTATTAAACAATAACATGATCAGGATTACATAAAGAACTAAAAAACATAAAGAATTACATTTTTAGTATTTTGTTATTTCAAAATCATCATTTTAAAAATAAAATTACATAACACAATAATTAACATTAGACACAATTGGTAACACAATGACCAATACTAAACTCAACAATTAACAATAGATACAATGAACTCTTTGACAAGTATTACAATATGAACTGGTCAGGATTAAACAACAAATTAAAAAAAATGTAAAAAAATACATTCCAACATTGTGTTATTTGTAAATCCCCATTTTAAAAAAGACATTAAATTACATTAGACACAATCGTTAACACTATTCCTAGCATTAGACTTGATAATTAACAGTTGATGAGCATTATACAATTACCTTATTAGAATTACACAATAAACTTGAAACGTGCATAAAAAATTATATATTTAATATTATGTTATTTGAAAATTATCATGAAAAAAACATTTACTTCTTAAATTTTTAAATTTATGAAAGTTGGTGACTATAACGGATAAATTCGTCATATGGATGCTTTTGTTAATCATTTTAATGAACCATTTAAAATGCTTTAAATACTTCCTTTAAAAGTTTTCAGTCAAAAGATTTTAGAGAAGGCACTCAAATTTGTGTTTTATACGACAAATAAACCAGTTCAAAATGGTTTTTTAAAATTATATGCTAATGAGGTTAAACTCACTTCACTTTTGTTGTTTGCATTATCAATACAAAATTAAATATTGAAAATTGTTGTGCATTTTATTTTCTCAAACATTAAACACATATCAGAGCGAGTAACATTTCATTATACAAGTCTTATTTTATATAACAACATAGTTATAGTTAATATTTCAATCGTTTAAAGCCTAAATAACTCAAAACTTAGAGCCCGTCCTTTAAATTCTAAAAAGCAAGTTATATGACCATAAAAGAAGTACAAATTAAGTATTTAAGTAATTCATAGATGAATAATTGAATAAGCACAATTACATTTCATTATTACAATTATGCATCCATCCACATAATTTAGTTACACTTGAGGTTGTTGATGTGCCATATCATAAGTGGCATGAAGACCAACCAACACACTAAATGAGCATTAATCATCGTGCAAATTCCAAACCGAACAAAAGCCATATAACCCAATGACCCCATCAAAAAGCACCGAAATCCCAAGGGTGCCTATGAACACAAAGGCACAGTCACCGGATAACCTACCCAACCACTCGGGTTGACCCACCCACCCCCCCCCCCCCCCCCCCCCCCCCCCCCCCCCCCCCCCCACACACCAAGCCGATATCCTAAATAATTACAAGCTTATTATCATCAAAACCTAACGAGCTTCAATAGGGTTGTAGGCTTAGTTTATAATATAACAACACGTATAATCAATTTAATTTTACTAATATTAGAAAGTTTGTTATTGAGTTTGCAAAATAGTAGTTTTAACTTTCGAATGTGAACTCACAGTTTAATATAGAGAATAGGTTTTCAACCTATAGTATAAATAGGCTATGAACTCATCTTATAAATTAGGTGGGCTGATCTTGCAACTTATAGTAACTTGGAATGAAGATTTGCCTAAGTAAGTTATTTTAGTTTATTGTATTTGTGAATAGTTGAGGGGTTACTATTGTTAAAAGTTCAAGAGTGATTGTCGTATACTAGAGATGTATCATCCAAGAGTATCACATCCAATAAAAAAAATACTAGGAAAGAGTTTATGAATTTTTATCACTTAAGTACCTCGTATTTCCTTAGTCAAAACATTTTACTTGTCATTGGTGAAACAATTCTAAATGTATAATAGACCAAGTCAAATGTGTGTTTGGTATGTTTAGAAAGTATAGGAACTAATGAAAATATAAGTTTAGCAATGATGGAATAGAAAGTTGTATAGTAGATGGTTATAATTAAAAGCATGAAGAATTATACTAAAAACATGATTCAAAGTTAATAGATAATCATAATGAACATCAAAGTTTATATTTTTATTGTTTAAACATGCGTATATTTTTAAAATAAAAATCATTGCTATAATTATTTTTAAGAAAATATTGTAAAGTGTAAAATTTAGGGTTTTATGTTTTAATTATGATAGGCTTTCTTAATATTTTATTAATAAAATTAATAAAATTAATAAAATTTAGGGGTACAGAGGGTGAACTAAATTTATTAAATATTTTTGAGTTAGAATTATTTTAAATTGTTAGTTATTGGATTTAGGATTATTACTATTTAATTATTTTATAATTTGTTAGATATATATCCCTTAAATGATTTAAATACTACAATAATAGATATACTTAATTTTGTAATTCTCCATGCATATATTTATATATTATTATGTTTAGATAATCATAAGACTTAATTTTATTAATTAAATCTTTATCTTTAACAAATTTCATATATATCCTATTTTATACATATGTAAATTTTCACCCTTATAGTTATATGTATTTAATTTATGTACTAAATTAGCATTATTTTAATTAATGAAGACTAAGTTTATTTTTTTGTTCATGCTAATTATCAAGAACAAGTTTTAGTTGGACCTACTAATATTATGAATAAGTTGAAAACTTATTTTCTTGTTTGGCTTATTTGTTGCTAGAGGTGGATGTAATCAATTATTCATTTTAATAAATAAATTTCCTTTATTGTTTATTATACTTGTATTATTATTTAATTTCATCATGCATTTGGTGTTTTCGTTTTAGCAAGGGTGTGATAAAAGTAAAAGCAACAGAGGTTGTACCATCAACATCATCAACACTAGCAATATAACGGTTCATTCACCTCATAAATTAGAATAAAAGTAAATAGAACTTTTATCAAAATAACGCATATATTGAAAAGAAATTGTATATTACTTTCATATCTATAAAACTCAAGTAAACATGAGTAGTTAATTGGAAACAATATATGCCACGTTTATACCAACATTAATCTTTTGACATTTTTATTTTACTGTACGATGGGCTTATTTCTATCAATATTTTCCCATTAGTTTTTTAAGGATTTTGTTTTTATATAAAGTTCCTAATATTATCAACGATCCTATCACAACACATGGCTTGTGATGCCTCTTTTGTTATTTAACAAAGTCTTTTTTACTCGCAGAAGCCCGCTGATCCTAATTGTATTAAAAAAAACAAACCAAAAGAGACAGAAGCAACGGGCGGTTTCAAATTTAGCTGATCACAATAAAATAAAACAAAACGTTAATATTTGTATATCCATAAATTATACGGGTCCAAACAGATTATTATTGTTTCTACGAAGTGCAATAATGCATGATGATAAGATTTAATGCTGCAATTTACTACATTCACCAACATTTCATCATTCCTTTGTTATATAAAGTTATATTAACAATCACAAACCTAGAACCAGAAGAAACGATCTCAACACATACATATATACTTCTTAAACATTCTAGGATTCCAACAATGGCGAAGGTTCTCATAGCGATGTGCTTTCTACTGCTTGTTTGTGTATCGGCATCAGGGTTTTCTGGGTACCCATCGAAGCCAAAGGATTGCCCGAGTCCTCCAAGCGGGCCTTCGCCACGTGGCTACCAGTGCAAAACCACCGCTGAATGTCATAAAAAATGTCCATGTGCCGTCTATGAACAACATTGTACAAAAAATCGTTGTTATTGTCGTGGTAACCTTTGCTAGCTAGTCGAGGTTAAAACTCACTTCGCTTTTGTTGTTTGATACAATATCAATATAAAATCAGATATTGAAAAATTGTTGTACATTTTGTTTACTCAAACATTAAACACATATCCACCAAAGATGATGCATTCCCTTTGAGTCGTTCCATTTTATAGTTGCATATCTAAATGCTCAAAGTCTGCCCTTTTTATTTTTAAAAGGATTATTGGATTTTAATAATGAGTGATATGACAAACAAAAAAAGTATAAATGAATTAATTCATTAATCAAAAACCACAATTACGTTGTATTATCACAATTATGCATCCATCCATCTAATTGAGTTACACTTGAGGTTCTTGATGTGCCATATCATAAGTGGCATGAAGACCAAAAAAAACATAGTAAACCAACATAACGACCGTACAGATTCCAAACCGAACAAAAGCCATATAACCCAACGACCCCATGAGAAACACATTTGTGGCTATCGAAAGTGAAGGGAGCCACGGAACCAATGGCACCCCCCACACTTTCGGGGTGCGTTGTTGCGGCAACAACACCGAAATCCCAAGGGTACCCATGAACCATATAGGCACAGTCACCGCGTAACCCACCCAACCACGCGGGTTTACCCCCCACCAAGCTGATATCCCAATCGATGACAACATTATTATCATCAAAAACCCTATGAGCTTCAATAGGCTTGTATGTGGGGTGACCCCGCTTACATAATACCTTCGCACGATAAGTGCAATCGCCATCATCGTGAACACAAAAAGCGTGCTTACGGAGAGTAAAGTTGCTAAAATGTCCAAACTCGAAAAGAAAGCAATGAACGCGCTCAAGATAGTCACTAACAACGTTGCGTTTATTGGAGTTTTCGTTTTCGGGTGGACTAAAGCGAACCATGGAGGGATCATATGCGCTCTAGCAATATGAGTTATATATCGAGCTTGACCAAGCGCGCCAATCAATAACACCGTGGTCATGCCCTTGAGTGCACCTAGGGCTACTAAATACTTAGCCCAATTCATCCCAACCCTTTGGAACGCAACCGAATAGGCTGCGTTAGGGTCGATGTCAGTGTACTTTTGCATCATGGTTAGCGAAAGCGCCATGAGGCAATAAATTACAGTAATGACTGACATCGACCCGATCAGCCCTAAAGGTATGTCCCGAGACGGGTTCTTCGTTTCTTCCGCCATCGTCGCAATGGCGTCAAACCCTCCGTACGCAAAGTACACAACGGCCGCAGCTCGAAAAATGCCTTCCACGCCTTTTGGCGCGAATGGTTTCATGTTGGACACGTCGGCGTTCCAAAACCCCGCGATGATCACAAACAAAATGATTAGGGTGTTGACCGCCGACGCGACCCAATTGAGAACCGACGTGTTCCGAGTGCTGCTCATCGCGATCGTGGCTGCGATCGCGAGCACCACAACCGCGATCGGGTCCAAAAGATTGTACCCTTCGGTGAGATTCGTGTGTATACGAAACGAATCCGGTTCGCGGTTGAGAAGCGTGGCGAAGTACGACGTCCACGATCGCGCCACCGCGGCACCGCCGAGAATGCACTCAAGAAGAATGTTCCCGGCGGTGACGAAGGCGGCGAAGTCCCCCAGTTCCACTCTAAGATACGCAAACGAACCTCCGGCGACCGGAATCGCTACAGCAAACTCCGTGTAGCAGAAAACCGAAAGCATTGCAGAGAAACCGGAAGCTACGTATGATAACACAATCGCCGGACCGGCGTTGTAATGGGCTTCTTGTCCGGTGATGACGAATATTCCGGCGCCGATGACAGCTCCGAAGCCGAACCACATCAAGTCCCACCAAGTGAGGCAACGTTTCATGTCGTTTTCGCTCTGTTTTCGGAGCTTTTCGATCTCATCGGAGTCTTGCGATCGGGCGAAAAGGCGGTCTTTGAAGCGGGGATAGGTGCCGGAGAGGGCTTTCCGGTAGGAAGTCCAGTCCCGGAAAGATTGCTCCGGGAAGAAGGCTTCTTTGCTCCATCTCCAGTAAGATTGTTGGTTGTTGATGTTTTCCGGTGAGTGGGTTTGTTGATCGTTCAACTTTTCCGGTGAAGACATGATGGATTATTGTTGATTTACATGTAAATGCACAAGATTGATAGATGATGATGATGATGAACACTTGTGGTACGTCGGAAGTCTAATGTTGACTTGGAAAATATCGTTGGTTACATTGGGGCAGTTGTGTACATAAATGGATGTGATAAGATTATGTGGTCGTAAGAAGAAGAATATTTTTTGTGAAAACCAAGAAGAAACGGTATGTTACGTTTATCTAACTGTGTGGCGGCCGGCGGCTTTATTTGAATTTATAAGAAATACAAATTATCTCGTTAGGCGGTTAATTATACGACGAACTTAAATACGAAAACCTACATATATAAAATATAATAACGACTTTGACTTTGAATTCGAAGTTATCAAACCAACGGAAAGAAAGAAATAACGTTAACATAATATAAAACTTAACAAACTCGTCGAAATAATACAAGTATTCAAATATTTTATGATGTAATTTAAATAAATAGGTATTTTGGAATATTTTTTTATTGTTATAATAACTTGGCAAATCAGCCAAATATAAAAAATTACAAGACTTTGTTATTGTATAGATAGATAATTTAAAGATATGAAGAATTTAGTGGTGGTGTAAGTGGTGGTGGTAGGAGGCGAGGGCATAAGGGAGGGTCGAACAGAGTGAGCAATCAGTTTTAACCAGACCGGAACCGTGAATTGATTAGCATAAAAATGAGAACCGGAACCACATCTTATGTAGTATTATCGCCTTGGTTATATAACAGGATAACGGTTTGGTTCCTGTGATAGGACCGGTAAGGATATAGAACCGTGACGCATGTAGGATCATTTTGGCTACATAGCAATTTTACACGTTACTCCATTAATAGAAACAACCCTAAAAATGAAAAATCATTTGGTTATTTGTTTTTGTAACGATTAACGCATTTTTTTATTATTCATTTGAAAATTAATTTGGTTTTATATTTTTATTATTTGACACGACCCGATCCTACCGAACTGGACCAAAACATTAGTATTCAGATATAAATATTAATCAACCCTTAAAAAATCTGATTCTCATGACTAAAATTTTATGGGTATACAAGTAGTGGTGCGCAGTAGGAAAAAAATATCCTAATAATATATTAATAATAACACATATCATCATTTAAGGGTTAAGGGCAAAATGACCATTAAGAAAATAAGTTTATTAGAATAAAAGTGGTTAGAAAAGAGGAAAAAAAATTTAAAGAGAAGTAAAGTAAACAAAATAAAAACAAAAAGGAAAAAAATAAAAGAGTAATGAAAATTACAGATTTCGTCCTTTAAAAGATAAGGGTAAAATGATCTTTTACAAAAAACTAATTGAAAAATTAACTTTTGTTAGTAGAAATGATATAAAGTGTGATAAGTTTTTAAATAAGGACGTTCGGTGTAATTATGAAAGTTTGAAGACAAAATCTATAATTTTAAGTATACTTATAGGATAAAATTTGTAATTTACTCTAGATTTAAAAAACCAGACTCAATGGGGTTTTCTTATAGTGATTAGCTTCTTCTTTAATGGTGTTTTTAGGTGTGTTTTTTGGTGAGTTAAGCATATATCGTTAAAAGTTGTATGAACGGTTAAAATCATGTTTCATTTCAGGAAGGTCCGCTTGGGTTTTTGAGCTAGTTACAAACGTTGTTCAAAAAGAAATTTAAATCAAGTAAATCTAGAAACTATGATAAAACAAACATTATAGCGTGATTGCAAAAGTATATGATGACAAGTTTTAGAAAATAAGTTATTTGAAGAAGATATAGAGGATGATTTTTTTTTTTAAAAACAAAACAAAAAGAAAAACATTTGATTAATTTATATATCCTTTTTAAAAAGATGTTGCGTCATGTTGGAATCAAAGCGATTGGTTTTGGACGGCCAAAACACTTTGGATGACTTTTGAGGTCTTCGGAGAATTTGAGGGTGACATCACATGAGGTCATTGGTTCAAGTTTAGTGTACTGGTTGTTTCATTAAGAACTAGCTACTGGTTGAAATCAAAACACTTTGGTTATGACGCGTCGCATGAGTAGCAATAATTACATTTCGGTTGAGATTATGTAGTCTTCTAGCCAACTGGTTGTTTCATTGAGAACTAACTACTAGTTGTTGCATTGCTTCTCAAATAAAATGGTATTGGTTCAAATCTCGTCTATAGTCATCTTATATTATTCTTTATTTGAGCAACCTTTGCACAAACACGTAGACCTCCTTTCTTGCTAATAAGAAATTTTATCTTTCTAAATTATTATTACGATAAAATATAGACGAATTAAACATTTGTTTTTCTTTCCCAATTAGAGTGGAATTAAACATTAAGTCTCATTGTTTTGGTCACCTTCTTTTGGATTTATCGTCCAGTGTCATTGCTTTTGTGTTGAACACAAGTATAGGTCTTTATCGATTTGGACATTCGATGTTTTTTTCTTAGTAAAAGAGGACTTTCATAGTTTACACCTTTGTATAGGGTTTTTTTTGTGCAAAAGAGGACTTCTCTATTTTACACGGCAACAAGCCAAACAACGCTGGTTATATCCGAAAGTTGAGAATGTTTAAACTCAAACAAATATTGGTTAAATTGCGGCACTCGAGTAAACCTAATATTTCTACTATCTATCTACAATCAATTTGTGATTTGTTTATGGTATTATAATAACCCTTTTTTAGACTCATCTTTCTTGATAAGGGTTCCCCAACTATCTCATCTATGGATTTAGGATTTGCCTAAGGTGTCCCAGGGAGCAATCCCGAAGACTCACCCTGTTCGAACCTTTAGGTTGCATTTATTTTAAATTTTTTTGTCTTCTTTTCTTTACATTTCTTATAACTTCCCCTTGTATTATATTATTTTTTGAATTTTATGCCATAACATGTGATTCATACTATTAATTTATATCTATGTCAATATTTTAAACCAAGCCGCAACAACTTTATCAATTTCTTTTATTTACTTAACAATGTTATTGCCACTATTAGAACATGCGTAACGAAATTCACAGGGCCTAATTTCTAATTCAATCTTAATCCGTATACAAAACGAGCCGAAAACACACAACATATCATATGCAAACAAATAATAACCTTCTTCAAATTCTTACATATTTAATACTATTTGCTGGTGTTCGATTTAGTAAATATATTTTTTGATGGTCATCGTCAAGATATACATTCTTTCCACTCGAGCTTCATCTATCGATACATTCGATGGCTATTTTTGATAAATATTATCGTAGTTGATTATTTTTACTCCGAATTGGCTTTTAAGGTATATTTAAGATAAGCTTTTGATGCTTAGTTAATGAACATCACAACAAACAATTTCTAACATAAAATAATAAACATGCGAACCCAATGGATAATTAGGATATTAAGCAACAAATGCCTGCCTGCCTGCTAGTTCCTGATCATTTGGGTCTAGAGAGGCAATGTTTCTTTAAAAAAAGAAGGGAACAATTGAATAATCTTAAAGAGTTTCAAATAAATAAAAAAGAGAAAGATGAGAAGATTTTATTGGTTCTTCTAATATTTTATCCACACTTTTGTATGATTTTATGGAAAATGAAAATTATTTTTCTCTAAGAGAAAAATATATCCCTTTCTATAAAACCATGCAATAATCTAATATTTGTTGAACCAATCTTGAAATTAATTAAAGTTAGGGGTCTATTTTGTAATTTATTTTGATCATTATCCGGTAAAATAAAATGATAAATTTATCATGTAGTTTACAACTGTATCTCGAAATGATTTGAGATAATCTTTTGTGATTTAACTTTATCTCAAAAGAATTTGAGATAAAGTATAATTTTTAAGAATTGATTAGCTTGATGGGCAAAATTGATTAAACTATAAATAAAGATAGTTTTTACTTATTCTTTGTAAATTTTACTATCAATTAAATTGAAGGAGTTCCAAAATTGTTCTTGTGTTTCTGTTTGTTTTTGTCTAGCACCAATTTACTTCAATATTCACACAGGAAACAGCGTTAGTTTTCAAATGACGAACTTCATTCTCTTTCTTTGTGTTAAGATTAACACTAGACGAGTTAATACTTAATATTTACTATATACTTGCACTTCATATTATATTACATCAACATACTACATGTATTATATTTATACAGTATATTATATAATATGGTACAAGTTATCGATAGACTAATGTATATTCTTTTTTTACTTTTAGTTGAACACTCGGAAATATATACAATAACGAGGCATGGTTTGAAACTTTGCATGATCACGTAGGATTCTTTTCTAATGACCAAATGTTTCTAGGATTTTTTTTATTTTTTTTAAGATTTGGGGGAGAAATAATGAGCAATACTAGAACCTCTTTTCACTGTGTTCGCTTGCTTCTGCGGCCGAAGCCATGTTCTAACTTCTTCCTGTATTTCTGGTGGTAACTCTTCGACCACTGATTGGTCAATTTCATCTACATTGTAACGCCATGGATTTGTTCCTCGTTTATTATGACTTCCGGTCAAACTCTCACTCTCCATATCCAATGCTTCTTGTGCTCCTTCAATCAGTGTATCAACAATCAATTCAAATACTAAGATATATATATATATATATATATATATAATATATATATATATATATATATATATATACAACATGGGTAATAATGAAGTTTAAATACCTGATGAAGAGCAAGAGTTGGTTTGGAGAAATCTTAAGATGGAAGATGTTCCCTGCAACAAGTGGTATGTCAATGAAATTCAGCTCATTCTTTTTTTCTTTTGGTGACCATGAAAAAGCAATAGGGGAAACTCATGAAGCCCTATCAATACTCTGCTAACAAAGGGACCAAATAAAGTGCAACTTCCGCTACCCAGGTAGAAACCAGTGGAAGCTGGTTTTCGAACCTAAGACCCTGTGCTTCCCTTGAAAGTTGGTTCATTTTTATAGTACACTAAAAAATCACAGCAAAAAAATAACATGCATCACTTTTGTGACGGACCTTTTCTTTTGTTGCTTTCCGTTTGTGCTCATACGATCGTTTTCCATCATTAATATTCGTATCTTTCTCAGATAATCTTGGTCGTGAATCCAAAGGTATTGAAGTCAAACAACTTTCACCAGCCTGCTTTTATGAAGAGCAACATAAGTCTCCAAAATAAATTCATAATATAATGGACAAATACCAGAGTAGAAAACATATGGTAAGTTGATGATAATGAATGGAAGAGAGAAAAACCAGACCTCGTCTTTACATGTGGTCTCATATTGATCAGAAGTGGAAATATCATGTGCGCTTTGAGTCTGATCCCCACCGCATTCAGTTTGATGAGAGGCTGAATCATTTTCAGTCCCTAATAAAAATGCAAAAAACTAATTTAATATCTAACATGGGTGAAATATATAATATATAAAAACCATTACGAGAAAGATTTACAACTTGATGGTGACAAATTATCATCTTCTGGTGCAAGTTTTTCATCAGAGGGTTCTAATGAAGCACTAAAACGATCTCGACCGTGGAAGTATCTCGTAATTGAACTAGTTCCCTGCCAAATAAAGCATAAAGATTCATCTTAGTGAATACAATAGAATGAAGCAGTTCTCACTTTCAGATTTTTTAAAGTTAATAAAAACATGCATTGCTTACAGATGGTATAGCAACAATTTTACTTGCGGAAACAGAAAGGCCAGTGATTCCCCAACCACCAGAAACAGGATTCAAGTATGACCCCAGGTATTCACGTAAGCCGGCTTGGAAAAGATTTATAGAATCTTCTAGAATCTTGCCTGATCCGTATCTCAAAGGACATGACTTAGAAGGGAACTTTTTGTGTGAATCTGTATCCGTGGACTGCAAAATAACATAAATAACATTTAAATGATTAAAATAGCATTTAAAGAAAAAGCGAAAATGCCAAGAAAAGAGTTTGACGAATGAATAGCAACCTTGTATGCATTTGCATGCAGAGTAAGTGTATGTGCAACTCGTTTATTTGTTTCCAGATCTAACTGAAGTCGCTCACTTAACTCTTCACATAGTTCTTTGAGCCACTTTTCAACCTAAATGAGTCAAAATAAAACTAGAAATCAATGGAGACTTTATTAATAAAAAGTAGCTGTAGATAGACATTATATAGTTTATATACATATGTCAGATAAAAATACACATAATAGCCATTAATTGGGAAGAAAATACCCACAGCAGTAAGAGTTTTCAGGGCTTGAACTCCAGGAAATGTCTTCCCAGATCCGTGGCTTTTAGGGAGCACACGACCCTCGACTTCATCCCCGTTAATACCTCTTGCAATATTCCATAGCCAAGTACTGGAAAATAATAAAATAAAAGCAATTTTATACATATTCACAAAAACTTGTTTATCACTAATGGTTAATGAACAAGAATGGTTACCCGGTATTAGCACCATAAAGATTTTGTAGTTTTTCCTCAGAAAACTGTAATAGATCCCCAACGGTATTTATTCCAAGGTCAGTTTGCAAGGAACTTCCAAGCTTCCCACCAAGCTGTTTCCTGATAATGACATGCCACCTTAGCATTCTAAGTATAACATAAAAGATTAGAAAAGATTATCATGTACAATAAAACTTACATTTTCTTTATATGCAAAGGTTCAAGAAGCCCTTTTACTGATGACAAAGTGACAACGGTTTGTTGTGCGGGTTTATTCATACCACTTGCTAGTTTAGCCAGCATCTGCAAGATTAGCATTTGGTATTTTAATCAACAAATGATATTTTTAATATGATTATATATCTAGAGGTATAGATAGAAGATATTTAAAATATAACCATAAAATAGATAACTACTTTGTTGTGAGCAATGCCGGCCGAACATGTAAATTCAGTCTCTCGTAAAACTTGCAGCCGGAGTTCAGCAACAATAATAGCTCCACATGCTAACAGTTTATCACGGCGATCAGCATCTCTTCTCATCAGCCAATTCCTCACAATCTCTTTGTCATCATTTCCATTCTGAACAAATTTGGTAAGTTTCAATATATGCATGTTGTGTCATTAGGATAGTACTAGTATAAACCAATATCTTGTACAATTAGATTAATAAAAGACCAAGACTTTATGCATTGTAATACTGCAAAATGTTGATAAAGCATGCTGTCTTACCAATGTGAGCCCTAAAACATGTGATTTTAGAACTTCTTCATCGATACTTTCCAAGTTTTCCAATGGTGTTTCTTTCAACATTGTCTCAGCAGCATCAGTGAGGTCAAGATACACTTCATCAATCGACGCACGCTCGCATCGCCCCTTTCTTGCAAGTATAGAAACAACCTGCAAAAGTAAAGTACATTAACCAATCTCTTACCCCCAAAAGGGATGCAAAACACAAAATTGTTCAAAAAGTCTTGAACTTTTATGAACCTCTGAACCTGCATTCCTATAAATGGTCAAGTCAGCTTTACCACGCGCCACCGGGACTTGAACCAAATGAATCTGGGGACAAACTTTCTTCGCTTCATCACCTCTCATCGAGCTTTACACCAAATGAGACACGAATAAACAGATAATCAGAACTCAGTACCAAACAAACATCTAGAAATCTCAAATGTCAAGGATAAAGGATACCGTTTAACCCCATCTTTTCTAGCTTCATAACCTACAGCAATCAGACCCCCACCCTTCCAAGAGTTGTACTGAACCACAGCAGTTGGTTTACCTCTTAAATGAGGCTGCTTGCGTTGCTCCACTAAGAAATCAAGAACCATCAGAATGAAAACTGAAATTAGAAACCAAAAAACTATTATGGGAATCTTGTACTAGTGATGATGAAACCCTAAGGATTAACAGCATGGTATGTAGGCATGAAGTTCGATCGGACATAGAATAGAATAGAATAGAATAGAATAGAATAAAAGAAAAGGAATTGAAGAAACCTTGAACATAGAAGCAATCCATATCGACATGAGCAATGATTCTTGAATCAGACGTCTCTGGTCGCGCCACCGGCATCTCTCTCCGTGGTACACACTACACACAACCCCCTTTTTTCCCTCCAATTCAAGCTTCACAAAGGGTTTCAATTATCACAGTTTTAAACTACTTTAAAAAAGGTTAAAGATAATCCGTATGGTTCAGTTTTAACCTAATATCAAAATCAAGTTTTATGCTATATTTTCGAGTTAAACTAAGGAGAAAAAAATAATGAAATCGAAGGAAAAAAAGAATCGGTTATGTCTCAAAGTCTTCTTTATGTTTTCGAGTTCATTTACAGAGAGAAAAAAAAAGTGGAAGAAAAGAAAAAATTTATTATGTTCCATTGTTTTTTTAAGAAATGAAATGAAATATATGTATGAAATTTGTGTTTTCAAGTTTACTTCTATAGCTTCAGGTTAGTCTTATTGATTAACTCTGATACATATACTCAAAAGGGGATCAGCTAATATTGGTGAGTTAATGTTATACAATTTATAAAATTAACCTTGACATGTATATAATATATGGATTGTGATATTTGGGTCCATAGGCACAATGTCTTTCCTGGTCTTACTACAACCACCAACAACGGGTTTGTCGAACCCTCCCGACCGTCAAATAGTTATGAGCGCGTGTCTAAAGCATAAAAGGAACCTTACCCTCTTTTCAACCAGTTTGACACACCCTATTACAAATATTAGGATCACGCATAACCCTACTAACTCGTGCATATATATAAGCATTATAATTATTACCAGTGTGGACAAGACAAGTATATATTTACAATTTTGAAAGCAATCGTAATAACTCTCATTTTTTTATAGTTACTCAATAGTTGATAATTAATTACTAATACAATCTAATGATATCTCAAGATCTTGATACAGTTTAAATAATTCTAGGTTAGACGATGGTACAACTAACTAGTTGTTATCATGGTTGGATATTAGCTAACGATGCCTTACTTAAACATGGATGATCAATCCATGCCTAACTAACGATAGGCTACTAAAACCCAACCCTAATAATAATCCTAATGTCTAAAATAATAATACTATACTAATACTAATCCTAATAATAATCTAAAACAAATAATAATTATCTTGACATGACTTAAATGAGAACACACCTTATAAATATCTACGATACTTTGATGAAGAGTCTTCATACTCACGCTCCTACTTGAGCTCCAAAACTAATTAATAACAACACCCATAGGGATATGAGTACTCAGGATTCTCTTTATACTATATCGTTTTTAAGAAAACTTATATTATAAACCAACATTTAGTTGTCTATTTACAAGTAAGTAGGCAAGCTCTTGAAATTATGAAATCATATTGTAGGTGATTTGGGATGAAGTGAGCAGCCTGGTTGCTTGCTTACTTATTTAACAACCTCTTTGTTTTCTTACTTATAATTAATTCAGTTGATTTCTCGTTTTTCTCTCGTAACTTTTAAAATATAACATTTTATAAAATTTTGTGGAGCAGTCTAACTGTTTGCTTACTTATTGACCAGCCTGATTGTTTGATTACTTATAATTAATTCAGCTGCTTTATCGTTTTTCTCTCGTAACTTTTAAAATATATCATTATATAATTTTTGAATATGTTGTTGGGATGAGCTCATTTTTCTCTACGAGTTGACCTAAGTTTCGTTAAAAACGAAGTAAAGACGTATATAATATATATTATTATTATTAGACAACTTCTAAAACTATAAACGTTTGTCGTCATATCTTATCTCTTAAAAAGACATCTTACTCGTTACTTGCTATTTCAATAATATATGAAAACAAAACTTCATATTTCACAAATTTGTAACTATTGCATTATAATTTGAGGTGTTACATCTACATTTAGGCCAACACCACTCCCAGTCCATTACACAGTCAATAATCACCATTATACTATAGAGTATTATCTTATAGATAGCATTTATCCCGAGTCATGTGATCATACAATTGAGTTTATAAACTTTATTTGGCGTCACGTTCATAATAGAGATAGCTTGACACATAATCGGATTCAAGAAGATTAATTACAAATCAGTGCCTACTTTATTTTCAACAATAACTAACATCATGTTATGTTATATTATTTCTTTTATGAAGATGTGTTGTTTACTACAATGAATTATAACTATGGATGTTGATGTTTGAAGTTTCAGATTATGGATGTTATTTTTTAGTTTTGTAATAATTAGGTAGCTAAAATTTTATAAAAATTATTAGAAATCAATATTTAAATAGACCCGTCATGACTTGAACTCAACCTAACTCAAACTCATTCTATGAAAAATGTCCCATAAATTAGATAGTCGAACTTTTTACAAAATAAATAAATAAATAATTTTAAAAGTAAAATGTTAATAAAATAAAATAGCTGATAATTAAAATTATAGATAAAAGAAAAAGAAAAAGAAAAATACTAATACAAAACTAATATAGAAATAAATATACTGAAATAAGATAGAACAGGTTTTTAAAAACTAGAGTAAATTACATGGATGGTCCATGTGGTTATGTTAAAATTTTGGATTCGATCCTCAAAGTTCAAAATCTTTGAATATAGTCCTTAACATTTCTTTCTTTTTCATATATAACATCTAGATCTGTTAGTCAATCGTTAGTGATGTTAAATATTGTAAAAAATATTATTTTACTCGAATTAGCCATTTATTTAATTTACCTTTTAAGCTATAGTGTTATTTTTATTTAAGAAAATCTTATATTTTTGTTTTTCAAAATTTTTATTTTTATATTACTTTTATAATTTCATTATTAATAAGATTATTGTTTAATAAAATACGTTTTAAATACACAAATAAAAAACCTTTTTAAAAACATATTTTTTAGAATGTTTGGTTTTTGAACCGTTCATTTTTTATATGTCATTCTAAAACTTATAATTTTTATTTTTCTTAAACTGGTTGGTTTTCTAAAGTTTATTTTAAACCATACATTTTTTGAAACATCTTAAAAAATTCTTAGTTTTTTAAATATTCTAAAAAATTCAGTTTTTAAATGTCTTTATAAAAGAAGACATTTTTATAATGGTTTAAAGTAAACCGCATATTGGTTTAAAAAATTTTATAAACCAAACAATTAAAAGAAAACATTTTTTTAAAAATATTTTTATTTGTGTATTAAATAATAAACATATTTATAATAAAAAATTTATAATAAAATGAAATTACATTGATAATCTATACAGGTAAACTAGTTATTTTGATAATTTTAACAACATTAACTGAACTAACAGAGTAAGGACCATTAATGAAATGTAACTATAACATTATGAACTATATTCGTAGTTTTAAAACTTTAAGAACTAAATCTAAAATTTTAACTAAATTATAGAGACCATCCATGTAATTTACTCTAAACACCGCAATAAAAAGATATATAAATAACTGAGTTATTAATAAGGTGAAGTAATCATGATATGTAAAAATAAGAAGAAGTCATGAGTTTAATTATAACTTTGGACAATATGATTAGAATTGAGTCATGAGGTTTTTACAACAATAGGTTTCCTCTTAAGACGGTTGAAAATACGATCCCAATTAAAACATAAATAAATAAGTTCGATTAAAATAAAAGATATAGTTCGAAAGAGAATTATACTTTAACATATACAAAAAAAAGTTATCAATACTCTTTTAAGCTCCATTACCTTCCCCTTTGTTGACTTTTAAGCTCCATTGCCTCCTCGTTCCACATCCTCACCTACAGAAGTCATCGCTATTGGAAAAATATCCTGTGGGCACTCTCATAGTCTCAGGTGCAATTATATACATTAATTTTTCAATATTTTCTACTTCATTAGTTAACTTTCTATTGAGCTAATGGGGATAGATAGGATTTTAGGGGTGATTGTTTTCATAATCGTACATTTTCAGCTTTATGTGTAACCTTTATTTCATATGCGATGATGCCATCTCTCGCCCCTTGGCTCTCATCTTTGTATGCTGTTAACATCAAGGCTTCAGCTGCAATTTCATACATTTTTGTTCAATTTACTTTTACCTAATTTGATTCTTCTTCGTGTTAGCATTCTACATTTTTTTAAGTTTTAATTGAGCTAATGGGGTAAGATAGGACTTTAGGGTTGATTTTAGTCATAATAGTATTGTTTTTACTTTCAATTTTATATGTAAAGTTTATTCCTTTTGCTTAATATCGTTTCCTTTGAATTTATATCTCAAATTACATAAATAAGATAATAAAGGGTGTTGGATATGGGTCAAAGTTCATGCTACTGTTTATGTTTTTTTATCTAGTTCAATTGTAGCACCAATGATCATTAGCCCAATTAGTTAAGGTTGGTTAAGCTGAGGTACCGTAACATTCAAATAAAAGGGAGATGGTGGGTTCAAGTCTCACAAAAAATACTCAGAGTTTAGCCAGAGGATTTCTCGACAATGGGTTTCCTCCTAAGAAGGTTGGAGGTGCGGTTCCGGTCAGGAAACGGATAGGTGTGTCCGATTAAGATAACACATATCTTCCGAAGCAGTGTCGTATATTTGCCGTTTAAAAATTTTTTGCATCTTTCGGGCCGGCCCAAGGGAGACCGCTAGAGTCTAATACCATGAGGGGCCCAAAATTTTTAAAATTATATATATATATATATATAATATATATATATATAATATATATATATATATATATTATATATATATAATATATATATTTGATAAATATTTCATAGAATTGACACATTACACACTTTAAATTGGTTTATTTTACCAAAATATGATTTAGGTTAAACAATTTAACCCATTTAATTAGATTACACACAACTTAAAATCCATTATATTTTCTTTTATTCTGTTTGGGGCTCATTTTTCTAACTAGCTTATATTTTAAAACCAACATGAATTAGTAAGTAATACCACAGACGTCATAATTCAAACTTTGATAAAGTATTGAGTAAAAGCTAAATTCATGGCAGGTGCTGTGTTTTTTGTTTACATACACAACATGACAGAGAGATCAATTTACATGCACAAATTAGTTCACATTTGTTAAAAAAAGCTAATATTTTTAGCATGACAGTAGCATTACTTTAGCATGCCCTTATTATCAAATGGTTAACTTTGATAAAGGAAATTTATATCAACCACCATTTATGCTCAAAATGACTTCAAGTTTTTCTGATTTATACTAATGTATATGTTATTTTCTTCAAAAAGAAAAACTCACTGTTCAGCAATTTATGCATTATGTTTCTATGGTTTAACTTCACAATCTTCACCTAAGTTTTGAATTTCTTTCACTCGAGGTGCATAGAAGGTTGGTTCAATAAAAGACGGTTGTTCAGTTTATTTTTAGCCATCTTTATTCATTGTTTATCTCAGCTTCTCCATTGTTGGTATCCCCATCTGTCTAGGTAGTAGTTTCTTTGTATAGGGCATGCATAATATTATTATTATAAAATGGTTGGGAAGGCAAAGCATCTGATATGTTATATCATATATGGATTATTTTTTATTTAATTTTGGTTTCAATTCTTTAGTTTTTCTAGATCGGTATAAGATGCTAGTATTAACGATCATTCACAACAATCGGTTCTATCGATCAATCCCAACAAACTCACAACATTTGAATATATTTGAATTCTATTATTTTTATATTTATCCTAAGTTTGTTGTATAGTCATCCAATCATCTAGGAACAACTTGTATCTATATATATCTTATACATCAATGGAATAATAATCATCTTTTGTGCTTTCATATGGTATCAGCCAGAGCACAATCCATCTACCACTAACTGGCCACCATGACTTCTGAAACTACCAACCCCATCGTCTCCATTAAAGCCGTCCATGCTCGTGACAAACCTATCTCTTTTCATGAGCTCCATGAAAAGTTGATTAATCACGAACTTTCTATTGCCCAACTTCCCTCCACAAACACCTCCCTCCACCAACCTGTCACGGCCTTCGCGGTTCATACCCGCCAACCATCTAATCCATGGCCACCACGAAACCCGAACCCCTTCCCTGGGCTACTACCCACTCCCAATCAGCCACCTGTCAAACCTTTTCTAGTTGTTTTTTGGTTTTGATCAAAGAGCACGTTTAAGGCACTAACGATCACACAAAAGAACAATACAGTTGCTTGTTATAGTGAGCGGGTTGGGCTTATTTTTTTATTAATGATCTATTTTTATATGGGTTTATGAGTTAACATTGTTAGCGTAGTCAAATATGATAGGTTTATGCATTCTTATCATCACAATCTGACTTATAATTTGCAGATGACTTCCCATCAAAGATTATTCTCAAATACTAATTTTTTGGTTTAGGCAACTCAAGATCATGTTGAGTTCTTTTTCTTAATTGATTTCCTTTTTCTCTCAAAATATAAGTAAACTCAAGTTTAGTGTCATTCATATTTTATTAATTTTATCTATTCACTTTGGTACTTGACTTGTATTTTAATTAAACTGATTTTTGATTGTGCAGGCTGCTAAAACTTTGTTTTGAATTGTGTATTGTCACTATCATTTCGGCTTATGATAGTGCTATGTTGGCATGTTGCTCCCTTGCTTGGTAACTAGGTAATGTTAGGTCCCTTTTAGCTTATTTCTTCTCCCTACATTTCATGTTAATATTGCTACAAGCAGGGCCGGTTTAATGTTTTTTGGGCCCCAATCGAACCAAGTCAAGAGGCTCTTTTAAAAAACGCAATTTAAAGCAAAGTAACCTAATCAAATTTCTTTGAACAAAAGCAATAAATCAAAGAAAATTTGGTATCTAACCTTGAGTCATTGATAGTTGATTTCTTTGAAAAAAAGGAGGCAAAAAAAGGTTAGCGGATGTTCTGATTAATCGGAGAAGAAGGAACTTAGAAAGGTCGTTTGCTTTGTGAATTGTATGACTGTGTTTCTTCAATAAGCTATCAAATCATCAAAATTTTCATCGGAACTGAACTATCAAGTGTGCTTCAAAATTTCATTGGGCCTTATTTTTAAGGCCCCAAGCCCAATGCGTTACAATTTACATTATAAAGCCGGCTCTGGCTACAAGCCTATCTGGGTTTTTTGCTGTTCATGTTTGTTATATTATGTTATCAAAACCTTTTCACGTGGATTTGTCTTGTAGTGTTTATGTAATTTACTTCGAATGTTAAAAATGTAATATCTGCTCAAGTGGTATGGACGTTCGGTCGCATCGCGCGGGTTCAAACTAGTTAATAATTTAAAATACAATATTTAATTAGATCTCAAAAACTTTTTCTATAATTTACATTATAAGTGTGATAACTAAAACATTTGACTTTCTTAACTTAGCATTTTAGTTTTATCTTTTAGTGGCAACTTTCTTAACTTAGCTAAAGTATAATAAGATTTAAATTTTGGAGATTTATATTAAAATGTTATTATATTTCGTAGACTATCTTGACGTGTATTCACTTTTATTTGTATTGAATTTTAAAAATATTATTTAATGCATAAATTTACTTAAATTTGATTACCTAAAACATTGACCACTTGTTTTTATTTTTTGACCGGCTAATGAATCCAACACCAAATTACACTCTGCCTAGGTTTGAACCCATAACCTCCCCTTTAAGACGCAATGACTTTACCAAGGGGGCTAGCCCCACTTGTGTTTTTGCTTTTTTCTTCTAGCTTTAAGTTTATACTTGTCATCCTGTGTGTAAGGAGTTCTTTCTGAGCTTTCACATATGGTTTCGTGTATCCTTATAACTATAATTGAGATAATATTATAAGTTTTTTAGTAGACTTTACACCATTTTCCCATCAAATAGGAATTAAGCCTAGGAAACTCGCTTCTCATTTCATACATTTAAAACTCACTATTCATTTACTATATCTATTTCTCGTACTTTTTTTGAAGAAAAAATAAAAGCTAATAAAAAACAATAAAATAAGTGAAATGAATACAGATAGATATGAGAAAAAAGATTTGAGTTATTTTCAAATAATAAATAAATTTTATTGATAATTATGAGTTTTAGCTAATAATAATATAAATGAGGATAAGGGAATAGATCTAAATGCTATTACGAACCATAAAATATTACCCCTAGATATATAGTTTTAAGATTAATGTTAAGGTTTTGTTGGATTAATTTTGGGTTAGTATTGGACATAGTGTTGAGAAATGGAACAATTATCGAAGGAAGTTGAGCATATTCCTGTGAAACATTCATCGGAGAGGGCTTTGAGGAATTGGCGAAACGCTGTCTCTCTCGTAAAAGCCTCCAATATCCAAAAGAAAGAAGACCGAAGTCGGAAAGTTAAGGTAACAATTCTCCCCCTAATAATATTTCCTGGAAACACATACATAGAAAACTGAAAAGAAGAACAATCTTACTAAATAAGATAGTAAGGGTATGTTTAGGTAAGCTTTTTAAAAACTCCTTATGACCTTTTGGAGGGTAAATAGACAATAATGCCCCTCCAAACATAGTCATAAGAAGCTTTTAAAAAGCTTAGCCAAACATCACCTAAGATTAATAGTATATATAACCACTTGCTAATTTTGCAGTCAAATCTCCGAGCAACCTTTCTATCTATTAGGGCCGCAATAAGGTTTTTCGACCGCCACTCAGAGGTACTACTGCCTATAACTCTTGCTATCTTGAAATGGATGAATTTAATTTGACCTGGCTACTTGAGCTAGAAAATGACAGGCCATGATATATCTTGATCTACAAACCAGTCAAGGTTGTACATATTTCGAAAGGAAAAAATATTAACGAGTAACAAGTTTCTTTAGTGTTTAACTTAAGTTGGTAAAACTTTATTTTGTGAATAACCACATAACATTCATTATGTGTTTCAGTGTGGTGAAATTATGCATTTTTAGGTTACGATGTTAACAAACACTGATGTGTCAAGTTTCTTTTATTTTTTAAATTTAAAAGGTGTCCGTGATCACATAGTTAATTGTCAGAAAGATAGAAGTGGACATGATACCCTTTGATTCAATGAGATTAACAATAAATTGATACAAATAAACGTTGAAACCTTATACATAGATCTGAACAAAACGAATCACCAAGAACAAGATGAATTACTCAAATCTTAAGAACAAAGAGGGACCCTCTTGCTATTTGCAAAGAGAAATTCTAAATAATGAGAAAGAAAACTCAAAAACACAAAAAACTAGCTTTCTAATGTAACACAAGATCTGAGAAGGAGGCTTCTAAGGAGCAAGATGAAGATTAAACATGGATCTGTTTGTGTTCTTGTGAACCTGGTCGAGTCTTAAACTCTTAATATGTGTAGTGATGTGTAGCGATCATTATAAATTAATAACAGACTGATCAAAGAAGACGTATCTGATGAATGGTGATTGGATCCAAAACTAATGAAGAAACTAACATGTTGCTTCTCCACAGAAGAAATCTGATCTCATTCCTCTTTATGTTTTACAATGAAGACCAAATAATGAAGGCATCTTGACCTGCACCCTTGACCGCTTCTACTTTCTTCATTTCAAGTCTCTCTTCAACATATAGCTTTGACTGTAGTCCTTCAACTTCACGAACTCTACAACATCAGCCCCAATGCCCCACAGCTTCATTTCAAGTCTAAACAGCCCTAGACATACTCATTAACCATGCAAAACAAAAAGTACACACCACTAGAAACAATTATATAACATATATGTTTGCTACTGAATCGAGAATATGTATATTTCAACGTACCCCCTCAATTCAATAAGCAAACATATCAAATATGTATAATCAAATTTAACATTTGTTTTGTAAAATATGTGCAAGTTATTAAAGAACCTACAAATGAAATAAAGAACTTTTAAGGTTCTTTTCTCTAAAAACAACTTGTCACCGGTAACCACGTTAACAGTCTTCCCAAGAACAAAAAAGTTCAATTTCTACCTTCAAGCAATTCAACATTTCCTAATAATATATCTTCCAAAAAAACTTTTACGATCACTATAGTAGATCCCTTCAAAACATAACACCTAAAAAATTGTTTTATTTCATTTTCCCAACACAATAGTCAAATACTGAATACATGAAAAACCAAGTTTGAGAGAATCTCAATAAACATATGAGGACAAGATTGAATTACAACTTGGTGTTGGTAAAGGAATCCTATATAGCTTGCATTTTCCATAAAACTAGTAAGAAACAACTTAATATTGTATGAAAACAACCAATATATATCACTACCTATTAAAAACCTTAATAACGATAACTTATTCCCAAACTAATATCCCATAACATATTCTTAATTGTAATCCGGTATTGTATTACTGTAAACTATGTATTGTACAATAAGAGGACACCTCTATTTATATAGGGTAAAGTCAGAATTGGGCCATGGGCCAAGACAACTAACTGGACCTAAAATACTACATATATACAATTGACACTCCTTTAGTTAGAGCGTAGATATTGATCATGTCCAACTTGCTACATATAAAGTCTTTGAGCTTTTCGAAGAGGTTTCGTGAATATATAGGCGAGCTGAAACTCTATCTTGACATGAATTGGTTAAATGGACGGAGGATCAGCTTGAGTTCCGACCACACGTTCCCTGATGAGATGACAATCAACTTCAATATGTTTTGTGACATCGATACCCTCTCCGAACACGTGAGTAGCCAAGAAAGAGAGCGGATCTCGCGAGTTTCAAGTTTGGTTATTCATGGACGATGATCATGAGCATACGTCACACACCTAAAAATTTTAGGGGCTAGTGGAAGCAGAGTTCCTTTAGGAAACAAAATAGAAAACAGAGTCTGGCCTTTAAGAACAAATGACGAGGGAGATGTGAGTGAATCATGAGCGTGGGAGCAACATCCAACAAATGGCGATTTTTGTGTTCGGCGATACTATTTTGTTGAGGTGTATAGACGCAGGAATACTCATGAACAATACCATGTGTTTTTAAATATGTAGGAAACTTAGTGGATAAATATTCTTTCGTACTGTCAGCGCGTAAGGTTTTGATAGATGTGTTGAACTGAGTTTGCACATACATGCGAAGTTCTCAAAAGATAGAACTAATTTCATTACGTGATTTCAATAAATAAACCCAAGTAGCATGAGAGTAATCATCAATAAACATTATAAAGTTCTAAAACCCAAAGTAGGGTAGGTCAAGACATAGTCACATGGATCGCGGTACGGAAACGGGTATGCGGTACGGAAACGGGTACGCGGTTCGTCAATTTATAACATTTGGTATGCGAGGGGGTAGGTTCATTCGGAACGCCAATTCGGTACGAGGTACGATGTACCATATAGTGCTGTACATCGTATCCTATAAAAACTATCTATATTATATTTTTTTATAGATAATGAGTGAATTATATATTAAAATAACACATTTTATAAGCATATTAAATAAAACTTCCATAACCAAATTATTCAAAAATTCAAAAAAAATAAGTTCATATTTCATAACTTCAAATAAACTGCCAATTTATAATGTAAGCAATGATATTGGTGCCAAAATTATTAACAAAAAGCAGCAATCAATTGAATCAACCATTAATTAATAAAGTGGAAAGCCTAAACATTGCCTTTTCGATTCCCAATCGCGTATCTAATTGATCGAATTCACATATCTTTGTGATTTGGTTCTCGAATCGTTGCGATCCGGTTCGCGAATCGGAGTAAAGTGGTTTCAATGAAAACAAAATTTGCCTATTTCGGCAAACTGGATTGCGAATTGGAGGGCGATTGGTACGCGAATGAACCCGAATCTGGTACGGGCGATCCGGTTCGCGATTCGTGGGTGGCGGAGCGAATCCTGTGACTATGGGTCAAGGTTTAATGAAAATCAAAAGAAATTGAAAAATCCAGTCTCATCTGCCTCAGAACCGTTGCAGATGGATGGCCTAGTCAACAATGGGGCTCCTTGATACTTAAATCACATATGTTAGCTTTAGGGCGTGCATGTAAGGATAGATGATAAATGGCTCGCGATTCAAAATCGGTGCCAATTAGCTGGTGCGTCCCCATTCGCATTCGATAGCGACCTAGCCACTTGCGGTTCACTCAAGGGTTCGATTGTGGTTCGCTTGGTGGTTCGATTGTGGTTCGTGGCTGCAATTCGCTCGTAGTCCAAGAAATTCGCTATCGATTCGAGAATCGGGTAACCATGATTCGCGATTTCTATAACTGGTAATTCATGAATTCATGAAATTGGAGGGAAATTAATTTCCACCTACACCAATCGAATTCCAGTAGTGTTCAATGATGAAGTTCAATCGAATTCATTGAAATATTAATTTGAACTTTAATGTTCCAGGTTGTTTTCTTGCCTTCTCCATTTCCATCCATCTGTTTTGTGATTTTATTTATTTTGGATTTGGTTTTTTTATAATTCTTGATTTTTGGAACTATCAGTTTGTTTAATGAGAATATATGTTCTTTAGATATATAATTATGTTGCTTTTAACCATGCCTTGTTTTTAATTATGTGGAGTGAACCGAATTGATTGGTACACCGAACCGGATTGAACCGGAATATACCTACCCCCTTACGAACCGGATTCGTGGCCCCTAGCGAATCGCGAACTCGTTTTCGAACTGGAGTGAACCGCGAATTAGGCGACTATGGTTGAGCCTCAGCTCTGATACCTAGTATTGTATTATTGTAAACTGTGTATTGTACAATGAGAGGCACCTCTATTTATAGAGGGTAAAGTCTAAGAATTGGGCTATGGGCCAAGACAACTAACTGGACCTAAAATACTACATATATACAATTGACATTAATCAAGCAATGAAACTTTAGATTCACCCTTGTCTGTTAATTATTAGATACTAGCATTAGCATTTGTTTTAGGTATTTAACTTTTAGATGCTACTTTTATTTATTATTGCATATTAACATAATTGTATGAATTAAATGCATACTAAACCTAAATGTATAATTTGTTTTGTTAAAAAACATAGAAAGTAATAATTACCTTCTCATTCATATCTATCTCTAATTTTTGTTCATCTGGAATTACTTAGAGATACACACTTGAAGAGGTATTAAGTGCCACCAATAACTTCTCTCTAAAAAATCTGATTACGGAAGGTGCATTAGGAAAGGTGTACAAAGGACAACTCTTTAATTATAAGAATTTGATCATACAAAGGTTGGACTGTAAGCATGGGCAAGGAGACGAGTTACAGACAGAGATTTCAACGATTAAGAGTCTCGAACATAAACATATCATCTCTTTTTTTAAGTATTGTGATGAGAATAATGAAAAGATTATAATTTACGAAGCCTTTCGTGGAACTCTTAACCAACATCTAAGTGATTCAACTCTCACATGGTCCCGAAGACTTCAAATATGTTTAGGTGTTGCACGTGCATTAAATCATGTCCATTATGATGTCATACATTGTGACATTATCAGCTCAAAAATAATTTTAGATGAAGATTGGGAACCCAAGTTATATGGTTTTGAACTTTCCACAAAATATCCTCAAAGTTGGAGGCATCGCCTTCTCTTCTCTCGCTACTTTGACACCAAAAATTTGACACCCAAATATGATGTTTACTATTTTGGTGTGCTATTGCTCGAAGTCCTCTGTGGGAGGAAACCGGTGATCGCAAGCGGTAGTGTTGAGGAAGAACTAGAAGAGATCATTGATCCCAATTTAAGGAAACAAATGGACACACAAACATTGGAACACTTCACAAACATAGCTTATAAATGCTTGAATCAACAACCTGAGCAACGCCCAACTATGGATCAGATTGTCAAAGGACTTGAGGAGGTGTTGGAACTTCAATGGGAACACACTGATCTTGTAAGCCAATTCTTATGTTTTTGTTGTTTCATCGTTTTCTCATTACTGCTTTTATGTTGACAAATTTGTTTTGCATTTGTGTTAAAAGGAATACTCTGAAGATGAAGAAGGTACACCATCCAACAGCTTGAAGGTAACAATTGTTAGAAATATTAGACCGAGAAAACATGATAAACATCAAATTTATTAAGAAGACAACCACAAAATAAAAAGACTCAAGCTACCTATCCTAAGATAAATGTTTTACAATTAGGAAATAAAAAAATTACTCGAAAATGAGACCAAAATATGAACATCAAGCCATCGAGGCTCAAGATTAATTCCAACAATTACTTTCTTTTTACTAGTTTGATAAGGTAGTAATGGTAAGCAAATTTGTTTTTTCACCACAGCACAGTCAAAGCATTTTACTTATTCTTTTTAGTTTGTTGAGCTACCTCATAAATATATATACTTTTATTATTAAACTAAGTTAGATTTCTTAACAAATTGAAATTGTGCATGGAAAGGGATAAATAGAAAACCATTTTTCAGCACCATATTTACTAAACCCATGTTAGTGCTATGTACATTTCTATCAAGCAATATGGTGTACTTTTCAAAAACTGTGCTCTTATTATTTTCGGTTGGACTTTCATTCACTGCCACATTTTTCAGCACCAAAATATAACGAGCACTTTATTGCTCCACACTTTTGACAAGTATGTGCTCGATAGTGTTGTAAGTTTTTGGTTACACTTGACACTTTCGGTAATGGTATTGTTTCAAATATTTACATGAGCTTAATAGCGTTTTAAGGGCATGTCTAGATAATCTATTTAGGCAATTACAGTAATTTTTAACTTTTCATTTTTTGCTATAAACTTTAGTTTCATTTTTTATTTGATGTCTATAAAATTACTCCATTATATTATATTTCTTATTAACTTAAGCAAGCTGATTTTTATTTATGGTTGCAATCTATATATTATTGTGATCCTTAATAAGGATGAACATAGTATAAAGGATACAATTTTCTTTCTAGATCCATTATCATTCTTTCTAGCATGTACAATTTTCAATTCTCCCAATTTCACTTTAAGAAAACATTTTGTATATGGATTTGTTGAAGATCCCGCTAAGAGAAATACGGCGGGCCACAAATGGTTTTCATAAATCATGTTTCGTTGGGTCTGGCGGGTATGCTGATGTATACAGAGCAAAACTTGACTTTATAAATCTTGAAGGTTTGTCATCAATGGAAGGGAAGAGTAAAGATGATCTACCCAAAGTAGGCAAAACTGTAGCTATAAAACGTATGTCTAGTAGGGTAGATGAGCAAGGCAAACAAGGGTTTTTGACAGAAATTGAATTGCTTACTAGTTGCAAGCATCCAAATATAGTCTCACTTCTTGGCTTTTCTAGAGAAGCTGGTGAAATGATTCTTGTTTATGAGTACGCGTTTAAAGGAAGCCTCGGTGATTATTTGGTAAGTAGTGATACGACCACGGTTATTCTTACTTGGGCTCAAAGAATACAATTTGCCTTGATATTGCTCATGGAATTAGTTACCTTCACACCAACATGGAGGGAAAGCCAAGGATAATACATCGAGATATAAAGAGTGACAACATCTTATTAGATGAAAATCTGAATGCAAAGCTTGCTGACTTTGGGCTTTCCAAATCCCTTCCTAGAAATCATCAACCTACCACTATCTATTCAAATACTATTGCAGGGACAACGTTTTATATGGACCCAGAATATTCGACTAAAGGTAAGTATAAAAGGGAATCTGATATTTATTCATTTGGAGTCGTCTTATTTGAGGTCCTTTCTGGGAAACTGGCGTATGATCCAGTTTACACCAATGAAAATGAATCAGGGCTTGCTCCTATTGCAAGGAGACGATTCAATGAGGGGACTCTAAAGGAATTAATTGATCCTAATATGATAGAAGAAGATGATGATCACATTTTTACGTTTAATAGAAGACCCAATCAAGATTCGTTCAACACATTTTCAAAAATCGCATATCAATGTTTAGCGGAAACTCAAGTCAAGCGTCCAACAATTGACATCGTTATTAAGGAACTTCAAAATGCCTTAACATTGCAAGTAAGTGGATGGTTTAAGAAAATTACCATATCTTTTTTATTTGCTTGATCCCTTTTCAAAAACTTTACCGGCTTATAACATTTTGGTAGGATTTATTCTCACTTCAGTTTGGAGTAGATAATCAAAGCACAATTTAACAGAATTTCATATGTACAAAGTAGAATATGTGAATTTATTTTTATATCACATACCGTTACAACCACGAATTTTGCGTGTGAAGTTGTAGAATTAAAAATACTTATCTGCTGGAAGTTTCAGAGAATGTATTGTGTATTTTTAGTGGGTCCTTATAAGCAAGTTATCCATTATAAACGACTATTTATAATAACTACTTTCAAATGTATTTATGGTATGACCGAATATTTAGGAGGTTTTGAAGAGCATGTCTTGTCTATATCATCCTTTTATGGTACAACCGAATTTAAGGTGGTTTTATTTATTTATTTTTTTACATCAAATCATCACCAAACTCCAGTTTTTCAACCATATCTTCTGTTAATAATTTATATACATATACACAAATACATTGGAGATGATTAAACAAAAAAGGACACTTCCCTTTATAATTTCATCATCCTTATTTCTTACCCGCATGTGTCTACAACATTTTCATTCATTTTATCACAATGTTGCAGGGGGACACCGTGGAACTCTCAAGGTCTCGACTCAGTGATATAATGTTGGCTACGGAGAACTTTGCTGAAACATACTGCATTGGTCTAGACACAATTGGGACTGTGTACAAAGCTGAACTCCATTTTGGCAACAATAGTCTTTTGGCATCAGAAAGAAAGAATAACAGTGAGCCATCCCACAAACACATTAGTACCGTAGCTATTAAACGTATCACTAGCAGAGAAGGTGGAAAAGGAAAAAAGGAATTTTTTGAAGAGATTGAAATGCGTACTAGTTATAAGCATCCCAACGTCGCCCCTCTTCTTGGCTTTTGCGATGAAGGTGATGAACTGATCCTTGTCTACGAGCCTGTGTATGAGAGAAGCCTCAATGACTATTTGAAAACCGTTGATAAAATGGATACTTTTACATGGACTCACCGGCTACACATGTGCCTTCAGATTGCACATGGACTTAATCACCTTCATACCAAATAGTCAACCTGCAAAGGATAATACATGTTGACATAAAGAGTGCCAACATTCTGTTAGACAAGAACATGAGGGTGGAAATTGGTTACTTTGTAATTTCCAAGTTACAGCCAGCAAATCAAGAGATGGGCATGAAAGTGTATGAGGATCCAGAATATGAAACGACTGGTAGATGGAAAAAAGAATCTGATGTTTACAGTTTTGGAGTTGTTCTTTTTGAAATCTTTTGTGGGAGGGTGGCGTATGATCCTCTATACATGAAAGAAAACGACAAAGGGCTTGCACCCATTGCACGCCAATGTTTTTATGAAAAAACCATACAAAATATCATAGACCCAAGGTTAAAGGACGAAATGAGTGAAGGTGTTTCCACTTCCCGTAGAGGACCCAATAAAAATTCTTTGGACATATTTTTAAAAGTTGCAGATCAATGTTTGGGAGAAGCTATCAAGCGTCCTACAATGGAAGTGGTGATCAAGGAACTTGAGAAGGCATTAAACTTTCAAGTAAGCCTACGTTTTCCAGTTACCACATTCTTAACTTTTTCTCTCATATATACACTTGATCACTATACATTATGAAGTATTATGCCCAGATGTAATCTTATCTGCTCTCTCATTTGCATTAACATTGAAGGATATGATCATCGTACCAATGAACATTTTCATTGTCATACACGATAGAAAAATTGATAATGAAGTATCATTTTGTTTTCGTAGAAACCTGCTTTAGATTTCTTTTGTTTTTACAAAAGTAAGTATAATAATTTTTGTGTCTTGTTCTTATTTTGTGCTTTAAGTGTTTCTCATTTTATTTGATGTTTATGCTTTTAGGACCTCCAAGGCCGTGGAATATAGATGATATTAATCAGGTTCTTCAAGAGAGGGAAGATGGATGGATGAACGGACAGATGGAGGGAAACGTAAATCAAATAACGAGCTTCAAAATGATTTTCCTCCTATGATTACTAATTTCCATCAATTCTGTATGAAATTAATGAATGAATAGAATTATAATATTAGCATCATTCAATTTGAATGTCTTAGGCAAATTTGTGTGCTAAGATTAAAATACTTAGGTAATCAAAGGAATCAAAAACAATATTACACTAAAAATACTTTTTGTATTATTCAATTATAAACACAAGGAATGGAGGCCAAATATATAGCCAGTAAGAACAACGGTCAGGAGCAAAGTTAGGCTTAATATTCCTAATTCAAATTCAAATAAGTAATAAAAGAAAGAAACGATAGCAAATATATGTGCACAAATATAGATGAGAAAATAACGGAGGGAATAGGAGGTAGATAGGTGAACTCCATTAAATATATGTCGGGGTGTTGTTCTTTCATTGTATATATATGGTGGAGACTCAGGTATTTGATTCACACACACTCAACATTATTTCGAGGGATCATAAATAATAAATGAGATTTAACGTGGTTTCGTTTAGTGTGATTTTTGTTAATAGGTTATAATCATGGTAATAATTTTATTATCTTTTGTTTTATTAGTGAGGAATTATAAGTACAAAGGATTACATTTATAATATTGAACTAGGGTTTTTAATTCAGTCAACGGGAAAAAAATTATGGGCTAAATCAAAACAACATGACTTGAATTATCTTCTAATTTGGTCCCAATCAACAAATTGAGCCAGGCTTTGATAATATTTAAACTCTCATTCATTGTTAACACTTGCATCTCTTGTAATGTTTGTAGTTGTAGTGGTATTTTCATCGGTTAACCTGAAGGCTTGTTGAAGTTCTTGTGAGCTCTAACACATTAGCCATGGCTATCTCTGACCATGAGTTGTCTTCTGTTCCTAAGCGTTCCCACTAAAACCAGGCGCTGGATCTTGAAACGCTTACAGAACAAACACACTCTCTGTTATAAGCATGAAATCACCTAAAGAGACTTTATCAGTCGGAATCTTAGTTTTCATAACCCACTTTCGTCTCGAAACAATTGAAGCTTTGACTGGTTTAATGTTAGTCCTCCCAATATTACGATGTCCCATGGGTACATTGGCAACCACACGACGACGGAGATGAATCAGCTTTAAAAGTAAATTGTATTCGCATTATAATTTTTGGATTCATGTGTACGATTTATGTTTTCTTGCTTTGGTTTGATTAAATAAAAAAAGTTAAACTTTTAGTATATAAATTAATGTTATCTTGTAATTAATTTAATTTAATAAAAGTTTAAAGATTAACCTAAAAAGGTTATGGAAGTCAAATTGCTATAAATTTCAACGTCAACGCCTGTAAATTCAAACGACTACATCAAACCAATGTTTTCACACTCGGATCGGACCGGTCCGACCGTGATTCGGTGATGTGAACGATCCGATCAACCCTGATCCGTTTATTGTGGGACCGAGTCGCCGGTCAAACCGGAAAACCGGGTGGCAGGTTGGATCGGTGTTGATCTACTTTAAATGTTGAAAGTAGTCTCCTCTTTGCCAGATCTGCAACACGTCGACAAATACCGCCTCACTCTTGCCGGATCTGCAACGAATCAACAAACACAACCTCCTTCTTACCGGATCTAGAAAAGATACAAGCCCACCTTAGCAAGATAATCTTCGTCTTCGCCTGAGTGAGTTGTTACCGGAGTCACCAGCCCACGACAGTTAGCATACAGACCATGTTGCAAAACTAATTGAGAATACGAATGCGAAATATCAACAATACAAAGACGATACAAGAAAGAATAACCGTGAACAAGAACTTTCAAATGATTATTATGATTAGAATGATTTCGGATGATCTCACCGATTACATCTGATCCTTATTTATAGTGGATTAACTAACTATAATGAACACTCAACAAAATTGAGAATTTACACTAAGGACCCTAAACTAAATCTTCCGAACGGAAATAACCCTTTAGAAGATTCCATTCGGAAGATATACATACTTCGGAAGAATTCCAAAGTACACTTCAAATCCCTTCCGAATCAACATAACCTTCGGAAGAAACCAACTCAGCTTCGGAAGAACTATGTTAAGCTTCGAAAGAAACTTAACTTCGGAAGTAATCACTTGTTTTGGCTTTTAATACTTCACAATCTCCACCTTAAAATCCAAAACAAGATTTTAACCAACTCCCAATGCATCCAAGCAAAACTTGAACTTCCCACCAGGTAGAGACTTTGTAAACACATCTACTGGATTCTCCAAAGTAGACACACCTTCCACTTTCACCTTACCAGCATTCACCACATCCCATATGAAGTGTAACTTCACATTGATGTGCTTTGTTCTCTGATGAAACATGCTATTCTTTGACAACTGAACTGCACCCTAGTTATCAAAGAACACCACTGAGTCTGCAACTTTGATTCCTAATTCAGAAACAAAACCATGCAACCATATAGCTTCCTTGACTCCTTCAGTTAATGCTATGTACTCAGCCTCTGTTGTAGATAATGCCACCACATGCTGCAACTGAGCTTTCCAACTTACCAAGTTGCCAAGTACTTGCATATCCTGTAATAGATCTACCCCTATCCAGGTCCTTGGCAAAATCTGAATCTACATAACCAACAATCTTGTCAACTTTCTCATGTTCATGATGCCCAAACACTAAACCATAGTGCTTAGTACCCTTGAGATATCTCAAGATCCATTTCACAGCAACCCAATGAGCTTTACCCGGATTTGACAAATACCTGCTGACTAAACTCACAGCATACCCAATATCCGGCCTTGTACAAACCATTTAATACATCAAGCTCCCAATGACATTGGCATAAGGTACCTTTTCCATATATCTAACTTCAGCATCTGACTTAGGACAATCAGAGCTTGACAGTTTAATATGAGCACCTATAGGAACTATTACTGGCTTCATATCATCCATCCTATAGTTACTTAGTACCTTCTTCAAGTAAGACTTTTGAGATAGTTTTAACACCATGTGCTCTCTGTCCCTTGTAATCTCCATGCCCAATATCTTCTTTGCTTCACCTAGATCTTTCATCTCAAACTCTGACATCAACATCTTCTTAATAGCTTTAACTTCTTCTAAGTCTGAACAAGCCACCAACATGTCATCAACATACAACAACAAATACACAAATTTGTTCTCAATGTATTCCTTAAAATTCACACAACTATCATAGCTGCTCCGGTTAAACCCATTTTTCACCATATGTTCATCAAACCTTTTATACCACTGTCTAGGAGATTGCTTCAGCCCATATAAAGACTTCTTAAGGAGACCTACCTTATCTTCTTGCCCATTAACCTCAAACCCCTCCGGTTGTTTCATATAGATAGTTTCATCCAGCTTCCCATGCAAGAATGCACTCTTCACATCCAACTGATGTAGCTCCGTATCCATAGAAGCAATCAACGACAACATAACCCTGATAGATGAATGTTTCACCACAGGTGAGAATATTTCATTATAATCCACACCTGGCTTCTATGTAAACCCCTTAGCTACAAGTCTAGCCTTGTACCTAGAAAGTTCACCTTCATAAATCCCATCTTTCAGTTTAAACAACCATTTACATGACATAGGCTTGTGACCCTTAGGTTTATCAACCAGTTCCCATGTGCCATTCTTATACAGAGATTCCATCTCTTCCTCCATGGCTTTGCACTATTTTGCACTTTCTTTCACAGAAATTGCCTCAGAGTATGACAATGGTTCATAAATGCTTTCTTCTTCAGCAGCAACAAAGGTCAATGCAAACAAATCCATCTCCTTTCTATACCTGAGAGGAGGTATTACTTGTCTCCTCTATCTATCCCTAGCCAACTGGTAATCATCCATACCATCTCCCTAGCTACCAAAGATACCTTGATCAACACCTTGATCATTCACACCTTGCTGCTCCACCTCAATCTGAACCCCATCCTGATCTTCAACCTTTGACTTTCCTTTTTCTTGAATGTCTTTATACATCACATTCTCTTGAAAAATTACATCCCTACTCACTATCACCTTAGGTCTGTCCCCTTCTAGCCTCCATAATCTATACCCTTTTACACCTTCAAGGTATCCTAGAAAAACACACTTACAGACCCTAGGTTCCAACTTCCCTTGGCTAACATGAGCATAAGCCAAAGATCCAAACACCTTAGGTTCCCCATAGTCACTTTTTCTTCCTGACCATGCCTCCATAGGTGTCTTTATGTCTAATGCTACTGATGGAGACCTATTGACCAAATATGCTGTAGTAGAAACAACTTCATCCCAGAACATCTTGGGTAAACTAGAACTAGCCAACATACACGTCACATTCTCAAGCAAAGTTCTATTCATCCTCTCAGCCAAACCATTCTGCTGAGGAGTCCCTGGCATAGTTCTATGTCTAGCAATACCATGAGTTTTACAAAACTGATTAAACTCATGACTGTAGAACTCTAACCCATTATCAGTTCTCAGCTTCTTGACTTCCCTTTTAGTTTGAGTTTCCACCAGTACTTTCCATTTCTTGAATTTACTGAAGGCATCACTCTTTTTTTTTAAGATAACCACCCAAACTCTTCTTGAAAAATCATCAATCAAGATCATAAAGTATCTAGCACCACCCAAAGAATCAACTTTAGTAGGACCCCATAAATCAGAATGAATGTAGTCTAATACCCCACTTGTGATATGCCTAGCCTTTGTAAACTTTACTCTCTTGTGTTTACCAAGAATACAAGTTTCACAAAAACCAAAATCACAATTATGTAGCTCAGTCATCACCTGTTGCCTTTGCAACTCCACCAGTCCTTGATGACTGATATGACCAAGCCTCCTATGCCATAGCATATGTAACATATCGTATTTTTGTTAATTATAAAAGTTAGTTTCGTTTATTCTTTCAAGGGCCATTGTTGTCAAACTTGAAATTTATGGGGGAATTAAGCTTATTTTCCTAGTTGTTATTAAATGTAATGTATGAAAGCTAATAATTAAAATATTACAATAAAAATGATTATGATAATACTAATAATGGTAACAATAATAATAAGTATAATAATGATAATAATACTAGTAATACTAACTAAAATAATAATAACAACAATAATAATAATATTATTATTAATAATAATAATAACTAAAATACTAGTAGTATAAAAAAAATTATTAATAATTTATAAAAGTTTTTAATAAAGAATAATGATTAAAACTTTAAGTTTATCTAAGTCAAGGGGGAAGTTTTGTTAATTTTTGAAACATTAAATAAGAGTTTGAAGTATAAAATGATTCCAAAATAAACTAGAGGGACCATTTGTGTAATTATTAAAAACCCACCCAACACCCTTTCTCTCTCCCCGTGAATCCGGCGGCCGCCGCGACCACCTCCGGCCGAGGTCCGGCGAGCCCGAAATCGCCTATAACCGCCAAAATTGGATGCCAAATCGATTTCCATTCACATCCTAAAACCGATTCGAACACTTTATGAGCCTTAAATCGTGATTAAAGGGGGTCGATTGGGCTTGAAGACGTTCGACATCAACACGTTAACCGTTCGTTTATTAAACATTAATAATAACCACATTAACTCAATCTAATCGAACGCTTATCTAACTCTAATCGAATTCAATCACCAATTTCGCCTGGAATCAACATCAACATCCCCTCCAATTCCTTTTGTTCCGCGACCTGCAACCCTACCAGAACCTAATCTCCGAACGAATTGAACCAAAAATCGACATAGGGCTTTGCATCGAGGGCATCACGCGAAGCTATCCACCAAATCAATTGGATTATCATCAATGATTGCCACTGGAATTGGTTCTTGTATAGCCGCGACTGTTGTTCGAGTGTTCATTATCAATTCGTTATCAATCGGGTAAGTTAATTACATCAATGAACTCGGTTTGATGAGGGGAACAAAAGCTCCAAACTTAATTGGGTTCACAATGTTGTTTTGATCTTCGATTTGGGGGTAAACAATTCTAGGGTTCATGAGAATCGGGTGGGATCTTGTGTCAGTATTTTTAAGGTTTAGAACCTAATCTAAACGCGGCTGAGAGCCTTTAGTTCACTGGTAAAACACACGACCACTAAACAAGAGGTCTCCGGTTCGAATCCGGGGAACCTCAAGTATTTTTTTAGGCCTTTTTGGCCTTCAAATTTAATGTTAAAAATTTCTAAAAGTTATGAAAAATCATTTCATAAACTTTGTTTCTTTTAAAACTATTTAATCATTTTTCTGTAATTTATTTATAAAAAATACCTTTATATTTTTATTTAATATCCTAAAGTTAATAATATAGTTAGCATATTTTTTATAAAAATTTAGACTTCAAATAGTAGTTTAATTTACACAAACTATTATTTCAAACATTGCCTTTAAATTATTGTTTAATTTGTGTTCATTTTTATTTAATTATAAAATTATCTAAACTTTATAAACATTACAAAATTATTATAAAAGATATTCTTAATCCATATATTTATATAAATTATAAATAAAATCGTTCCCACGAAAATAAAATTGAGTTCTTATTTGGCAAATATAATCAACAAAACCCCAAACATCAAGTTGATTTCCTAGTCCTTGTTAATTCATTAAACTTATTGTAAAGCTTTAATCTTGTAAGCATTTATATTTAGGTGTCTTGTGACGATACATCTTGGAGCGATGTTTGTTATTATTCTTATTAATCTCCATTCTTGCACTTATTTTAACAAGTGAGTTTTCCTTGCCCCTTTTTATATTTTCACACTAATTTGGGGTGAAACATGATACTTATTCTCATACACTTGTAAACGTTTAAACTTGTAATCACTTGCAATTCATATTTTCGTCATGGTTATTTGTGTTTTGTAAGTGTTTATATGAGATACATATTTTTGTTTACAATCATTAACTATTGCTAGCCTGGCGACGTCTTAGATCTTTGGGCCTGACAAGCCTATTTGGTGCTAAAGCCGAGGTATTGCCGGCTCCTGATGACGTATGCTTGTTCATCATGGGAACCAAATACACTTAGCCAATCTTTTATACTTGTAATCAAGTCGAGGTTTGGTTGTAACGATATGTGTTCTATAACCTTACTTGTTTATGACCTATGACATGAATTGCTACTTGTAACCTTTTTCATATTATGTATGAAAACCTTGGAAACTCACCAATTATTTTTAGTTGACTCTTATTTTTATCATGTTTCAGGTCAACCTCAAGTTTAAAGTGATCCTTTTGAAGCGTGCAATAATCTAGGACTTGGACCTAGTTAATGAAATAAAAAGTTACATTATGTTATGTTATGTTTGAACTTATTACTTGTTTGAGACTTATGATTGTATTTCATTTCAAGACTTATGATAATAATAATTACATTTTGATATAGCGTTATGTGGCTGTGAACAATTTTAACCCTCACATCTCGACGTTTCCGCCGTCAAGGTTGGGGTGTGACAGATTGGTATCAGAGCCCATAACTATAGGATTTAGGTTATTAGTAATGGTGACCTAGACTATAGCTTATGCATGAACCTCATAGGATAATATTTATATTCTTGAAATATATATTGTTACATGCTACATAATGCTATACCTTACTTATGTGCAACTTGATGCCTTAGCATAGGTTGCCTTGTAATTGTTTAAACTTTGTTACTTGTCTCCCTAAACTTAACTTTGACTCATTGACTCTCCCCGACAAATGAAACTTCTTAATCTTATTCTCGTCAACACGTGGAATCGTATACTTATGCTTAAGAATTGAATTTTTAGACTTATGTCTAATCTATGTGAATCTCATCATGGTTTTGATTTCATGAACCTAAGAAATTTGTGTGACACATGGACACCTGTATTCTGGATTTCCTGGCAAAAGGCCCTCGGGCTAAGGCAAGCATATCGCATAAATCCTACGGGACTAGTTATGCTTACCTGGGGATTTCTGGGATGAGTGATAAACCATGGTCAACGTACACAATTTCTAAGGCGAGTGGGTCAACTTACCTTGACGTGTCAACGTTTCCAAATGGTAATGCGTTACCAATGGAACCATTCCATGTGCCTTACAACTTTTTGCTTATCCTTGTTGAACATTAATCCTTGTTATTCCAGTTCTCATATCGAACTCATTTGTATATTCCAGCATGTCTCGTCATCATGGAAAGCGTGGAAGTTCCGATCGTAAGTTAGCCGCCATGATTGCTCGACAAATGGCTGCTGTCATCCCGACCATGGTTGCTAACTTAATAGCACCTTAATGACCACGCTAGCAACAATGAAATGGTCATGGGAGAATAGCAACAACCAAAACAGGAACAATCAACATGGGAATAATCAAACTTGCACCTTCAAACACTTCAGCTCTTGCAAGCCTACTAGTTTTAGTGGCAAGGAAGGAGCCACTGGTCTTCTTGAGTGGTTCGAAAGCATGGAGAATACCTTTATCAATTGTGAGTGTCCCGATGCACTCAAGGTTCGTTATGCCACTAGTATGCTCCAAAAAAGGGCTCTTACTTGGTGGAATAGCGAGAAGAGAAACCGTGGTCCTGAAGCTGTGCTAGCACTTACCTGGGAAGAGTTCAAGAACATTGCCATCGCGAAGTTCTGCCCAAGAAGTGAATTGCAAAAGTTGGAAGAAGAGTTTTGGAACTTGAAGCAAAATGATGGTGATCATTTGGCCTACTCAACTAGGCATCATGAGTTGAGTATATTGCTGCCTCACATGGTCGACACTGTCCCCCGCAACATCGAGAAGTTCATTAAGGGTGTACCACCCCAAATCCAAGATGTTGTGGGTAGCCGACCCACAACCTTGGAAGAAGCCATTACTATCACCGCTCAACTCACCGAGAACCATATACGAGCGGGCACCATGTCTGTGAAGGGTGCAAAGAAAGTAGAGAAGACGGCTACCGAGACTATTGAGGAGACCAAATCTGAACCGTCTTACAACAACAACAACAACAAAAAGCGCAAGTTCACACGGCACGCAACTATGCCGTGGTTGCACCAAACAACCCCAAAGACAACTGGTACCTACGGCTGTACATGTGGCACAAGTGTCTGGGGCTAGGGCTTATGCTGGACCTCAGCCTATGTGCAACACGTGTAGGTATCACCATCCAAGGAATCAACCATGCCGCATTTGCACCTAATGCGGTAAATATGGTCATTTGGTGGCGACTTGCCACCGTGCACCTAACAATGCCGCTGTGGTCACAAACCGTGTTTGCTACAACTGTGGGGAACCTGGGCATTTTCGCCGACAATGCCCTCGTCTTGTGGGTAATGTTCCACAAGCCCGAGGACGTGCTTTCAACATCAACGCTAACCAAGCACAAGCAAACAACGATGTGGTGAATGGTACGTTAACTCACCTTTAACTTTTGTGATCCGATTCATTTCATACTTTACCTGTAACGTTAAATACCTTAAAAAAACTGAACAGGTATGCTCCTTGTTAACAAAACTTATGTCTATGTTCTATTTGATTCTGGAGCCGATAAAAGTTTTGTTTCATTAGAGTTTGAACCCATACTTGCTAAGCCCCATACAAAACTAGAAAGACCTCTTACTGTTGAAGTGGCCGATGGAGAACCGATCACCGTTGACGTCATCATTCGTAATTGCATCTTAAGTCTTGACACGCATGATTTTCTTATCGATCTTATCCCTATGAAACTTGGAAGCTTCGACGTCATCATTGGTATGGATTGGTTAACCAAACATCATGCCGAGATCATTTGTTTCAAGAAGTGCATCCGTATACCGTTACCTTCTGGTGATACCTTGAAGGTGTTCGGTGAAAAATCTTCCAAAGGACTTAAACTCATGTCTTGCACTCAAGCCCGAAAATGCTTAAGCAAGAAGTATATGGCTTTCTTGGCTTATGTGGTCAACACGAAAGTCCAAGGGAAAGAACTTAAGGATGTCCCTATCGTACGAGACTTCCCTGAAGTATTTCCCGATGACCTTAGTGGTTTACCTCCCGTGCATGAAGTAGAATTTAAAATCGACTTGATACCGGAGCAAACCCCGTGGCTAAGTCACCATATCGGCTTGCACCATCGGAAATGCAAGAACTCTCTAGTAACTGCAAGAGCTATCCGAGAAGGGCTTCATCCGTCCTAGTTCTTCGCCTTGGGGTGCACCTGTTCTTTTCGTGAAGAAGAAAGATGGATCGTTTCGTATGTGCATCGATTATCGTGAGCTTAACAAGCTTACCATCAAGAATCGTTATCCTCTTCCTCGCATCGATGACTTGTTTGATCAACTTCAAGGAGCTGCCATATTCTCGAAAATTGATCTACGTTCTGGATATCATCATTACGAGTTCATGAGGATGACATCCCAAGACCGCTTTCCGTACTCGTTATGGACACTATGAGTTTATGGTGATTCCTTTTGGTTTAACCAATGCTCCTGCTGTCTTCATGGATCTCATGAACCGAGTATGCAAGCCTTATCTAGACAAGTTTGTGATCGTCTTCATTGATGACATACTTATCTATTCCAAGTCCAACACCGATCATGAGCTGCATTTGAGATTGGTTCTTGAGTTGTTAAAGAAAGAGCAATTGTACGCAAAGTTCTCGAAGTGTGACTTCTGGCTCGAGGAAGTTCAATTTCTAGGACACGTGGTGAATAGCCAAGGAATTCACGTTGATCCTGCAAAGGTGGAAGCTGTAAAGAATTGGTGTGTTCCTACAACTCCTACTGAAGTTCGTTCTTTTCTTGGTCTTGCTGGTTATTATCGGCGATTCATTGCCAATTTCTCGAGGATCGCGAAACCACTCACTACTTTGACACAAAAGAATAAACCATTCGAGTGGGGTTCCGAGCAAGAAGAAGCTTTTGAAGCGTTAAAGCATAAGTTGTGCAATGCTCCTATATTGACCCTACCCGATGGAAACGCCGATTTCACCGTGTATTGTGATGCATCTAAACAAGGCCTTGGTTGTGTTCTCATGCAACGAGGGAAGGTCATAGCTTATGCATCGATACAATTGAAGGTTCACGAGGTGAATTATACAACACACGATCTCGAGCTTGGTGCTGTTGTATTTGCTTTGAAGATTTTGAGGCACTACCTGTATGGTACGCAATGTATAGTCTAACCGATCACAAAAGCCTTCAACACGTTTTCAATCAAAAAGATCTCAATATGAGACAACGTCGTTGGGTGGAGTTGATTAGTGACTATGATTGTGACATTCGTTACCATCCTGGTAAAGCAAACGTTGTAGCCGATGCACTGAGCCGAAAGATTCACAACAAGATGATCTCATTCCAAGAAATTCGCGATCGACGTCAATGGTTTGACACCTTGGGTGAGTTCGATACTGAGATCCGACTAGATGTCAACGAGACCACCGTACTACTACAAAACCTGAGAATAGATAGTGACATCGAGTCTAGCATCCTGGAGGCTCAACAAATGGTTCAACGAGAAGGAAGAATGAAGGATGAATTGGAGCATAATCTTCTAACCCAATTGGAAACAAAACCCAATGGGTTGATGTACTTCGCCAATCGCATTTGGATTCCAAATCGCGATAACATTCGTACCTTTATTATGAACGAAGCTCATCAAACTCGTTATTCTATTCATCCTGGTTCCGATAAGATGTACATGGACCAACGTGGTCAATATTGGTGGCCTGGAATGAAGAAAGACATAGCGACCTATGTAGCTAAGTGCCTCACATGTACGAAGGTCAAAGCCGAACATCAACGTCCGAGTGGATTACTTGAGCAACCCGAGATCCCTATGTGGAAGTGGGAACACATATCCATGGACTTCATAACCAAGCTACCCCGAACCTCTCGAGGACATGATAGCATATGGGTGATCGTTGACCGATTGACCAAGTCGGCACATTTTATACCTATACGTGACACTTACAAGACATCAAGATTAGCTCGCATATACGTTGATGAGATTGTAAGTCGTCATGGGGTACCTCTGCACATCATATCTAACCGAGACGCTCGTTTCACTTCGCATTTTTGGTCGTCTATGCAAGAACTTTTGGGTACACAATTGAACTAAGCACGGCTTACCATCCTCAAACTGATAGTCAAACCGAGCGAACGATCCAAACTTGGAGGATTTGCTACGCCTTTGTGTTCTTGACTTTGGTGGCGATTGGGATACGCATCTACCGCTCGCGGAATTTTCGTATAACAATAATTACCACTCGAGTATCAAGATGGCACCGTTTGAAACACTTTATGGTCGAAAATGTCGTTCACCGATCTGTTGGACCGACATTGGTGAAAACTTCATCACTGGTCCTGAACTTATACAAGAGACGACCGATAAAGTTTCTATTATTCGCAAGAACCTTGAAGTGGCGAGAAGTCGTCAAAAAGCTATGCCGACAAGCGACGTAAGCCATTGGAATTCCAAGTTGGGGAGATGGTTCTTCTTAAAGTTTCACCGTGGAAAGGTGTGGTTTGCTTTGGAAGAAGGGCAAACTGGCTCCAAGGTTTGTAGGACCTTTCAAGATCCTGAAAAGGATTGGGAAGTGGCTTACAAACTGGAGTTACCTTCCGACCTTAGTGGAATTCATCCTGTGTTCCACGTCTCAAATTGAGAAAGTGTTTGGCCAACGAAAGTCTGTATGTTCCGCTGGAAGACATTCAGATTGACGAGTCCTTGCATTTCGTCGAGAAACCTGTTGAAATCATGGATCGCATAATGAAGAAGATTAGAACTACAACAACCCCAATTGTCAAGGTTCGTTGGGAAAATAAACGTGGCGCTGAATTTACTTGGGAACGCGAGGAGCGCATGAAGAAGAGATACCCATTCTTATTTGTATAGTTTTATTTTCCATAATTTCGGGACGGAATTCTTTTAAGTTGGGGAGACTGTAACATATCATATTTTTGTTAATTATAAAAGTTAGTTTCGTTTATTCTTTCAAGGGCCATTGTTGTCAAACTTGAAATTTATGGGGGAATTAAGCTTATTTTCCTAGTTGTTATTAAAATGTAATGTATGAAAGCTAATAATTAAAATATTACAATAAAAATGATTATGATAATACTAATAATGGTAACAATATATAAGGTATAATAATGATAATAATACTAACTAAAATAATAACAACAACAACAATAATAATAATAATATTAATAATAATAATAATAATAACTAAAATACTAGTAGTATAAAAAAATTATTAATAATTTATAAAAGTTTTTAATAAAGAATAATGATTAAAACTTTAAGTTTATCTAAGTCAAGGGGGAAGTTTGTTAATTTTTGAAACTTTAAATAAGAGTTTGAAGTATAAAATGATTCCAAAATAAACTAGAGGGACCATTTGTGTAATTATTAAACCCACCCAACACCCTTTCTCTCTCCCCGTGAATCCGGCGGCCGCCGCGACCACCTCCGGTCGAGGTCCGGCGAGCCCGAAATCGCCTATAACCGCCAAAATTGGATGCCAAATCGATTTCCATTCGCATCCTAAAACCGATTTGAACACTTTATGAGCCTTAAATCGTGATTAAAGGGGGTCGATTGGGCTTGAAGACGTTCGACATCAACACGTTAACCGTTCGTTCATTAAACATTAATAATACCACATTAACTCAATCTAATCGAACGCTTATCTAACTCTAATCGAATTCAATCACCAATTTCGCCTGGAATCAACATCAACATCCCCTCCAATTCCTTTTGTCTGCGACCTGCAACCCTACCATAACCTAATCTCCGAACGAATTGAACCAAAAATCGACATAGGGCTTTGCATCGAGGGCATCACGCGAAGCTATCCACCAAATCATTGGATTATCATCAACGATTGCCACTGGAATTGGTTCTTGTATAGCCGCGACTGTTGTTCGAGTGTTCATTATCAATTCGTTATCAATCGGGTAAGTTAGTTACATCAATGACTCGGTTTGATGAGGGGAACAAAAGCCCCAAACTTAATTGGGTTCACAATGTTGTTTTGACCCTCGATTTGGGGGTAACAGTTCTAGGTTCATGAGAATCGGGTGGGATCTTGTGTCAGTATTTTTAAGGTTTAAGAACCTAATCTAAACGCGGCTGAGAGCCTTTAGTTCTCTGGTAAAACACACGACCACTAAACAAGAGGTCCCCGGTTCGAATCCGGGGAACCTCAAGTATTTTTTAGGCCTTTTTGGCCTTCAAATTTAATGTTAAAAATTTCTAAAAATTATGAAAAATCATTTCATAAACTTTGTTTCTTATAAAACTATTTAATCATTTTTCTGTAATTTATTTATAAAAAATACCTTTATATTTTTATTTAATATCCTAAAGTTAATATATAGTTAGCATATTTTTTATAAAATTTAGACTTCAAAGAGTAGTTTAATTTACACGAACTATTATTTCAAACATTGCTTTTAAATTATTGTTTAATTTGTGTTCATTTTTATTAATTATAAAATTATCTAAACTTTATAAACATTACAAAATTATTATAAAAGATATTCTTAATCCACATATTTATATAATTATAAATAAAATCGTTCTCACGAAAATAAAATTGAGTTCTTATTTGGCAATATAATCAACAAAACCCCAAACATCAAGTTGATTTCCTAGTCCTTGTTAATTCATTAAACTTATTGTAAAGCTTTAATCTTGTAAGCATTTATATTTAGGTGTCTTGTGACGATACATCTGGAGCGACGTTTGTTATTATTCTTATTAATTCCATTCTTGCACTTATTTTAACAAGTGAGTTTTCCTTGCCCCTTTTTATATTTTCACACTAATTTGGGGTGAAACATGATACTTATTGTGACATCCGTCACCTTAAGGTCCGTCGAACGACATAAATAACATGGAAATATTTTAATTATCTTCCTTTTCTTCATGAACTCCTGCTTTACGAGTCATGTCTGCTTATTTTTCCTTGTGCCTGTACTTCCTTCGAGAACGTGTGTTAAGCATAAAACTTTTATAAATTTCATCCCCATTACCACCAAATATATCATTTTTAATTTCGACCATTATCACTAATAAAACCATTTTAGGCTATCAATGCCATAAATACGCTTTTAACCGTAATATAACGAACATTTTAAGATCGTAAACAACCGAAACAAATTTTTGGGAAACTCGAGGGTTAAGTGCAGGGACTAAACTTGTAATTTTGCAAACTTGGGCTGGGTATATAAGCCCCATTTCCAGCCATTTATCCTCATCTTCATCTTCTTCACCTTCAACCTTTTCTCCACTTTTTCTCTCGATTTAGCACCAAAAATCGTCACGTTTGTCGCGTTTTCACTACCAAATCTTGGGTATCATCGTGTGTACGCGTTCCTAGCAGGTAGACAACCTTGTTCAACCCGTTTTTGGTTCGATTTTACTGCTGCGATTTCTAGGGTTTCGGGTGCTCGGGTTCATCCGAGCACATGAGGTCGAGTGGGTGCGTGTGAGGTCTTTCTGCTTGTGTTTCATGTTTGTGTATGTTTGTTGAGTGTTTCTGGAGGTCCTCGTGGTATAAAACCCGCGCTAGAGCAGCTCGGGGGCTGCTCAGCCCGACCACAGTCGCGATTCTGCAGTTCGGGCGACTGGGTCTGTCATGCGATTGAGCCGTGCGACTGAGTGAGTCGTGCGACTGAATCATGCGTCTAAGTCAATCGTGCGACCGAGTTGTGCGACAGGGTGTCTGTATGCGATTGAGTCATGCGTGTGAATGATTGTGTGCGATTGAGTCAGGTGACCGACTGAGTGTATGCGATTGTGCGTGTTTCGCACGACTGGAGTCCAATCGCACGAAAAGGTTCAATCGCACGAAAGTAGCTAATTCGCACGATTGAGGGTTGATTCGTGCGCATGGAGGTTGGGTCGTGCGAATGGGTTGTGTTGTGCGGTGCGACTGAGTCCAATCGCACGAATGAAGGTTCAATCGCACGAAAGTAGCTAATTCGCACGATTGAAGGTTGATTCGTACGAATGGAACGTGGGTCGAGCGTCAGGTCCCGTCGTCTGTCTGATGATGCGTGTGACCGCTTGTGTGGTGCTACCCACGACCGAACCAATACAACCCGAACCGACCAAACATTACTATACGCTTTATACATGTCATTAATGCTTGACCATAACTGTCAATAGGTGTTTGACTGATCATTGCATTCAACTGTTGGAAATCTCGACCTTTCATACTTACCACTTAACAAGTGAGTTTCGTGGCCCCTTTTTATGCTTATACTATTTTACAAACATTTACAAATATGGGGTAAAAGTATCTCGCCCCGTTTTCTATGCTGTACAACATACATACAATTTTCATACAAGGAATCAACGTGATACTTTGTTGCAAGTACTTATCTAATACATGCTTGGGTGTGCTGTGTGGTTCTATCTTTGCAACTATTTAATTCCAGTGTGGGAACCGACGGTTAGGTATTGGTAGTACTACTGGGTTGACACCCCCACCCTCGTGTTGGTATACTAGTTAGTACCAACAATAGCCAGGTACGGGTCTTGGGTGAATATACGCCGACAATTTCTTTGTGTACGTCGCTAGGTTTGGTTGCAAAGCTCATGTCATGTGATTTTACTTGTGTATATATCTGTATTCACGGTATTCCATATCATTTACTATATACAACATCACTTACATTTTTATACTTAAACCTGCGAGCTCACCAACAATTTGTTGACCATTTTGAGCATATCTTTTCAGTGATCATGCTAGCTGAGGTTCTAGGTGTGCTGCCTTAGTGGAGACCCTAGGATGCATTTTTGGACTAAACATGTTTGACAAACAGTTATTTTGAACAATGTTGAACTGTGTAAACAATTACAATCTTTTGAAACTTGTTCCCGGGTTGTGGGAATTTACATTACAATTTCATCTTTATGTGATTATGTGAATCGCTTATCCTGTTATGCTTATGGCTATGTTGTCGTGAACATTGACTATAACGACACAAGTCCCCTTGTTGTCGGGTGTCGTCATGACACGCTTGTCATCATTTTATTATTGCATCTCTATCGCTTACCATGTGTTATGACGATTCCCGTCTCGTCGCAACCCCGTGTTTCCGCTCTTAGCGGGGGTATGACAGACTGGTATCAGAGCCATTGGTTATAGAGAATTAGGCAATACACTTGACCTAGACTATAACCTAGGAACCTTCATGTAGATTGCATGCCAGGGTTGTGTGCATTTTGTATCTCATACGTGTTCCTCATTACTTGTTCGTTTATCTATCTATTTCGTGATCTTTCCACCCTATGAGAGAGCCTTGTGCTCACTCTTTTATAGGATGCTCCTATTAGATCTTCCGTTCCCTCTGCGCGCCAAGTTATCATAATCAGATTCGGGTATTAAGACCCGAAGAGATCTTCACAGATCACATACTGCGCTTAACCTTGGATACTGAGACCGACCCGAGGAGGCTATTTCTGAGTCCTTTAAGGATGCGAGATAGGCAACCTCCACCAGACTATACGTGATTACATGCTTGGGCTCTCAGTTGACCTGATGAATTATTATGGATATGATGTAAAGGAAAGTCGGATGTCATGTAACCGGATCGGGCATCATTCTCGGTACATCGTGGGTGTGGTGGGAACGCTGCGGGGAACCCTATATATAAACACCACCGGTATACCGAGAATATGCTTGAAATGGGCTGCATGGTGATCTTGACCGACCGGAACATGAACATTGGAACTTGATAAATGGAATACTTGTGTATCATATGGTGACTAAAGCTTGCATGTTATCTCTTTTATGAATAGAACATGCCACCTCGAAGATCTACTCGCAGTAATAGTAGCGGAATTGAAGCCCCAAGAGGCAGAGGCAGAGGCAGGGGAAGAACCCCAAGAACAAGTGATGCTCCTGCAAGTAACAATCAAGGAACAAGGAACACTGATGTGGCAGCCCTGATCGCTCAACAGTTGGCCGCACTGTTTCCTACTATCGTGGCCCAAGTGAGCGATGCTCTTCAGAATTCTCACCCCCACGGGGACAGTGGCAACGATAATGAGGATAACGGTAACCCGACTGGGAACGAAAGCAATCAGGAGACCGGAAATGGTGGTACAGCCGGTAACGAAACTGGAATTGTTAATGAAACCGGGGTTGTGAATACTAGACGGGGATGTTCGTACAAGGAATTTGTGGCTTGTAAACCACGAGAGTTTGATGGCAAAGGTGGAGCCATAGCTCTGACCAGATGGCTTGAAAAGATGGAGGTCGTGATCGACATCAGCGAATGCCTCGACAGCCAAAGGATTAAGTACGCCACTTGCTCACTACAGGGCAAGGCACTGACGTGGTGGGAACACTCAGATTCAGGCTAGGGGAAGAGAATCCGCGATGCAAATGTCGTGGGATGAGTTCAAGGCCCTAATCACCGAGGAGTACTGTCCTCTCAATGAGATGCAAAAACTTGAGCATGAGTTCTGGAATCATGCCATGGTGGGGGCTGGGCACGCAGCTTACACCGATCGCTTTCATGAGCTAGCAAGGTTGGTTCCGCATCTAGTCACCCCGGAATCAAAAAGGATAGAGAGGTACATTTGGGGACTTGCGCCTCAAATCCGGGCAATGGTAACCGCTACCGCTCCTCCTACTATTCAGAGCGCGATTCTAAAGGCTGGCGCCTGACTGATGAAATGGTGAGAACGAGAGTTTTGGGTAGAGGAGCAGAAAAGAGGAAGGATTTTGGGGAAACGAGCGGTCGAGTGCCGGGAAGTTTGACAAAAGAGCCAAGACAACCAGAAGCTTTGTGGCAGTGACGCAGGGCAGGCGAGAGTATGTGGGTCCGCACCCCAAATGTGACAAGTGCAATTATCATCATCCCCCAGGAACGCAGTGTCGGGTGTGCGCGAATTGTAGACGCCCGGGGCATCTTGCAAGAGACTGCAGAACAACGCTGAATATGGTTGCACCGGTCAACGCGGTTAACCCCGTCGGGAATGCAAGGGCTTGTTATGAGTGTGGAAGTCTCGATCATTACCGAAACATGTGCCCCAGGCTGAATCGGGCACCGGGTCAACAAGGAAACAATCAGCAGCAAGTGATGGCTATAGCTGGAAATCAAGGCCCGACCAATCAAGGGAATACAGCTCGGGGACGTGCATTCGTCATTGGAGCCAACGATGCTCGCCAGGACCCGAATGTTGTCACGGGTACGCACTTACTCAATAATCACTTTGCATCTATACTGTTTGATACTGGAGCAGACAATAGCTTTATATCTTCTGAGTTTGTGCAATTGCTTGATTTGAGCCCCAGTAGGCTAGAAACTAGCTACTCTGTAGAAATGGCCAATGGTAGGATTTTTCAGGCCGATGAAATTATTAGAAAGTGCTTGATAATATTAGAGGACCACACCTTCGATATAGACTTGATACCCTTTGAGTTATGAAGTTTCGATGTGATTGTGGGAATGGATTGGTTGTCGAAACACGGGGCCGAGATTGTCTGTCGAGACAAGGTAGTGCGAATCCCTATGTCAGACGGGGGAGTACTCAGATTCAAGGAGAAAGACCGGGGAGAAACTTAAAGCTTATTTCTTGCATGAAAGCACGCCGGAGCTTACGAAAATAGTGCTACTCTTTCCTGGCACAGGTGGTGGAAGAAAGAGGAGGAACAGGAATTGACAAATATCCCTATAGTGCGGGATTACCCAGATGTATTCCAGATGACTTGTCTGGTTTGCCTCCTCCACGACAGGTGGAATTTCGTATTGATTTGGTTCCTGGAGCTACATCGGTAGCAAAGACACCGTATCGGTTGGCACCGTCTGAAATGCAAGAGTTATCTTGCCAGTTACAGGAACTACTGGAGAAGGGTTTTATTCGGCTGAGTCACTCGCCTTGGGGAGCACCAGTGTTATTTGTCAAGAAGAAGGATGGGTCGTTCCGTATGTGCATCGATTACCGTGAGTTGAACAAATTAACTGTGAAGAATCGGTATCCTCTCCCCAGGCGACGACCTGTTTGATCAGTTACAAGGAGCTTCGTATTTTTCCAAGATCGACCTTCGTCTGGATATCACCAACTAAAGTTTTCGAGGAAGACATACCGAAGACAGCTAGAACTCGTTATGGGCACTATGAGTTCTTGGTCATGCCGTTTGGATTGACTAACGCACCAGCTGTGTTCATGGACTTGATGATCGAGTGTGCAAACCTTACTTGGATAAGTTTGTGATCGTATTCATTGACGACATACTTATCTACTCTCGATCGAAGGAGGACCATGAAGAACACCTTCGGGCAATGCTGGAACTGTTAAGAGAGGAGAAACTTTTCGCCAAGTTCTCGAAGTGTGAATTCTGGCTGCGAGAGGTGAAGTTTTTGGGTCATGTGGTTAACAAAGACGGGATTCATGTAGATCCCGGCAAGATCGAAGCGGTAAAGAAATGGGATACACCCCAGACACCTTCAGAGATACGGCAGTTCTTAGGATTGGCCGGATACTATCGTCGTTTCATTGCGAACTTTTCAAAGATCGCTCAGCCGTTGACATTGCTGACTCAGAAAGACAAGAAGTTTCATTGGGGAGATGCGCAAGAACGGGCGTTCCAAACGCTGAAAGATAAGCTGTGTAATGCACCGATATTGTCCCTTCCAGACGGAACTGATGATTTTGTGGTGTACTGTGATGCTTCGCATCAAGGGTTGAGATGTGTACTAATGCAGAAAGATAAGGTGATCGCCTACGCTTCGCGACAACTTAAGGTGCACGAGAAGAACTACACGACTCACGATCTTGAGTTGGGTGCTGTAGTATTCGCACTAAGATATGGAGGCATTACCTGTATGGAACCAAATGCATCGTATACACAGATCATAAAAGCCTTCAACATATTCTGGATCAGAAGGAACTCAATATGCGACAGCGACGTTGGGTAGAGCTTCTTAGTGACTACGATTGTGAAACGGTATCATCGGGGAAAGCTAACGTGGTGGCCGATGCTCTAAGCCGCAAAGAACGCGTGAAACCACTACGTGCTCGAGCTTTGGGATTGACCATTCAAACGAATTTGAAAGCCCAGATCCAAATTGCACAAAGTGAAGCGTTGAAAGAAGAAAACCTTGCGGGAGAAGAATTCCAAGGGTTGGATAAACAACTGATGTGCAAGGACGATGGCGTACAGTACTTCGTGGACCGTATATGGGTACCCAAGTGGGGAGGTGTACGTACCTTGGTCTGGATGAAGCACATAAGACACGATATTCTATTCATCCTGGCGCAGAAAAGATGTACCACAATCTCAAAGATCTGTACTGGTGGCAGGCCTAAAGAAAGACATTGCCACGTACGTCAACAGATGCTTGACATGCTCGAAGTTAAAGCTGAACATCAGAACCACGGGATTATTACAGCAACCTGAAATTACCGAATGGAAAAAGGAGGAATATAGCCATGGATTTCTATAACCAAACTCCTAAAACGAGCAACGGGCATGACTCGATATGGGTCGTAGTGGATCGAATGACGAAATCAGCACACTTCTTGCCAATCCGAGAAGACTACAAAATGGACAAGTTGGCGAGATTGTACATTAAAGAGGTCGTGACAAGACACGGAGTGCCGGTGTCATCATCTCATCTCCGACCGTGACGGCCGATTCACTTCACGATTTTGGCACAACACTACGAAAGCAAGGCACTCGATTAGACATGAAGTACCGCCTATCACCCTCAAACAGATGGCCAAAGTGAACGAACCAATACAAACGCTAGAAGACATGCTGAGAGCGTGTGTAATGACTTTGGTGGTAGTTGGGATACTCATTTTCCATTGATTGAATTCTCATACAATAACAGCTACCACACCAGCATTGGGTGTGCTCCGTTCGAAGCGTTGTACGGAAGGAAGTGTAGATCACACGTTTGTTGGGCCGAGATTGGTGAAAGTCAGCTAACAGGCCCAGAGATCATCCAGGAAACAACCGACAAGATCTTCCAAATCAAAGACAGACTGAAAGCCGCTAGAGATCGCCAAAAGAGCTACGCTGATAATCGTCGAAAGCCTCTAGAATTCAACGTTGGGGACTGAGTGTTACTCAAAGTCTCTCCTTGGAAAGGAGTTGTTCGGTTTTGGAAAGGAAAGGGAAGTTAGCCCCGAGATACGTGGGACCATTCGAGATTACAGAAAGAATTGGTCCAGTGGCTACCGATTAAGGTTACCACAAGAACTCAACGGTGTGCATGATACCTTCCATGTGTCGAACCTCAAGAAGTGTTTGGCTGACGAATCACTTCACATCCCATTGACGATATCCAAATCGACGAAAAGCTTCATTTGTTGAGGACCCATTGAGGTCATGGATCGTAAAGTCAAACAGTTGAAGCGCAGTAGATACCAATTGTTCGCGTAAGGTGGAATTCGAAACGAGGGCCAGAGTTTACATGGGAACGGGAAGATCAATGAAACTCAAATACCCACCTTATTCGTGGATGACACTCTTGGACCTAACTCCAGCTGAATTTCGGGACGAAACTCTCTCAACTGGGGGATACTGTGACATCCGTCACCTTAAGGTCCGTCGAACGACATAAATAACATGGAAATATTTAATTAATCTTCCTTTCTTCATGAACTCCTGCTTTACGGATTCATGTCTGCTTATTTTTCCCTTGTGCCTGTACTTCCTTCGAGAACGTGTGTTAAGCATAAAACTTTTATAAATTTCATCCCCATTACCACCAAATATATCATTTTTATTTCGACCATGTCACTAATAAAACCATTTTAGGCTATCAAATGCCAATAAATACGCGTTTTAACCGTAATATAACGAACATTTTAAGATCGTAACAACCGAAACAATTTTTGGGAACTCGAGGGTTAAGTGCAGGGACTAAACTTGTAATTTTGCAAACTTGGGCTGGGTATATAGCCCCATTTCCAGCCTTTATCCTCATCTTATCTTCTTCACCTTCAACCTTTTCTCCACTTTTTCTCTTCGATTTAGCTCCAAAATCGTCACGTTGTCGCGTTTTCACTACCAAATCTGGGGTATCATCGTGTGTACGCGTTCCTAGCAGGTAGACAACCTTGTTCAACCCGTTTTTGGTTCGATTTTACTGCTGCGATTTCTAGGGTTTCGGGTGCTCGGGTTCATCCGAGCACATGAGGTCGAGTGGGTGCGTGTGAGGTCTTTTTGCTTGTGTTTCATGTTTGTGTATGTTTGTTGAGTGTTTCTGGAGGTCCTCGTGGTATAAAACCCGCGCTAGAGCAGCTCGGGGGCTGCTCAGCCCGACCATAGTCGCGATTCTGCAGTTCGGGCGACTGGGTCTGTCATGCGATTGAGCCGTGCGACTGAGTGAGTCGTGCGACTGAATCATGCGTCTAAGTCAATCGTGCGACGAGTTGTGCGACAGGGTGTCTGTATGCGATTGAGTCATGCGTGTGATGATTGTGTGCGATTGAGTCAGGTGACCGACTGAGTGTATGCGATTGTGCGTGTTTCGCACGACTGGAGTCCAATCGCACGAATGAAGGTTCAATCGCACGAAAGTAGCTAATTCGCACGATTGAGGGTTGATTCGTGCGCATGGAGGTTGGGTCGTGCGAATGGGTGTGTTGTGTGTGCGACTGAGTCCAATCGCACGAATGAAGGTTCAATCGCACGAAAGTAGCTAATTCGCACGATTGAAGGTTGATTCGTACGAATGGAACGTGGGTCGAGCGTCTGGTCCCGTCGTGTGTCTGATGATGCGTGTGACCACTTGTGTGTGTGCTACCCACGACCGAACCGATACAACCCGAACCGACCAAACATTACTATACGCTTTATACATGTCATTAATGCTTGACCATAACTGTCAATAGGTGTTTGACTGATCATTGCATTCAACTGTTGGAAATCTCGACCTTTCATACTTACCACTTAACAAGTGAGTTTCGTGGCCCCTTTTTATGCTTATACTATTTTACAAACATTTACAAACATGGGGGAAAAGTATGCTCGCTCCGTTTTCTATGCTGTACAACATACATACAATTTCATACAAGGAATCAACGTGATACTTTGTTGCAAGTACTTATCTGATACATTCTTGGGTCTGCTGTGTGGTTCTATCTTTGCAACTATTTAATTCCAGTGTGGGAACCGACGGTTAGGTATTGGTAGTACTACTGGGTTGACACCCCCACCCTCGTGTTGGTATACTAGTTAGTACCAACAATAGCCAGGTACGGGTCTTGGGTGAATATACGCCGACAATTTCTTTGTGTACGTCGCTAGGTTTGGTTGCAAAGCTCATGTCATGTGATTTTACTTGTGTATATAACTGTATTCACGGTATTCCATATCATTTACTATATACAGCATCACTTACATTTTTATTACTTAAACCTGCGAGCTCACCAACAATTTGTTGACCATTTTGAGCATATCTTTTCAGGTGATCATGCTAGCTGAGGTTCTAGGTGTGCTGCCTTAGTGGAGACCCTAGGATGCATTTTTGGACTAAACATATTTGACAAACAGTTATTTTGAACAATGTTGAACTGTGTAAACAATTACAATCTTTTGAAACTTGTTCCCGGGTTGTGGGAATTTACATTACAATTTCATCTTTATGTGATTATGTGAATCGCTTATCCTGTTATGCTTATGGCTATGTTGTCGTGAACATTGACTATACACGACACAAGTCCCCTTGTTGTCGGGTGTTGTCATGACACGCTTGTCATCATTTTATTATTGCATCTCTATCGCTTACCATGTGTTATGACGATTCCCGTCTCGTCGCAACCCCGTGTTTCCGCTCTTAGCGGGGGTGTGACACTTATTCTCATACACTTGTAAACGTTTAAACTTGTGATCACTTGCAATTCATATTTTCGTCATGGTTATTTGTGTTTTGTAAGTGTTTATATGAGATACATATTTTTGTTTACAATCATTAACTATTGCTAGCCCGGCGACGTCTTAGATCTTTGGGCCTGACAAGCCTATTTGGTGCTAAAGCCGAGGTATTGCTGGCTCCTGATGACGTATGCTTGTTCATCATGGGAACCAAATACACTTAGCCAATCTTTTATAGTTGTAATCAAGTCGAGGTTTGGTTGTAACGATATGTGTTCTATAACCTTACTTGCTTATGACCTATGACATGAATTGCTACTTGTAACCTTTTTCATATTATGTATGAAAACCTTGGAAACTCACCAACTATATTTAGTTGACTCTTAATTTTATCATGTTTCAGGTCAACCTCAAGTTTAAAGTGATCCTTTTGAAGCGTGCAATAATCTAGGACTTAGACCTGGTTAATGAAATAAAAAGTTACATTATGTTATGTTATGTTTGAACTTATTACTTGTTTGAGACTTATGATTGTATTTCATTTCAAGACTTATGATAATAATAATTACATTTTGATATAGCGTTGTGTGGCTGTGAACAATCTTAACCCTCACATCTTGACGTTTCCGCCGTCAAGGTTGGAGTGTGACAGCATAGCCTTAGAACTACTATCACTTAAGGCAGATGCCACTTGAGGTTCTACTACACAAGCATTATCTAGTAAGTAGATATTATTCTCCCTCCTACTACCAGACATACTACCATTGATCCCTTTATTACCTTAGCCTTACCATCTATAAGACTAACATGGTAACCAGAACTCTCCAGTAGCCCTAAAGACAACAAGCTCCTTTTAAGACTAGGAATATACCTTACATCATGAAGATCCACTTTCATATCATTCTTCATTTTCAGAGTCACTGTGCCATGACTCACAATCTTGCAAGGCCTGTCATCCCTTAGCTTTACTGATCCAAGATCTTCAATCTTCAGTTCTTTAAAGAACTCCTTCACCGGTGTCATATGAAATGAACACCCTGAATCCATAATCCACTCATCCTCCTTGCCACTGCTTGTGACAGCCAACACATCTACACTTTCATATCCATCAGAGGAATCATTATATGCATTGTGTCCAGAATGAGTTTTTGATCCACTTGGTTCACCCTTCTTTATTTTCAAGTCCGGACAATCTTTCTTGAAGTGCTTTTCAGATCCACACACATAACATCTCCTCTTATACTTGGACTGGGACTTTGAGACACTTCTCTGCTTGAAGTTTCTTTGTTCAGATCTTCCCCTGACTACAAATCCCTCTCCACCATCTTCCTTATAATCAGTTCTCATCTTCAATTCCTTTGAATTGAGAGCTGCTAATACTTCTTCCATGGCAAAGATGTCAAGAATATGATTGCTTGATCTTCATCATCTAACTCAACTTCGATGTTCTCAAGATCCAAAACCAACTTATTGAATTCATCAGTGTGATCTTCAATTGACTTCCCAGGAGCCATTTGGAATGTGTACAACCGTTTCTTGAGATACAATCTGTTCGCAAGAGACTTTATCATGTACATACTTCCAATTTTTCCCATACCCCTGCAACAAACGTCTCCTTCAATACTTCTCTGAGTACTCGATCCCCCAAGTTCAAGATGATTGAACTGTGTGCCTGTTCTAGCATCTCCTTCTTTTCCTTGTCTGACATTGTATTCGGCAACTTGGATTCTCCGGCCAAGGCATCCACCACTCGTTGGTGAATGAGTAATGCCTTCATATTCAACCGCCATAACCCGAAGTCGTTCTTTCCGTCGAATTTCTCAACTTCGAACTTTGTAGACACCATTGTTGCCGCCGATCAATCTTTGATTGAATTTTGATTCTCAATTGAGCCAAAAACCAGGCTCTGATACCAATTGTTGCAAAAATAATTGAGAATACGAATGTGAAATATCAACAATACAAAGATGATACAAGAAAGAATAACCGTTAATAAGAACTTTCAAATGATTATTATGATTAGAATGATTTCGAATGATCTCACTGATTACATTTGATCCTTATTTATAGTGGATTAACTAACTATAATGAAACACTCAACAAAATTGAGAATTTACACTAAGGACCCTAAACTAAATCTTCCGAACGGAAATACCCTTTAGAAGATTCCCTTCGGAAGATATACATACTTCGGAAGAATTCCAAAGTATACTTCAAATCCCTTCCGAAGAAAACATAACCTTCGAAAGAAACCAACTCAGCTTCGGAAGAACTATGTTAAGCTTCGGAAGAAACTTAACTTCGGAAGTAATCACTTGTTTTGGCTTTTAATACTTCACACACCAAAAGCTGGCACTTGCAACCATTGATGGGTAAAGATGGAAGATAAAAAGCTTAAAAGTTTAAAAGAACCAGAGAAGATGATAAACAAAAAAAGTAATTGGTGTAAGAAAAAATAAAAGGTAGATTAAGTGTTGCAGGCTAATGGAAAACTCAATTGCTCAATTTTTTTCTAGAAAGCATTTATTTAATCTATTTAAACTGTGATTTTGAAGTTCAAATAATTAGTTTTTTTATATTTTGATTTCAAATTACCGTTACTGAATAATAATTTCTTATAACTTTTTTATCTTTAAATTTTTGTTTAGGTATTTAAAAATAATAGTATCATCCGGTTCTTTAATCCGGTTCTTTAATCTGGTTCGACCAGTGAACCAGTAAGTCATCCGATTCATTGTTCGATCCGGTTCTGAAAACATTGCATCAAACGACTATGTTGTGAGATGCACTATAAATAAAAGTAAAAATCACATTATTCTTTACACAATAAAAAATCTAGTCTTTCTATAATAATATTTCATTCTTTATACTAAAAATGTCATCCGTTTGGTGGAGCGCTAATAAAGAGTACGCATTGACAACTTTTGGGTGCACGTTCAATCCGAGTCCGAGACTATGGGTGAAGGCAGTGATGACTTTCTGCGATCTTGTTAAAGATTAATTTGACGATGAAATAAGTTATTCAATCAGGATCGTACAAAGAAAGAAATAAGAAAAATTTAGACAAGAATAATGACATTCGTTAAAAGATTTTATAATATTTATAAGAGTAAATTACACGGATAGTCCCTAGGATATGTGTATATTGCAACTTTAGTCCATACTTTCAATAAATTACAGATGAGGGCTTGAACTATATATGATATGCACATCAGCAGTCGCCGACGCTATCTGAGGTAAAGTTTTTCTGTTAGTGTTTTTAAAAAGACAAAAATACACTTTCTTTTTTATTTTCTCTACATCCAACACTCACCACCACCACCACCACCACCTCTACCTTCAACCCACCGTCGTCGCCTCCGCCTCTACCCTCAATCTACCACCGCCTTTATCCTCACCTGCCACCACCGCACTGCCTACACCCTCAACCCACCACCAACATCGGCGCCTGCAATCTCAACCCACCACCACCATTAACCCACCACCACCATCACCGCATCACCCTCAACCCACCACCACGTCGCCAACCCACCACCACCATCGCCAACCCACCACCAAAGAGAGAGAGAGAGAGAGAGTTTTAAAAGAGAGAAAAAAGGAGAGGGAGAGAGAGAGAAGAGACGGAGAAGATGGAAAAGATGAAAATGAAGATAAAGATGAAAAAGATGAAGATGAAGATGAAGATGAAGATGAAGATGAAGATGAAGATGAAGATGATGAAGAAGATGAAGATGAAGATGAAGATGAAGATGAAGATGAAGATGAAGATGATAAGGAAGATGAAGATGAAGAAGATGAAGATGAAGATGGAAGAAGATGGAGGGAGGGGGTGAGGTGTGATGGATGGGTTTGGGTGGGGGTAAGTTAGATTTTATTTATAAGTTATTATTTTTAAAATTTGGGAGTATATTGGTAATTTTACATTGATTTAACAGAGAAACTTAACCTCAGTTAGCGTCAGGGACTGCTGATGTACATATCATGTATAGTTTAGGCCATCATCTGTAATTTATTGAAAGTAGCGACTAAAATTGCAATACATGCATATCCCATGGACTATTCCTGTAATTTACTCTATTTATAAAGACGAATGGATCTTTAATTTGGAAGATCGTAACAACAATGTAACCATTGTTCAAGAATTTTGTGTCGATTACAAAAGAACTCATGGAAAACAAATTGCTAAAGTTAGCAATATGGGAGGTTTCAATCGGCACTTAATTTCTACTTTTTTATAAGGTTATTAATGTATTAGTTTATTTGTTTAAGGTTATTTTATTGTTAATGTATTAATTGTTTTAATAATTCTAAGGTATTAATTTATTAGTTGTTTTATTTTAGTTAGTTTAAATAAATTATATGTATTTATTTAATGGATTTAAATTGTGTATTTGTTTTAAATTATGTATAATATTTATTGATAATGGTTTAAAATTATGTATTCTATTTTTTAAACAGGACTCTATTTGAAGGATTATAAAGGTACCATGAAGTGGTGCAATGTCACTAAGGGCGTTTGGTACGCGGGAATTCGATGGAATTGAAAAGAATTCGAATTTGAATTCCATTCCCTTGGGGTGTTTGGTTGGTTAGAGGAAGGAATTAGAATTAAGTTAAATTCCATTCAAATCCTATCATTAGTGGAATTTAAAATCCCCACTATTTTAAAGGATTTTGCTGGAATGTTTAAAAAATACCTAAATAACCCTGACCTCTTTCTTCTTTACCACACAGTGCCGCTCTGCTTTTCTTTCTTCTTTCTTCGAGACATCGAACATCCACCGGCGCACTTTCGTCCATCATCCGTCGATCATCCTCCATCGGTCATCCTTCGTCAATCATCCTCCATCGAACATCCATCACGGTTAGTAGATTTTTTTCGATTTCATTGCATATATTGTGTCGATTTCTGTCGCAGATATTGATTGTATGGTTGGCTTCTTTGTGTCGATTTCACGATGGCTTCTTTCTGTCGATTGAATGATGTTTCTTTGTGTTGATTTCATGATGGTTTTGATTCAAAAAATCATTGATATTACCTAGCATATATTGATTGTATTCTGGGTTTCTTTGTGTCGATTGTTGTTCAATATGTAATTGATTCAAAAAATCAATGATATTACCTATCTTTATATTAACTTGTTTTATTTCTGAGTTTGATTCTGTACTTCATAATAGTTTCTAGTGAATTGCTATTTGATTTTAACTATCTCTAATATTAACTTGTTTCAATGAATTGTTATTGTTATTTGATTTTAAATGTGAGATTCATGATGGTTTCTAGTGATGTTGAGGTGGATATCAATTATAAAATCTGAATGAATTGTTATTTGATTCTGATAGCAGCTCATGTGAACAAATTTCTATGAATTTATGTTCTAGTTTTATTATTTATAATGGTTTGGGTGAGGTTCTTGTTATCGGGATAAGTTTGAATGGAAATTTGGTTGATAGTTTGTATTTCGGTTGATATGTTTACTTATTTTCTGTTTCATTAAATTTATTTTGTAAAAATGATACATTTGAATCTTCATTTGTAAACAAGGAATGGGGGGAGGGCAGCTGCGGCGGTTGCACGGGGTCATTAGAATAAATATATAAAAATACTTGAGTATAAAATTCTATATTATTTATGGTGATTTAAAGGGTAATTTGGTCTTTTTATATAAATTCAAATTCCATAACAAATTTAACAACCAAACACCATTTGGATTTTCATAAGAATCCTTAAAATTCCATATCAAATTCCAATTTAAGTTCCAATTACAATTCTAATTCCAACAAATTCCATGAACCAAACACCCCCTAATGTTTTGACGATGCAGTGGAGGAATACCATAAACGTATGAAATGGCAATTGCTTATAACGGTGGTCAAAGGATTATATGGCTAACCACAAAGTGGCATCCCGTCTCCTTAATGTCACATCTTCCTCTTTAAAACAATCGTTGGAATACTTCAGATAATGAATCTCCTTCAAGTGCTCGTTGTCAAATAAATTTTAACAAAACCGATGACAACTTTGAGGAGTTTGAGGCCACAACCCCGAAATTGCCGAAACGGTCGGCCAAGAGAAACAGAGATCAACGACTCGTGGGAGCCTCTCTCTGGCCAAGAAAACACCATTATTATATATAACTGTCTTCTAACGATGTTTCGATCTTCAGAATGGAGTCATCACAACTTATATATTTCTTTTATTTACTTAACCACGTTAATATAATCGTTGCAACGCATTAAGTTAAGTTTGCAAAGTATACTATCACGCGGGTTTACTTTCTAGGGAAATATATTAAATGTCCCTTTGAACAAAAAAAAATTCCCAAAATGTCTTATTAGACTATTAGTTCATCATTATATCCCCTTAAATATGAGCAAAAGTTATCTTAAAATAATTTATATTAACTTATCTTTTAAGATAAAAAAATATCCCATGTCAAAATACGAATAACCCACCCATGTTATAGGGTCGTCCGCCAATATAATATGAGCGTCTTACCCAAGAGTTCGAACTAAGTTCGAAAAAGGTCTATAAGATTTTAATTTGTATTATTATAGTAATTTAATTACTTTTACTCATATTTGTTTTTTATTATAAGTCTTGAAATATAATGTTTTATAAAATTATACCGTTTTGATGTGCTTATGTTTATCTACGTACCGGTATAAGTTTGTTCAAAACTGAGTTTAGTCAAATTTATATCGATATGAATTTGACTAGACTTGATTTTGAGCATAAGTTATGTCAATTCATAGATAAAAATAAACATATCAAAATGATATATTTAAAATTTATAAAATATTATATTCTGGAACATATAATGGAAAAATAAAATACGAGTAAAATAATAAAATTGATATAATAAACAAAATCATAAACCTTACAACTTCATTCGGCTTACTGCGATTTTCCGTACGCCCGTATTTTAGGGAATACAGGCTGCCCACACGTATTTTGACACTTAGCATGCATTTTTGTGACCTTAAAAATATGTTCCGCTTAGATTATTATATTTTAACGTCATCTAAGCTCGCATCTAGAGGACAAAATAAAAAAATGATGAATAAAGGACATTCTAAAAAATATTTTAATTTTAATTTTTTATTTTATCAAAATGACATTTGTGTAGTTTCCATTAATTTCTGGTTGTTACTCAATACCAAACTTTTAACAATTAATAGTATTATGATACTATGCATGTGTTATTTAATAGTATTATAAAGGGTGCTAAGTGCTAACAAGCACTTTTGACTTTATATGTGTCAGTATAATTAGTTAAAATATAATACTATACATATTTAAATATAAAAAAATTGACTAATAAATTGAAGTTTCAAATGAATAGAAAAGATTCCTTTACACCTAATTTGACTCCGCTTGCATAATATTATTAGATTCCTCACTCACTCATCTAGCAATTACGCATAACACACATCCTCGGAGGTTAACAATGTAGGTTAGGGATGTTAAAAAAGCGAAATTGAAGAAAAAATAGTAATCCAAATGAAATGCGAACCCAAACAAAGCTTAGGAATCCTTTTTTGAGATATTTAGATCGGATCTTATGCGAATGCGAATTTTTTTTTGGATTCGAATGCTAAGATTTTTTAGTTTGGATTATTTGGATATTTGATTAAACCTAAATATGGGCAAAAAACCAGATTCGAACCTGACTTTAAGCAAACACATTAACAAGGAGTTTTATAAATCGTTGAAAAGCAATCTGGATCGCAACAAACATAATTGGGTGGAGATGGTGGAGTTTTTTTATTACGATGTTAATACGGTTCGAGATTACATGGCGAAGTTCGTGATTCAAGAAGCTTTGCCTTTTAATCACTTCGACAATACTCGGTTAACCAACTTGATTCAAGAGACGTTTTAACCTCGTTACACCAACGTAAGTCATACTACACTTATAAGTTATTGTTTAAAATTATGGAAACAAGCAAACAATGATTTAATTTATTCTTTAAAAATTTAAGACTAAATTACACGAACAGTCCTAGGGTATGCATGTATTGCAATTTTAATCCCTACTTTGAATAAGTTACAGATATGGGTCTAAACTTGGGTGAGTCCTCAACACTAAGAGAAGTAAAGTTTCACCGATGATTTAAAAAAAAAATCCAAAATAACCCTTATTTTATCTTCTCAACAATATAATTCTCTACATTCAACCCACCACAACCGCTGGTACACTGAACCCACCACCACCGTCGCTACTACACCCTTGACTTATTACCACCGCTCCTTCTACACCCTTCACTCACCACCGCCGTCGGTGCTACACCCTTGAACCGCCACTGCTACACCTTTGAACCACCACCGCCGACGATGCTACACCCTTGAACCGTCGCCGCCGCCGCTACACCCTTGAACCGCCGCCGCCGCCACTACACACTTGAACTGCTACCACCACCGTCATTACACCCTTGAACTCCTGCTGCTACACCTTTACACCCTTGAACCACTACCGACGCCACTGCTACACCTTTAAACCACCACTGCCGCCGTTGTTACACATTTGAACCACTGCCGCCGTTGTTACACCTTTGAACCACCACCGCCATTACTGCTGGTATACCTTAACCACCGCCGCTACACCTTTGAACCACCGCCGTCGCCACCGGTACACCTTTGAACCACCACCGTCGTCGCCGGTACACCCTTGAACCACCACCGTCATCGCCGGTACACCATTGAACCACCACCGCTGCTACACCCTTGAACCACCACTGGCGTCGTTTCTACACTCTTGAACCACCGCCGCCGCCGTTGCTACACCCTTGACCCATAACCACACAATCGAAAGAGAAAGAGAAAGAGATACTTAATTGAGTCCTGATGGTGGTGACGATGGATGGTGACGATGGAGTGGTGCTGGTACTTGATTCTCAAATGGTGGTGAAGAGGTGGTGGTTATGAAGATGAAGATGAAAATGGTAGAAGAAAATGAAGGGTTGGGGTGAGTTGATATGGGTAGGGTTTAGGAGCGGTAAGTAGGGTTTTATCACAAAAGTATTAGTTTTTAAATTTGGATTTAACATAAAAACTTAATTTCAGTTAGTGTCGGGGACTGTCGATGTGTATATCATGCAAAGTTCAAATCTGCATCTATAATTTATTTAAAGTATAGACTAAAGTTGTAATATGTACATACCCTAAGGACTGTCTATGTAATTTATTCAAATTAAAATACAGGTGTAAACTTAACTTTTGGCGTTTGGTCGAGTCCACATGGTTTACCCGAATCATACCTTTGCGTCACTACTCATTGGGTAGATTCCGAATCATGGTTAATGATGAAACGTACGATTGCATTTTAAATTTTTTCCGTATCCATACACAGGAGAATTTTTGTTTCACTTTTTGAATAATATAATAATTACTTTTAATTTACAAAATAAACTTTTTTCAATTGCATTTAATAACGCCTCAAACAAAACAATTGCGGTTAGAAAATTAAAATTAAAATATCTTTCTGTTGCCAATTATGATTTTTTTATACTAATGGTGTTACACATAATATTAATTTAGTAATGCAAGATGGGCTATCCATGGAATTTGTTGATAACTTTATTAAAGCTTTTCGATTTATGTTACATGACGTTTTAAAAAAAGTTGAAAAAGATATCAAAAGTATAAACAACTTTGTAAGGATATGAAATAAATATTTTTAGGTCCTAACTGGGATGTACATATTTGGTGGAATTCGACTTGTCACATTTTGATTGTGCATTAAAACAAAAAAAACACTTTGAAAGCTTTTCATGGCAGCCCCTACTAAAAACGAGAAAAAATCAGAGGGTATTGTCAGAGGGTTATACGTCCCATATAGCCTTATACGACCTCTTATACGACATGTATAACAAATTTTGATACTGACTACGAGGAAAAATTCAACGGGCTGTCAGAGGGGTTAAACACCCCGTATAGGGCTATACGACCCTCATATACGACACATAAAAGGTTGTACGACTCGTATAGAAATTTGGGGTGTTAATTTATTATTTTGGGGTGTTTAAATATTCATTCCCTTTAGATTTTAAGCTTCAAAATTCATGTATGCCCCTTAATAATGTCATCAATACAAGGGGAGGAGATGGTGGTGGGCCGGCTCTAATGGCGGTTCCTGCTAGTAGGTGACGACGCTCTTCGAAGTGTGTGTGAGAGAGGTACGAGTTATTATTATGAGTATGAAACTAGAACTAAACTACATTTGCTTGGGATGTTACTATACAAAATGATTTTTTCGTACAAAGAGTACGGAATTTTAAAGTGAAAGTATCACGTAAGAACAATAATAATCACGCATAACAAAATAATAATTACGCAAAATGAATTACACTCGCGTAGATTATCACGCAAATATGAAATTATCACGCAAAGATGAAATTATCACGCAAGAATACATTCTTGAATGATAATTTTAATTTGTGTTATAATTCGATCTATGCGTGATTAATTTTTGCGTGATAACTTCGTAAGCTTTGCACGAAAAAAACTATTTATAACGTGATTTTTCTCTACGATTGTAATATTTGTTCTAGATTTGAAACAAAAGCCAATTATGAACATAAAATTCAACTAGACTTTTATTCATAAATTCATTAAATTCTCATAAATTTTTTAGTTAATATAACAAATTCAGAGTTACTCCACCAAACTCCTCTCCTATTCAACCTACAACCATCATCACATGCTTCTTTTATATCCGAAACACATATCAACAAAAGGAGGATCCACGTACGCATTCTTTTATGTCAATTTCTCCATTAACTGTACAGTTTGACTTCAAAATCACCGTTGATGAAGCTCTGCACTGATGCATGTGACTCTGTCATTGTTTTGTGACCTGGTACCTTCGATGACTTTTGATAAAAATTAATACAACTCTAAGGGGAAAAGAAAAGGACAAAAAGAAGAAGAGGGTAAATGACCAAGGTGTTTGATTTCATCAAGTTGTAGAAACCCTATAATTATGCAAGCTAAAACAACTTAGTCGGAGACACCACCGTCTTCAGCGCCACCGCAAAGCTCCACATCTGACGAAATATGTTAAAGAAATCAAGTGTTCGAAACATTGGAGAATCTAGTTGGTGTCGCCACCTTTCCAATAATAGATGGTTCCCTTTGACGAAGTAGCCAGTTACATGGTGATCTGAACCCAAAGATGCATGAGGAAAAGCTCGATGGTCATATTTGAAAAGCAATAAAACTTAGTGGCCATAATACAAAATCATCAAGTTTACTATTTCTTTACTCATTTATTAATATATCAAATATCAATATATCATATAAATATAATAGACTTAGCTTAAAGATCTGGAAAAGATTTTTATAAATATATTATAAGGGTTCTAACTAACACTTTTGACTTTATATGAAAATTTCAACTTAGGTGAATATAATATTATGGATATTCAATTATAATAAGTTGACTTATTAGTAAATAAACTTTCCTTTACACACTCCGCTTATTCAGATCACATGAGAAAATGCATAAACTGTTATAAATACACTTTGTCTTATATCAAAATTTTCAACTTTATCAATTTATTCTGTAGTCTAATTATTATATTGAATCACTCTATATTAATAAATAAAAATAAAACTGTACACATCTTATCATTTTAGGTTATTTAATAGTTGATTTTTCCGTCTCTATCTCTTTTTAAATAATTATAAATGTAAAAAAAAATGTTTTAACTTCAAATGTCAAATAAATTTTCTTTAGTTAATAACCATTCATAATTAAAAATTTAATATGTGTTTGTTCAATACATATAATACAGAATGTTAAGATATACCTTCATATATTATAAAAAATGTAGTAGTAAATTTATTTAACCAGTGTATTACATGAGATTTTAATCTAATATACTAGTAAATAAAAATAAATCCGAACACTTGTCACAATTATAGATCATCTAATAATTGATTTTCTTGTTTCTCTTTACTTTTAATTATAAATGCTATAATAGCTATTTATTAATAAATAAATATCCACACTTAAAATTTTAAAAATGTTAACTTCAACTTTTCAAATGTGTAATACATGAGTTTATTCAATCTGTATAATACACAATATGTAAGACATAACTTTTTATATTATAAACCAAGTAACAATAAATTTATTTAGTTCATGTATTACACGAGATTGTAACTTAGTGTTAAAATACACGAATTAAGGTATCATAACAAGCCTATTTAACGTGTGAAAATACAAAGTTATCATAATGCTATATGTGTATTATTAGATTAAATACTCGTGTATTTCTACGTTAGATTACCCGTGTGTTATATTGGTTGAGATAATTAATTATATAATAAAATATATATGTATAATCTAATACATGTTATAGATTACATATTGATAGATTTAAATGGATCGATCTGTGTTTGTTATCAAGCAATTGACAATTATATGAACAATGTAATCAACACAAACAAATATCAGAAAAAATCATAGAGTTTCAATTGATATTAGTATGGATTACAATGTGCAAAAGAGAGAACTAACTAAACGTCTATTTCAAGTCTAACTCCACAAATACAAATAATCCTATTTATACTAATAACAAGAAACAAAAGGAACATATTGTAGAGAATATGCATGGAGGCTAAAGCAACCAAAGTCTTTCTGCATGCATGCTGCACAAGTACTGAATAAGAATGCTTCAGAAGTTTCACAAATGCAATAGAAATATTCAAAGTGTGAAATCTTCCGAAGCCAAGACCAATATCTTCCGAAGCCAAGACCAATATCTTACGAAGCCAAAGATGAAGTCTGGAGAAGCTTCAGAGACAAAGTCTTCCGAAGCCTCAACTCTTGAAGACGGATTTCTTTCAAAGACTTTTAGTAACATGCTTTATCTGATGTACTATTTCATAAAGCTAGACACATTTCCGTTGCACCTCTGTAAAGTCACCAACTTACATGAGTTAGTGAAAAGGTTCATGTTTGGTAACTGTACATTGAGGTCTTGAGTCTGTAACTTTTTACTTCATGTACTTTATCCTTTTTGTAGTAGATAAGGATGTGAGCTATGGCATGTTATAGTCACAAAGTCAAAAAGGAAATCTGCCTTTTTGACTCTACAATTGATTTTTTAAGTCTAGTCAATTGTATCCAACTAGCTTTCATAGTATGGCTGGCTGTAGGATGTAGTATAAGTATCTCATGTTCTTGTATCATTCCTTTGTGCTTTGTAACACTTATAATAGAATATAGAGAAAGCAATATACTACAATCTTAACCATCTCACCGTGTATCTTGTTCTTGTGTTCTGTCTCTTACATTACTTGTGTTCTTAGTGTCTTGTTGTGGTTAATCTAGTTCACTGTTTGTTTAAGTTTAGTTAATATTCTCTTTGTGTTGTTGTGTTGTAAGTGAACCCCCTTTCATCGGTCCTGCATTTGGCATCAGAGCATTCCAGGCTCTTGATATAAGATCTCACCATTTTAAGATCTCTCACACACACAAATACTAATCTTTTCAAATGGCAGCCATTTCAAATACTAATATGGAAACTAGAACCATGAACAAGTCCCTACTGATCACTCTTGATGACTTTGATACATGGTGCCTGAGAATGGAAGGTTTCATCAGGTCTCTAGACTCAAGAGTGTGGGAGTCTGTTGAAAATGGACCTTTCATACCTAGCACCCCATCTGCTACTGGTGCTGGTATGATCCCAAGGATGTGGCAAATTACTCTGATGAAGACAGGAAGAGAGTAGAGATTGATAGAAAAGCCATGACAGCCCTTCAGACTGCTCTTCCAAACTCTGTATACAGAGGTTTCAAGAAGTGCAAAACAACTAAGCAGCTATGGGATGCACTGGAATTGATGTATGAAGGTTCTTCTGAAGCCAAGGAGAACAAGAAGGATCTCCTGAAGCAGCAGTTTGAAAACTTCACCTTTAAAACAGATGAAACCATGACTCAGCAATACTTCAGGTATGTTGAGATTGTAGATACCCTTGTGGATGGAGGAGTCCCTCTTGGGAACAGGGGCATTGTAAGGAAGTTCATGTCCTTATTTCCTAGGCAGTGGACACACTACTGTGTGGTGATCAAGAGGACTGAGAATCTAAAAACTCTTACTCTGACAGAGTTATATAGGATTCTCAGTGGCTACCAGATGGAGATGAACATGCAAGGTTCATCCGGCAACTCCAACAATCAAATGGGTTCAGCCCTGCATGTGGTTGAAAGGGATAGCATAGAACCCCAACATCATCTCATATGCTACCCTGAAAACTCACCTAAGGGTCCTTTCCTCACCTTCCCAAAGACACCAAGGGAGAACTACACTCAAGGAAGTCCATTTCAAGAGACAAGTTCTTCTCAAGCCTTTGTGTCTTCTGATGAAAGTTGTGGCAGCTTTCTATTCACCCTTGAAGACCTGGACTGTATCCATCCAGATGATCTGGAGTACATAGAGATAGTCCAGCAGATGGCTCTTCTCACTTAAAGAGTCAAGAAGTTCTACAAGCGGACTGGAAGGAAGTTTCCAAGCAATGCAACCAGTGGAAAGTTTGGCCTGGACAAAGGCAAAGTCAAGTGTTACAACTGTAACTTGATGGGCCACTTTGCCAGGGAGTGTAAGGCACCTAGAACAAATGCTGGCCAAACACAGTCCAGACCCAACTACACTGACAAAGCTCCCCAATATGAGAAGCCAAAGCAGCAGGCTGCTGTTGCTGGTGAAGAAGGAGGCTTTGACTGGAGCTTTCAGGTGGAAGATGCTTCTCCAAACCAAGCACTGATGGCAGATCATGATGAAGCCAAGGTATTGGAACATCTCTGTACCCCTGAATGCATTGCTAAAGTAAATAGATACAAGTCCTATAACTTGGAAATGAGATCTGATCTTGAGCCCTTAAACATTCTAAAAGCTGATTTTAGAAAGTCTGAAAATGATTATAAACTGAAGATAGAGGAATTAGAGAAAACAATTTTAGTTCTAAAACATGAGCATACAGATTTTAGGACTTAAATCAAGGATCTCATAACCAAGCTGACTGATGCCAGGCTGAGCTTGTGATCAGTAAAACCAGGGGAGACAAATGTGTTCTTGAAGAAGAGACCTTCAAGAACATGATATCCTCATCCCTGCACAACAAAGTGTGATATCAAAAAAAGTAGGGACTAGGATCAAATGAGATAGCTCCTCCATACATAATATTGTCTGTAAGATCACCTAGGTGTGGAACTTGTGAAGATGAGCTTCCTCTCATAGATCCTTTGAGTGAAGAGGATCAAGAAATGATAGTAAAGAATCCTCTGAGAAGAGTGAAGATGAGGATTCTAAGAAGGGCCACTATCCTTCTGAGGAGAAGAAGAAGATTGTGATGACCAAGTCAATAAGAAAAAACTTGATTAGGAAAAGCAAGAGGAAAGCAAGAAAGGCTCAAGAGATCAAGGCTATTTTTGACTCCAAGCAGAAACAAGTGTTTAACTCTGTAAGGTTTGAAGTAGTAAAGACTGAAGACATCAACCTAAACTCTTCTGCTAATAGTTCTGGTTCTTGTTCAAACCATCTTAGTACCAAGAAGAAGATTGATCTGTTGTGTACCACTACTGCACAGCCTGGACCATCAAACTTCAAGAACAGTTCCTAGCCCAAAAGGACTGTCTCAGCATCTGCAAAGATGAAGGTGGAGAAGGGATGTGACCAAAGTCAGTCTTGTTCCCAGCAGAAGGCTCTTGGGAAGAAGAAAATGGAGTGTGTCATGTGTGAAAGTACCGCTCATCTTGCTAAGGATTGTCCATACAATCCTAAAGATACTCTTCACATGACCAAGACAAAGACTTCCAAGAGTTCCAAGAAGATTCAAGCTTCGGAAGGAAAATCTGTTTCCTTCAACAGCTCCAAATCTAAGAAGAAGGCAAGTGGAAAATCTCCTTCGGAAGAAAAGTTGGTCTCGGAAGGAAGGAATACTTTCAAAGCACTGAGGTCTACTGCAGTGTCTGCAGGATCTTCCGAAGGCTCAGTCTTCAAAACTTCCAAAATATCAAAAGCTTCTGAAGCATTGAAAGTCAAGTCCAAGACTCCAAAGGTGGTGTGGAAGTCTAAGAAAGACCAAATGACTGAGAATTCTCCATCAAGAACAGTTCAAGGTCCTCCTAGCACTACCATAAGATCTATTACTATTGCATTACCTTTTGTTTCTCTTAATGAACCCAAGACAAGTAAGGCTTGGGTTTCCAAATGTCACTAATTATTTTTTTTATGCAGGGACAGCTGAAGACAAACAAAATATCTAGATCATTGATAGTGGTTGTTCCAAGCACATGACAGGCAATAGGTCACTACTCCAGAACTTTGAAAGGATTGATGGAGGGCTAGTTGCCTTGGAGGAGATGAAGGTGGTTATATTTCAGGAAGGGGTATGGTCACAAATGGTAAGCTCAGCATCAAAAAGGTAAAATTTGTCAAAGAGCTTGGGTACAATCTTCTGAGTGTATCCAATTTTGTGATCAGAGTCATAACATGCTCTTTACTAAGCATGAGTGCATTGTTCTCAAACCCAGGGTGGTCATTCCTCATGAGCATATTCTGCTTAGAGCCCACAGGAAAAGGAATATGTACAAGATGAATTTGCAAGAAACATCTCCCTCTGGAGAAGTTTCATGCTTTCTGTCTAAAGCCAATAATGATAAGTCTTTCCTATGGCATAAAAGAATGTGCCATGTAAACTTTAAAAACATGAATAAACTAATTAAGAATGATTTGGTAACTGGAATGCCAAAGAAAGAGTTTACAAGTGATGACCATTGTGTTGCATGCCTGAAAGGGAAGCAACTTAAGGTATCTTACAAGCTTAAGGAAAGGAACTCCATCACTACACCCTACACTTGTTACATATGGATCTCTTTGGCCCTACCAGTGTAATGAGTCTAGGAAGGATCTCGTACTATTCGGTGATCACAGATGACTTTACAAGATTAACTTGGGTCTTCTTCCTTAGAACTAAGGATGAGACTCCTGAGATTCTAAAGAGTTTCATCTTGAAGATTGAGAATCAATCTGATCACAAGGTCAAAATCATAAGATGTGATCAGGGAACTGAATTCAAGAACCAAATTCTTGATGCATTCTGTGATGAAAAGGGTATTTCAAGACAATACAGTGTTCCAAGGACTTCTCAGCAGAATGGTGTTGTGAGAGGAGAAATAGGACACTGATTGAAGCTGCAAGAACCATGCTGTCTGACTCTAAGCTGCCCATCACCTTCTGGGTAGAGGCAGTCAACACTGCCTGCTATGTGCAAAACAGAGTTTTAGTAGTTAAGACTCATAGCAAGACTCCTTATGAACTTTGGCACAAGAGGAAACCTTTCATTGGTTTTCTCAGGTCATTTGGTTGTCCTTGCACTAGGGGTGTCATTCGGGTTTTTTAATCGGGTTTCGGGTTGTTCGGGTCGGGTTCCTCGAGTTTTTAGATGTAGAAAATCAATCCGGATACTGAACCAAATAAACTATATTTAATCGGTATTCAGGTTTCGATTTTCGGGTTGTTCGGGTCGGGTAATCGATAATCGGGTTGTCCACTAGTAAATCTAGAAATCAAAGACAACATTTTTGAAAATGTTTTAGTTTTGGTAATTGGATTTGATATATTTTCATAAGTAGTTTTGATAGTCATAGTTAAAAAAAACTAAAACCAGCCTCTAAATCCATATGTTACTCAAACATACGCTTAACACAAACAAACATCATAATTATTATCGCTCGAACAAATGTAAAGCCTTAAAACGTTACTAGGCCACAAAACATGTTACCTTTATATATTATGTTGAAAATGAAGTGAATAAATGATTGATCGACTTCATAAAAAGTAAAACACAGTTAGTGTCGAATGAAATCCTAGAATATAAAATATGGATTATCAATTATGACGATATGGTATTCGGGTCAACCCAAATTGGCAAAGCACAACCCAAAGACCGACTTAAATAAGAATTTCGGGTTTGGGTTTGATGTGTATTCGGGTTCAGTTTGTGCGGGTTATGCCTTAATTGGGTTCGGGTAGAGTTTAATCGGGTTAGATATTAGGGTTCGGGTAAAAACGACACCCCTACCTTGCACATCTTGAATACCAAGGATCAAATTGCCAAACTTGCTGAGAAATCAGATGATGGACACTTCATTGGATACTCTTCCCAAGCTAAGGCTTACAGAGTATACAATATCAGAATTAGAATTGTTGAGGAGTCAGCCAATGTGACTTTCAATGAACACACACCCTGCATGGCTGGTTCTGGTCCTGATTGTCTTTTTGATCTTGATTTAGTTACCAACTGTTTTAACAAATCTTGTGTGACTGTTTCAGGATCTGTAGAAAATTTAAACACAGGTGATCCTGATCTAAGATTTGAGCTGAGAAGATCTATAAGGAACACATCTTCAGCTCCAGTTGGAACTACTTCTACAAATAAGGTTTCTATCAGCACTATAATGACAACTTCAGCTGATACATCTGGAATGCCTTAAAGTTCCGGCTCGTAGGCTCTACAACCACATAAAGATGCCTCCCATGTAGAAGAAACCATTGGAGGTGGTGACAATGATCAGGCTGTTTCTTGATGCTGATAACCACTCCATAGATGACAACATCAATGATGTTACACACTCACTAGATCAAGTTTCTCTTGATAGGTGTGTTGATGTGGTGGGTGAAACATCTATGCCGGATCTAAATTTCTCTAATTTAGATCTCTCTCAACAACTTGTTGTGATCCCTCAGCTAAGGATCCACAAGTCTCACCCTACCACAAACATCATTGGAGATATTGTCACAGGGGTAAGAACAAGATGACAAACCTATGAAGCAAATGTTTGTCTTCACTCTTGTTTCTTGTCCCAAATAGAACCAAAGAAAGGTGATGAGGCTCTAAAGGATGGAAGTTGGGTTGAAGCTATGCAACGAGTGTTGCTTCAATTCAAAAGGCAGAAAGTTTGGAACCTTTGTCCTCTTCCTCATGGGAAGACTACCAATGGTACCAAATGGGTGTTTAGGAATAAGAAGGATGATAGAGGCATTATTATCACGAACAAAGCTAGACTAGTTGTTCAAGGGTACACACAAGAAGAAGGAATTGACTACACTGATGTCTTTGCTCCAGTAGCAAGACTGGAAGCTGTTAGGATATTCCTGGTATTTGTTGCATCCAAGAACTTTATGGTCTTTCAACTTGATGTGAAATGTGCTTTTTCTATGGAGTGATTGATGAAGAGGTGTATGTCAAAGAGCCACCTGGTTTTGTAGATCCTGATCATCCTGATTATGTCTGCAAGCTTGACAAAGCTTTTTGTGGGCTGCATCAGGCACCCAGGAAGTGGTATAAGACACTATCTGAGTATCTTTGCAAACATAGATACATGAGAGGTACTATAGATGGAAATCTCTTCATCAAATGACATGTTAATGACATATTTCTAGTTCAAGTATATGTGGATGACATCATCTTTGGTTTAACTAATCCAACGCTCTGCAAAGACTTTGAGAAGCTGATGAAGGACAGATTTGAAATGAGTGCCATGGGGGAACTCAATTTCTTTCTGGGAATTCAAGTGAAGCAAGTTGAAGATGGCATCTTCATTAGTCAGTCAAATTATGTTCAAGACATACTCAAGAGGTTCAACATGACTGATTGTAAGATTGCTAAGACACACATAGCTAGAAACAACTCCCTTGGACCTGATCTTGAGGAGGAGTGTGTAGATGAACACTTATACAGGGCTATGATTGGGTCTCTTATGTATCTTACAGCTAGCAGGCCTAATATCATGTTTGCTACATGTATTTGTGTAAGATATCAAGCCAACCCTAAGATGTCTCTCCTTATCACTGCCAAGAGGATTCTAAGATACCTTAAAGGTGCTTCAACACTTGGTCTGTGGTATCCTAAGAATTTTGACTTCAATCTGTATGCTTACACAGATAGTGATTATGGTGGTTGTAACAAGACTGCAAAGTCTACATCTGGGGGATGTCAGTTTCTTGGTGGAGGGTTGTCTCATGGCAATGCAAGAAACAATCATGTGTCTCTGCATCAACTGCTGAAGCTGAATACATTGCTGCTGCAAGCTGCTAAGTCAAGAGCCATCATCCACACAAAAGCATGAAGAAATCTACTGACAGGCAGAGGATGATAAGCTTCTTGAAGATGTATGGATTCTCCAGAAGGAGACTTGGCCCCATGTCTTTATCCACTATGGATGACCATATCAGGGTGATCAAGCAGAAGATCAAGAGTGGAGAGATGGTTGACTTACATTCCCCTCTAAGTCAAGCCCCATCTGAAGTGGAGGTTAAGGTTAAGCAACCAGAGACATCACAATCTGGACCTCCTGCTGAATCTCAGCAAGCTTCATCTTCTGATCCACAGCAGGGTCAGACTCACTCTCAATCTAAACCTGTGAGAGTTGAAGACCCAACTGAGAAAGACAATGAAGATCAATCAGGTACTGCAGGCCAGTCTTCTCAGTTAAAATTTGTAAAGAGGAAGAAAAGGATGGCTTCTAAAACAAAGGCAAAGAAGAAGAAGACATCCTTTTCTAAACCTCAGGATGAGTCAGAACATCCTGAGGATGTGCAGCCAGAGGATGCTCCATCATCTCCTATTCCAATAGCTCATCTTGCATTAGAAAGACCCATCCTGTCCTGAACATACATTACAAATTCAGAAAGGTGGCATGTCATCAGAGATCATGGCATTAAGAATGTCTACACTTGGCAAGACATGTTTTAGTTGCCTCTGCATGATCTCTTTGACATGAGAAGACATTTTGACAGTCTGAAGGATCCTGATCATCTCATGAAGAAAGGGCTGGTTATCATCCTGATGAGGACTGTTGATATCTGAAGTCTTTAAGAGTTTTGGTAGTATCAACCTAGGGGGAGTTTGTAGAGAATATGCATAGAGGTTGAAACAACCAAAGTCTTTTTGCATGCATGTTGCACAAGTAATGAAGAAGAATGCTTCAGAAGTTTCACACATGCAACAGAAATATTCTAAGTGTAAAATCTTCCGAAGCCAAGACCAATATCTTCCAAAGCTAAAGATGAAGTCTTCCGAAGCTTCAGAGACAAAGTCTTCCAAAGCCTCAACTCTTGAAAACAGATTTCTTCCGAAGACTTTTAGTAACATGCTTTATCTGATGTACTATTCCATAAAGCTGGACACCTTTCGCTGCATCTCTGTAAAGTCACCAACTTACATGAGTTGGTGAAAAGGTCCATGCTTTTGGTAAATGTACATTGCGGTCTTGAGTCTGTAACTTTCTACTTTATGTACTTTATCCTTTTTGTAATAGATAAGGATGTGAGCTATGGCATGTCATAGTCACAAAGTGAAAAAGGCAATCTGCCTTTTTGACTCTACAATTGATTTTGTTTTGAGACTAGTCAATTGTATCAAGCTGGCTTTCATAGTATGGCCGGCTGTAGGATGTAGTATAAGTATCTCATGTTCTTGTGTATTTCCTTTATGCTTGTAACACTTGTAATAAAATATAAGAAAGCAATATATTGTAATTTTGAAAACCATCTACTGTGTATCTTGCTCTTGTGTTCTGTCTCTTACATTACTTGTTAGTGTCTTATTACGGTTAATCCAGTTCACTGTTGTTTAAGTTTAGTTCTTCTCTCTTTGTGTTGTTGTGTTGTTGTGTTGTAAGTAAACCCCCCTTTACCGGTCCTGTACATATATTTACATAATAAGTCCCTATACTATGACAAAACTAATATAAAGACTAAAATGCTAATATTTCTAGGGCTCCAACACATATCAATATAATTATTATATATAACAAAGATATTTAAGTTATAAAAAATAGTATAAAAAATAGATTTTATTATTAATAAATATACATAAACTTTTTCATATATCTTTTTAAAACATTATGGTTGAAGACAAATTGAAATTTAATAAATCAAACTATTATTCATTGTCCGATAATAATTATACTATTGATTTGGTAGGTAATAATCCAAACTTTTATTTTTATTATTAATAGCGGTTTTAGTAGAGATCCAAACAAACTTAGATACGTCCTCCTCTTCCTTGATGCACGAGTTCGAGTTTCACTTGATGAAATATACTGCAAATAGAGTATGGATCTTACTATAGTGAACTTTTGGGTGATGGGTTTTGCCGTGGGCGAGCCGGGTCACTTGCGATATCTATGTTCATGGGTGCATATGACCTTTTGTTAATAGATTTACCCGGATAATCGAACTTAAAATTATTTGTTTGATGTAGGAAAAAAGTTTGTGTCATCCGATTATCGGTGATGTGGTTGAATTTTATAATAGTCAAGTTGCATTTGTTTGTGATCTGACCAATTTAATTTAAGAGTAGTATTTTCCTGGAAGAGACAAACACAATAATAATAATGACAGTGAATATGAGAAAAAGCGAAATATATATCATTTAACCTCTTTCAATAATACATCAATTAGCTCATTCCTCCTCTCCCCCTCATCTACATCCCCTCCATCAACCATCGGAGTTTTGAAATTGTTAGAAGTGGTGTTGAGAAATGGAAGACTTTTGGAAGCAGGAATATGATGTTCCTGAAAAGCATCCGTCGGACGAGGCTGTGAAGAAGTGGCAACACGCTCTCTACCTCGTCAAAAACTACCGTAGGCGCTACCGTTATGTCGCCACCATCAATAGGCGATCTATTACCGAGGAGCGACTTTCCAGTATCCGGGTAATGATCCTCTCCTTTGAACTTTTGCAAACTCACACTCGTATGTGAATTATTTGAGTAATAATTGGCTTGCCCAAAGTCCAAACAGTATGATTAAGCATGAATATATATATATATATATATATATATATATATATATTATATATATATATATATATATAAAATTTTTTTTAATAAACGTGTGACACTGTTTCATAGTATAATTGTTATTTTAATTGGACAACACCTATCCGTTTCCCGGGCTGAGATCACACCCCGAATCCCTTCAAGAGTAAACTCATTTTTAAAAAAACCTACCGAGTCAACTTTGAGTATTTTGTTAACCCATGACCTCTCTTTATTCACATGTTATGAGTACATTACCTTACACAGTTGGGTTAAGAATCATTGGTAGCATAAATATATACATAAACAAATTACACGTTACATAAATACAATGTTTGAAATTTAGTGAGTGAACCGGACGACTTTAAAGTTCAATGATCCTACTGGTTAGATTGGTTGAACCGGACTAAGAATCGGACGTTGTCATAAATTATATAAATATTAAATCATATATGTAAAGAGAAAAATTCAAATGAAAACCGAGAGAAATTAAGAAAACCTTTAAAGTAAATCGAAGCCTTTGATTTAATTAAGATTCATGATTGTAACTTTTTAAATACATAAATACAGATTAGTACTTGCTCATTTCAACATCATTTTAAACCATGAATGTTTGAATATTAATCAAATTAATGGTTTAAATTTAGTTGATAAAAAAGTACAGATAGTTTTTTTCTCATCCGTTTGCAGCGAAAGTCTGATCGGTTTTCTCACACACACTACATTAATCATTATCTGTTCGGCTCGTTAGAAACCATAAAAGCGAACTTTGGTGGCGAAACTAAAAAATATTAAGCTTTAACGGCCAAACCCAAAAAAAATAAAACTTCACTATAAATAGACAAATAGTTTAGTGGCCAAACTATGCGATCCTAAACTTTAAGTGGCCAAAGTCACGTGCTAACGGCCGGATTCCAGTCAATTTTCCCGTATACAACGATATGTTACTTTTGGTCGTTATGTGTCCAGCTCGTCGTAAATCATAAAATCAAAGTTTGACAGAAAAAACTAAAAAATACTAAACTTGATAGGTAAAACTAAAAAAAAATAAAACTACACTATAAATAGTTTAGAGATCAAACTTTAATATCTTAAACTTTAGCGGCTAGTGCCAAAAAACAAACATGCGGTCAGAATATATAATACTAAACTCCAGTGGCAAAGTACGGTAAAACAAAAAAGTTTCATTATAAAAGTTTGGTGACCGAACTCTAAAATTTTAAAGTTTAGTGATTAAAATAAAATAAGCAAAACTTAAGGTTAAAAATAAAAAAAACTTAAACTAACGTGATTCAAATCTAAAAGCAAAATAAAACTATTCATTTTTCATGTTAAATAATAATAGAGTAACGAACTCTACATATGTATGATATAAATAAAAATAAAATATAACTAATGATACAAATTATAAGAGTAAATTATAAATTTTTTCCTTTAAGTATGTTTAAAATTATGGATCTTATCTTTAAACTTTGATAATTACACCGAACGTCCTTTATTTAAAAAATTATCACATTTTATGCCATTTTCTACTAACTGAAGTTAACTTTTTCAGTTAGTTTAAAATAAAGGATGAAATCTGTAATTTTTCTTAATCTTTTACTATTTTCATTTTGTTTATATTTTATTTACTTTATCTTTTTTAATCAATTTTTATTTTATAAACTTATCTACATTATGATTATATAAATATTTTTTTATAAAATATAATTTTATCCATAGTTTTTTTTAATTTATTATATCTTTTGTTTTTAAAAAATAGTTATCTACCTTTCTAATCATACGAGAACAAGATGGAGAGCTTAAAATATTTTTTGTGTTATAAAATTTAAACTAGTAATCGATTTTGTTCCATTATTCTTTTTCTATTACCTTTTTGGTATAAGAATTTTCTACTATTTTAAATAGTTTGACTTACTGTTTATATTAGAAACATATTAAAAATCGTATAATTTTTTATATTCTACTTGGTTACAATTATTCTAAGTTGAGCTATATGTATAATCAACATTAATAATATATGGAGTATCTAAGTGTTTTTTACTGAAAAAAAAGTTCAATAAACTTAATCATAAAACCAAACCAAAGCAAACCCTTGGTAATTATTTGGTTTGGTTTCGTTTTAATTTTAAATGGTTTGGTTTTTATTTCCATTGATAAAAATTATTATTAACAATTTAAATAAAACCATGAATAAAAGTACATCTAATAAAAAAATTTTGAAGAATTGTTTATTTAAAAACTCCGAGTAGTTCTTTAGAAACCTTTTAATATATTTTATTTTAAATTAAAGTAACACACTATCACACTATATTTATATTTAAAAACAAACCATTTAATTGAATACGAAAAATAAAAAATCATAATAAACCAAAATCTTACTTTCTCCAACCGGTTTCGAATATAAACCCTAACCAAATAACTTGAAACGATTAAAAAATCTTGTATCAAAAAAGTTAAAGATCTAGTTGTTTAATTTCTTTTAGTTTTATTACAAAGGTAATGAACAAATAAAAATTAAAAAAAAATAAAAATCTATAAATAAAATTACATTTTATAAAAAATAAAACTAAATTATTACGAATATTTATGATTATTTCTTAAACAAAAGGGTCTAAAAATAATAAAAGTGAAGAAAATAAAACAAAATTAAAATAATACATATTTTATCATTTTAAGGGTAAGGATAAAATGACCATTAAAAAAATAAGTTTATTAAAATAAAAGTGGTTAGAAAAGAGAAGAAAAAATTTAGAGAGAAATAAAGTAAATAAAATAAAAACAAAAAGAATAAAATATAAAAAAATAGTAAAATTACTAATTTCATTATTTAGGGGTAAGAGTAAAATGATCTTTTATAAAAAACTAACTGAAAAAATTAACTTCAGTTAGTAGAAATGACATAAAATGTAATAAGTTTTTAAATAAAAGACGCTCAGTGTAATTATTAAAATTTAAAAACAAAATTTATAATTTTAAATGTACTTAAATGATAAAATTTATAATTTACTCAAATAATAATTGTACCAATATAAAATGTCATTATCGATGGTTATTGAAAATGAAGGAAAAGTTAAATTTGTATAGGTTATCATCATACCTACCCACATTTATTGCTTTACAGTCTAAAATCTCATTCATGCATTTGACATATCATTTTCAAACTAAACTTTGTTTCACTTGATGACATATCTTCTACACTTTCAACTTCTTTTAATTTTCCAATTTTAAAAACCAATGTTGATTAACAACAAGCGTTAAAAAGAAGAAAGTCCATTGAAGTTAGAGAGAACTGAGTAATGAGATCATTTATAAAAACTCAAAGAAATTTTTTTTTCAAAGTTAAAACCATATAATAAAGGAACGAATGCAAAAGTAAACTATTTAAGAGGACAAACTTTATATATATTAAAAAGTATAAGGTTGGACTAAGCATTCACACAAATAACAAAAATACAAGGCTGGTAGGAATACCCCCGGTAGATTAACAACAAGCGTTAAAAAGAAGAAAGTCCATTGAAGTTAGAGAGAACTGAGTAATGAGATCATTTATAAAAACTCAAAGAAAATTTTTTTTCAAAGTTAAAACCATATAATAAAGGAACGAATGCAAAAGTAAACTATTTAAGAGGACAAACTTTATATATATTAAAAAGTATAAGGTTGGACTAAGCATTCACACAAATAACAAAAATACAAGGCTGGTAGGAACACCCCCGGTAGATTAACAACAGCGTTAAAAAGAAGAAAGTCCATTGAAGTTAGAGAGAACTGAGTAATGAGATCATTTATAAAAACTCAAAGAATTTTTTTTTCAAAGTTAAAACCATATAATAAGGAACGAATGCAAAAGTAAACTATTTAAGAGGACAAACTTTATATATATTAAAAAGTATAAGGTTGGACTAAGCATTCACACAAATAACAAAAATACAAGGCTGGTAGGAACACCCCCGGTAGTTTTCACCAATCTTTGCCCTTGTTCTTTTCTTCCCCCTCCCTCCACCCCCCCCCCCCCCCCCCCGCTCTCTTATATTTTCTAGAATGAGTGATATTTTAGATATGACATCAAACAGAGTCATGAAAAACATTAAACGTGAAAGAACACCGACGACTAAAATGATAAACCAATCAAAAACCATCTTCTAACTCTCTTCTCCTTTTTTTGGCCAAACCATGGCTACTGCCTACCGGCTTGACCGCTCAAGTGCAAAAACCGATTAGTGTTGTAGATAATGGGATGTAAATGTTCAACCAATGGTGTCGAGTCATGGCCAAACTGGTCCATCCGACGGTCACAAAAACATTACATACATAAGAGTGGGAGATAGACAATAAATGACCCTAAACTAATATATATTGGTTACATTTGTCTAACATCCGCCCGCAAGCGAAATATTGAAGGTCCAGAGTCTCCACTTGTTACGAAAAAACTCAAATTGTGGCCGAGGTAGACCATTTGAAAATATATTTGTGGCAGTTAGCTTGGTTGGAATTAACTTGGCATGAAGTTTCCTGAATAACACAAGCTCTCAAACAAAGTGGCAGTCCAAAGTCAATGTGCTTTGCTTGTTATGAGATATGAAATTTTGAGTGAGAATCAATGCACTTCGGTTGTCACGTAGAAGTGTAGGGAAACCATGAGGTAGAACATTCAATTCTTGCAACAAGTGAGTGATCCAGATAGTTTTAGCGATAGTGTTTGCCATAGCCCGATATTTAATCTCCCAACTTGAGTGTGAAATAGTGGGTAGTTTCTTTTAACTCCATGACAGAAGATTTCCACCCAAGAAAATTAAAAACTAATAAGCGGATCGTCGATTTCAAGACATCTCACTCAGTCGACATTAAAGTAGTCGAAAAATAGAATTGTGAGGACCACTGGAAATTATCATACTGTTGATTATCTTCCATTTGCCACAATCAAACCTTACTTCAAGTCCTTGTTCATCTAACTGGAAAATTGAAATCAGTTTCTTCTTTAACCTAAGAATCACCTTGACATTCTTCATGTTCTTTATAGTTCCAACACTTCACATTTCAAGTTTAGGATGAACTCCTTCATAAACTCCCACTGCTCAGCTATTTTCTCTTCTCGTGCCAACACGTAACATCTTATATATGATTCATCATTTGCATTTTTTTCAGACGAATTTCTTCACCCAACAATATATCCCCGATCTTATCAAATGTCACCCCTTTAGCCCTATAGAACTAGGAACAATAGTCCTGAACCAAGTATAAGGCAGTAAAGATAGCAAAATCAAAATTTGAGTATTGCTATCAAATTTTATTCTCACAAATGCCGGACAAAATAAGGTTCTGATTAATATGATTAGCATCTGAGCTTCTTTCATGCATTCTCGTCATAAACAATTCCCTCATCAAGAACACATTGTTATATGCAGATGACTTTTCATACATGTTTGACGAAGCCAACATCATACCATTTACATTGTTTTCTTTCATGATGTTAAAAGCAAAGCTCTTCGTCAAATACAATATAATATATAGTTGTTATACCTTTCTTGTCCTTGAAATCTAATTCTTTGGCTTTATGCATATTCTTTTGTTTATTTTCTAGTACCATATCCATATAAAACTTAATGGATTAGAATGGGTTCATAAGATGTTAGATGATCTCATCAACAATATAAGGCTTTTCTTGTTGCAAATATGAAAAAGTGGAACCCTCCCCTATATATATGTATTAGGGAAATGTTCAAATATAAAGTCTTACAAAACTAAAAAACATAATAAGTAATTTCAACAATCAATCTTATTAATCAATGTTGAGATTAAATTGTAAAGAAAAGTTTATTAATCAATATTTTAGGAATCACCACTTGTTGATTTTTTGCAAGTTTCCCCATTTTACTCAAACATTCGTAACATTTTACATATGATATTATTTCATTATAAAAAGTACATAGAAAAAAACGAGTTTTTTTATCTTATAACTGAGTACAATAGTGTTATATAAAAAGGTAATAAATATTGTTATATTTTTAAGCTTACATATCATCATTGTGTCTTTAGTGCAGTTTATTGTATTTTTTATTAGTTATTGTATTTTTTTTAATAGTATTATGTTTTTCTAATCTGATGATTTAAAAATATATATAATGGTGGAATAATATTGTTGTGTATCTCTAATATGTAAAATACAATAATAAATTATCAACTAATTAATCTAATACACTAAAAACAATAACAAAATAACATAATGTCTCATTATGTTTTTTGATTGTTATTATGTTAACTTGAACGCTGTGAGTTTTGAAAAATACATTGATAAAATAACATCATTGTATACTTTTAAGTGTAAAATATAATAATAGATAACAAGTTTATATAATCTGTAAAAACAATGATAAAAAACATATGATGTTATATTCAATATTATTAGTATTGAAAATATTTTGGTGCAGTATATAATTGTGTATTTCTAACTGTAAACCAAAATTATAGATAATAAGTTTATATAATCCATCGCAACAATGATAAAAATAATAAAAAAGAATCTAAAAAACGTAAAATACAATAGTGAATACATATAACAAATGATCTAAGATATAGGGGTGTTTAAAATATTCGAATCCAAAACCAAACCCAAAATATCCGAAACTCCAAAATTCAGATATCCGACATTTCAGAATCAAATAGTTATTTTGAGATTTTCGGATATCCGAAATAGCTGAAATATCCAAAATATTTTTATCAAAATTTAAAAGTATAAAATATTAATTAGATATTTCAAATATTTTGAATATTTAAAAAAAATTGATTTCTGATTTTTTTTTCTCAATAATCGAAACACCAAACCATTTAAAGAAATCAGGTTCGGTTTATAGAAATAATTGAGTTGCATTGCTTGGGTTAGTCCTTAATTGGGTTCGGGTTAATATTGTTTGGGCAGAAGGAGTCCTTAATCTGACTTGAAACTTAAGGGGATGTTGTTAACAATTTTCGAGCCTTCATTAACAAAGCGCTAGTTATCCAAATTGGATTCTAGCAAGCTGCTTAGACATATATTACATAAATTTAAATAGTATTTGAATCGATTAAAGTTATTTCTATACTCTAAATAATGGTAATTGAAGGGGACACGTGACAACATCACATCTCTACTCATCAATTTTTTTTCGGTTTGTCTCTAATATGTACTAGTTAATATATTTACTCGAGAGAGGAGCTGTTTGCATCATTGATTATTAGTTATTATGAGAATTCACAATATGTGGCATTTGCTTTTGCAGGAGTCTCTGCGAGTAAGCTTTCTTGCAAATCGGGCTAAATTATTGATTACGGACAACCCTCAGGTACTATTCTTTTTAGACCATTCACAATGAGTCAATGCATAATGCTAACAACCAATGTTTTGACCAAACATCAACTAGACGTATACATGTTAATTGACCCATAAGATCAATCAGACTAGATTAAGAACCATATAATGCAATATATTATTCAATAAATATTAATATAAAAAGGAAAATATAAAATAGATAGCAATTTCTAGTAATGTTTCAATTATGCTCATATTTTTAATTTTGATTTTTTATAAATATTTTTAAATTTCTTAAATAATTTTAATTTTTCTAAAATATTTTGTAATTTATGAATGGCCTAATCGGATAGCAAGCCTTTTGGTTAAATATATAGGATTAGAATATTAAAGTAACTTTAATAAATTAATTGAGAACAAATAAATAAAAAATTTTGAATGACCGCGTTAAAATAACTCTGGAAAAACATGATTACTATTTTATAAGCTGATCCCAAAATACATAAAATACATTTTAAAACACATTTTTATATTATTACTAATTTAAATAATATTAAATAAATCTGTCGTTCACTAGCTTCCGTACAAACTAAACAAACAACTCAAATATGTCTAGCATGGGGAACTGAAATTAAATTGGTAAATATTTTTTTATTTTATAAAAACAAAATTTATCATATTTTTAAGAGTTGTTTGATTACACTGAATTACTAAGATCTGATTGAGTCAGAAGTTAACCCAGTTAGAAGTTTTGATTGAGTATGCATCTGAAACTTGGCTGTTTGATTTAGTATCTAACTGAGTCAAAAACCGTATATTTTCTAATCAACTAGAATCATTAACAATCTTAATCAACTACTAAATCAAAATCAAACCACCACACCACCACCACAACTACCATCGTCACCATACACATTCCAAGGGGGGTCGCGCAGTAGGTGGGTTTGGCCGAGGGGGCTCGCGCGCAAGTGGGTTTGGCCGGGGGGGGGGGGGGGGGGTCACGCGCAGGTGGGGTTGGCCAGGTCAGCATGTTTTAATTTAGGGTCTGGGTCATCAATGGAGACCCAATCAGCTAGTCTCGAAGCCGAAATCAAATGGGCTGACTTGCTGACCGAGTCAGCTGGTCAGCCGATTCAGCCCGAAAACAAACAGCCGTTAGTTCTAACGGTGGGTGGGTGGGGGGAGGGGGGTTGGGTTTCTTTAACAACCCCATGTAGTATATATGCACATCATGAGTTCGAGTTTCATTTAAAAAAATACTCAACGTTGAGTCAGTGGTATTTTTCCAGTTATGTGTTTCCTTCTAAGAAGGTTAGAGGTGTTGTCTCAACTAAGAAACGAAAATATTGTTGTACATTTGTCACTAAAAAAGTAATAACCTCATCGTCTTCTCAAAAGTCACCCACGTCCCCCGTCGCTCCCTTTAAGAAGGCAATAGTTCTTCATGGCAAGGGAGAAGTATAGTGGAGACCGAGGGGCCGCGCCCCCCCTCTTTTTTATCATTGGTAGTGTTAAATTTTAGTCCGATAGTGTAAAATTTTGACACGCTAGTGTAAATTTTTATATAAATATCGAGCTCGTCCCCCTTAAAAATAATTAATTTCATCCCTGTCCCTTACGGGAATATTCAAGCTTCGCAGCTTAATCATACATAACTGGACCGCCGATATCTCTGGTGCCCGGTCCGACTGAATAGCATCTATTATGAGACTTTTAAGTTCTTTGCTATTAATATGCTTAACAAGAAGAAATGTTTAAATATCAATATTTTTGGCTCCAAACATAGAAAATAGTAATTACCTTGTCATTATATGCCCCTAACTTTTTTTTGTCTTCTATTTGATTTACTTAGAGATACACTCGTAAAGAGAGATACACACGTGAAGAGATATTATTTGCCACCTTCAACTTCTCTCATGAAAATCTGATGACGGAAAGTGCATTAGGAAGGGTGTACAAAGGACAACTCCCATACCATGATACTTTCATGAATTTGGTCATACAAAGGTTAGATTGTAAGTATGGGCAACGGGACATTTTACAAATGGAGATTTTAAAACTTCAGAGGATTAAACATGACAATATCGTCTCAGTTTTTGGGTATTGTGATGAAAAGATGTAAAAGTTATTGTCTACGAAGCATTTAACGGAACTCTTAACCAGCATCTAAGTGATCCAAATCTCACATGGTCCCAAAGACTTCAAATATGTTTAGGTGTAGCACATGCATTAAATCACATCCATTATGATGTCATACATTGTGATATCAATAGCTCTAAAGTTATTTTGGATGAAGATTGGGAACCCAAGATATATGGCTTTGAGCTTTCCACAGAGTATCCTCAAAGTTGGATGCATCGCCTTCGCTTCTCTCATCACTTTAACAACGAGATATTGACTCCCAAATATGATGTTTACTTATTTGGTGTGTTATTGCTTGAAGTCCTTTATGGGAGGAAACCAAAGATCACAAATGGTATGCTTCAGGAAGAACTTGATATTGATCCTGATCTAAGGAAACAAATGGACACAGAGTCGTTGACCGATTTCACAAACATTGCGTATAAATGCTTGAACCAACAACCTGTGCAGCGTCCAACTATGGATCAGATTGTCAAAAAACTTAAGGAGGTGCTCGAACTACAATGGAAACATCCACATCTTGTAAGCCCATCATATCCTACCCTTTTGTTATTTGTTTTCTGTTTTCTCATATTTTACGATTTTTTTTATTCAAGGAACACGCAATAGCGGCAGACAAAGCTGCATCACCCGACAGCTTGGAGGTAATTAGTTTTATATTTTGGAGCAGTACTTTTACTGTATTTCATTATGACTAACGAGTAATTGTATATATGGATTTGCTCAAGATCCCACTAAACAAAATAAGGCGGGCCACAAATGGTTTTGATAAAGCATGTAAGATTGGGTCTGGCGGGTATGCTGAAGTGTATGAAGCAAAACTTGACATTGTAAATATCCAAGGAAAGAGTAAAGATGAAGCGACTATGGTAACCAAAACCGTAGCTATAAAACGCATAATAAGTAGAGCAGATGAGCAAGGTAAACAAGGATTTTTTACAGAAATTAATTTGCTCAAGTGTTGTAAGCATCAAAATATCATCTCTCTTCTTGGCTTTTCTAGAGAAGCCAATGAAATGATTCTTGTTTATGAGCATGCTTTTAATGGAAGCCTCTGTAATTATTTAGTAAGCAGTGATAGAACGACGGCTAATCTTACATGGGTGCAAAGAATGCATATTTGCCTTGATATTGCCCATGCAATTAACTACCTTCACAACAACATGGAAGGAAAACAAAGGATAATACACCGAGATATAAAGAGTGAAAACATTTTATTAGATGAAAATCTGAGGGCAAAGCTTGCAGACTTTGGGCTATCTAGATCCCATCCTACGAGTCAACAACCTAGCACTGTCTACACAGAAAACATTGCTGGTACAGAGTTTTATGTGGATCCAGAATATTCTGTTGCAGGTAAATATAAAAGGGAATCAGATATTTATTCCTTTGGAGTAGTTCTATTTGAGGTCCTATCCGGAAGAATGGCCTATGATTCGGTTTACACTAATGAAAATGATATGGGGCTTGCACCCATTGCAAGGAGACGATACAACGAGGGAACACTAAAGGAATTGATTGATCCTAAAATGATAGAAGAAGATAGTGATCATAGTTTTACTTTAAATAGAGGACCCAATCAAGATTCGTTCAACACATTTTCAAAATCGCAAATCAATGTTTAGCAGAAACTCAAGCCAAGCGTCCAACGATAGAAGTCGTCATGAAGGAACTTCAAAATGCATTAGAATTGCAAGTAAGTTGATGGTTTAAAACATTACTATATTATTCTTCATATGCTTGGTCCCCTTTAAATTAACATTTCAAAGGATTTTAGTTTAAAAGACATTAAGCACAAATTTAGTTGATTTCTTATGTATAAAGGATGTACGCTACACAAAATCACATTTATACATCAATTAACATTTTTTAACATCAATACATCCCCAACTTTTAGCCTTTTAACCATGTTTATCATCATCTTCTGTTAATAAAGCATATACACAAGCCTACATAACTATGAGCAGAATCAAATAGAAAGGATCTTAACATAATAAGGTGTACTAATGCAAGTAGAGATGTATCAGTAGTATCTAAACATATTTATCAACATTTTTTGTTAATAATGCATATGCGCCAAGATTCTTTTTGCATCAACTAAACCCTCTACACAGAACATACACATATATGTGTCTGTGCGCATGTCCTGCAATTCTAAAAATGAAAAAACAAATGATAAGGGACAGTCCCCTTATAATTTCATTATCATACTTACCCGCATGTACGTCATTCTCATTTATTTTGAAACACAATGTTGCAGGGGGAAACCATGGTACTCTCGAGGTTTCGATACAATGATATAAAGCAGGCTACAAACAATTTTGCTGAAAGATACTGCATTGGCTTAGACACAAAAGGTAAAGTGTACAAAGCTAAACTCAAGCATAATTTGTTGGCAATGGACAAAAAGATTAGCAGCGAACCATACATCATCGTAGCTATAAAACGCTTCACTAGTTCTCAAGGCCAAGAAGGTTTTTTTGCAGACCTTGAAAGGGGTACTAATTATAAGCATCCCAACATAACCTCTCTTCTTGGCTTTTGTGACGAAGGTGATGAAATGATCCTTGTCTATGATTATGCTTCTGGCATAAGCCTCGATGACTTTTTGAAAAGTGTTGATAAAATAGACACTTTTACGTGGACCCACCGTCTACGCATGTGCCTTGAGATTGCACATGGACTCAATCACCTTCACACGATGTTGAACCCACACGGTGACATAAGGAGTGCCAACATACTCTTAGACAAGAACTGGAAGGTTAAAATTGCTTACTTTGGGATCTCCAAGTTGCACTCAACAAATCAAGTGATAGGCATGAAAGTGTATGATGATCCAGAATATGAAAAAACAAGCAAACTGATTAGAGAGTCTGATATATATTCTCTTGGAGTTGTGCTTTTTGAAATCTTATATGGGAGGTTGGCATATGATTCAGTTTATATTCACGAAAATTTCAAAGGGCTTGCGCCTATTGCACATCGATGTTTCAATGATAAAACCATAGAGAAAATAATAGATCCGAGGTTAAAGGAAGAAACAAGTGAAGACATTTTCGCTTCAAATAGAGGACCCAATCAAGAATCTCTGGACATATTTTCAAAAATTGCAGATAAATGTTTGGGAAAAGCTGCTGAGCGTCCTTCAATGGAAACTGTGATCATGGAACTTGAGAAAGCATTAGACTTTCAAGTACGTTTTGCAAGTACAACTTTCTTAATTTCTTCTCTTTCATATTCTTAATTGATCACAAGGGCTAGTCCTAAGTATATATATTATGCCCTGCCATGTACACGTGGACGGCTATGCATATGTGGAAAAGCTCATGCATACACGATTCATACATGCACATGATTTGGGTGTTTTGTTATTTCTTTGTTTAATGGTGAGTGGGCCTAATAAAGGGAGTGGTGGGATGGCCACGCTTACAATGTTCTAGCTAGTTTCTGTGTGACTTATTTGCTTGCATGTGTATTCTACTTCTTTTTATCAAAGCTTTCTTCTAGGATGACTTTTTATGCAGAGAAACTAGTCCCTTTCTTCCTCTTGATTCTCAAAAGCTTATATCCTATCTACTTGACCATTTGATTACCGCTCAACCCAAATCAGTGGTAACAGATCAGTCGCGATCTATGGAAACACACACATGCACCAACACCAAATTCCCACAAGTAACTAAGCCTGTTTTGCCCAACAAGACATGATGTTTGAGTAGATCTTGATCAAGATGCAGACTGCAATGCGTCCATGCAAGCCATGCGATATCAAAATTCTTTTGGTTCACTGGGTCGTCATCTAGAGGTGGAACATGTTTCCGAAATCCCAAAACCCTTCCTAAAATTTTCATTTCTTGTTTCCTTGGGAATGGTCATGCCGGATGACTGGAAATATTTAAAGTTCCTATGGGTTGATGACAGAAACAAGGTCCAATTAGCTTCTTTCCACCATGGTCAGGTTGCCCTCTTATGGCACCGTTGGCTTATGAAGTCCAATGAGCCGATATCAAAGGTCAAGTTCTCTTGGGTAATTCACGCCTATTTTGGTCCCACCGACACCCATTCTTCATAGGCTTTTGAATGCCCCACCATAACTTTGTATCCTAATGTTTTAACCAAGAGTTGTTCAATCGAAGCAACCATGTAAATAAAATGTCTTAATTGGACTCGTAAGAGATTTCTTAACCAACCTTGCTTCTTCAATAGTCTCACCAAGTGAAGCTAATTTAGATTATATTCTTGTTATCATGGAGGCGAAAGCTATATATGATATCAGTTTATATAATCTTAATTTAACCCTTCAAACTTATTTAGCAACGTTTGTAGTCCCGCTTCCCTTGCTTTTGGCTCCTAGGTATTGGGTCTTGATCGTTTCCCATGTCTCCTTAGCCACCCTTAGATTACCAAATTGTAAAATCTGATCCTTGGGAATTTATCGAAGTAAGAGAGCCATCTTAATATTGTTTTTCTCTGTATCGGATGATCCGGGTTCGATTATATTCCATACACTGCGAATATTCATGATCACCCTCATTCATATTACCCATATTGTGTAGCTCATAGTCGTGACCATGGGGCACTGGAACGAGGGTGAGCTTGTTTCTTTGACCAAAATTGATGGTTGTTCGTCTCCCATTACTGGTTTCGTCTTCCATCAACTGTAGGTCAAAGAAATCAATGTGAACGGTGGATTATATAGCCTTTATCCTCAGCTAGAAAGTTTGTACACAAGTTGTCCAATCATATGTGATTCGATCATGGTACTGGCTTGCACGAAGTTTATTGATCGACTAGGCATCATTACCAATTCAGAGTGAACCTGCTAAGAGAACACGTTAATTGGCTAACACCAAAACTCTTATTATCAAGAAAATCTCACTTGAAAAATCTGAAACCCGATTCAGTTTATATAGTTAAGCTGGACACATTAGACTATAACTCTTTTTGCTAACAATAAGATCAAAATAAACTATAAAATCCTAAGAACCTAACTATGTTCACATTAATAAGTCTTTAGCAAATCTTCTCCTTGATTGACTTGTGCCTTGCACACCAAGCCGGCTTTGTAATGGCCAACAAAATGTTCATATTGTATAGCCATTACGCCTAAAGGAGTACATGTGTCAGGTCTGTGAGGCATCCATGTATTTGGTGTCTCGCCGTCTATGCTAAATGTTTCAGCGAGTTTGACTTGTTGAATTATACCAAGAGGAAGTCCCTAACTGCTAGTTAATCTTGACGGTCAATGGGTATGGGTCATGACGCTAACCATGTTTGGTTAAACAAAAGATTAGAAAGTTGATTTAATCATATTGTTTTAACTATTATAAAGATTAAGGGTAGTTAGCAAGTAGTGTACATAGATTAGGAGTAGTGCTACAGCTTGTTTTGAAGAGTTCATGTTTATTTTCTGGATATGTAAGTGAAGGTAGTTAGTAAGAGATCCAAAGGAGTAAACAAACTCTTTGGTTCGTGAGTCTTGTGTGTCATCTTGGGGCTGAACCAACACAAACATCTAATGGAAGCCCAACTCTATTTTAGTTGCGCATTTTGAATTTCTCTGGTTAATTTTTGAATATTTATTTTGATTCTGATTTAGTTACAGATCTTTTGAGATTAGTGATATTAGTAAATCACACTTTTGATGTTTATCTCATTAATTCGTGATGCAGTTTTGAATTTTGAAGCTGATTAAATGTGTGATGGTTCACAGGAAACATTCCTGGAAAAGCTCCAAATTTCACTTAGAGATATCGAATCAGCCACAGAAAACTTTAGTGAAAAGAATTTCATTGGAAGTGGTAGATTTTGGAAGGCGTATAAAGGAGAGCTTCCGTTGACACAAGATAATGCTAATGCTAATGGGTGCACCACCATTGTTGCAAAGCGGTGGAATAGCAAGGTTGGTCAAGGAGATCATCAGTTTCGCACAGAAGTTAATATTCTTTTCAAGAGTAATCATGAGAATATCATGGCCTTGTAGGATATTGTCAAGAAAGCAATGAAAAAATCATTGTTCACGAGCATATGTCTAATGGAAGTCTTGATAGATATTTGAAAGATGCTAATCTTACATGGATGAAACGGCTCCAGATATGTATCGATGTTGCAAGCGGACTGAATTCCTACATCAAGATAGGCCGAAGAAGGTGGTACACAGGGACATTAAAAGTGCTAGTATTCTGCTAAATGATGAATGGAAGGCAAAAATTTCTAATTTGGAATTGTCTTCATTAGGTTCATTAAATCAGGACATGGAACATGTTAGGAACAATGCTTATGCTACATTAGGCTACGTTGATCCACAGTACAAACAAGGTTTCTTAACTGAAAAATCAGATATATATTCGTTCGGCGTGGTTTTATTTGAGATCTTGTGTGGAAGGTTGGCATGGGCAGAGGACTGTAAGTATCAATCTGAGTCTTTAGGCCCTTTGGCTAAAAGGTGCTACGAAAAACAAACACTTGATAAGATAGTGTTTGATGGTATGAAAGAACAAATTGGTCCAGAATCATGGTTACATTCACAGATATCGCCTATCAATGCTTACATGACAGGAGTGAAGACCGGCCAACTGCACGTGAAGTGGTACTACAACTCAAGAAAGCGTTAAATGTCCAAGTAAGTTTTCAATGTATTGACAAAAAGTATGGTTATTTTTAAACTAATGTGTGTATTCAAGATCTATAATTATATATATTAGTTAAAGAGAATGAAATCTGGAATCTTAATGGCATCAATTAAACATCGGGTTTCATGGAATATATTTATGAAACATGAATTCATTTTGTAAAGATAATTAAGTTGCTGATTTACTTGAAAGCAACTTTTTATCAGATACAATTCTTGAACCAGAAATGTTGACTTGTCATGGAGAAAATGAAATTACTGATAATATAATCTTTTTAATGTTTTTATTATATATAGAAAGATCATGAAATTTGGGAAGCCCAACTCCATGAAGATTACAAAGAAATATTTCAGGCCTCTACAACCCCAGAGATCTACTCTAGAGCAAAGAGAAAGGATCTTTATGACACTCTCTTCAAAGGAATCCTTATTCAAGAGGGCAAAGTGGTAATCATATTGTTCCTTACCTCACATATTTTTTACATAATAGAAACCCACTGTAATTTGTTTATTTATTTTGTTTTAATAGTGTTCTCAGTCGGAAGTAACGCAGAAAGAAATGAAATGGTATCTGCAAGCCAATTTTCATACCAGAATCTTTGTCGCATAAGTGGCGTTCTGTTCCAGAATCGAGGTTCTTCTCTCTTTCGCTTTTTGTGTTTTTATGTTATCCATTTTAACTAATCAATAACTAATATGCCTTACAATATATATCTAATTTACAGTGTCCACATACACTGGTGTTAGATGAAATGATAGATATCTTATGGCTAACATGTATGTGCAGGTTCGATAAAATAGCTGAGATGTTAGATATTTCACATTTGAATATCCAAATAAAGATTAGGAGTCAATTTTTATCTTCTAATGTCAAGTATGGTGTTTATCTTGTCTTCAAATTTTGCGGTGCAAGAAAATCTACAGCTAAACGGATGTATGTGAACCTAACTTACAAAATGGGGAATGAAACTTTTCATTCATATTTTGCAACATGGAGAGAAGATGAGTGGATGACAGTTGAACTGTATCGTTTCTTGAATCACAAGGAATTGGATACTTCTGACTTTGAGTTTCTATTAGAGAGCTTCTCACGATGCTATTGTGGAAATCATGCCATTTATGTTGAAGGCATTGAGTTTCGAGCCATAGACGATGCAAGTTTTACTATATCCTTAATTTACTCTTTTGTTTATATATATTATGTTGTAAATTACATGTTTAGTTGTAACATGGTTTAATATATTACTATAGGTGAAACCTGAAGAAAACAACATAATGGAGGTCCAACAAGTCCTGCAGTCAACCTCACACATGGATCCGATGCTAATACCGACAACTAATAACTTTCCTTTTGATCTTTGTAGTGAATTCACTCAAACTCTTTTGAAGTTGTTTAGCTGGAGGAACAAGGAGAAACAACATTACATGCTTTCAGCGAATGAGGCCTTCTGTGACTCGTTTAACACCAAGCGTTTTAATTTAAAACCCTCAAGCGAGTCCAAATTTCAAAAGGTGGTCGAGCTTATATCAACACCCATGTTTCGTATTAAATGCAAGATTGAAAGTAAAATGTTGTTGCAAAATACAAAATATAGTTGTTACCTCGTGTTCAAGCTTTCCAAAAGACGTTGTGGGTTGCATTGTCCAGTGATAGTACGAGATTTACATCAACGTAAAAATAAACAGACTGAAGTTGTTTATTTTAGATCCCCAAGGCCATGGAATATAAATGATTAACAGGGTTCCTCAAGAGAGGGAAGATGGATGGATGGAGGTTTGTGTGTGGAAATTCAAATCAAATCATGTGCTTCAAAATAAATGCCTTTCTATGAATTTGAAATTTGTAACTTATGAAGGAACAATGTATGGCCTTATTATATGTGGCTTCGAGTTCCGCCCTATGTAAATTTATTTGTCAGTGAATTCTAGGCATATTGTATTTCTATATAGACAAAATAAAACAATGATTATTATACTCGTGTTCCATTACGAACCTTAAATTTTTGCTCTTGATGACGATCTGACTCCTTAGCTCGTTACCCATCTTGATAATACTCTATCTCCAACACATTGAATTGTGTCCTTATTAGCCGGTGTTATTATTTGTAATATTCAAATTATGGGTTTTTAAGATTAGATTAGTTTGTTAGCTAGATTATAGCTTCCACAATTATCTTTTATTTTGTGTATTTATATCCATTTCTATCAATGAAGAAGATGATATTTTCCACAATACTTTTCATGGTATTAGAGCTACTACTCGATACCCTTCTTCACCCTTCTCATGGCCGCTTGCGTCTCATCAATCCAGCTTGCAATCGGACTTCACCCATCATAAGTTCGCGCCATAGTTTGCTTTCTCATCATTCTCTATCAACGATGTCTACAATACTAGAATTCTCGAACCCTAAATCCATTCGTCCCATCTACACCATGACTACTATTCAAAACAATGTTAGGGTTTTAGACAGCGTGAAGGTCTCTTGCTCATCATGGGTCAAGTTGTTATTATTACATGCTAAATGTTACAAGGTCACGGATCGCGTTAATGAAGTAGACCACCACCCAAAACTGACCCCGCATATGAAAAATGGGCTGAAATAGACATTATCGTCCTACAATGGATCTACAAAACCCTCACAAACAACCATCTTCTATGTGTTTTTGAGGTTCATTCGACTTCTTTTAAGGCTTGCACTCATATCAAGACCTTGTTTCTCAACAACAAAGGGCCACCTGTGGTGGCACTTGAGCATGAGTTCACAAACCTTACTCTCAAGTCCATCCCGTCTCTTAACTCCTACTGTAAAAAAACTCAAGGATCTCTTCAACCAACTTAATGATGTGGATAGCCCAGTTACATACCAACGATTGGTCTTGTAGTTCGCTCACGGTCTACCATATAAATATGACATCGTTGCCTCACACATCAATTAAACACTTACCTCTTGGGAGTTCGCTTGTAGCATGTTACAATTGGAAACCCAATATCACTCTATCCGGAATGCATTATTTCCCCCTTATTAATGGCAGCCACATCGTAGCAGCAGCTCTCAGGTGCCGACAATTGTTGACACGACAACCATGGGTCAAACCAGCAGCCCTCGTTGCGCCCCCCTTTAGGCCCATCTAGGTAGCCAAAGTCCTTGGCCGGTCTCTACAATTCACAGCCTACCAGGAAAACTTTGTGCCCCTTCTACTGGTGGCCCATCTGCATGCCAAGCCCAATGGTTAGCCTAACCTTACTGCCCTTTATGGATGATTTCACTATGCCGTATCCAACCCAAGCAAGTGAGTTAACCCTTGTCTTGGCCATTCCACACATGGTCGTCATTACAAGCCCAACCTCCTGGTTCAGACCACAACCCATCACCTAGATCAAACTCAAACCATGCCTACTTACTATCTTGTGACCCACTTAAACCAATCCAACTTAGCGAATCACTTTATACTATGACCTTGGACAATCGTGATGACTCATGGTTTATGTACACTAGAGCTTCCGATCATATCATCGAGGATCAAGGTATAAATCATAACCCATCTTTATATGTTCCTATTAGTTTGATTTTTGTAGGTAACAATGATCGCATCTCCATAATTAGATCAGGTAACTCAACCCTACCCAACAAAACCTGTAACCTTCACCCTCTCCCCTATAATAGCTTCAACCATCTCTACTCTCTATCCTATCTGTTTCACCCTGATTGTTTGGTTCAAGTTTTCCTAATTTTTGGCATGATCGTTTGGGCCATTTGAGCTTACCGGTCTTTGATTTTTTAGTTTCAAATAAATCTATTTCTTGTAATAAACGTTCTAGACAATTTGTTTGCAGTTCTTCTTAACTTTGTAAGCATAAACGTTCACCTTTTGTTTCCTATACTTTAACTACTTTGTTACCATTTGACATTTTATATTATGCTTTTTGGACTTCACTTGTTACAAGCAAAAATGGTTACAAATATTATTTGGTTCTTGTTGATAACTTCACACAATACTCGTGGGTATTCCCCTTAAGTTTAAATATGAAACATTCACCAAATTTGCTAACTTTCATGCTTATAATAAAACTTAGTTTATAAAGTTCATCGAGACCTTTCAATGTGACTTAGGGGGAGAGTTTGACAACCATAATTTAGAAACTTTGTATTGACTAATGATCTTCAATTCCATTCTCGTGCCTACACACCTCTCAACTGAACAATATGACCAAATGCATGATTCTTCGCCTCAACGAACTCATGATAGTCTTACTTACCCATGCCTCCTTACCACCCACACTACGGTTGAGGCCTTCATAACATCCTACCCGCTAAGATCCTTAAGTTCCATACCTCGACCACCGCCTTATTTAGTTATCATCCCACCTACGATCACTTAAGAGTGTTGGATACACATGATACCCAACACCTCCTCCATTCACCACCATAAATTAGCCACTCGCGTTGCTTGGTGTGTCTTCCTTGGGTACCTCTATGGACTTCCGTGGCTACCAATGTCTTGACTTATCCACCAATTGATTTATCCTCTCTTATGATGTAACGTTTGATAAATCTTTGTTCCATCTTGCCACAACCGACTTGACCCATGATTACTCTTTCCTTGACATCAACCCTTCCCCTTTTATCTAATCTGTACCATTCTTCCCCTACCTCATCCACGCCACCCTTCCAAGCAACCAATCACCACCCTTTACCCACCTACGCTATCATCCTCACTTACCCCACCTACACCACCATCCTCACTCATAACATTAGCCCCCAACCTCATGTCCTAACCCATCACTAAATACCACCATCACATATCACTGCCGTTGGTGCCCACCCTCTATTACTACCCAACAGCAGACCCAGTCACCTCCCCCACTCTTCACACCTACCCCTCTCATTCTACCACCGCCACCACCCACACCTACTCTCCTATGACCACCTATTGCAAAGTAGGCATTATTAAACCTAAACACCTCTTAACCTTTTCACCACCTCCCAACCACCTATATCTCCACTACCCTCCTCCCACCTTAAATCTTTATCCAATCCAAACTAGAATGTTACAATGTTAGAAAAATTTCAAGCCTTTATGGATAATAAACATGGGTTCTTATACCTCCCCTTCAGACACGAACATAATTCTGTGCATATGGCTCTTCCGGTATAAGTTCAATGCACAAGGAACTCTACAAAAGTATAAATCCTGGTTAATAGTGTTGATTGTGATGAAACCTTCTGCCCGGTTGTCAAACCCACTATAATTCACATGATTCTCAGTTTGGCCATCTCTTACAACAAGCCTAGTCACCAACTCGATGTCAAGAACACAATTCTTCATGCTGAACTAAACAAGATGGTTTACATGCGCCAGCCACTAGGTTTCACCGATAAGCGTACCCTAATCATGTGGGTCTGCTTAAAAATCTCTTTATTGCTTAAAACAGACACCAACAACTATGCCTATTTTGCTACATATAATACCAAGTGTGGGTTTTGTAACACTACTAGTCACACATCACTTTTTGTCTACAAACACAAGGCTAATACAACTTATATTTTGTTATATGTGGACAATATAATTATCACTACTTCTGATTCAACATTACTCATTCGGATTATTAATTATATCTTAGCTGAGTTTACCATGTATGATCTTGGTCACCTTTATCACTTTCTTGGCATTGATGTTACTATCCAAAATGGTGGCTTATTTCTTTCTCAAGAAAATTATGCAAAAGATATTCTGGCATGAGCGCATATGATGGATTGTAAGCCATCCCTTACTCTTTTTGACAATGTGTCTTACTTGTATTGAAGTCTAGTAGGAGCTCCTAAGTAATTAACTATCACTCATCCAGATCTTACTTACATGGTCCAACAAAGTCGTTTTTTCATGCATGCTCCACAAGAACCTTATTTGCATTTTTTTGAAACAAGCCTTATGATATCTAAAGGTTATACTTCATTTTGGACTCTTCATCTTGTCCTCCTAATCAACTTACATAATTTCCTATTCTGCTGCCGAAACGGGCTTGCCCTGACTCTTGTAGATCTATATCTAGATATTGTGTTTTTAGAAGACAATCTCATCTCATGATTATCTAAACGCCAACCTACTATCTCTCGTTCAAGTGCTGAGGCCGAATACCGTGGGGTTGCAAATGTTTTCACCGAGATAAGTTAGCTATGAAACCTCCTCTAAGACCTTCATGTGCCTATTTGTAAAGCTACATTAATTTATTGTGACATCTCTATAGTTTACTTATCAAAAGATCTTATTCAATATCAACTGACAAAACACATCAAGTTGATATTCATTTTTTTTGGGAAAAAGTATGCCTCGGTTTTCTTTGCGTAAGTCATATTCCAACCAACTACTAGTATGCCACTTCTTCACAAAAGGCCTACCACGACAGTTTTACGTGTTTTCGGACCTGTTTATGCCTACATCCGTCTCCGGCTCACAATGAAGGGGTGTATTAGCCAACATTACTATTTGTAAATATCCAAGCTATTGTATTTTAAGATTACATTAGTTTTTTAGCTAGATTATAGCATTGTGTAGTTATATTGTATTTTGTGTGTTTATATCCTTTTCTATTAATAAAGAAGATGATCTTTTCTATAATAGTTTTCTCTTCTAAAGAAGGGGTGACCCTAAAGACCGGACCAAAAAATACTTGCTTTAGGCACCCAGAATCTTAGGCCCTCACAACCTTAACTTTGGCCCGTCTTTGATTATCTTATCTTTAATGTGTTTATCTCTAGAATGATATCGGTCTAATGAATACAAAATATAGTAGGGTTACATAATTTACTATTTGATGCTTTATTTTCTTATAGTTTTCATGCTCCAAAGTTTTCTTATAATCCGAGTGGTTTGATTATTATATGAGTATTATTTTCGGGTTTAGGGTTTAGGGTTTAGGGTTTAAGGTTTAGGGTTTAGGGGATACAAAATTAAGAATGGTAAAAAGATTTAATATAACCAGTGGGTTGTTCTTTCTTACGATGCAGATAGTTATGTTGTTTCCTTATTCTTTCAATAAGTATAGAGATATGAATATATTCTTATGTTCTTATAAGTTGTTGCTTTCTTAGGATGTATAAAAAGTCAATCTTCATAACCTTTGTGTTGGATATATAATTTGTTATCAGCCTTAATTTTGTGGATAATTAGTATACGTATGTACATGAAAAAAGAGGTTTTTGTAGCAAGTGGTCTTGGTGTGAGTCAACTCTTTATCTCTAGTATAGAGGTAAGCTTTGCTACATACACATTATCATAATGGTATTTATAGAACATTCAACCCAAACACTTTTCAAAACATACCCCTGAGTATTATACAAGTCCAAAAATCATTATCTTTGCATTAGAGTATCTTCAATAGAGATGTTTTGGTGTTTTTAAGGAGAGAGAATGTGATATGGAGGAAAGAGAAGATGTAGAAGTTCTTACTCAAAAATATAGACTTTTGAGTATGTGAGGGGAAGGAAGGAGAGAGAAGAGAGGAGAGAGATGGGAAAGGTGATATGGAGGAAAGAGAAGATGTTTTTTGATGTTTTTTCACCTTTCTATTAGTGATGGTCTTAGAATATCACCTGTGTCCACCCATATTATCTTTTATATATTTGATTATTATTAATTACATAATTATTGATTTTTTAGCATATTATGGTTATTTTTTTATCAATTTATTGTTCTTAAAAAGGTAGAATATTATTATTGATTATATGCATCATGTGATATACTAAAAAACAATAGATTTGGTTGATAATTAGGGTACGTGAAAATGGATGGATAAAGAGTTGAATAAGATGTTCAACAATTAATTTTGGTATTGAGTTTGTGACAAGGCCATGTTGGTGATCACACACCATGCCAGTCAAGATTTTTCAAGATCTGTACTTGTGTCTAGGTATTGTTAGTAAGCTGGTCAGCACAACCATCTCACTCTAAGGTTCATTAGCAATATATCTTCTTTGATGCTTGAATCAACGATCCCTTAATAAACCAAGAGAGAACACATCTTTAATTTCCACAAACTAACACTTCCTCTGTTAAGTTACTCTAATTCAACATCAGATGACACCAATTCGACATCAGATGACACCATCTTGATCTTTAATAGAACTGATTATGTTTTCTCCTTCGAATTGAGCAATATACTATTATTTGATACCACTTTTTTAAAAAATATCAATGAATCAAAGAAAGAATTAATATGAAAACATATTTGGAATAACTTTTTAAGATATTAATTATGACCAAGAATATCAACTCAAAAAACTTGGTGACAATTACCCCAACATGGGTTTATTTAATTTAGCTACCTTATCTAGTTAGGATTCAAATTATAATTATCGTCTCCTAATAGATAAACCAAATAAATTTTATCCAACTTGACCAGCTTGTTAACATTGGTGCTCTCATATTTTCGGATTGCCGACTTGCCCTCCAAGATTTTAGAATTACTTTGACCCAACATTCACTCACTCCCCTAACAGGCCAAGTTTGGTGAAAATATTATTCTACTCTAAGTAGCTTTTGTATCTCACCAAACTTGATTCTTGTGAGAGCTTTGCTTAATATGTCCGTCTTTTATTCCTTTCCATCGATATGCTCCACCACTATCTCATTCCTTTCAATGCATTCTCATATATAGTGAAACCGAGACTTTCTATGCTTACTTCAGCTATGTAAAACCAAGTTTTATAATAATGTATTGTCTAGGTGTTATAGACTATCCCTATGACCTGTTATAGCTTTGACCTAATAGTTCGCCTAACAATTTTCCTAACCAAACAGTTTGACATGAAGACAAACTTGTTGCCATGTACTATGTGTCACATGAAAAGAGTGCTACTATACTTTGTTTTTGGGAAACCAAGTAATTGGTGATTTGCTAAGGTAGAACACATGCCTAGTGGAACTTTTATCATCATCATCATCATCAATATTATGCTACTATTACTATACCCCATCAATTCCCTTTCACATCCTTTTTTTGTATACAATACCATATCCAATGGTCCTTTTAAGATACCTTAGCCTCTGTTTTATGACTACTAAATATGATTATTTTTTCTTTAGCATGTTCTACTTACCATACCACCAAAAAAGCCATATCCGGTCTTGTGTGCAACATGTAGCATATGCACCCTATATTTTGGTATTTGGTTGCATGAACATTTTCCTGATCCACGACTGGATAGCTTTCATTCGTATTCATTAGTATAAAGGTTGGGTTACAATCCTCATCATGGCTTCTTTTAGTATACCCGATGAACATATGCATCTTATTTAATTCGAACTCATCATTGAGGTGTGTAACCTCAATGCCTAGATAGTAAGTAAGCTTTCCTAAATTTATCATCTTAATTTTGTTGACATGCTTACTTGAACTCTAATATGTGATATTTGTTTGACCTAATAACAATTAAATCATCAACATAGACTCTTATGATGATAATTTCGATTCCAATATCCCTTTAGTATATGGCTTATTCTTGTGAGCACTTATGAAATTTTAACTCTTTTAAAATCCAATCTAGCATTGTGTTCCAAGCTCACGGAGCTTGTTGTAACATGTGTAAAGCCTTAGAAAGCTTATATACCATAAAATTTTCCCGGGTTTCACAAACCTGTCTGGTTGAGATGCACACTTATTCCGTTAAAGATACATGTAAAAATTCCAACTAGACATCAAGGTGATGCAAGTCCCATCCTCAGTTATTGGCTATAACTATATGCGTTCAAACAGTTTCTAACTCCACACTAATGCAAAAACTTCTCTAGAATCAATAGGGGTTGTTGAACATAACCCATCGTGACGAGTCTTGCTTTATATTTATAAATGGTCTCATTTGTTTTTTTCACCTTAAAGACCCACTTTAATACAATAACATTAGCACCGTTTCATAGATCGGCTAGTTCCCATGTATTATTTCGGTTGATAGAATCTAGCTTTAACTTGCATGGCTTTCATCCACTCTAGTTTAGACCTTGTTTATTCAAAGTTCTTTAGTTCACTTTCCTCCATAATAATGATCTTAATTTATCTACTTGAAAGACATAATTGTTGTACTTAACTAATGTTATTAGTACTAGACTAGACCTTCTTGGTTGTTGCTCTTCGGGCTCGAAAATGGTCATGGTCTCTTGTGGGTTTTCTTGTGGTTGTAGTGAGATGGTCGCAAGACTATTTAAGTCTATTGTTGCTAAAGTCATCACCGAATGGTTCTAGGTGTTGTTAGAAGTAGCAACAGAATCTACAGGTGTAGTTGGTCTTTGCGACGAGCTGTCTTGAAGGCTATCTTGATTGGTATCACCTATTTCATTTGTGGATTCTCCGATTGTTTCTCCAGTTGTAACCGACCCAACCCTATTGTCGATGACCTCATGTCAATCAACTCGAAAAAACCCAGTTCAAGTGTTGTCTCTGCTTTCTCTAGTGTTTGTCAATCCCACGCCTTTTTTTCGTTAAACATCACACCTCGTGACATAAAAATCCTTTGTGTAACCGGGTCATATAATTGGAATGACTTAGAACTCGTTTCCTTTCAAGTTAGACTAAGTTGTTCGACCTGTCATCAAATTTCTTAAGGTGTTTAATAGTCACTTTTGCATAGGTAGCTAAGACTTGGTTTCTTTGCTTAAAATTCTTATATTGTATGGAGTTTATTAATGCTCGAGTGGCTAATCGATTATCAATAAACACTTTGTGTCAGATCGCTGCTCCCATCAAGCAATGAGGAACATTCACCGTTTTCAACATGCTACACGCCATCTTAGTAATGTCCGGTTTCTTGACCACATTGTTTTGTTGAGGCGAGTATGGTGTCGTGAGTTATCTTTGGATGCCTTCCATGTCATAATAAGGATTTAATAATTGTGGTTAAACTAATCACCTTTGTTGGGAATGACTTCATCTTTGTTCCTACCTCCCATTCAACCATAACTTTGAACATCTTGAATGCTCCAAAGGCTTCACCTTTTGCTTTCATCAACAAATCCATATGTAACATGCATAATTATTAATTCATACAAAGATGTATATGTTACCGGCTAATTTTGGAGGAGTTATTGGACTGCAGAAATCACCGGGTATGAGCTCAAAGGGATGAGTTGCTTTAAACGTTGTTGCTTGTGCAAAAGGTAGTCTTCTTTTCTTGCCAACTAAGAATGACTCACATATTTTGGTTTCTTGTCTAATTTATGGTATGTTAGTTATTAATATCTTCCTCACCATTTGCTTCTTTCACTCAAAGTTCAAGTGGTCAAGACTAGAATGCCAAAAGACAACTACTTTCATCGATGTTGCTTTACAAACAAATAGGTTTTGTTTTAAATAGTCAATTTCCTTGCTTATCATGCATGAAAAGATAGTTATAACTAATCCTTATGTTGCATCCACTCTCCGATGCATGACCAAGACTTATTATTATTTTGGTTTTTAGACTTGTTATATAACAGACGTCCATTAGTAAATAGTGTTCCCTGGTTTTTCCTTCAAATAAAATTAATCCTTCCCACATATGTTAGAAATAAATTATCTCTGAATTTAACCTTTCCATGGATTCGTTTGTTGAGCTTTAAGAATAATAACTCCTCGCCTACCATGTGAATACTCGCTCCATAGTCTAAAAACCACACACCACTCTTTTTGGCTCAAGCTTCATGGGTATCATTTTTTTCTTTGTTTAGATAAAAACTTTTAAAGACCTTCAATATAGTGACGAGTCCACAACTTCTCCTCTGTCGGCTAAATTTACTTCTTCTTGAAGTTTTTGCTTTTTAATTGGGCATGTTGAGACAAAGTATCCCGTCTCATCACACTCGAGCATTGAATTTTTGAAAGATCTCTATTGTTACCTTTCTTTTCATGAATTCTAATATTACTCAGGGCTACGACTCATACCACGTCCACCTTTTCACGCCACGCCTCGCCTCAACCCCTTGGCTTGTAGCTCGTGAGGTCGAATATAATACCACAAACCTTAATGTAATAGTTGTATATACATAAAATATAAAGTTTTTCTTTTATATATTGCCATACGAGTAAGTAACGAGTAATATGGCTATTGAAGGATGAGATGTGACATAGAGTGTTTATTATTCTAAAAAAACGACTAACAATAATAAAATATATTTTATTCATCCTTACTCCATTTTTATAGAAACTTAGGTCGAATTGTAAAGAAAAATGAGCTCGTCGTAATGACATATTTGAAATTATAGCACGCTATATTTTGAAAGTTATGAGAGAAAAATGAATGAAGAGGTTGAATTTATTATAAGTAAGCAAGCAGTTAAAGCTGCTCACTTTCATCTCACATCACCAAAAGCAAAGAATTTGATTCATTCTTGCTTGTTATAAATAGTAGCTTATGTGTTTTTTAGAATATAACTTTTCTTGAAAATGCTTAATTATAAAGAAAATCTAGAGTTCTCAATACCCTAGTAGCTGTGATAATAGTCGAGAGCTCGAGTAGTAGCAAGAGTAGGAAGACTTTACCTTAACCTATCAAAAAAAGTTGTAAGGTATGTTCTCGTTTAAGTTATGTCAAGTTAATTATTATTAATTTTAGTATTATTATTAGGAGTAGTATTAGTATAGTATTATTATTTTTAGGCGCTAGGGTTATTGTTAGGGTTGGGTTTTAGGTAGCCTAGCCTTAGTTAGGCTAGGCTACCTTGTATGCATCATAACACTACCATACCAATATGATGGCCGGGGGATGTGTCTAACAAACCCATTACTGGTGGTTATGAAAATGTCATGGTTGGCATGTGTTGTCTCTGGCCCATAATATCATAGCTTATGTTACAGGCATGTAAATGTATTATGTTATTTTTATAAATTGTATAAAGAAGCTCACAAGCATATGGCATCATTTTGAGTATACATGTCACATGTAATCAGTAAGATGACCTAGGAATAACATGGAGATAGTGAAACCTAAAGCCATAGAAGTTTCTAGTTGTTTGATATTATAAATAAATAATGTAATGTACTTAAAATGTTGTAAGTTTGAAATGTAAAGTCAGATTGATTTCATTATAAGTTGTATCGATTGTGCACACCCACCAGGTTTTAGGTGGGGTGTTCCAATGAACCCATCATGGTTTAGTCTTGTGATATATCAGCTTACTATTTAACTCATTATGGTAGTCATCTTCCTTTATATGTTCCTCGTAAGCTTTAAAATGCCCTACCATATCTTCAAACCCTACAGTTTTGAGATTTATAGTTGGTTCAATTAAGTCCACAATCTGAATAAACTTGCTATGTTGTAACCTTGTCAGAATTCTCTTCACCAACTTTGACTCCTCGATGACTTCACCTAGTACTGTAGCCTTTGTTGCAGTTTTAGATAGCCTTGCAAAAAAATCATTGATGTGGTCATGTTCTCGCATTCTCATGCTATTGAACTTAGCCATAAGGGTCTGCAAATATGCTTGTTTAACACAATCAACTCCCAAGTTACGTGTCTTCGTCACATTCCCCAAATTGATTCGCCATCACAAGATCACCAATTTATAATATTTGAGATTATGGGATCGACTGGAATATCAAAACCATTGCTAAGTTGTTTCTCTCAACATTGTTCAATCCGGACGCAATAGTGTCCAAACTTTATGCATGTTTAGAATCACTTTCATTCTCATTACCTAAATTGTATAGTTTAAGGTGCTCATCATAGGACGTTGATATCCGGTAAGATTGCTTGCCTCCTTCGCTTGCGATGGTCCTATTTCTCCCATGATCTTCTAACTTCTTTGTCTTTCGTAAGTCTTGGTAATGGGATGAGATCGATCCAGCCTTAGCTCCTTTGAGCAAGATCAAGTTGCATGGGTTTTAAACACAAATTTTGATAAGCTATTATATCAATTCAAATAAGAAATTGTTATCAAAACATACTTCAGAATAACTCTCTAGTTTCATGACCAAGAAAATATGAACTCAAAAAAACTTGGTTACAAATTACTCCAACATGGGTTTATACAATCTAGCTACCGTATCTAATTAGGATTCAAATCATATATATATCTTCTCCTAATAGATAAACTAAACTAGATAATATCAAATTTAATCCAACCTGACCAACTTGTCAACATTGGTCCTCCCATATTCTTGGATTGCTGACTTGCCCTCTAAGACTCAGGGATTACATTGATGCAACAATGAAGAAAAAGAATAAATCTAACCAACCTGTCAACATTAGTCCTCCCATATTCTTGGATTGCTGACTTGCCCTCTAAGACACAGGGATTACATTGATGCAACAATGACGAAAAAGAAGAAATATCATTGAAAGCTTCAAACAATTACAAAGGGAATGGAAGAATGAATTTGATTATAGGATTATCTTGTGAGACTTAAATTGGTGAGTATAGTACATGTACCACTAAGGAAGGGGGTTTTGTGTGTGTGTGTCCATTATGACCATATATAGGATATTATTCATGAAAGGTGGTGTAAAGAGTCTAAATTCTTGGAGCAGTATATGGTAGTTCATTTTGTGTGAATTTCGTGCGGTGAGAGATATTCCTTGCTACGGGTTATTAATATATTTTATTACAAGTATGATATTAAAGTTATGGAATCATTTGTGGTCAAATTAGTCATGAGCTCATAGATCAAGTGCTCTAAGATTGTCATGTAAAATTAATTAACCAAGTTTGAAATTCATCCAACATATAGTTCGGATGGAAATTAATTTATATGTTATGAATCTACTTAATGGATTTGATAATGGCATGATGTCACATCCCGACGGAAGCGTGAGATGCTAAATTGGTGTGACTTGTTTGTACATAACTCACTGATTATCAAACCTTATCATATAGCACAGCAAAACAAATATACATAACTTAATTCATAAGATAATATTAAAGTTAGGATTACATCAAATCATAACAGTCAAAATTTGATCTAATATAATCCTATTACAAACATATTATCTAAACTGCTACATCTTCAGTAAAGATGGAAGTGCGCATCCACCGATATGCTGAGATCATACATGTTAACAGTTAGATTAATACAAACTTACCCCATGACTTTTCCCCAGCCGTTGTAAACATCAAAAGAAAACAAAATGCTGTTACTCATGATAATTCCTGAAAAAACATACTTAAAATAGTCAACATAAAGTTGGTGAGTTCATAGGTTTATCTTAAACAAAATATTATTGATGCATCATATACAACCAAACCTTACTTAATAATCAGATCATCCATGTTGTCATAACATAATTCATAAATCAGATAATATAGCATCACAACACTCATCCTGTTGGTGCAGGAAATAATTTTCCTAAGTAGCTCTACCTATATATTCAACGGTTCCACATCCGAATTAATGGTTGTAACATAAATAACAGTATAACTCAAAAAGTGCATCAATCATAAAAATCAATAGTATGCTTTTTCCCCCAAAGTTTATAAAAATCAAAATGGGGCTATGAATCTCACCTTTACTTCACGAAATCACCTATAAACAAACATATTTATATTTTAGAACATACATATTTTCTTTAAAATTTTCAGTACCTAAATAATATCAAAATTGTTACAATAAATAGGTGAAGAAATAAAACATAACATACTCAGATTTCATATTTTAATTATTTACATTTTATTTTTATAATTTTTGGAATATTCAAATAAACTATTAAAATTACCTTTGGGTTTATAAAAATTCTCAAAAATTATCAAAATATTTAGCACTTTATTTATAACTTCTCAAAATTTTCCCATATCCTAAATCATAACAGAGTCAAAATTTATGATTTTCATCATTTTACTAATATTTAGTAAAAATATCCGAATATGTCTAAAAATTAATATTTTCATACACAATGTTGTTTTCAGCTTCTGATATTTTTTGAAATTTTCTCATAATTTATTGCAAAGTTACAATATTTTTCCTGATTTTTATGTGGCAGGAAATTTTAAAAATTCGTAACTTATTCATAACTTCAAGTTAGATCATGAAACTTTTTCTGTAAATCCTATAATTCATAAGGGTTAACATATAATTTCTGCAACTTCATTCCAGATTCAGTTCTTCCAGCATAAATTTTTCCTTGAAATACTAAAATAATTTATACAAATTATTTCACTCATAGGAATGGCATCAAAATTTGTAGAACTATATTTCTTAATATTCTAAACATATTTTCAATATTTGTAGCCACAATCATAGTCAATTACATAATAAACTGAATTTAACAAATTGCACATAGAATTTTAACCCTTAATCGATAATTTCTTTATATAACTTTTGATTATCAAGATTTACTTTATTTATTTCAGATTCTTAAAAATTTCTTACTGACTTTTTAAATAAACATAATATGTTTATAGGATTCATAAAGATCTTTAAATCAAAAGGGTTGGTTATATGTGTTGTTTAACACATGTATAGTTTTTGTAATCTTAACTAGTTATGGTTTAAGGAGTGAAATCTTGATTTTGACAAAAGAAAAGGGTGATGATAGCTGATTGTAGCTTCTTAATTTCTTGATGAAATGATTTTGAGCTTTAAGCCTTGTTCTTCTTGCAACAATTGATTAGGAGATGATGATGTTCGGTTATGACACTAAGGTTGTAACTGAGAGAGAAAGATAGCGGTGTGGAGGTGAAAGGTGATGGTGTTATGGTGATGAGAGAGGACCGATAGTTTTGAGAGAGAGTGAAGGGGTGGTGGTCGAAATAGCATGTGTTTGGGGTGTGCTTCATTCGGCCGAGGGGTATAGATATAGTAGGGATGTTATGATTAATTCTAGTTGTAGATTGGTGAGGTGGTGTTACTAGGTTTGCTTAGTAATCCTTAAGCTTAGGTGTCATGTTGTGGAGATGCTTGGTGTTCATAATGGAACTAGGTGTCGACCAAATGATTCATGGAGTCACCGGTTCATTAATCACCATTTTAATCATGGATTAAGTTGCCTAACCGGTTTGTTTAAACCGAGCTTGTATCCTTAATTGGTATTTACGTTGATGTTCAAGGGTTGTAGGTATCATGTTATTGGTATCAAGTTCTTTGATGTTAACTTTATATTGTGGTGTTGATTGAGTTGTATTTTTGGTTAATTTGATGTATGTTGGATGTTAAAATGTTAAATTTATTGATCAATTAATGTTTGGTATCTAAAACTTATGAGTTTGGATACATGCATACGTAAAAGGTTGTGCATGCATGTGACCATGCATACGTGCAACACATATACACATAAACACATTATATATATATATATATATAATAATATATATATTATATATAATTATCCAAAGATGGGCATATGCATACGTAAGACATGTATGTAATCATGCATACGTACAATTTTACATATATGTGCACATAAATATTCGTAATTATATATATATATATATATATAATATATATATATATATATATATTATATATATATATATATAATATATATATATATATATATATATATATATATAAGAACACATAATAGGATTTATTCATAAATTAAATTTGCCTAACCTTATTTTTAGGGTCGTCACATATGATCAAAAAGTTCATAATACAATTGGAGTTTCAAAAGGTTTTTCAAGTGGATACTATGCATATTTCTTTAGGATATTACAAAAGTCAGTCCTTGGGTGATGAAATACTTCTAAGTGGATGGAGGTCCCTTCAGCTAATAATTATCCTTGTTGCCTGCAATCTAAACTATATTAGATAATGGAATTTATGAGGGAATGGCACAGATTAGAGAATTAAACGGATGAGGGAATTGAATGGATGAGGGAATGGAATAGATAAGAGAATGGAATGGATGAGAGAACGAAATGGATGAGAAAACGAAGTGGATGATAGAATGGAATGGATGAGGGAATGAAATGGATTGTTACACTCCATTATTATATTTGATTATCATGTGAGAATGGAATAAGCCGTTAATTTATATTGTTTGTTAGGTACATAATAGAATACAAAAGTGGTTATGATACAGATGACCAATGGTGGTGGTTGCTAGTGACAATGGTTGGAGGCGATGGTGGTGGTTGGTGGTTGGCGGCGGTAGTGGTGGCCAGTGGTTGGAAGTGGTGGTGCTGGCCGATGGTGTCTGGTGGTTGGCGGCGGCGAGCCGCGGAGGTAGAGACGGTGGTGGTGGTGGTTGTGGTGCTAGGGTAACTGGTGGCGGCCCGTGGTTGTCTGTGGTGGTTGTCGTTAGTAATTGGTGGTGGTGGTAGCGGGTGACTTTGTGGTGTTAGTGGTGATGTCCAGTGGTGATGGTGGTGGTGGTCGGTGGTGATTAGTGGTTATGGTGGTGGTAGTGGTTGTGCCTAGTGTTAGTGGCCGATAGTGACCAATCTTGGTGGCCTATGGTGATGGTGGTTGTGGATGTGGTGGTGGTCGGTGATGGTGGTGCTGGTTGTGCCTGGTGGTGGTAGTCGGTGATGATCGATCTTGATGGCCGATGATGTTTTTTGTGGTAGGTGGTGTTGATAACTAAGGATGAAAGACGGAATGAAATAAAAAAAAGGTTGTATGAAATGAATTTGAGAAAATAGAATCAACTACATAATTGTTCAACCCATTTCACCAACCAATCATATCTTTTTTCATTCACCATCAATGATTAATTCCATTACGCATCTCAACCCTGTGTATCAAACATTACCTAGCTTCTAGATGGAGTTCATGAGGTAGCCAATTTTTTGTCACGCTCCTCCCTTTGTGACTGTGACATCATTCGTTCCAATCGAGTACACCTAATGGAGTTCATACAAATACAATAGCCTCCATGGTTTTCTTTCATGCCTTCCATTTTGATGTGAAATTTTGGTTATTTGTTATTTTAGTTGTGATATTTTATGTATGGTTTTTCAACCTTTCGTAGGTTTAATCTTGTTTGTGCAAGTATAAACTTGTTTTTAGGTTTGTTTTTGTACCTAGCCTTTAATTACTACGAACTAGCCACGCATTTGTCTAATTATGATGTTTTGAAACACGTGAGCAAGTACATCTATTGGTTTTCTTGTCATGCTTGATTTTTTTAATAGCTAAAGTCAGTTCTCCATACGTCCTCGTAGGTACAACTCGTCCATCAGGTGTACCATCATGTATCATCGAATTCAAAAAAAACATATAAAGATAGTAACAACCAAGAGTTGAGATTGAACTCATGATCTAAAAAATTATAAGGCCTCGCTTCCGGGACGCAGTCATTCATCGCACATAAAACATATAACTTACATTTAATCATTCATAAAACGTTGCAGCGAAAACATAAAAATAACTTTTCATAGCATTACAAATGCTTTTGTAAGTTGATACAAGTGTTCATTTCAAAACATCATCCGTTCGCATTACAATGCAAAAACATTAACAAAAGAATGCCATCCAAACGCCAAGTAGCCGCCCCGTGCCATCCTCAGCAATCATTACCTTCCAACTGGAAACACATAAAAGTCAGCGTTGCTGAGTGAGTTCTAGTTTTATAATAAAACATACTTTTCTTTAGCTAATACCGTTCATTTCTTTCATGTGATCATACATCATACGTACACATAGATAATAGTTATTATCTTCATCGTTCATTAACTTCCGTTCATTCATTCATTTTTACTTTCATTTGTTCGCTCATCCATACATCTTTTCCTTTCTTCATCACCATGAACTTTACCCTTCATACTCATGATACTGGGCTTAAGCCTATAATAGACCTTCATTCATGGTGCACCGTACCTCTGGCCACAGTACCTAAGGTAAAGTTCAGGTATACCATTGTCATGTGCTATGCCCTTAATCTCATGGTACTGGACCTTAGCCTATAATAGACCTTCATTCACGGTGCCCAGCACCTCTGGTCAAAGTACCTAAGGCAAGCAACAATGGTTCCATACAAATGGTCAATCATGAAGAAATACTCCGATGTGCATCCTCCCGGGGTAGCGAACCCGCACACCATGGGCTAACACCTTTTAATGGTGTGTCCCGACATACTATGCTTGCAAGACTTTCATTACTTTCATCGTTCATTAATGCATGCATTCTTACGTTCCTCTTTCATTTTCTTTCGCTTTACGTTACATAATACTTTCATTCATTCATTAACATGCATCGTAAAGCCACAGGAAAGATAAACATACATCATAATAAGGAACCTCAACATACACAGTCATCATCAACATACAGGGCAACATCATACATACATAACATCATGCACAATCATGCAACATCATCATCAGGCCTAACATCACCTCTAAGGCCTCTACCATCACCTTACATGAAATTACGGGAACTTTCGCGTCAATGCTTACATCTGTGCTTTCCCCGAAAGTCAGAAGTCGAACTACACTTCTCCTTGGGTGCAACAGCCCTATTCGGGCGTATGGACACCCTTCAGTAGCATGACCTCCATGCGACTGAACATCATACGAATGGACCAATGTGGATGAACACCCATGCGAATGAACACCCAATCATGCGAATGGACCAATGTGGATGAGTCCTATGCGAAAGGAACTAATGCGGATGGACCTTATGCGAATGAAACTAATGCAGATGGACCTTATGCGAATGAAACTAATGCGGATGGACCTTATGCGAATGAAACTAATGTGGATGAGCACTTATGCGACTGGACCCTCAGTTGTGTGAATGAACCTCAATCATGCGAATGAACCCTCAATCGCACCCCAATCGGCCGTATGGCCTCCATTCGGTCGCCTAGCCCTAGCTGGTGCAGAATGCAGTTCATTCCGAACCCAATCTGCCATTTTCAACCACCAAGCTCATCCAAACTCATTCTAAGCCCAAATCAACCATCCTAAACCTTAGAAATGCATACCACAACACCATTCAAGCACACACAAGCTCAAACACAAGACCCAAACGAATCATACACATACATACACATACACAAACGGGTCAAACACACACACACACATAAAAATCCGATTTTTCAGATGTGTTCCAGCCCCAAATAATTCGAAAACGTTTAAAAGAGGGGTCCTAGAACTCACACAATCGACCACAATAAGGAGAGCTTCAATTGACCCGCTTCTCAACGATTTTGCTCACTCGAATCATCTCGAACCAACTTTTCTCCCTTTTTCTCTTCTTTCTCTCTTCTCCACTTTTGTTTGGCTGAAATGTGAGTGTGGGGAGAGGGTAATGGTTGCCCTCTCCCTACAAATATTACCACATACCCAACTTTCTCTTGTTGGCGAGTTTGGTCCCTCGACTTTGGACTTTATTTCTTTTTCTTCATTCGTCGGCTTCAAAATAAATAAATAACCAGGTGTTACAAGTCCACCCCCCTTAAATAGGATTCATCCCCGAAACCTGTTATTCCTTGAACAAACGTGGTAATGTTGTCTTATTTCTTCCTCTGTTTCCCACGTTAACTCGGATCTTTTCCTGTGCTTCACTGTACACGCACAAGAGGAACCACTTTATTTTGCAACCTCTTTTCTCTTTGATCGATGATTGCCACTGGTTGCTCCACGTAATTGAGCCATTCATCTACTTTGATGTCCTCCAGTGGAATAATCATGTCTTCATCTGCCAAGTACTTTCTCAGATGAGATACGTGGAATGTCGGGTGAATTCCATTTAACTCTTCTGGTAATTCCAGTCTATAGGCCACCTCTCCTACTCGAGCAACGATTCGGAAAGGCCCTATATACCTCGCTTCCTGAATCGGATGATACCCTTCCAAGGTGAGACCTTCAACATAACCCGGTCATCCACTTGGAACTCAATGGGTCTGCGTCGTTTATCGGCATACGACTTCTGTCTATCCTTGGCTACCTTCATGAAGGCTTTGATCCTTTCAAGCTTCTCAGTCATAGCCTGGATTACCTCGACGCTCCCTAACTCTTTCTGACCAATATCACCCCAACAGACGGGTGTTCTGCATCTCCTACCGTATAGCATCTCATAAGGTGGCATACCAATGCTGGCATGGTAATTGTTGTTGTATGAGAATTCAGCTAACGGTAAGTGGTGATCCCAACATCCCCCAAAATCAATCACACATGCCCGAAGCATGTCCTCTAATGTCTGAATGGTCCTTTCTGACTGACCATCAGTTTGGGGATGATAAGTCGTGCTAATATGTAACCTCGTCCCCATGGCGTCATGGAATTTCTTCCAGAATTTGGATGTAATCTGGGTGTCGCGATCAGACACAATAGACACCAGCACACCATGGCGAGTTACAATTTCCTTGATAAATAGATCCACCAGCCTCTCAGATGAATATGTCTCGCGGATCGATAGGAAGTGAGCACTCTTCATCAGACGGTCAACGATCACCCATATGGCATCATACCCTTTCGGAGTACATGGCAACTTCGTAATGAAATCCATGGTGATGTGCTCCCACTTCCACTCTGGTATATCCAAAGGTTGGATCTTCCTATACGGCTTTTGATGCTCGGCCTTCACCTGTAAGCAAGTAGGCACTTACTCACATACTCCACCACATCACGCTTCATACCCGGCCACCAATAAACTTTCTTCATATATTGTACATTTTCGTGGCACCGGGGTGAATAGAGTATCGAGTCTTGTGAGCTTCATCCATAATCCTCATGCGTAGATCCCCAAAACGAGGAATCCACACTCGTTCAAATCGGGTTTTAACACCAAGTGGTTTTCACCCAATTCCGTGACCAGACCTCTCATTCTCTCAGAGTTAAGATGATCCTCTTTCAATGACTCATCTTGAAACTCTTTGACTTGCTTCATCACATCGGAGGTCATGACCAACTGATGAGCTTTCACCCGAATTGGCCCGGGTCTCTCTTTCCGAATAAGGGCGTCTGCCACCACATTGGCTTTGCCAGGATGGTAATGGATCTCGCAATCATAATCCTTTATGAGTTCCAACCACCGTCTCTGCCTCATATTCAGATCTTTCTGCTCGAAGAAGTACTTCAAGCTCTTGTGGTCAGTGAAAATGGTGCATTTCGTCCCGTACAGATAGTGCCTCCAAATCTTTAGTGCAAAGACCACGACTGCTAGCTCCAGGTCATGAGTAGGATAATTGACCTCATGAACCTTCAACTGTCCAGATGCATAGGCTATAACCTTCCCTCTTTGTGTTAACATGCACCCCAACCCCGAGTAGGAAGCATCCGAATAAACCACCAGATCTTCACTTCCATCGGGTAATGACAGAATAGGAGCTTGAGTCAATCTCGTCTTCAATTCTTCGAATGCCTTCTCTTGAGCTTGACCCCATACAAACTTCACATATTTCCGAGTCAGCTTAGCCAGTGGAGAAGCGATCTTGGAAAAGTCTTGGATGAATCTTCTGTAGTAACCCACCAAACCCAAGAAACTGCGAATCTCGGATGGCGTCTTTGGAGACTTCCATTGCATCACCGCCTCGACCTTAGCCGGGTCCACCATAATCCCGTCGGGATTTACCACATGACCCAAAAACTGAACTTTGCGCAACCAAAATGCACACTTGGAGAATTTAGCATACAATTTCTCCCTTCTCAACGTCTCCAAAACCTCTCGAATGTGACCGGCATGCTTGATTTCGCTCTTTGAATAAATCAGGATATCATCAATAAACACAATCATTGATTTATCTAACATTGGCCAACACACACGGTTCGTCAGATCCATAAAAGCAGATGGCGCATTGGTCAAACCAAAAGACATAACGAGGAACTCATAGTGACCGTAGCGCATGCGAAAAGCTGTTTTAGGAACATCCTGCTCTTTCACCTTCAGCTGATGGTAACCAGATCGAAGGTCGACCCTTGAAAACCAACTAGCACCTTGAAGCTGGTTGAACAAATCATCTATCCTAAGTAAAGGGTATCGGTTCTTCACCATCAACTTGTTCAGCTCTCGGTAGTCAATACACGTCCTCATACTATCGTCTTTCTTCTTCACAAATAGGACCAGAGCACCCCAAGGACAGATACTCGGTCTAATGAACCCCTTGCCAAGCAGCTCTTGCAACTTCTGCATCAGCTCTTTCATCTCCGTTGGAGCCAACCGATACGGTGCCTTGACAACAGGTTGGGCACCCGGTATAAGATCAATCTAAAACTCGATCTCTTTGTCAGGTGGCACTCTTGGTAAGTCTTCTGGGAACATGTCTGGAAAGTCACACACAACTGGAACATCGGATAGTTGTGGTGTTGGTGCATCCACATCCTTTACATATGCCAAATAGGCGCTACATCCACGCCTCATACACTTTCCCGCCACCGCCATTGAGATTACCTTCGGGATCGTCGTGACCCGATCTCCATAAACAGTTACCAAACTCCCGTCAGGCGCTGTCAAACGAATCATCTTCATGCGACACACAATGTTTGCCTCGAAGTCCGCCAACCAATCTATCCCAAGAACCAAATCGAAACCACCTAAGGTCATCACAAACGGTCTAACAGGAACCTTATGACCTTCTAGTTCCAAATCATAGTTCTCTATCATCTCAGAGATCCTGGTAGACTTACCTATGGTAGTTTCTACATCAAAGGGCGCATCAACACATCTACTACTAACAGGCAGCTTAGCACAGAAAGCAGCAGAAATAAAACTTTTACTAGCACCAGAATCAAACAACACAGAAGCTAAAGTTTGGTTCACTAGAAACGTACCGGACACAACATCAGGGTCCGTCCTAGCTTCCTCCTGTGTCATGGTGAATGCCCTAGCGCTCGCCCTTGGTCCTTCACTTTCCATCTTTTTCGCAACAGAACCCTCAGCCCTTGGCTTCTTACAATCCTTACTCATGTGACCCTCTTCCCCATAGTTAAAGCACCGCCTTCCCACATTTAAAGCACAAGTTCGACCCAAACCTACATTCCCCACTGTGCTCTCTCCCACACCTACCACACTTCTTCGTACTCGCACCCGACGCGACCACACGGCGGTCGTCCACCCTTGCTTCTTGTTACCCGTCGAGGCACCACCTCGACCAAACCTCTTCCCATTCCAGTTTCTATCACCTCCACCTTCCATCTACCTTCAGCCACCACCACTACAGCCCTTTTGTCGTATAACCTCCCTGCCAAATCCACCGCCGACCTAAACGTGCTCAGTCGGGCGGCAATCATGTGCTTGTGAATATCCCTGGCAAACCCTGGATGTACCTCTTAATTTTCCGTGACAGAGGCGTCACTTGATCCAGCACTAGACATGCTATTTCGTTGAACTTTTTGGTATACTGTTGATGTGTCATGGTTCCTGCCTCCAGTTGCAGGAACTCCCTCCCAACCTTGTCCATTTCCCGGTGAGGACAAAACTCCTCAATCTCAAACTTTTTCAGCTCCGACCATCTCATTCTCCCAATAGCCCGGCTGCCCTCAGCTTGGACAATATTGTCCCACCAAAATAGAGCTGAGTCCACAAAAGAGTGGGTAGCAAACTTCACTTTCTGGTCCTCCCGGCACTCGCTGATATCAAGAACAGCCTCCATTTCCCTCACCCACCAGTGAGCAGCAGCAGCAGTGCTGTTACCGTCAAAAGTAGGGGGCTTGCACCTCATAAACGCCCCGTAGTTACATCCTTGTGCCGCCTCCTGCACAGGCTCTTCTTCTTCCTCCTCATCATCAGTTAGAACCGTTTCAGGCTCTGGATGTTCCCGTTCTCCTGAGGACCTATTCCTCTCTTTCCTTTCCCCTTCCCGTACCGCCTTGATAGCCTCGCTTACTACAGACGGTAAGATCGTTTGCATGACCTGGTGAACTTCCTCAACCACAGCCTCTTTCACCGAGGCCCTCTGGTTTGCACTCTCATCACCACCCTCTGGATGAGGGGTCTCGGGTTCTTCATGAACCACCTTTTCAACTCTGGGTATCCCTCTCTTGGGTCGCGGTTCAGCATCATGACCTCCACCACGAGAGGCTTTCAAAGATCTACCTCCAGCCATTCACACGCACACTGAAAGATTCAAATACCAACACGGTCATTCAAGGGAACAACTCAGTTTATGTCAAGTACTGTAAGTTCCTAATTATAGTGGCCAGTTATGATTAGCCACCTACTTTACTCTTCATACCCCAAGCATTACTTGTCCTGACTACATCAGTATTTAAATCTACATACAACACATAACCACATACCATGCGCACATAATACCGGTTAACATTAAAAAAAATACTTGATGGCATGCAGCTACTCAGATTGGCATCCCTTCCCTTTCTGTCCCATTCTCAGTTTAAGTTAAGGTTTATTTTAAAAGTTTACCCATTTCACTTAAACTTTGGCTCTGATACCAACTTGTAAGGCCCCGTTCCCGGAACGCCTACAGTTGGTCATTCATCTTGTAACACCCGGTTATTTTAAAAAAAGAGACAAGAAATGAAGAATAAAAAGAAAGAAAAGTAATAAAGTCCAAGTGGAGGGACTAAAAGTGTCCAAAAGGACAAATCTTTGAAAAGTTGGTGTAAAGGTAGGCATGACCGCCCACCCTCTCTTCACATCACTCTTTCACTTCGGTTTTAGAGAGAGAGAGAAAGGAAGAGAGCATAACTTCGGTTTTGAAGAAGAAGGAATCAAATTCAAGGTAAGAATTCATGGTTTTTAAGTGTTTATGTCGGGTTTTATCCCGGTTTTATGTTTATGTGCTTATGTGTTTGTGTATGTGCTCGGGTGTGTGTGTTTGGTGTTGTTTTTAGGTGTTTGAACTCAGTTGCAAAAGGGTTAGAAGGAAGAAACATCCAAGTTGCACCAAGTGAGTTCTAGACCTTGGTTTCTACTTGTTTTAAATATCTTTGGGGCTGAAAATGTATTAAAAAGATTTTCAAATGTTTATGTATGTTTAACCGTATGTACTATGCATGTTGAATGTTGGTTCTTAGATGCTTATAGGTTGTTCATGTTTAGAATAGACATGTTAAGCTTAGAACAGATAGGTATGATGAACGGGTTCAAAAACATACTAGAAACAGGTTGAACAGAAGGTTCATGCGCCTAGATAAGGCTCATGCGCCTGGAAATGCCTTAGAAGAATTTAAGTGTAACTCATGCGCGTGAACAGTTGTTGGATCAAGAAGAAGGCTAATGCAACCAAAACTAGATCACTTAAGTTATTTTGGTGCTGTATGCAAAGGCTTCCAAGCTTTCATGGAACTTCCGAAGGTTGTAGAGTTCCTCCGAAGATAAAGGAAAAGTCCAACTTCCGAAGGCAGAACTCTACTTCCGAAGACAAATGCATACTTCCAAAGTTCAAGACTTAGAAGAATAAAGTAAAGACCACTTCCGAATTATGATGAAGAAGTCTCCAAGTCTTGGAAGAAGCAGCCTCTTCCGAAGTATAAATTGGCTTTGGAAGTACTTACTCTTCCGAAGCCATTTAACCTTCGGAAGACACTGCTATAACCAGTGGACACAAGTATGGTCTCTGACACTCCGCTGCAGACTTCTGATACAGTATGGCTTCTTCCTTAAAGAACCATATTGTTGACCATACTTTATTCCACTGTTTACCTTTTCATGTTAGTACAGTTGCCATCCTTAGTTGGTGACAAAAGGTAAGTCAGGGACATGTCCTGACTACCAAATCTCAGATAAGACTTTATCTAAGATACCTTAACTATAGTCTTGTAGTATAGGCTTTAGCTAAAGGATTCCAATGGTATCAAAGTATATCCGGCTGTATATAGTATTATATATAGGTTCTCATTGTAACTCATAGATGTGTGATTAACAATCTGCTTGTAAGAGTCTTTGTATCTTGAGTTGAGAATCAATATATAAAAGTATCTTGAAATTATCTTTTTGTGTTCTTAGTTACTTTTCATATTGTGATCAACTCTTATTGATTCTTACCCGAGTGTGATTATAGGTAAGTTTAAGAGAAAACATTTGTGTTTAAGTGACAAACACCGATCCTGCAATTGGTATCAGAGCTTCTCAGGCTCTTGATTGCGTGATCTAACCATCCAAATCAACCTGTTTTCACTCCTCCCTACCACCCACTCCCTCAAATGGCCCTCAACAAATCTGAAGTAGAAATGAGGACGATGACCAAAGCACCAATCATCACCCCTGAAAACTTCAGGTCTTGGAGTAGAAGAATGGAAGGCTTCATTAGATACCAAGACAGCAAAATGTGGAACTCGATTGTCAATGGACCGTACAAGCCAAAGGTGGCTTCACCTGGTGGAAACGGTGCCATGATAGAAAAAGCTGTCGAGGACTATTCTGATGAAGACAGAAAGAAGATGGACATCGACAGCAATGCTATGACTATTCTCATGACTGCAATACCGAACTCTATTATGGTGGGGTTCGAGCATTGCAAGACTGCCAAAGAATTGCTCAGATGTATTCCTGCTCCAACGACTCAAAGAAGGACTCACTGAAGCAGCAGCTCGAGAAATTCACTCATATTGCTGGAGAGACCCTCAGCCAACAGTACTTCATGTACATGGATCTTATCTCTTCTCTTCAGTCTGTAAAGATCACTTCTGAACTTAGAGATCTCACCAGAAAGTTCATGAGTGCTCTTCCAAATGAGTGGATATTGTACTGTGTCTCTATCAAGAGAACAGAAAACTTGAACACTCTTTCCATGACTGAGCTCTATGGCATCCTTGATGGATACCGCCTAGAGATGGAGAGTAAGAAGGGCCACCAAACAAGCAGATCTATGAGTCTTCCTGCTAGCAATGCTTTAATGGTTGTTGAAGGCTCATTAACCCCCCAACCTCAGCACTTCCTGACTTATCAGCAGCCATCCTGCTCATCTGGTCCCTACATCACTTATCCTAAGACTCCAAGGTCTCAACAGGCTCAACACAACTCCTTCCAGGAAAGTTGTGCCTTTGTCTCAGGAGGTGGACACTCAGGAGATTTTCAATACTGCTTTGATGATCTTGAGTGTTTCAGCCCAGATGATGTAGAGTACGTGGACATTGTCCAGCAAATGGCTCTCTTAACTTATAGAGCAAAGAAGTTCTTTAAGAGAACTGGAAGGCATTTCCCTAAGAACCCAACTACCAGCAAGTTTGGGTTTGACAAGACCAGGGCAAAGTGTTACAACTGTAACCAACTGAGTCATTTTGCAAGGGAATGCAAGGCTCCCAAGACCAATCCGGAACCCCACAGGCCTCCACACACCCCTCAACCTCAAAGCGCACTAAGAAGTCAACTGAGACAGCCGCAATGGCTCAAGAAGTTGACTGGAGCTTCATGGTACAGGATGTGACTCTTGCTCAAGTTCTCATGGCTGGAACAGATGATGCCCAGGTATATGAACATCTCTGCACTCCAGCCTGTATAGCTAAAGTTAAACTCTATCAGGATTACAATATGGAAATCAGATCTGACATTGATTCTTTAAATATTCTAAAATCTGATTTTAAAAGAGCTGAATCTGACTATCAAAAGAAAATTGACGAGTTGGAGAAATCTGTATCTCTTTTGAAACATGAACACACCAACTACAAGACTCAAATCAAGGATCTGATATCCAAATTGTCTGAGGCTCAAGCCCAGCTTGTCACTGCTGAGGCTCAGGCCAGGAAGCATGCTATCTCTGAACAAAACTTCCAAGCTATTCTTGCATCATCCTCCCATTCCAAACTCTGTTATCAGAACGAAGAAGGGTTAGGAACCAATGAAATTGCTCCACCACATTCCTATGAGTCTATAAGATAGCCTAGATGTGGTACTGAAGAGCAAGAGGTTCCAACTGCTGACCCTCTCTTTCCAGAGTTAAAGGATGAGGCACCAATAGTGGCCACCACAGGAAGGAACAGGTAGATAAACCTATCGCCTCCTATGATGATCAAATCCTAACCACCAAAGCTAGAAGAAGCAGAGCTAAAGCTGCTAGGAGAACTGCTAAGAAAGTGGCTGAATCCAAACTGAAAATTGACCCTAAACAACAGGGTGTCTTTGTTTCAGCTGGTTTCCAAGTGTTGGTACTTCTTATTCAGGAAAGGAATATAATACCAACATTCCTGTCCTACCAAAGGATCAGAAGTTAAAGGGAAAAGTTACTAACGAAGAAAAGAAAACCAAGAAACAACAACTCTCACTTCTCCAAAAGACTAACATTGCATGCATCATGTGTGGCCTGCAAAATCATATTGCAAAAGATTGTTACTATAATCCTGCAAGCAAACATTATGCAAACAATGTTAGGAAAGAAGGAGTTAGGGAAGGCTTCATTTTTGAACCCTTCCATACGGTTCAAGAGTTGAAGAAGGGAAAGCTAGTTTCCAAGCCCAAGTTGCTTTCGGAAGAAACTCCTTCTTCCGAAGGGAAAATGGCTTCGGAAGCAAAAGCTACTAAGGTTCGGAAGAACAAGAAAGCTCCCTTGAAACTATCCCAGAAGAAGACTGCTTCGGAAGGAAAGGTGGTAAGGACTTCTTCCGAAAAGAAAGAAGCTTCGGAAGAAGACCATGCTGCAAAAGCTTCAACAAGCTCATCCTCCAAGATCAGCCAAAGGGTGGACTGGAAGATCAAGGAAGATGATGTAGCCCAAACCTCTTCCTTAATGACCTCTGTTGAACCCCCATGCATATCATTGGTTCACTTATGTCTTTATCTTTGGAAGAACCCAAGACCAATAAAGCTTGGGTTTCCAAACAAAACTAAATTCTCATCTTATGTGCAGGAACATCCATTTGACAAGAACAACAATGTATGGATTGTAGATAGTGGATACTCCAGGCACAGGACAGGGAACAGACATCTCCTTCGAAAATTTCAACATTATGATGGAGGTCCTGTCCAATTTGGAGGTGAGGCTGGAGGATATATTTCTGGCAGAGGGAGTATATCCAATGGTATGTTAACCGTTGACAAAGTTAACTTTGTCAAACAGCTTGAACACAATTTGTTAAGTGTTTCTCAATTCTGTGATCAAAAGCACCAAATGCTTTTCACAGAACATGAGTGCATTATCCTCAAACCAGGGATGACAATTCCTCTAGAATTGGTGCTTCTTAGATCTCCCAGGAAAGGGGATATGTACAAGCTTGATATGAACAAGGCTTCCCCAATGGGTGAAGTATCATGCTTTCTTTCTAAAGCTGATAGTGATGAGTCAACACTGTGGCATAAATGTATGTGTCATATAAATTTTAAGACAATGAATAAATTGGCTAAAAATAACTTGGTACACGGTTTGCCTAAAAAGGAGTTTTTCTGCAAAGACAACTGTGTTGCATGCCTGAAAGGGAAACAACACAGGACATCTTATAAATCCAAATGTGTTAACTCTATCACTACTCCACTGCACTTATTGCACATGGATCTTTTTAGTCCCACAAGTATTATGAGCATTGGAAGGAAATCATACTGCCTTGTGATTGTTGATGATTTTACAAGATTCACATGGGTATTCTTTTTGAGAACTAAAGATGAAACTGCTGAAACATTGAAATCTTTTATTCTTAAAATAGAAAATCAAATTGATCACAAGGTTAAAATAAATAGATGTGATCAAGGGACTGAGTTTAAGAACTTCGTTCTTGACTCATTCTATAACTCAAAAGGGATTGCCAGACAATATAGTGCTCCCAGAACTCCTCAACAAAATAGTGTTGGTGAGAGGAGGAATAGGACACCTATTGAGGCTGCTCGAACTATGTTAGCTGATTCAAAGCTACCTCTAACATTCTGGGCAGAGGCGGTCAGCACTGCATGCTATGTGCAGAACAGAGTTCTTGTAGTTGAGCCCTATGGAAAAACCCCTTATGAGCTATGGAACAAGAGGTCATCGTTCATTGGCTTTCTAAGGTCCTTTGAAAGCAGGTGTACCATACTTAACACAAAGGGAAATTTAGCAAAATTTGCTGAAAAGTCGGATGATGCTATCTTTGTTGGATATTCTTTTAGTTCCAAAGCTTACAGAGTATACAACATTAAGAATCAACAATTTGAGGAGTCATCCAATATAGTTTTTAATGAGCACACTCCTTGTGTTAGGGGGAATGGACCTGATCACATCTTTGATTTAGAATTGTTTCCAAACTATTCTAAACCCTCTTGTGAGAATGTTTCAGTTGGAATAGGTGCTTAAACTGATGTTGATGCTGCTGATAGTGATCAACTGTTTGAGCTTCCCAGGCCTAGACCAAATTCTCCAAGTGCTGCAATACATCAAGCTTCCACTATTCATAGATTCGACAGTTTAACCATATCAAGGAATAGTGAAGCCTCAACAAGTGAGTCACCTACTAAGCCTCAAATCTCATCAGGTGATCCACCATAACACTAGGCAGAAGGAGATAGCATTTTGAAGGAACAGGCAACTGCTAATGCTACCTCTCAGCCAACTATTGATGATGTTTCTCATTCATTCAATCAGTCCTCATTGAATGACTTTGAAACAACAGTTAGACAGAGTGTTCTAGTTCCTGAGCAGAATATGTCCAACCTGGATCTATCTCTGTAACTAGAAGTGATTCCTCGTTTTAGGATTCACAACACTCATCCAACTGAGAACATCATAGGGAATGTTTCTAAGGGTGTGAGAACAAGAGGACAGAATCAAGGGAATGTCTGCTTGTACTCATGCAAGACTTGTGGTTCAAGGATAAGGCAAGAATAAGGCAAGACTTGTGGTTCAAGGATGCACTCAAGAAGAAGGAATCGATCATATTGATGTCTTCGCACCAGTTGCAAGACTTGAGGCAGTTAGGATCTTCCTTGCTTATGCTGCATCCAAGGACTTCACAGTATACCAACTTGATGTCAAGTGTGCTTTTCTATACGGGGATATAGACAGGGAAGTATACGTATGCCAACCTCCAAGATTTGAAGATCCACAGCACCCCAACTATGTGTGCAAATTGGATAAAGCTCTATATGGGCTGCAACTAGCACCTAGGATGTGGTACGAGACTCTGTCTTAGTTTCTTCTGAAGAATGGCTATACTAGAGGTACCATTGACAAGACTCTTTCATTAGAAAGTCTGGAAAGGATTTTTGCTCGTACAAGTCTATGTCGATGACATCATATTTGGTTCCTCCAATAACCAAATGTGCAAGGACTTTGAGAGCATTATGAAGAAGAAGTTTGAGATGAGCTCCATGGAAAAAATGGATTTTTTTTCTTGGAATTCAAGTAAAGAAACTGAAGGAAGGGTTCTTCATTAATCAATCTAAATATGTCTCTGACATCTTAGAAAGATTTGAGATGAAGGATTGCAAGCCTGCCAAGACACCCATACCTAGAAACCATAATCTTTGTCCTGACCTTGAGGGGGAGGATACTGATCAACATCAGTATAGGGCAATTATTGGTTCTCTGATGTATCTTACAGCAAGTAGACCTGATATCATGTTTGCTACTTGTATTTGTGCAAGATATCAGGCTGCTCCTAAGGTGTCTCACCTAGCTGCTGTTAAGAGAATCCTCAAATACCTCAAAGGAGCACCTAAACTAGGTCTCTGGTATCCCAGAAACAAGGATTTCAATCTTTATGGATATTCTTACAGCGACTACGGTGGCTGCAATATTGACAAGAAATCAACATCGGGAGGATGTCAATTTCTTGGTGGAAGGATCATCTCATGGCAATGCAAGAAACAATCCTGTGTTTCTACATCAACTGCTGAAGCTGAATACATTGTTGCTGCTAGCTGCTGTGCTCAACTGCTATGGATTCAAAATCAGATGTTAGACTATGGATTCAACTTTATGAGTACTCCTATCCATATTGATAACAACAGTGCTATCTCCATTACTAAAAATCCAGTGAAGCACTCTAAGACTAAGCACATTGACATCAGGTATCATTTCATTAGAGATATTCATGAGAAAAATATAATCAAGTTAGTAAAAGTTGATTCAAATGAACAATATGCTGATTTGTTTACTAAAGCTTTTGATGAACAAAGGTTCAAGTATCTTATAACAGCTATTGGGATGATAAACATTGATTAATTTGATCTCTTTTGAGAAACCTTTTTAATATGTAAGTCTTGTGTCAATACAATTTAAGCTCTGTTACAAGAAAATCTCTCTGAAATTTTCTAAGTGTAAATTCCTTCCGAAGAGAAATTAACCTGGAAGACACTATCATATCTTCCGAAGCATAATTTCTCAAAGATAACTTTCTTCTCGAAGAATTTCTAGTCTCGGAAGAAGCGATTGATTTCATATCAGATCTACTTCCGAAACTTACATTCTCTATTCGGAAGAATTCTTCTATTCGGAAGTATTCTTCTATTCGAAAGCAACTCTAACCTTCGGAAGCAAAGATTTGGCTTCGGAAGATAGAACTGCCTTCGGAAAACAAATTACCTTTGGAAATGTTTTACACTCGGAAGAGAGATTCATTGTATAACGTAAATTTCTTGGGCCCCACAATGTAAAAAGCAAATATTTTGTCAATGATGTCGGATTATTTAACTGATTTTTAACCTTACCGCCACGGTCATTCCATACACTAAACCATCACATCACCTTATCCTAACCCCCATTACCACCTCTCCACAATCTTTTAAATAATCTCGACTATTCACTTTCACTTTCTTACTTGCAAATTTACAGCCCTAGAAATTTCTCCTACTCATCTTTACCCAGCTCAAATCATTCCCATTCACCTTTCCAATGGCTTTCAACCCTCAGCACAACCAAGTCGCACGTCTTGATTCATCAAGAGATGTGACTTCTCAGATATCATCTCCTTCCTAACCCAATCTACCTACTACACTGCTTTGACTGTTAACCCCACATTTACTCAAACCATATGTCTGAATTTTGGGCAAATGGTCAGATTGAAACCCTAAACAGGGTTCGTGTCATTAGATCGAGCATATATGGCCAGGAGTTGATCATTTCTGAATAGCTCATCAGGAGCATTTAGAGCTTCATGATGAGGGCGCTTCAACGGAATTCCCCAAAGTAGACTTGGACGATTCTTATCTCCAAATGGGATATGGAGGAGACGTTAGCAGATCAACTGTCTACAAATTTAACTTCTCATACAAATGGAAGTTCCTGCTCCACGTGGTTCTTCACTGCTTGTCGAATAAATCCGGAGGATGGGATCAAATCCCATTTGAACTTGGGTGCCTTGTTCATGGGTTGGTAAAATGCCTCCGCTTCAACTATTCAAGATTTGTGCTGACTAACCTCATGGGAAATCTTCAGAAGACACATTCTTCATGTATCCCAGGTTTCTCCACATATAATCAACTGTGAGCTAGACCAGAGCACGCTTGTCTGTGCAGCTGCTCTGACCGCTCCTCAGATGAGGCCGACCATCTTCAAGACTTTGAAGAGAGTGTCCACCAACTTCACAGGAAGAGATACTGCACTTCTTCTAGGTATGACTGAGCCAATGGCTCCTGGTGACATCCCTGTTAACCCCACAGGTGATGAACCCACACCAGCAACTACCCCCACTATGCCAACACTACCCATCACCATCACTTATCAAAGACATCCCAAAAAACCCTTGTTCAATATACTCTGATTGAACAAGCTCCTCCTGTTCAACTCAAAAAGGCTAGAGTGGAACAAAGGGCTCCCACTTAGCTTGAGGTCCAACCATCCTTCACAATTGACCTCAATTTGGGTCTTGAGTCTCCTCAGTCTCAGACCTATGAGCCCACAACCCAAGCTGAAAGCCCTCAGGGTGAGTCTTTATACTCCCCTAAGCAGCCAACAAGGGACAACCCCATCAGAGGCTCAATGCCTGTAGACATTGACCAAAGTCCCGGGTCAGTAGGTTTACCCATCCTATCTTTCACTGACCTTTTATTTAAAACTGATAAAGAGATAACATCTCTCCATGGAAATGAAGTTGATCTACAATACTCTCTCCAAGATCAACAGAGCCTGGAGAAATCCCTTATCTCTAGCCCCCATCAGCAACCGAATGAGGTGAGTCCCACTGATGTGGAGGGGATTCATGTAGATTCAGCTGCCACTACAGAAGGTGCCTCAATGGACCTTACGGATAGTGGTAACATATCTGAGACTGAATTTGCGGCAACCAAGCCCTTTTGATGACTCTGAAAGAGACATCATTGAGCATGGGAAACCAGGGTGCCAAGAAACCACATCTGGTAGTGAGGCTGAACATACGGTATGTTACCTTATCTCCCCGTGATTCTTCGAAAGAAGATGAGGGAAACATGCAACTCCTCATTAAAGATCTTCAATCTAAAGTCTTAAACCTTGAATCCTTGGTTAAGACTTTAGAGGCAAGGTCTGCCACTCAACAACTTGAGATTGACAATCTCAAGGCTCAACTAGCTGAGAAACAAACGGAGAGGTCTGTTAGGCATGTACCTATTCAGGTCTCACTGACTTCCTCCTCCAGCTCATCTAGCTCTCAAGATGATGCTACCAAAAAGGGGAGAATGTTCAAAGACAAACACACAAGGAACCACAGAGCCGTTTTCCACTTCAACATCTTCCTCTCCTATCATCTCTGCGCCTGAAACATCTCAAGTCACTCTTCAGATCGACCCAAGGATGCTCATTGATCTCTACAAACTCTTCACCAAGTTTCTGTTAAGATCTTCCTTTGAGCAGCCAAGTCATCATGCTGCAATGATCTACTTTGGAGCAGAAGAACTTCAAAAGCTGACTGCACCTTCTACCACTGTGGACGAAGTTGGTCAACCTAAGGTCTTCATGGAACCTAAGATTCAATTCGAAGGGGAAATGGGAACTGATGGCTCAGCAACTGAAACAGTTGGGACAGAATCTGCATATCCTCCAACTTCCGAAGCAGAAATTAAAGCCTCGGAAGAACAAGCTGAATCTTCCGAAGCTGAAATGGAAGCTGCGGAAGGTCTGTATAAAATGTCCGAGGAACTGAACATCACAGATGCAATCCTTGAAATGGCATCTGAGGTGAACAGCGAGGACTTTCTGATTCAACCTCCATCCCAGACACCATCTCTGCCTCTCTCACAATCTGAAACCTCTCTCCAAGAACCACCACAGTCAAGCTCTTTAGGGATAAAGGAAAAAGGAATTGACTGCGGAAGAGCTTCAGGAAGAGGAAAGGATTGAGAAGCTTAAAAGGAAAGGAAGACTCCCTACTGAGAAGTTGCTAGCTGCCAGCGCTAAAGCAGCTGCATCAAATCAGGAGACTGTAATTAACAAAAGAGAGAAGAGATCATTGACAGGCTCATTGAATTGGGAGCTGCCAATGAAGAAACACTCCTACTACCATTAGAGGAGTTAATGGATCTGGAGAAGGCAACCAGGCTGAAACTTGAGGAAGAAGCCCGGTGGCCTTGAAAGAGAAGAAGAGAAACAGAAGGAGGCTGAACTATAGCTAAGGAGAGACAGGGTAAACTTTCTACTCTCTAAAGGCTTCAATCTTCAAGAGTTGTCTCCACACAATGATGACACGATCCTGTGGCTCTACAACAAAGAGCAGGATCAAATGGAGAAAGAAAGAAAGAAGGCTACAAGAGAAAAGGCCAGAGAGAAGAAGAAAAAGGAAGAAGAAGCTGGGGTCACTGCCTCCAAGAAGCTCACTGAGAAAGCCTGGATGAAGGACTATCTTCGGGCTCATGGCTTCTCTGGTAGGCAGGTGGGTCCTATGTCGGGAAGGACACTCCAACGGATTGTCAGCAAAATTAAGGCTGACATCCGGTTGGGGAAAAGGAAATAGATGTACAGAAGGGTAAAAGGGATGACCTTCACTGCTTCTACCCTACCACAACTTGAACCCTCATCCTCACCATTCACCACTAAACCTGAACCCTTCACCCCCAGAACCCATATCACTACCCTCTACCACTCCCTCTCCTCAACCTCCTAAACTTCCCATCATCCAACCCAAACACTAGCCAGAACCTCTGAAAATAAACCTACCCAATTACCATCCAAACCATCCCTTCAGCCTTCTCAACATCTCTCCCTTGAGGAGTTTAAGGCAATCAAGACGAAGCTCACCAATTGTACTACTCTGAGCGAAGTCTTTTGTGTAGAAGACTCTGTCAACATCACCTATGTAGACGGATCTTCAAGTTCCCTTGCAAGAGACAGATTTCTTGACTTGCCTAGAGGAACTTTGAACCAGGTTGCAAGACTATTGGGCCTCAATTCAGAATCTTTAAATGAGGAAGAAAAGAAGCTCAGAAGGAAACTGGTGACTCTGCTGGATACAAGAAAAGAGGACAAGATTCCTAATCAGCCTCTTATGCCTAGAAGGAAGATAATCCAGTGGAGGTTCGATGAACCTTCTCACAACTTTGTTGTGGAAAGGAGAATGGTAGAGTCAATAGACTCAATGCAACCTCTATGCTACACTCTAGTAGGTTCGACATTGCTGAGTTAGCAGAGAAGCCATTCTCCAACCCCTCCAACTCTGAAACTGCTGCAATCATCAAATCATCTTAGCAGTCTTCATCTAGATGAGTTAACTACAAAAGCCAAGATTGAAGAAGAGCTGAAGTTGAAAAGACAGGAAGATAAGGAAAGATCTACCACCAAAGGTGTTGCCTTTCTACAGATGGTGGAAGGTCCTGAATTGGAGCCTATAGTTTGATGGGAATATGATTACAGTTCCCATCAACTAACTCTTTTCAGAGGGAAACAACAAAGGGTACATGTTCCCAAGGTGATAGACTGGATTTCCTATCCACCAAGATCTGTACAAGCTTCTCAGCACCACATCAGGGAAGAACAAAGAGACAGACAAATTTTGCTCTCCTTGGTGCTGAAATTTTTGAGAAGTCGAGGTAAGTGAAGTTTTGGTAGCATCAGCTTAGGGGGAATTTGTTGGATCAAGAAGAAGGCTAATGCAACCAAAACTAGATCACTTAAGTTATTTTGGTGCTGCATGCAAAGGCTTCCGAAGCTTTTCATGGAACTTCCGAAGGTTGTAGAGTTCTTCCGAAGATAAGGAAAAGTCAAACTTCCGAAGACAGAACTCAAATTCCGAAGACAAATGCATACTTCCGAAGTTCAAGACTTAGAAGAATAAAGTAAAGACCACTTCCGAAGTATGATGAAAAAGTCTCCAAGTCTTGGAAGAAGCAGCCTCTTCCGAAGTATAATTGGCTTCGGAAGTACTTACTCTTTCGAATCCATTTAACCTTCGAAGACACTGCTATAACCAGTGGACACAAGTATGGTCTTTGACACTCCGCTGCAGACTTCTGATACAGTATGGCTTCTTCCTTAAAGAACCATATTATTGACCATACTTTATTCCACTGTTTACCTTTTCATGTTAGTACAGTTGCCATCCTTAGTTGGTGACAAAAGGTAAGTCAGGGACATGTCCTGACTACCAAATCTCAGATAAGACTTTATCTAAGATACCTTAACTATAGTCTTGTAGTATAGGCTTTAGCTAAAGGATTCCAGCTGGCATCAAAGTATATCCGGCTGTAGATAGTATTATATATAGGTTCTCATTGTAACTCATAGATGTGTGATTAACAATTTGCTTGTAAGAGTCTTTGTATCTTGAGTTGAGAATCAATATATAAAAGTATCTTGAAATTATCTTTCTGTGTTCTTAGTTACTTTTCATATTGTGATCAACTCTTAATGATTCTTAACCGATTGTGATTACAGGTGAGTTTGAGAGAAAACATTTGTGTTTAAGTGACAAACACCGATCCTGCAAGAGTAGCCCATGCGCCTGGAATTGTCTTAGAAATGTTCAAGTATAACCCATGCACCTGAATAGTTCATGCGCCTAAGTGTCAAAATGGTTAAGTGTTGGCTGATGCGCCTACATAGTGATGAAACGCTCAAATAGGGCTCATGCGCCTAAATAGTGTCAAAGCGCCTAACACTTAGAAATTTATTACAGAAATTTTTGGAGTTTGTGATTTTAGGGTTTTTGACCGAGGTTGACTAGGGCTTATTAATGATGGGTTTCATGCATGATTATGATTGCTTATGATTGCCTTATGATTGTTCCTTATTATTATTATTGCTATTATTATTACTTATAGAATGTGACTTTACGTGGTATGTTTATTATCGTAACGTAAAGTATATTGTAATAATAAAGAGAAAGACCAATAAAGAAAAAGAAGAGGAACATTAATAAAATGTTAACAAGTCTTTGAAGCTTATAGGAGGTACACGACCGTGTTGTCGTTAGCTCAACTGTGTTGCGGGTTAGCTACCCTATTATGCACACAGGGCTAGTCTTGGAGATTGGCAGGACCTATGTAGCATACCCTGGGTGATTGGGTCGGCCTTGTATACAGTACACAACACCCTTTTGAGGGATACAGTTGACCCTTTCGAGGGACACAGTTGACCCTTTCGAGGGATATAGTTGACCCTTTCGAGGGATACAGTTGACCCTTTCGAGGGATATAGTTGACCCTTTCGAGGGATATGGATGGCCCATCACCCGTTTTCCATCGCGCATACTATTGGGGTATTTCTTATTGGTCCATACAGAAAGTGAAAGATAAAGATAAAAGAACACATAACATACAAGGCATACAGTAAAGAGAACGATAAGTATTTTTTCATATAGTTAATGCGTGCTCGTATATACAGTGAAGAGTTGTATTTTACAGAAAAGAGTATTTTGATATGCTACATACAAAAAGTATTTTATTACGTATAAAACTAGAACTCACTCAGCAACGCTGACTTTTATACATTTTCAGTTGGCAGGTAATTATTGCTGAGGATGGCACGAGGGTGAAGCCACTCGGCAGCAAAATACTGACATCCATTCGTATTTATGTCGCTGTTGTTTGGTAATGCAGTAAAATAATTCTTTTGTAATCAATTAAACGATGATGTATTGCTAAACAACAGTGGTTTAAGTGAAATGAATGGTTTTTGATAAATTATTTCCGTTGCTTAAGGTGTATAACTATAATGTTTAATGTTTTAATTGTTATGATTGACCAACTGTGAGGTTTCCGGGAACGGGGCCTTACAAGTTGGTATCAGAGCCAAAGTTTAAGAGAATTGGGTTAAATACAATTTTTAAAACTAAACTTAAACTGAAAATGGGACAAATGGAGGGATGTCAGCCCAAGTAGCTATGTGCCATCAGGTATGTCTTTCTTAATGATAACTGGTATTATATGCGCATGCTATTTGACTTATGTGCTCTTAGTAGATTTAGATACTGATTAAGTCAGGATAGAAAATGCTTGGGGTATGAAGAGCAAAGTAAGTGGCTAATCACAACTGGCCACTGTAATTAGGGACTTACTATACTTGACATAAACTGAGCTATTACCTTGAATGACCGCGTTAGTGTTTGAATCTTATAGTGTGTTAGAAGATGGCTGGCGGTAGATCTTCGAAAGCGTCTCGTGGTGGAGGTCACGGTGCTGCTCCGTGACCTAAGAGAGGGAGACCAGAGTCTAAAAGGTGGTTCATGAGGGACTAGAGACTTCTCATCCGGAGGGTGGCGATGAGAGCGCCAATTTGAGGGCCTCAGTAAAGGAGGCTGTTATGGAAGAAGTTCATCTGGTCATGCAGACAATCTTACCGTCTGTGGTGACCAAAGTTATCAAGGCAGTTTGGGAAGGGGATAGAAAGGAGAGGAACAGGTCCTCAAGAGAACGAGAGCAACCAGAGCCGGAAATGGTTCTCTCTGATGATGAAGAGGAGGAGGAAGAGCCTGCACCGGAGGCGGCATGAGGCTGTAACTACGCGGCGTTTATGAGATGTAAGCCCCCTACCTTCGATGGAAACGGCACTGCGGCTGCTGCTCACCGGTGGGTGAGGGAAATGGAGGCCGTTCTCGATATCAGTGATTGTTGTGAAGACCAGAAGGTGAAATTTGCTACCCACTCTTTTGTGGACTCGGCTTTGTGCTGGTGGGACAACATTGTCCAAGCCGAGGGTAGCAGGGCCATTGGGAGAATGAGATGGCCTGAACTGAAGAAGCTAGTGATTGAGGAATTTTGCCCCCACAGAGAGATGGATAAGGTAGAAAGAGAGTTCCTGCAGCTGGAGGCGGGAACGATGACACACCAGCAGTACACCACAAAATTCAATGAAATGGCGTGGCTGGTGCCCGATCAAGTGACACCACTATCCCGAAAGATTAAGAGATACATCCAGGGGTTTCTGGCGGATATCCGTAGGCATATGATCGCCGCCCGGCCGAGCACTTTTAGGTCAGCAGTTGATCTGGCAGGTAGATTATATGATGAGCGCGAGGTGGTGGTGGCTGAGGTGAAGAAGACGAGTAGGGATGGAAGGAACTGGAATGGGAAATGGTTTGGACGTGGTGGAGCCGCTTCAAACAATAAGGTGGCGAAGGTGGGTGACCGATGTATGGTCACATCTGGTGCAGGGTGGAAGAAGTATGGCAAATGTGGAAGGGAGCATACTGGTGAGTGCAGGATGGGGATGAACGTATGCTTCAGGTGTGGCCAGCCTGGCCACATCGCTAGAGACTGTAAGAAACCGAGGGCGGAGAGCTCTGGAGCGGAAAAGAAGAAGCCGGAGGAAGGAGGGTAGAGGGCAAGTGCTAGAGCTTACACTATGACCCTGGAGGAAGCTAGAGCTGATCCCGATGTTGTGTCAGGTATGTTTCTAGTAAACCAAATTTATGCCTCTGTATTGTTTGATTTCAGTGCTAGCAGGAGTTTTATTTCCACTACTTTCTGTGCTAAGTTTCCTGTTAGTAGTAGAAAGTTCAGTGCACCATTCGATGTAGAAACTGCTATTGGTAAGTCCACTAGAATTACTGATGTGATAGAGGACTATGCCATAGAACTAGAAGGTCATAGGTTTGCTGCTAGGTTACACGTGATACCAAGTAGTACTAGGGATGTACTGGCTAGCAACCTATGAAGCAAACATCGTATGTTGCAAGAAGATGATTCGATTAGTTGCGCCCGATGGGAGTTTGGTTACGATACATGGAAATCGCGTTACTACGATCCCGAAGATGATTTCGATGGCGGTGGCGGGGAAGTGCATGAGACGTGGATGTAGTGCCTACTTGGTATACGTAAAAGATGTGGATGCGTTGGTACCGCAATTATCTGAGGTGCCAGTGGTGTGCGACTTTCTGGATGTATTCCCGGAAGACTTACCCGGCGTGCCACCGGATCGCGAGATTGAGTTCCAAATCTATTTGATACCCGGTGCTCAACCCGTTGCCAAAGCACCATATCGATTAGCCCCTACTGAGATGAAGGAACTCATAAGCCAGTTACAGGAGTTGATTGATAAGGGATTCATTAGACCGAGTATCTCTCCTTGGGGAGCTCCAGTCTTATTTGTGAAGAAGAAAGATGGTAGCATGAGGATGTGCATCGACTACCGTGAGCTTAACAAGCTGACAGTGAAGAACCGATACCCCTTACCAAGAATCGATGATCTGTTTGACCAGCTCCAAGGTGCCAGTTGGTTCTCAAGAATAGACCTATGATCTAGTTACCATCAGCTGAAGGTGAAGGAGCATGATATCTCTAAAACAGCTTTTCGCACGCGCTACGGTCACTATGAGTTCCTCGTTATGTCGTTTGGTTTGACCAATGCGCCAGCTGCATTTATGGATTTGATGAATCGAGTGTGCCGGCCTATGTTGGATAGATTAGTGATTGTGTTGATTGATGATATTCTGATCTACTCAAAGAGCGAAGAAGAGCATGCCGATCACATTCGGGAGGTGTTGGAGACCTTAAGAAGGGAGAACTTGTATGCTAAATTCTCCAAGTGCACATTCTGGTTACGCGAAGTCCAATTCTTAGGTCACGTGGTAAATCTTGAGGGAATCATGGTGGACCCGGCCAAGGTGGAGGCCATGATGCAATTGAAGTCTCCAACGACGCCATTTGAGATTCGTAGTTTCTTGGGGTTGGCGGGATATTACCGAAGGTTCATTCAGGACTTCTCCAAGATAGCCTCCCCGTTGACTAAGTTGACCTGTAAGGATGTGAAGTTCGTGTGGGGTCAAGGGCAAGAAAGGGCTTTTGAGGAGTTAAAGGCAAGACTGACCAAGCCCCTGTCTTGTCATTACCCGAAGGAAGCAAGAATTTGGTGGTCTATTCAGATGCTTCCTACTCAGGGTTGGGTTGTGTGTTGATGCAGCGAGGTAAGGTGATAGCCTACGCATCCTGACAACTGAAGGTGCATGAGGTTAATTGTAACATCTTGTATTTTTAGGTTAAATTTAAAGTTAACCTTGTTAAATTTGTTTAAGGACCATGTTTGCCTAATATGAAACTTATGGGGTTCTTATGCATATTGCTTTAATTTGTCTTTAATTTACTTAACTTGAAGGTTGTTAATGTTAATGAATAAGTAACAAACATAATAAAGATTTTTAATAATAACTTTAACAAGAAAAGATAGTAAATGATATAATAATAATAATCCTAAAAATAATAGTAAAAGCTAATAATGATAACATTAGTAATAATGATAATAAAAATATTAATAATAATATGTCTACTAATGATAATAATAATAATAATGACTATAATAGTAATAATAAAAATAATCATAATCATAGTAAAATTAATAATTGTAGAACATATTAAACTTAAAAAGGGGTTAAAAGAAGGTTAGGGGGGCTTATTGTCACTTTTGAAACTTTAAAAGAATGTTTTTAAACATAAAATGTTAACTATAAAACCACAGGGACTAAATGTGTCAAAAACCAAAACCCAAATTTCCCCCCCTTTTTCTCCCATGTTTCCGGCGGGACTATCCCGGTCACCGCCGGCGAGCCTTCCGGCCACCTCCAAACTACACCAAAACGCCTCAAATTTATCACCAAATCGCCCCAAATCAAACCTAGCACACGAATCGAACTTGTAACCATTGATTAATCAATCTGAAAACGCTTGTATTATCAAAAACCCACTTGAAACCGAACCCCAATTTACTTCATAACCGTTCAACGTGCAAATCGTGGTAATTACTCAATTAATTGAACATAAACCATCGGTTAACTATTCCTAATCTACCATTACTTGCAATTTCACCTGAATCAAACACAAACATAGAATTCGTTTAGCACCTTCATCGCGAACTGTCATCCACTCGTTGATCACATTCCGAGCCTTCTAACCATCAATTGATAGAGGGCTTTGCATCAAGATCACTATCCGAAGCTTCGCACAAGTTTAATTTGGTTTTCGTAGTCGTTTGCTCACATATTGAAACAAGGCTCGGTCACGACTCGTTCCTCACATTGTTCATCTTCAATCCCTTATCAAAACGGGTAATTAGACACATCATTTTGTTCGTATTTACAAGAGGAATCAAAGCCCCATGTTTGTATCCATTAACACAATCGATTTGGCATTCAATTTGAGGTCCAATCGATTTAGGGTTCTAAGGGAATAGGGGAAATCTATTACTTTGTGTTTAAAAGAATTTAAAACCAAGTTAAACCGCGGCTGTAGCCTTGGTTCACTGGTTCCCTACTCGGTTGTCAAACTAGAGGTCCCGGGTTCGAACCCGGGCACCCTCAACATATTTTTTAGGCTTTTTCAGCCTTTAAAAAAATATAGAAAATTTTTGAAAATTATTAAAAAATCAATTTTGTAAACTTAAATTATTTTGAAGTTACTTAATCAATTTCTGAAAATTTATGTTCTTATAATAATTTTATATTTTTATAAAACAAAGGGTATATTTAGTTTAATTTGATTAAATTAGACTTTAAAAAATGACTTGAATCACTAAAAAATTATTGATTCAAATCTCTCTTTTAATTTAATATGGTTAAATAGTTCTTAATTCTTTTGTTATAAAAAAAATTATTCAAACTTTATGAACTTTCAAATTATTATAAGTTTTCCTTTTCATACTTTATTTTCTGTATAAAATATATATTTTTAAAGGGAATATGAATGAATTTAATTACTTAACAACACCAAATTCCTATCGAAACCCTAGCCCGCGTTAAAACGTTAATTTTATTATCAAACTTAAACCTTGTAAATATATATATTTTAGGTACATTGTGAAGGGCTACGTTGAATCGACACTTATTATTATATTCTTATTAATCGTCATTTATATACATTTGATCAAGTAAGTATTTCTATACCCCTTTTGCTTATTTTCACACTTTGGGGTGAAACATGTTAACTTATTATCATTGCACTTATAAACTTATCTGAGACTTGTAATCTTTATGGCAATTCATCATGCAAGGTTGTGGTTAGTTGAACTTTTGTGGTTACCATGTTATGGCGTTATATGTACAATCATTAACTATTGCTAGCCCAGCGAAGTCATAGATCTATGGGCAAGACAAGCCTACTTTGGTTGACCCAAGTACACTTAGTTGATCGTATAATCTTGTAAACATTTGAGACTTGTAAAACTTTGTCGAGGCTTGGTTGTTGCATTATTCATAACATCCCAATCACTTTATTCACTAACTTATGACTTGGATTGCCATATTTTATATAATCTATGTATTAAAAACTATGGAATGCTCACCAACTTTATTGTTGACCCTTTATTTTTAACATGTTTCAGGAAACGCCCAAGTTTGATTTCTACACTTTGAAGCTTACACATCTAGGAATGGACCTAGATAAATAAATGAATTAAAATGACTTGTTATCTTTTATGTTATGGTTTTATTTCTTTGAGACTTAAGCTTGTAATGATACAATTGAATTTTATGATTAATTTATATTTGGTTATAATAGCGTTATGTGGCTGTGAACGATCTTAACTCTCACTCCTCGACGTTTCCGCCGTCAAGGTTGGGGTGTGACATTAATTATCCTACTCATGACTGGAGTTAGCAGTAGTGGTCTTTGCACTAAAGATTTGGAGGCACTATCTGTACGGGACGAAGTGCACCATTTTCACTGACCACAAGAGCTTGAAGTACTTCTTCGAGCACAAGGATCCGAACATGAGGCAGAGACGATGGTTAGAGCTTATAAAGGACTATGATTGCAAGATCCACTACCATCCGGGAAAAGCCAACGTGGTGGCTGATGCCCTTAGCCAAAAGGAGAGGCTCGAGCCGATTTGGGTGAAAGCATATCAACTGATCATGACCTCTGATGTAATTAAGCAGGTCAAAGAGTTTCAAGATGTGGCACTAAAAGAAAATCATCTTAACTCTGAAAGGATGAGAGGTCTAGTTGGGGAATTGGGTGAAAACACGCTTGGTATTAAAACTCGAGTTGGACGGGTGTGGATTCCTCGTTTCGGGGATCTACGTGTGAGGATTATGGATGAAGCTCACAAGACTCGATACTCCATTCATCCTGGTGCCACAAAAATGTATCAAGACATGAAGAAAGGTTATTGGTGGCCGGGTATGAAGCGTGAGGTGGTAGAGTATGTGAGTAAGTGCCTTACTTGCTTACAGGTGAAGGCCGAACATCAGAATCCATATGGGAAGATCCAACCTTTGGATATACTGGAATGGAAGTAGGAACACATCACCATGGATTTCATTATGAAGCTGCCACGTACTCTGAAAGGATACGATGCCATATGGGTGATTGTCAACCGTCTGATGAAAAGTGCTCACTTCCTACCGATCCGTGAGACATATTCATCTAAGAGGTTGGCTGACCTGTTCAGCAAGGAGATTGTAACTCGTCATGGTGTGCCGGTGTCCATTGTGTCTGATCGTGATACCCGGTTTACCTCTAAATTCTGGAAGAAGTTTCACGATGCCATGGGGACGAGGTTACATACTAGCACGGTTTATCATCCCCAAACTGATGATCAGTCAGAAAGGACCATTCAGACACTGGAAGACATGCTCCGGGCATGTGTGATCGATTTTGGGGAAAGTTGGGATGACCACTTACCGTTAGTTGAATTCTCATACAATAACAGCTATCATGCCAGCATTGGTATGCCATCCTATGAGATGCTATACGATAGGAGATGTAGAACACCCGTTTGTTGGGGTGATATCGGTCAAAAAGAAGTGGGAAGTGTCGAAGTAATCGAGGCTATGACTGAAAAGCTTGAGAAGATTAAAGCCTTCATGAAGGTAGCCAAGGATAGACAGAAGTCGTATGTTGATAAACAATGCAGACCGATCGAGTTCCAGGTGGGTGACCGGGTTATGTTGAAGGTCTCACCTTGGAAGGGTATCAGCCGATTCAGGAAACGAGGTAAGCTAAGCCCGAGATACATAGGACCTTTCCGAATCATTGCCCGAGTAGGAGAGGTGGCCTATAGATTGGAGTTACCAGATGAGTTAAGTGGAATTCACCCGACATTCCATGTATCTCATCTGAGAAAATGCTTAGCTGATGAAGACATGATTGTTCCACTAGAGGATATCGAGGTAGACGAAAGGCTCAATTATGTGGATCAACCGGTGGCAATCATCGATCGTAAAGAGAAAAGGCTGAGAAATAAAGTGGTTCCTTATGTGCGTGTATAGTGGAAGCACAGGAAGGGATCTGAATCTACATGGGAAACTAAGGAGGAGATGAGGCAGTATTATCCTCGTCTGTTTGAGGAATAACAGGTTTCGGGGACGAAACCTATATAAGGGGGGTAGACTTGAAACACCTGGTTATTTAAAAAAAGAGACAAGAAATGAAGAATAAAAAGAAAGAAAAGTAATAAAGTCCAAGTGGAGGGACTAAAAGTGTCCAAAAGGACAAATCTTTGAAAAGTTGGTGTAAAGGTGGGCATGGCCGCCCACCCTCTCTTCACATCACTCTTTCACTTCAGTTTTAGAGAGAGAGAGAGAAAGGAAGAGAGCAGAACTTCGGTTTTGAAGAAGAAGGAATCGAATTCAAGGTAAGAATTCATGGTTTTTAAGTGTTTATGTCGGGTTTTATCCCGGTTATATGTTTATGTGCTTATGTGTTTGTGTATATGCTCGGGTGTGTGTGTTTGGAGGTGTTTGGTGGTGTTTTTAGGTGTTTGAACTCAGTTGCAAAAGGGTTAGAAGGAAGAAACACCCAAGTTGCACCAGGTGAGTTCTAGACCCTGGTTTCTACTTGTTTTAAACATCTTTGGGGCTGAAAATGTATTAAAATGATTTTCAAATGTTTATGTATGTTTAACCGTATGTACTATGCATGTTGAATGTTGGTTCTTAGATGCTTATAGGTTGTTCATGTATAGAATAGCCATGTTAAGCTTAGAACAGATAGGTATGATGAACGGGTTCGAAAACATACTAGAAACAGGTTGAACAGAAGGTTCATGCGCCTAGATAAGGCTCATACGCCTGGAAATGCCTTAGAAGAATTTAAGTGTAACTCATGCGCCTGAACAGTAGCCCATGCGCCTGAACAGTAGCCCATGCGCCTGAACAGTAGCCCATGCGCCTGAACAGTAGCCCATGCGCCTGGAATTGTCTTAGAAATGTTCAAGTATAACCCATGCGACTGAATAGTTCATGCGCCTAAGTGTCAAAATGGTTAAGTGTTGGCTGATGCGCCTACATAGTGATGAAACGCCCAAACAGGGCTCATGCACCTAAATAGTGTCAAAGCGCCTAACACTTAGAAATTTATTACAGAAATTTCGGGAGTCTGTGATTTTAGGGTTTTTGACCGAGGTTGACTAGGGCTTATTAATGATGGGTTTCATGCATGATTATGATTGCTTATGATTGTTCCTTATTATTATTATTGCTATTATTATTACTTATAGAATGTGACTTTATGTGGTATGTTTATTATCGTAACGTAAAGTATATTGTAATAATAAAGAGAAAGAGCAATAAAGAAAAAGAAGAGGAACATTAATAAAATGTTAACAAGTCTTGCAAGCTTATAGGAGGTACACGACCATGTTGTCGTTAGCTCAACTGTGCTGCGGGTTAGCTACCCTATTATGCACACAGGGCCAGTCTTGGAGATTGGCAGGACCTATGTAGCGTACCCTGGGTGATTGGGTCAGCCTTGTATACAGTACACAACACCCTTTCGAGGGATAAAGTTGACCCTTTCAAGAGATATAGTTGACCCTTTCGAGGGATACAGTTGACCCTTTCGAGGGATATAGTTGACCCTTTCGAGGGACATAGATGGCCCATCACCCGTTTTCCATCGTGCATACTGTTGGGGTATTGCTCATTGGTCCATAAAGATAGTGAAAGATAAGATAAAAGAACACAGAACATACGAGGCATACAGTAAAGAGAACGAACAGTATTTGTTCATATAGTTAATGCGTGCTCGTATATACAGTAAAGAGTTGTATTTTACAGAAAGAGTATTTTCATATGCTACATACAAAAAGTATTTTATTACTTATAAAACTAGAACTCACTTAGCAACGCTGACTTTTATACATTTTCAGTTGGCAGGTAATTATTGCTGAGGATGACACGAGGGTGAAGCCACTCGGCAGGGAAAGACTGACATCCATTCGTATTTTATGTCGCTGTTGTTTTGTAATGCAGTAAAATAATTCTTTTGTAATCAATTAAACGATGATGTATTGCTCAACAACAGTAGTTTAAGTGAAATGAATGGTTTTTGATAAATTATTTCCGTTTCTTAAGGTTGTATAATTATAATGTTTAATGTTTTAATTGCTGTGATTTACCAACTGTGAGGTTTCTGAGAACGGGGCCTTACATATCTCACATAAAATATATAACTTACATTTAATCATTCATAAAACGTTGCAGCGAAAACATAAAAATAACTTTTCATAGCATTACAAAATGCTTTTGTAAGTTAATACAAGCGTTCATTTCGAAACATCATCCGTTCGCATTACAATGCAGAAACATTAACAAAAGAATGCCATCCAAACGCCGAGTAGCCGCCCCGTGCCATCCTCAGCAATCATTACCTGCCAACTGGAAAAACATAAAAGTCAGCGTTGCTGAGTGAGTTCTAGTTTTATAATAAAACATACTTTTCTTTAGTTAATATTGTTCATTTCTTTCATGCGATCATACATCGTACGTACACATAGATAATAGTTATTATATTCATCGTTCATTAATTTCCGTTCATTCATTCATTTTTACTTTCATTCGTTCGCTCATCCATACATCTTTTCCTTTCGTCATCACAATAAACTTTACCCTTCATGCTCATGATACTGGGCCTAAGCCTATAATAGACCTTCATTCATGGTGCACCGCACCTCTGGCCATAGTACCTAAGGTAAAGTTTAGGTATACCATTGTCATGTGTTATGCCCTTCATGCTCATGGTACTGGACCTAAGCCTATAATAGACCTTCATTCATGGTGCCCAGCACCTCTGGTCACAGTACCTAAGGCAAGCAACAATGGTTCCATACAAATGGTCAATCACGAAGAAAGACCCCGATGTGCATCCTCCTGGGGTAGTGAACCCGCACACCGTTGGGCTAACACCTTTTAATGGCGTGTCCCGACATACTATGCTTGCAAGACTTTCATTACTTTCATCGTTCATTAATGCATGCATTCTTACTTCATGTTCCACTTTCATTATCTTTCGCTTTACGTTACATACTACTTTCATTCATTCATTAACATTCATCATAAAGCCGCAGGAAAGATAAACATACATCATAATAAGGAACCTCAACATACACAATCATCATCAACATACAGGGCAACATCATATATACATAACATCATGCATAATCATGCAACATCATCATCATGCCCAACATCACCTCTAAGGCCTCTACCATCACCTTACATGAACTTACGGGAACTTCCGCGTCAATGCTTACATCTGCACTTTCCCCCGAAAGTCAAAAGTCAAACTACACTTCTCCTTGGGTGCAACAGCCCTATTCGGGCATATGGACACCCTTCAGTCGCATGACCTCCATGCGATTGAACATCATGTGAATGGACCAATGTGGATGAACACCGATGCGAATGAACACCCAATCGTGCGAATGGATCAATGCGGATGAGTCCTATGCGAATGGAACTAATGCGGATGGACCTTATGCGAATGAAACTAATGCGGATGGACCTTATGCGAATGAAACTAATGTGGATGAGCACTTATGCGACTGGACCCTCAGTTGTGTGAATGAACCTCAATCATGCGAATGAACCCTCAATCACACCCCCAATCGGCCGTATGGCCTCCATTCGGTCGCCTAGCCCTAGCTGGTGCAGAATGCAGTTCATCCCGAACCTAATTTGCCATTTTCGACCTTCAAGCTCATCCAAACTCATTCTAAGCCCAAATCAACCATCCTAAACCTTAGGAATGCATACCACAACACCATTCAAGCACACACAACCTCAAACACAAGACCCAAACGAATCATACACATACACAAACGGGTCAAACACACACACACACATAAAAACCCGATTTTTCAGATGTGTTCCAGCCCCAGATAATTCAAAAACGTTTAAAAGAGGGGTCCTAGAACTCACACAATCGACCACAACAAGGAGAGCTTCGATTTGACCCGCTTCTTACGATTTTGCTCACTCGAATCATCCCGAACCAACTTTTCTCCCTTTCTCTCTTCTCCTCTTTTGTTTGGCTGAAATATGAGTGTGGGGAGAGGGTAATGGCTGCCCTCTCCCTACAAATATAACCACATACCCAACTTTCTCTCGTTGGCGAGTTTGGTCACTCGACTTATGATTTTATTTCTTTTTCTTCATTCGTCGGCTTCAAAATAAATAAATAACCGGGTGTTACAAAAATCCCAAGATCTCTTCATCACCATATCGTTGAACCAAATGACAGTAACATCGGATTTAAAACTGGCTTGTTGATGTCATATTCATTTTAAATATATAAATTTTGTTGTAAAATAATTTTTCTTAGTTTTTCCTGAAGAAGTATTTTAGTTATAAATAAACATAAACAATTAATAAATAAAAGATAATTAATTAAAAAATGGTCCTCATATCTAGAAACCCCTTGATTATAAATCAGCACCTCAATTTTCTATACAGGTCGTATAGCACCATACTCGTTGTATAGGTGAGTCGTATAGCACCATACGCGTCGTATAGGTGTGTTGTATAGTACCATACACATTATATAGGTGGGTCATATAGTGTCATACACGTTGTATAGGTTGGTTGTATAGCCCTATACAAGACGTATAACCCCTCTGACAACTACCTGAATTTTTTCTTGTAGTCTGTCTCAAAACTTGTTATATGTGTCGTATAGCTCTATATGTAGGGGGTTTTAAAATATCTGAATTCAAGAATCCGATTCAAAATTCAAAAATCCGAATCCGAAATATCCGAATTTCCGGATATCCGAAAATGCGAATATCCGAATTTCGGATATTCGAAAATTCAAATTCGGATAGTGTTTTTTAAAAGTTTCGGATGTTTGGATATCCGATTATCCGAAAACTACAAAAAACTTTTTATTTATTTTTTTTAAGTTTTAGATATATTTTTGCTTTAGATTGAGATTTTTTATTGTATATTGTGACTTTTAGATATGAGTTGATTTTTTATATTATTTTTACAATATTATATGGCTAATAATTGTAAAAAACTAAATAAATAAATAAATAAATAAATAATAAATTTCGGATATTCCAATCACTATTCTTATCCATCGGATACGGATAGTGATTTTCTCTATTTGAAACTTTCGGATATCCGACTTGAACACCCCTACTATATGTGTCGTATAAGGTTATATGCAGCTAGAGTTGTTCAAACCGTTTGGCGCTCGACGTTCGCTCGGAATTTGCTCAAAAAATGATCTTTCGAATTTTTTACTTAGTTGTAAACGAGCGGATCGGCTCGGTTCGGTCCTGCTCGAATTAATATATATATATATATATATATATACACATATATATATATATATATCTATATATATATATATCTATATCCATATGTATATATACATATATATATATATATATATATATCTATATCCATATGTATATACATATATATATATATACATATATATATACATATATATATATATATATATATATACACATATATATATATATATATATATATATATATATATATAGTTTTTACATATCACTCTAGTATATTTGACCCGATATTTACATATTATAATTATATTCATACATACTTGATCAATCAACCTAATAAAAAATTCTGCACTAAACATAAAAGTAAAATCCTAAGCCGATATAGACATTTTTTTTCGATCATCTCTTGCTTTTACCGTCATCATTCTCTGCAATATGCTTGCTCCACTTCAGCTACAACCTTAGCTTCACTGTCAACCACAACGTATTGTAATTCATGAAAATGTTATGTAATGAAATGTGACCGTTTTTTAAGTAATTAAACCTTATTCGTCCCAATATAAATCGTATGACATACAAGATAGTTGAGTAGTATAATTGTTCATAGCTCGATGTTCGCTCGAAAATTAATGCTCGAAAAATGGTCGTTTGATTTTCTGTTTGGTTGTAAACAACTCTCTCACTACTACTTCCGAATTTTCTCGTTTTCAATGTTTTCAACATTATACGTCATGTATGATGCTATACGAAGCGTATGAGAAGGTGTTGATTTATAAAGTATGTCGTTCGTATATGTATTTTAAGACCATAAAATAAAAAAAATAAAAATAACAGAATAGAAAATACGTAAAGTAACATGCAAGTCTCGGAAAGTGAGAATAATGATGCAATCATACAAAGTAGCCTGTAGTGAGTAGTGACTATATACTCCACTTTGCTTTTCAAAATTCACTCCACCTTCAACGATCATCATTCAAAATCCCTCACATTCTGCCACCATCCTTCCGTCTCCGACTTCGTCAAGTTTACGTCACCTACAGGTTCACACACTATACCTTCTTTCTAGCTTCTCACATCGCTTACTTATTGCCGATCCAATCTCTAACCGCAGTTAATTCACCGGTCCAACCTTTGACCGCCCGAATCGATCGGCCGGCTAATTTCTCTTTAATAGTTGGTTAAAGTTAACTTTTTATAAGTATTGTTAATTATCTGTAAGGCTGTATAACGATTACTCCTTAGAGTGTATGTATAGTGATTTAAAAAGAGATGGAAGAAGAGTATGTGTGAAGTAGAGAAATGTTGATATGATAAAAAAAAGTTGATACGGGTGATAATACTTAGCAAGTGGTAATACTTTTCAAATCATTCATTTTTATATAATTTTATTAGAACTTTTCTTCTTTCAAGAACTGCTTTTATAAGTAGAAATCCTTGTTAATATGATAAGATTAGGACTGGAAAATTTTAAGTTCATAAATAAACACCTAATTTGATAAATATTTTTAAAATTACTTATAAATAAATTTTTATGAACATCTTTTAGGGAATAAACTCTACTTATAAATTATTAAAAGTTAAAACACAGGTTTCGATATTAGATCCCGGAAAGATTTTTTTATGATTACACATAAAGTATGCTAACCATCACTTTTGACTTCATAAACTTGAGGTAAAATATAATAGATACAAATTTTAAAACAATGAAATTAATTTAAATGGTTAAGATAAACAATCTATTAAAATAGAAAAGATCTTGGATTTAAGTTTTATTTGTGACAAATAAAGGTTTTTGGGTTGGGTCATGGGTTTTTTTTTTTACATATAATGAGTTTTTAAGCTGGTCTCGAGTTACATGCTCAAGTCATGAAGATTATTTGCCATTCAAAAAAATTTTCTTTAAGAATTTTATATTCTTAAAATGATTATTAAATTACAGATAGACCATCTAAACTTGTATTCAACTTTATATGTTTTTAGTTTTGAAAATATTATTGAATGCATAAAATTTCTTAAGTTTATTTAACTTATAGAAATCAACCACTTTTATTTTTTTTTATTTTTTAGCTTCAAGATCATATTTGAGCAGCCACTTTATGTTGGTAATTTAATGTTATCAACATGTTTTGATGTTGTTGGATTAACTTGTCGACCAAGTAAAATATATTAGTTATTAAACGAGTTAGGTGATGCAGGAGTGCAGACTCGTTTAAAGCTAATATGATTTGTAGATTTGTTGATTTAATACTATAATTAAATGTTTGGGCTTTAATTTATTAAACTAATTGAAACTTATATTAAATGTGATTCATTGGGGTTTCTATTAAAGTTGGCCTTGGGCTATATGATGAGTAGATCATATAGGTCAATAAGTGGAGTGCATTTGAAAGCAATTCATATGCATACCCTAAAAGTCAACCATCCCAATCTGGTTTTAGTAAAACGGATGTTTTTTTTGGTCGAAGAGAGATTCAAGTTTTGGTACGGTTACAAGTTCTCTCAATAGATCAAATTCATTTTTGTACAGAAACTCTTAGTCTAATCCGATCTAACATTTGATTAGTACCATCAAATAGTTTGACATGATAGTGATAGACGATTCTAAAAGGAATCCAAGTTATTTTCGAAATATATTCTTCTTCAAGTTTGTGTTTAAAAGTATACAACCCTTTATCCCTGAGATAGTAGAAAAGTTTATCCGATCCCTGAGATAGTAGAAAAGTTTATCCGATCGGAGATATTATCAATCGCTTTAATATGTGTGAGATTTACTTATACTTTTGTTTGTTAATATATTCGTCTTCATATGTATCCTTTTGGCAACCATGAAATATTCCAGTAGATGTATAGGCGCCTGAACAGTTATGTTGAGGACTTGTTGGATTGATTTTGGGTTTTACGTTGGACATAGTGCTAAGAAATGGAAGAGCTTTTGAAGGAAGTTGATCACATTTCAGCGAAGCATTCGTCGGAGAGGGCTTTGAGGAATTGGCGAAACGCTGCCTCTCTAATAAAAAAGTCCGAGGAGCAAAGTAGCATATTGGTAATAATCCTTCCGATTTATTTATTTCTGATTTATTGGTAAGAAGATCTTACCTACAAAATTTTTTCTTCACGGTAGGTTTTTTTCGGTTTTCAAATAGACATGTATATCTCAAAACAATGCTGCAATTTTTGGTTTGGGTCGGGTCAGGTCACACAAAACCATAGTTGTCAATAGCGAATAGCGGTAAATAGCGACAAGCAACCTATATGCTATGTAGCGAATAGCGATAAATAGCGTCCGCTATTTCGTGTTTCGCGATAAGGTAGTAGAAGCTTTAAGAAATGTTTTACATTCAATAAATAAACATGTTTAGCTATAAAGTAGTAGAATATATAAGCAAACACCAATAAATTAGCTAAAATACTCTATTTGTGTTAATTTTATAGTAATGAAGAACAAAAAAATAAAAAATAAAAATAAAAAATGTTGCAGATCCTCACTATATACCGCTATATACCATATAGCGACCCTTGACCTAGACGCGACATAGCGCGCGATCGCAACCGCTATGGTCGCTATTGACAACAGGACACAGAACACATTACAATCACATTATAAAACATTTGATAAAGATACGATTTCGTTAGAAAGTAAAAACACATTACATTTTATATTTGTTGTTTATGTGTCTTCATCTCTTGAAAAATATTCACTACATTATCAATCGAAACTTTTTTAAAAACATCTTTCTCAATTTAGCAAATGCAAGTATTGTTTAAGGTATTATTCTTAAAAACATTTTAGAGATAATTAGGAAATGTTAATAGATTAATGAAATATGTGTTAGGTGTTAGTTAAATAAATGAGCTTAGAGATTTTATACAAAATAAACTATTGGTGATTATTCTGATAATACTTTTCTTAACTAAGTAAGCTAATATTTTAATTTTTAGTGGGTTAAATATTCAAATAAAATGGTGTTTAGTGCTCGTAGATTTTTTTATAGAGGTCAATATTATAAAATACACAAGGTCAATAAAAAACTGTCAATACATGTTACGCATAGAGGGGGGAAATTTTACGGGGTCGGTTGACCCCTCCCCACCCTTTTAAAGTCCGCCCATGCATTAACACACACCAAACTCAAACTTGAAAAAACTACCCACAACCCAATTTCAAGCTTAGAACTTGAGTTTAAAATGATGTGAGCTTAAGATCAAGCGCTCTTATTATAAACGGGTTGAGCTTGGCTCGACTTGACTCGTTTGATATACACCCCTACTAACAATTGATGTGGGTGGATGTAAGTAGATTAATATTTTGTGAGTGTCAAATTTTAACATGTTAGTTTATAATTTGAAAATTATTAAATTTTATTAAGTCAACCATTATATTGACCGCCTCATTGTCACCACCATCTATAGGGTCGTTGACGTATCTACTTCTACCCATCACAGACCATTAGCGACCATAAATCAAATATAATGGGTGAACATATATTTATAACTTTTAAAGATGGTTAATTTTAAAGCGACCATTTACTGGTTAAAACCCGTTTTGTTTCAAACTAAACCTAGCTGATTTAGAGGTAGTGGTGCACAAGGGCGACCACAGTAGTGAAAACTATGTAAATGATGGTGATGGTTGCAGCAACGACAATGGTGCTGGTAGTGTCGAATGTAGGAGATAGGTTCATATTTATATTAAATATAGTAATTCCAACGATACTCTCGTTAGCCATGAGAAATATTATAGTACAATACCGTTTACAAATACGACTAGAAAATTAAATATAAGCAATACTTATGTATCAAACTTGATTCGAGTGTATCAGTCTTTAGTGTATACTCCAACGAATCTTCAAATAGTATTCTTGACAAGAGTCTTTACCACATTCGAATCTTCAACTATACCCCTTGATTGCAACAATTAACAAACAAAATATTGATGTTTGTAGCTGAGGATTGTGTTAGACACGGGTCCCTTCAAACAGATTTCACGTCTCCACTCAATACAACGCGTTGTCTCTCAGGAGAGTGCCTCAGCCCGAGAGATCACTATGTGTTATAATGTTATGTGGAAAAATGTTAAAGATGATGATGGTATATGAAGAATAATTTAGAGAGTGCTCCTCTCTAATTTTTTATAAAACTTATTGAATCTAAAGAGAATAAATTTCTTTATTTTTTCATTTCATCATTAGTTTACTTACATACTCATGCTAAAAACTTTACATTAATATGAGTTTTATGATTCACAATCAAAACTTCCATTTGATTTATAAAAATTTTAATGAGACCAAATTAAAACTCTTATTTTATTCATGACATGTTTAATATTAATTTAAAAAAAATTGATCCATAATAAATATTCATAATATTTGTTAAAACACTTGATCAAAACATAAAATATCTGTATTAATCAAATTTCCTACTATAATCACCTAAGTTTTACTTTCTTTATTCCGACCGCTCAATTTCGAGCATCGATATCTAATTTATATTAGCTTAAGTTTGGACACGGTATAATTTGTTACGAAATGAGAACTTAAACCAATAAATAAATATCTCTTTATATAAAAATATAATTATTTTGTGTCCAAAATTCCAACAATCTCCCACATGATTGGAGATCGATCAAAATACACAAAATTCCTAATGAAAACTCGATTATTGAGTCTTGTAGGATAGGTAGGTGTTCCCATTGAACCTTCCTTTGTAAAGCATATTTAGCCTACCGGTGGTGTGTAGACACAATGTATTTGAACAAATCCCGTTTTGTGTAGACGACAATATACATTCACACAATTCTCTCCCTAGTCGGGCACATCCCCTCATTTTCGTGTCCGTTATGGTTATGGATCACTATCCTGGTTCTGCGAGAGCTCTAGGATTTACGCGTCCTCACAAATCCAGTCGAAGTGACCCTACTTCTCTCTGACATAGGTGATTCCATGAATCATTAAAGGCATCATGATTATATTGATTCCAACAATCATTTAACCTGAATATGCTTCACTTTTCTTTGGTCAATGGTTCGGGGAACTCCCCTAGAGTGAATGGACTAGAAAGTTCGTAGCTCCCTTTTAGTTTTAGGGTGCTATCCTATAGTGACTCTGTTGGTCATACGATTAAGTTGTCTTATTAAATATAGATATTGAGATTTTCAGTCAATTAGGTTAGGTTCCCCTCATATTCTCCTTTCCCTACGGACTTTAGTCCAATTGCTCTCTATATTATCTCGTTTCAACTCACAGGTTGTTGGATCCAAAATTATTATCTATCACTTTGTCAAGTCGATATAGATAAATTCAATCGAGATAAGTTTTCATGATGTGTTCTTAACTCATAAGTTAATAACGTCTATTATGAATTTTAAGTGTACTTGAAAAATATAATTTTTCTTTCAAGACGAACACATCTTTTTATGTTTGTGGTAGTAGACAATTATCAAAATTCTAAATCTAGCCAACTTGGTGTTTGACTTAGCTCTCGTTTTATGCAGCGGCCCAGGAAGTGTTGGATCCTTTAATTTGTGATTTTGTGCATGAGTTCTTTTGCATAACTTGAACCCATGACCTTAAGGACACAAAGGAGCAACCTTACTAGTTGCTCTAAGGCCACCATCAAATTTAAGAAAAAGCAACAAACTCGATCATCTTCCAAACATTACCACAAGACGCATTAATAAAAGTTGCACAATATCTTACTGTAAAAAGAAGTGTGGGACTTATCAAAGTGCAAAATATTATAGTAGATCTAGTTCAAAAAGCACGCTTACATACCTTAAGGAGCGAACCGGAGGCTTTGACAATGAAATCAAACGAAACTATAAGTGACTTTGTAGGAAAGCTAAGTAGTATTAAGTTGTGAGACATGGTGATCAAAATCTGTTGGTTTAATATTAGTTTATCCTAACTAAGCATCATATTAGCTTAACATAAGTTAGTTAATTAATTGTATATTGTTAGTTATGATAGTTAATGGATGTCTTGATCCCTAAGAAACTCAAGGGTATAAGTACCCTATGTAATCGTCACTTGTATGTAATGCATTTCTAGTTTTCTTATCCGACTCTCTCTCAATCTGTCGATCCTTTAACACCCTATGATCATCAATTGGTATCAGAGCGTTACGTTCTTGGGAAGAAGAAATCGTGTAAAGAAACCATCCTTTTCAACAATTTACGAAGAACAATTCGTTTGAAGTTCACCCCCTGTTCTTGCGCATCAACAGAGAATCACAAAGTTGGTACAAATCGATAATAAGGAATGTGTTTATTGATACATAGATCACCATTCTAACCAATCGATCAAGCAAGGATCAATGATTTGAAGCCAATTTCATTTATCAAAGAACAGAGACGAAATCCGGCAAGAATTGAAACTTCCAGCGAGACTCCAGCGATTCAAACAAAATAGAGAAGCATTCAAAATAATAATTTGTTCAATCAGATCCCTTAAACCCGTTTCTTTCAAGAATCGATTACTCAAAAATTGTTTCAAAATCAAACCACCGTTCAATCAAGACTTGATTTTCCCGAACCCATTTCATCAAAAGGAGAAATCGAAAAATCAAGTTGTTCTTTACCAAAATCATTCGATCATCAGAAACTAAACATCAGTTCGACTATAAAAAGTTTAAAAATCAAATAGTTTTTATTCGTTCGATCAAATTTTAAAGGGACGATTCAGAAAGTTCTGTTAAGAAAATTTGACTTCAAAAAAGGTCAAAAACTGGGTGTTGAATAAACCGTCCTTGGAACTTTCAGAAGGTATTAACAAGGTTTAAAAGGAAACCAAATTTGTTGTGTTAAGTTTTCAAAGGAAACTCAAGAATTTTGATACTAATTATTGTTGAAAAAAATTTCAGATACATTATAGTGAGTTCTTAAAAAACCATAAATTTAATATGTTAAATAGAATAAAATATAAATGTTGTATTTTTAAAGGAAAAACATATTTCTTTTTAATTTATGGAAGTTTATACACCCGAACATGTGTGGTTCATAGCAAGTCAAAGACCTATGTGACATATTAGTCCTGTGTGGCAAGCAAGTAAGTTCAACCTATGTGGCGAATAAAAGAAAAGACATGTGTGGCAAGTTCGACTTGTGTAGCGAAATAAGTAAGAAAACCTGTGTGGTAAGTTCGACCTGTGTGGCGTTTATTGAAAGAAGAACTGTGTGACAAAGCAAGAAGACCTATGTGGCAAAGTAAGAAAGAAGACCTGTGTGGCAAAACAAGAAGACTTGTGTGACAAACTAAGAAAGAAGACCTTTGTGGCAAATCAAAACAACAAGCAAGACCATTCATTCTTGAATCAATTAGCAAGAAACAAAGTTCAAATAAAAAAATCAGCAAGTATATCGACACCAACACGTGAACAATAGAATATATCACTTCAATGTCCCAAGCTAACTGAAACAAACTACACCTCATGGGCATTATTAATGGAAACGATCTTAAAGACTTATGGTCTTTGGGAAACAATTGATGCAAAAGAGATGTAGATGAAAAAAAAGTGTATACAACTAAGGCAATGATCTTCCAAACATTAACTGAGGATATATTAATGCAAGTAGCACAATGTGAAAGTGCAAAAGAAGTTTGGGAATCAATTAAAGTTCGACAACTTGGAGCCGATCTAGTTCAAAAGGCATGTCTACCAACCTTAAGAAGCGAGTTAGAGACGTTAAAGATAAAAGAAAATGAAAGCGTAAGTAACTTCGCAAGCAAGTTAAGCAACATAAGAGCCAAATTCAAAAGTTTTGGCACTAATATTAAAGATAAGATAATCGTAAGGAAGTTACTTAACTCCTTTCCTAAGAATTTCCTACCAATAGTGCCATCTATCGAGCAATATTCAAAAATAGACAAAATGGCATTTGAAGAATCAGTAGGAAGAATATCAACATTTGAGGAACACCTCAAAAGTCATGATGACCTCGAAGGAAATCATCAAACTAAACTCCTAATGGCAACTTCAACTAATCATTCTGAAAGTAGGTACTATGGTAGAAGACGTGGTAACCAAATCCGTGGTAGAGGTCGTGGAAGAAACTTCATCGAAAGACAAGAAAGAGATTTCATCAAAGAAAGGAAAGACCATGAGAAAGATATGAGTCGAGTAGACAAAGACAAAAATAAATTTAGATATTTCAATTGTGGAAGCTATGATCATCTTGCGTATGAATGCACAAAATGGAAGGATAACAAGAAAGAAAAGAAAGAACAAGAATCCCTTCTCATTTATGAAGAAGAAGATCCTATCCTACTCTGAAGTATGAAAGGATAAGCCAAAATTAAAGAGGAGAATGTTGGTATAATATTAGTTTATCCGAACTTATCATTATATTAGCTTAACATAAGTTAGTTAATTAATTGTATTATTGTTGCATAACATAAGTAGGGTAGTTATGGCAGTTAATGGATGCCTTAATCCCTAAGAAACTCAAGGGTATAAATACCCAATGTAATCATCATTTGTATGTAATACACTTCTAGTTTTCTTATCCGATTCTCTCTTAATCTGTTGATCCTTTAACACCCTATGATCATCAAAATCATGGTGAGGGCCATGGAAGAGGTTCTAACAAAAGTGAAAGAGGATGTGGAAAAGGTACAGGTCATGGAACCAGAGATGATAATTCTAGTGTTTTTAATGGGGAGACTTTAGTCTCTTTGCATGTGAATGCACTAAATGGATGGAGAAAGACAAGGAAGATTAATCTCATCTCATCTATGAAGATGAACCACTGTTGCATTACAAGAATGTCAAGAAAGTTGTAGACCTTCATTGAACTAGTTTAGTTTAAGGGGCTGGGAAAATTGAAGTATTAAACTACACATAATTTGGGACAGTTATGTCAATATGTGTTCTAGAGTCTTTATGTATTTTATGCAAGGTTCAAGGGTGTTGTATGTACAATTTGAAATTAGAAACTGTTTTAAGATTGTGTTGTTCGTAGAAACGATGTATTGATTGAATATATTGGTTCATAGGGTATAAGAACCCTCTGACGCTGTAAAAGTGTCGATCAAAAATCATACAATCACAATCAATTCAGATAGCAAGTTTATCAATTCAAAACTTTTTTTATTCATACAATTTCTATCTTATTACCAATAGTTATGTTTGAGTTTTTTTTTTTGCGGTCCCTTCAAGTCCTAGTAGAGTCTGCTAACTTTTGGGTCAGCTTCATATCAATATCCCTTCTAGTCCAATCTCCTTTGACGTGCCACGAAAATCAAAACATTTACCGAATGTGATCTTGACCCCTTAACAATTACTTTGAAGAATATACACCAAGGGACATATTGTTTGGTGCATTAGTTAGAGTTGATCTTTCATAATGATGTGTTGCCTCGACTTTAAATAGCCTAGGGTAAATCGGTCATTTGAGTACTAGTTATTTATTATGAGAACACATTCTTATAGAGAACCCATTTGTCATTGATGGAAAGGTCGTACTAAAATACCTCTGACCCATAATTCTTACTTGTTGCACTCTTTTAACTTGTGACATTAATGTTATTCAACTTTTATGAAATTCATATGATTGGATGTGAGGTATATATAAAATAACTCTTGCTTTTGCAGGCTAAGATCCAAACACATGCGCAGGTAATTAGGGCTGCATATCTGTTTAGTGCTGCTGGCACTACCACTGACACCTTAGAGGTATCACTACCTTTAACTCTTGCTACCTTGAAATAGACAAAAGCTTTGAGCTAAATTAGTTATACATCTGTTAAGCACATATTTTGTATAAAAGAAATACAGTTGGGATGTTATATATTCAGGTTAGGATATATCATTTATCTTTTTGGAGAATTTCGTATATATGTGAGGAAACAGTTAAAATATCATATTATAACCGAGCCAAATTCAAAATATCCTATATACCCTTCTGAGTAGAAATAAAAATATTTTGACAATTTTTGTAAGGTTCATTACAATAATGGGATCGATCTCATAATTGAGTATGTGGAATGTAATTAATTATGGACAAAAAGTATAAGAATAGAAGATTCAAACATAACGTAAATAACTTATTTATTATTGCTCTCTGAATTCAATGAATTACACTTGAGTACAAATTCAGGTAATATGAGAAAAAACTTACTACATACAAAAGAAGCTAAGTATTTATACTAAACAAAATGTTTTCGCCCGAAAACAACCTTTCGTGCGAAACCTAGTTCTCACACGACAGACACTTCTCGCACGAAAACTCTACTTTTTGCTTTTATTCTTGAACTTTATCTTAAACTTGATATGATTTTCCGAACCTTTAGGTTCTAACCCCTACAATTTTACTATTCTATATATCCTTTTTTAACCCTTTATATAGGTTTTGATTAACAATGTAGTTTTACAGGGAAAAAACATATTTGTTGTGAATTACAAAGAAATCAGGTGAATTTTTTGAAATTCATAAAATACTTGTTCAAGAATTTGTTTATCTCAGTGTCAAGATAAACTTGATTGTGATTCTTTTAAAGAAAGAGTTGCACATGTGTAATAATATGATTCGTACAATAAAAGTAATGACTGAAATGATCTTGACTTGTTTTCGTAAGTTTGCGTAAAGTTTTTCCATTTCTATTGGTTTGCAATAAAAATATAGTAAATTACTATTTGCATTCCTATAGTTTCAAAATTGTCATCCGACTCCCAACGTTTAATGTTATCTTCATTTGAGTATATGTTGTTTTATTTTTATTTACATTTGAGTACAGATGACTAACACTGTTAGTTTTTCTGTTAAAATTATTGTTAAAAAGACTAAACTACCCTTCATCACCACCATGACAACTAACCATCACCACTTTCATAACCCCTCATCACCATCATCACCACCGCAGCCCCTATCATCACCACCACTGCAGCCCCATCACCACCACTGCAACCCCATCACCACCACCGCAACCCAATCACCACCTCCCCAGCCCTATCACCACCACCGCAGCCACCCGTCACCATCACCATCATCTCCGGCTAAACTGCAGCGGCGGCGACAACACGTTGCGGGGTCCCACACCTTGATCAACGGCGGCAGCCGCGACGTCCCGAACGACGACAGCTGAGGAGACAACGACAACGTCGATGCGTGACAAGGTAACAGCTTCGGCTCCTGCTCCACCACTTTCTTCATCAAATTATCATCTTCCGCCATTAATGTTCTCGAATCGTCATCGTGTTCGTGATTGTTCCGATCTTCTGCTTCGATTTCTTCATCGTTCTCTTCGGCTACTTGTATAGATTCAGATGCACCCTTTTCAACTACAGCCCCCATCACCACCACCATAGCCATTTATCGCCACCATTATAGCCCCAATCACCACCACCAAAACCCCTATCTCCACCACCATAGTCGATAATCACCACTAAATCTACGATTTTTGCCAAAACACCCTTGGCCGCCACCGTGTTTCACCCTACCACCACTAGATTTGCTTCTCTAGAACAATAATTTCATATCTTGGTGGTTGTGGTCTACCGATCACACACATACACAAAGAAAAGAAGAGAAGAAAAGAGATAGGGGTGGTCGTGGTTCTACTGGTCGTTGAAGTGCGGTGGTGGTGCGACGACAGCGGCGGTGCGATGAAGGTGGTGGTGTGGCAACCGCGGTGGTTGCGGTGGTAGTGCTGGTGGACATAAAGAGGGAGAAGAAAGAGAGAGACATAGAGAGAAGATTAAAGGGGTGGGGTGTGGATGAGGGGTATTAAATAAGGATATTTTTGTCATTTCATTAAACTTAACTGAAAAATCTAATGTCGTTAGTGTGTTGGACTCAAAAGAAAATAAAAATGAAGCGTTGGGAGTCAGATGACAATTTTGAAACCATAGAGATGCAAATAGTTAAAATGAACAAACGTCAGAGATGTAAATAATAATTTTCTTATAAAAATATGATCTTATGGAAGTTTTCATAGGCATGTATGAAATTTTTTATGCATTTTTTTTGAGAAGCGTGCATTTAAGTAAATTATATATATACACATAAAGGGGAGGTTATATGTAGAATATAGTTTTGTGCAAAAACATCAAGAACATAATAAATCTTTCATTTTTTTCAATATATTGTTTTTTAAGTATAAGAAAATGGCTGAAATGTAATATTTATTCTTTATCTTAAAATTCAAAGAAAAAATATAATCATATTTTGTTTGTTTTTTCAAAATACATAGGGTGTGAGTAATGTTGGTTATGTTAACTACATATGTGTAAATAACGTTTAAAAATTTAAAAAACAAAGAAACATATGGATGAGTTATATTAATGATTTTTAATTAATATATACATATATGGAAACTAAACTTTTTTTTAAAAGAAAATAACCCCTAATAAAAAAATTAAACGATTTAGGTTTTTTCTCGAATAATTTAATTAGGATGTTCTAAAATGAATATTGGGAGGGCGAGCACAATTGGTAACGAAGTACTAAAATGTGTGCTCTACCTTAGTAAAATCAATTGTACAACTATTTTAGTTATTATGCATTATTTATTAGTTTATTACCATGCATTGATTTGTATTGCTTTTCGAAAATGATAATATACTTTCTCATTGATTCATGTCTATCCTTACTTTTGATTTACTTAGAGGCTCCATCTTAAAGATATAATATCTGCGACGAACAACTTTTGTGTTGAAAATCTGATAGCAGAAGGTGCATTAGGAAAAGTGTACAAAGGACGCACGTTACGGAATGGGAAATTGTTGAATTTGGTCGTACAAAGGTTAGATTGTAAGTATGGGCAAGGAGACGTATTGCAGACAGAGATCTCAACAATTAGTTATCTCCAGCATAAAAATATTGTCTCTATTTTTGGGTTCTGTGATGAGAACAACGAAAAGATCATCATTTACGAAGCATTTCATGGAATTCTTAACCAACATCTAAGTGATCCAACTCTCACGTGGTCCAAAAGAATCCAAATATGTTTAGGAGTTGCACGCGCATTGAATCACATCCATTATGATGTCATACATTGTGATATTAATAGCTCTAAAATTGTTTTGAACAAAGATTGGGAACCCAAGATATATGGTTTTGAACTTTCCACTGAATATCCTCGAAGCTGGAGGCATCGCCTTCTCTTCTCTCGCTATATTGGCACCATCAATCTGACCCCGAAATATGATGTTTACTCTTTTGGGGTGTTATTGTTTGAAGTCATTTGTGGGAGGAAACCAATGATTACAAATTATGGTGTTCAAGAAGAACTAGATAAGATCATTGATCCTAACTTAAGAAAACAAATGGACATAGAAACGTTGGCACTCTTTAAAAACATAGCTTATAACTGCTTGAATCAACAACCTGAGCAACGGCCAACTATGGATCAGATTGTCAAAGAACTTGAGGAGGTGTTGGAACTTCAATGGAAACATGCAGATTATGTAAGCTCATCTTTTTGTTGTTTTTTCATCCTTTTCTTAATGCTACTTTTATGTTTATATTTTCAATTGTAGTAATTTGTATTGAAGGAACACACAAAAGTTGCAGATGAAGGTACATCATCCAACAGCTTGAAGGTACTTAGTTTCTTTTGATTAGTTTGAGGTGATAATGGTAAATAAGCTTCACTTTTCACCATGACACAGGCAGCCCATTAATATAAATTTGTTTTTTAGTTTGTTTGAAACTGAAGTTCCTCAGTTTCATATTTTTTTATTCTAACAAAAGAAGAGCATAACAGAATAGGATAATACCCAACAAGAATAAACCAAATGGTGTAATTTTGATAAAAATGTTCTATTTTTAGACTTGACTGGTGCAAAAGGGCCTCCATGGGCGGGGTCCAGGGTGTCGGGCCACTTTGAGTACAACTAATTTTTTCTGCACAAAGTTACTACAAACACCAATTTTCTAGCCAATTTTCTATATATTGAAAATTACCATTTGACAGCCAATTTTCTAGCCCAACTTTAAAAGTATGTGCTCATTAGCCTTATAAGTTTTCAATTACACTTGATACTTTCCATACCAAAATGGCATTGTTATTTTAAATTATAGTTCAATAGTGTTTTATGAAAATGTTCGACAAACTATTTTGGTGTTTGCTGTTAGTTTTGTGATTTATCAATATATATATATTATTTGGTATGAACTTTAGTCTGTTTTTGATTTGAGAGTCTATAAAAGATACTCAATTCTAGACAGGTATGAACATAGTAGAAAGGACATTTTTTTCTTTTTTGATTTGTTATGGTAATTTCAGTATCATCCTTGCTAGCATGTACAAGTTACAGTTTTACATTTTTTGTAGATGGATCTCTTGAATATCCCACTAAGCGAAATAAGGTTGGCCACAAATAATTTTGATGAAGCATACTTGGTTGGGTCCGGCGGCTATGGTAAGGTTTACAAAGCTAAACTTACTGTTTTAAATATCAAAAGTTTTTCATCAACAGAAGGGAAGTGTAAAGATGAATTGCCTAAAATAAACAAAACTGTAGCTATTAAACGCATATTCAGTAGGGCAGATGAGCAAGGCAAACAAGGGTTTTTAGCAGAAATTGAGCTGCTTACTAGTTGTAAGCATCCAAATATAGTCTCTCTTCTAGGCTTTTCTAAAGAAGCTCGTGAAATGATTCTTGTTTATGAATACGCTTTTAAGGGAAGCCTGAGTGATTATTTGGGAAACATTGGTAAAGCATTTAATCTTACTTGGGCGCAAAGAATACAAATTTGCATTGATATTGCGGATGGGATTTATTACCTTCACACCAACATGGATGGAAAACCAAGGATAATACATCGAGATATAAAGAGTGACAACATTTTGTTAGATGAAAATCTAAAAGCAAAGGTTGCTGACTTTGGGCTTTCCAAATTCCATCCTATGATGCAACAAGCTAGCACTATCTATACAAAAAATATTGCAGGCACCGAGGTTTATATGGATCCAGAGTATTTGACTACATACAAGTATAAAAAGGAATCAGATGTGTACTCCTTTGGAGTAGTTTTATTTGAGGTTCTATCGGGGAGAGTGGCATATGATTCAATTTACATGGACGAAAATCACATGGGGCTTGCACCCATTGCAAGGAGACGCTTCAACGAGGAAACGTTAAAGGAATTGATTGATCCTAGAATGATAGAAGAAGACGATGATCACATGTTTACTTTAAATAGAGGACCTAATCCAAAATCATACCACACGTTTTCAAAAATTGCGTATCAGTGCTTGGCAGAAACTCAAGCCAAGCGTCCAACAATGGAAGTAGTCATCAAGAAACTTCAGAAAGCATTAACTTTGCAAGTAAGTTTATGCTTTAAAAATTAACAATATTGTTCTTCATATTTTTATCCATTCTATAGATAATATGCTCACTAACATTATAAAACGATGGTGGAATTTATTCAGACATTAGTTTAAGATACATAAAGCACAAACTTGAATTTCAGATGTCAAAGATTCACAAAATATATGATTTATAACTATGATAATTACGATATCTAAACATGTAAATAGTACTTATTTGTTTGAAATTGTGTTCCTTGTGACTTGTAAGCAAGTTTTGACTATTTTTCTTGTCTACATTTATAATGAATTTAATGTATTATCGGTGTTAAATTTAGGGGTTTTTGAAGCTTTACGTTTTAATATCAACTTTATCATCAACTCAACACTGCTTCTTAATATATTAATCATATTATAAATTATAATTATTCTAAGGCAGAGTATAAAATATATATACTTGCAGTTCTAATAGCATTATCATCAATAAGTGCACGTACAGCATGTATTATCATTTGTATTAACAAACAATGTTGTAGGGGGATACCATGGTGCTTGTGAGGTTTCGACTCCGTGATATAGTGTTGGCTACCAAGAACTTTGCTGACACAAACTGCATTGGTTTAGACACAAACGGGATGGTGTACAAAGCTGAATTGGATCATTTTGTCAACAAAACTTCGTTTTCAGGAGAAGAGAAGAATAGCGGTGAACCTTTCAAGATACATATTATTGTATCTATAAAACGCATCATTAATAGAGAAGGTGGACAGGGAAAACAAGAATTCTTTGAGGAGATAGAAATGCGCGCTTGTAAGCATCCCAATATTGTCTCTCTTCTTGGCTTTTGTGACGAAGATGATGAAATGATCCTTGTACACAAGCATGTTTCTGAAAGAAGCCTCGATGACTATTTGAAAAGCATTGAAAACAAGGATAATTTTACATGGACCAACCGTCTACACATGTGCCTAGAGATTGCACACGGACTCAATCACCTTCACACCAGGATGGTCAACCCACAAAGGATAATGCATAATGACATAAGGAGTGCCAAGATTCTGTTAGACAAGAACTCGGAGGCAAAAATTGCTTCCTTTGTGATCTCCAAATCACACCCACCAAATCACGAGGTAGACATGAAAGTGTATGAGGATCCAGAATATGAAACAACCGGTAAATTCGAAAAAGAATCAGATATTTACTCTTTTGGAGTTGTTCTTTTTGAAATCTTTTGTGGGAGGGTGGCGTATGATCCCGTTTACATAAAAGAAAATGATAGAGGGCTTGCGCCGATTGCACGCGAATGCTTCAATGATAAAACCACACAGAGAATAATAGATCCGAGGTTAAAGGAAGAAACGGGTAAAAATATTAAAGAGTCTTTGTACACATTTTTAAGTATTGCATGTCAATGTTTGGAAGAAGCTGCCAAGCGTCCTACAATGGAAACAGTGATCAAGGAACTTCAGATAGCATTAAACCTTCTTCTAAATCGATATTTGCCAAGTATGTAAATCTTTCTTCTCTTCATATATATATTGGATTGTTAGTATTAAGTACTATCATATACGAAGGAATAACGGACTACTTGAAAACCTTATGTTGAACTATTAAAAGGCCTGACCAAAGAAGAGGTATCCTCTTAATCATTTAGCATTTTTTCTAAAACTTAAGAGAATCCATAAACCATTAAGAAGTGTCTTTAAGTGAACAAACACACTTTACCTCATATCACGAGGTATAGGTATTGTTTGTTCTCATCACATCTTCAAGTCAAATGTCTTTTTTCCTTTTTTTTAATCTTGTTCTTACTTTTTATGCTTTATGTAATTATTCATTTTGTTGTAGTTTGTCTTTTAATGTTTTATAATTTTCAACTTTTGAGATTTGTAATTACTATTTAATGTGTCGTATATGATTTTTTTTATTTCTAGGAACCCGTGGCCGCCGTGGAATATAGATGATGTTGATCAGGTATCTCAAGAGAGGGAAGATGTATCGATTATGTGTAGAGCCGGAGGTCTTAGCGAGTCAGCGAGTTCAAAATCTCGATCTCTGAGATAGAAGTAAGGTTTGTCCTCACAAACTCTCCTTAAACCCTACAAGTAGCTAGGCATTAATGAGTGATATTATACCAAATATGTTTGTTTTCCTTTGGTTCAAAATAATATATCATTTTTCTATCAATTTGAAAGTATGCTATAACTTATGAGAGTATTCATGTCATTATTTGACAACTAAACAAAAACTTCTTAGTTCATCATCTACCACATTTTCATGATCTAGTCTTTCCAACAAGATGGAGTCTGAAGTTCTCAAGGGATACGTTGTGTATGTGTCCCCAAGACGTGTTAGTTGAGAGGATCAACACTAATGATACTAACATCTCTTTGTGTTATGAGTTGTACGATTGGATCTAAGTATATGGCTTAGTTCTCCAAAGTTCAAACCCAAATCAAACCAAGTATGATGATTAGTAAGTTATGAAAAATTTGGACCATCAATTTATGCAAGGCTAACCCAAGCTAGTCATTTCAATTTCATTGGATAATTCAGTTTCAATTGAGAGGTGAACATCACAAACGTTTATGTTTTTGTTATTATATTTTAGTAATCAATGTAATTAGAATATAGAGTTAATTGTCGTTTTCCTCCGTATTGTTTTGTTATATTTGTCATTTTCATTTAAAATATATATTTATTTTTACATTTGGCTCTCTAGGATTCTAAAAAATGATCATTTTCATCCAATAACGTATAAATTGAAATTATCCTTTAAATTGAAAAAAAAATTCCTTAATTACATAACCATAATCGAATAAAACTGAATCATGATATATATATATATATAGGAGATATGGCGATCAGAGACAATGGTCTCTATTAACCCTTCGCAGCAGGTTACCACCAACGGCTCCATCATTCTCCGCTATCAGTGAAGCCAATAATCTTGTGATTCGGTCATGATGAACGGTTCGATGAATAAAAGATGAAATTTCTTATGTAGGTTTCTTGAATCATGAAATAAAAACACGTGAATGGAGTTTTACTATTATACCCTTTTTTATTTGGTTTTTAATTTTCAAAATTGTAAATAATGAATGGTCAAGATTAGTTCTAAAAATAAATTGAGTTTTGTAAAGAACTTAACTTTATATATATATATATATATATATATATATATATATATATAGAGAGAGAGAGAGAGAGAGAGAGGATGATTTCAGGACTTTTAAATATTGTAAAAACTACGAGAACTAATATTAGCTTTTAATTAATACAGATCTTATTTTATATTTATTTTATCATTACGGATAAAAATACATTTTTACGTATGATTTTTCTCTTTCCTACTTAAATATAGCAGTTTCTTTGTATTCACGATTATTAGCTTTTCATGTAATCCTAAAAATCAATAAAATCAAGAACACAAAGCATCTCTTTTAGATTGCCGCCGATAAGAACATCTTCATGATTATGACTTGTGATTAAGAAAAAGTCAATCGTGAAGAAACAAATGAATGATGATCATATACGATTTCTCATTCTAAAATCACAAAGATGAGTCAACTAGGTTTGTTTATATTTGATACTAGCTTTATCACCTGCGTGCGTGTTATACGGGTTGAAAAAATTAAAATAAATATAAATAAAAACATAAATTATATCAATTAATATTAATAATTTATAATATATACACACACATAATAGATGTGTATAAATAAAAACATAAATTATATCAATTAATATTAATAATTTATAATATATACACACACATAATAGATGTGTATACATGTAAATTACATAAAACAATTAAATACATAAAAAATAATAATAATGTTTACAATCTCAAAATATTTTGTCACACCCTCAAAATCTATGTTCGGAGTTTTACCACGAAGCGTGTGAACAAACCAAGATTATAGTCACTATTTACTCAGAACCACACTATATGTGTGACAACCGGCAATTTCAGGTCAATACCCGACCTTGACTTGGTTATAATTACCCCTATAATACTTGATTTTCAATTGAATTCCAATTATTGAAGCCGTTTTATGCATTGCAAAATTTCACGCATTACATTTCATGCATCGGTGATTCGACGTAATTACCATTTTTACACGCGATACAACCGGCACATATGAACATTGGTCATAATTCATATACATGTACTAATAAATTCATTTAGGTGGTTCAAAGTATTTTAGATTCCAAACCAAATGCATTGGAAAAGCTTGAATTTATAAATACACCTAATCGCGTAAATTAATATTTTACCCGGAACGAATCCTTTTAACGGACCTACAAACTACATGATGCATCATTAACATACCATCAATATTTATATATATATATATGATATTATACAAGTTGTTACAATATCCTAATACATTTTAAAAAGTAAAAAGTAAAAATATAAAAATATGTAAAAATACCTATGGTGCAACAAATACCACCTAAATACCCAATACTACACAAAATATGAAAACCAAAACCCCCTTTCCCATGCACGTGGTCATTCAAGCCACCACCACATTACTTTTCCACCTCCTTCCCAATAAGCTCACAAAACTTACAAGATTTGACAAAACACAACTTGTCATATTCATGAAGCCTCTCTTTTGATGTGTTATAGCAACATGTCTACCTTACCACTCTTGGAACACCATTTCCCCATCCTTTGACCGTGAATAGGAGCCCATGCTCCAAGAACTTTACACTTAAAGAGGATTGAGTGTTATAAAAGACATGCACCCTTCACTTCAACTACACTAACACATCACACTCATCTTCTCTCTTTCTCCCTCTCTAAAATTCGGCCAAGACACTCCTACCACCACTCCATTTGATTTTCAACTTATTTCCTTCAAATCTTGGGAGATTCAAGTGCCTTTGGTTGAATATCAAGTGATTTTTGAAGCTTCCAAGCATCCTACAACATCTTCTTCACCTTTTCTTGTTGGGTTTTCTTAGTTCAAAGGATCAAACCTCATTTTCCTTGCATTTCAAGACTACCATCTCTTCTCCTTGCTTGGTTAAGGTTAGCACCTTGTTTCTAATCTCCCATACATCATCATGAAGTGTTCATGTTCACTAACTCATCCCAAAAGTGCTCTACCAAAGTTTAAAAAAAGTAACAAAACATGTAAAACATTTTCTGGCAGATTCATGTTCTGTGTTTTCAAGACCATAACTCGACCTAAACATGGTCAAATGAACCGTTTTCTTGAGCCTAACATTAACTTTCGGATGTCTAGTTTCTAACCCATCCAACCTTGAAATTTACAGATGAGTATAACCCTTCCAAAACGTACGAACAAATTAAAGTGCTGAACCTGAATTTTTGACAGAATAAATAGGGCAGAAAGAATGAGGCATAAGTTATGCTTAAAGTAATAAAATGAAGATTTTCTTTCTGTGGTAACTTAGCTTCAGGTGTTAGGTTTAAAATTAATATAGGCTCTATTTGTGAATGTAAGTTTTGACCTCTCAAAAAGGTAAATTCCATAGACATATACAGAAAAGTGCTGCACTGACATCTGTTGCTTCATGAACCATTTAGTGGCACTTAAACTTAGTTGTAGGATACAAGATGTACCTTTTTGGAATCCTAAGACATAGACCTAAATATTATAAAAGTATCAGATTTTATAAAAACCATTTGTATCATGAAAAGAGGATGACAACCAGACCCAAAAATTCCCTTAATGCTGTCAAAAACCTATACTTAGATAAAAGTAAACTTTTAGAGATATTTGGTAAAAGAAGGGAAACCCATACACATGGAAAGTATAATACCATTATACTTAATATAAAACACCTTCAATACATTATGTATCTTTAGGAAAATAAAGATGAAGACAAGAATCTAAATAAAACATTTACGACTCGACGTGGCTAATTAGTCAAGTGACATTTTCAAAACTAACTTTGAGGATGAGTTATGCATGACCATCTAGGGTTAGTAATCATGACCTCATGAATATATCGTGATTTTGTTTAGGAGATTCCTAGACCAATCGTACATACAGACTATTGCTAGTATTCACGCGTGCAATTGAGGTGAGTTTCACAGCCCCATTTTTACTTATTTTCATTTTGGGGGAGATTACATGCAAATTACTATTTTCTTGGACACATTTACTTGTCAATGATTTCACATGCTATATAAGTTGTTTACTTACCGTATAAAGTCCCCAGTTATCGAACCGTTAGTTTATTTCCCAAAGCGAGGTAATCATGAATAGTACTATTGGGTTTGACTACCCCCACCCGGATTAATTACCCTAATCTTGACTGGAGGTCTAAACGGGTGCATTATTAGCCTGTTCACACTCATGCTTACGGTAGGCATGGGTAGGGGCAATTTATTACGATTCTGACCCGGCCGATTTCAACCCGGTCGCGTCCGACCCAGAGCCCTCCGAGGCCATCCCCCAGTCTAGTGACCCCACCTCTCACCCTGCGAATCCTATTACCCAGCCCTTTGACTTGATTCCTCAACCCTCTGACCCAACTCTTCTAGTAGACCCTAACCCCTTCCACCTCGCTCCCGAGCCTACCGACCCCACCCCTATAGCTGCTTGTCCCGAGCCGGTGGCTATGGACATCCACCGTATCTTTAGTCCATATGTACCACCGCTCTCTTTCCGTCGATATCGTGCTCGCCCTGGGAGTGTGCTTCTTGCACACACTCCTAGGAAGCAGGTTCATATTCCTATCCATACTGGCAAACCCTTTCGAGACTGTACTGATGAGCCTGAGCTTGCGCCCAAAAGACGCAGAATTGACGTTCGTTAGTGGGAGTGGATGCCTAGCCGACTAGACCAATGGAGACACCATATCAATTCAAGGAGAAAAGTATGGTATGGTGTTAAGGATCATTTCTTGTATGAAGGCTCGAAGGTACTTGTGAAAGGGCTATCATGCAATCTTGGCGCACATAGTGGAGAAGCAAACCGAAGAGAGAAGAATCGAGGATATACCCATCGTGCGATACTATCCGGAAGTCTTTCCTGAGGACTTGCCCGGACTTCCACCTCAAAGGCAAGTCGAATTTCGAAATGACTTGGTACCCGAGCTGCTCCAGTAGCATGATCCCCATACCGATTAGCACCATCAGAGATGCAAGAGTTGTCTAATCAATTACAAGAATTGTTATATAAAGGATTCATAAGACCAAGTTTCTCACCCTGGGGAGCCCCGGTGTTATTTGTTAAGAAGAAGGATGGATCTTTTTGAATGTGTATCGACTACCGGGAGTTAAACAAACTCACCATTAAGAATCGGTACCCTCTCCCTCGAATCCACAACTTATTCGACCAACTTCAGGGATCTAGTTACTACTCGAAAATTGACTTGCGTTCGGGATATCACCAATTACGAATTCAAGAGGAAGATATCCCCAAGACCGCATTTCGAACTCGTTATGGTCACTATGAGTTCATGGTCAAGCCATTTGGTTTAACCAATGCACCAGCTGTATTCATGGATCTCATGAATAGAGTATGCAAACCCTACTTGGATAAATTCGTGATCGTCTTCATCGATGACATTTTGATATATTCACGAACCAAGGATGAGCATGAACAACATTTAAAGTTAATTTTGGAACTACTCAAGAACGAGAAATTATACGCAAAATTCTCAAAATGCGACTTCTGGATCCGAGAAGTGCAATTTCTCGGGCATGTGGTTAACGAGAAAGGAATACATGTTGACCCATCCAAGATAGAGGCCATTAAGAACTGGGAAGCACCTAAGACCCTGACTGAGGTGCGACAATTCCTAGGTTTGGCAGGTTATTACCGACGCTTTATCAAAAATTTCTCCAAAATAGCCCAACCATTGACAACCTTAACTCAGAAAGACAAGAAATTTGATTGGGGTGATAAGCAGGAAGCAGCGTTTCAATTGTTAAAGCGGAAATTGTGTTGCACGCCAATTTTGTCCTTACCAGAGGGGAACAATGGTTTTGTGGTGTAATGCGACGCATCACTACAAGGACTTGGTCGTGTCCTGATGCAACACGACAAAGTTATTGCTTACGCTTCACGACAATTGAAAGTGCATGAGAAAAATTACACTACTCACGACCTTGAATTGGGAGCTTTTGTCTTTGCACTAAAGATTTGGCGACACCACTTATATGGTACCAAGTGTACTATATTCACTGATCATAAAAGCCTTCAGCACATCTTCGATTAGAAGGAACTAAACATAGACAACGCAGGTGGGTTGAGTTACTGAACGATTATGACTGCGAGATTCGTTATCATCCTGGAAAAGCGAATGTTGTAGCAGACGCTCTGAGCAGGAAAGAACGAACCAAGACTTTACGGGTGCGAGTGTTGGGAATGACGATTCATACGAGTCTAACTACTCAAATTCGTGATGCTCAGTCTGAGGCACTAAAGGAACAGAATTGAAGGAAGAATTCCTTCGCGGCATGGATAAACAATTTGAGACCAAGTCTGATGGAACTCGCTACTTCATGAATCGAATTTGGGTTCCAAATTTTGGAAACTTGAGGGATCTTGTGATGAACGAGGCACACAAATCCAGATACTCCATCCATCCGGGCTCCGATAAGATGTATCAAGACTTGAAAGAGTTATACTGGTGGCCTAACATGAAAGCTGACATTGCCGCCTATGTTAGCAGGTGCCTCACGTGTTCAAAGGTTAAGGCAGAGTATCAGAAGCCATTCGGATTACTGCACCAACCAGAGATTCCACAATGGAAATAGGAGCATATTTCCATGGATTTCATCATAAAACTACCCAAGACATCCACCAGTTGTGATACGATTTGGGTAATTGTGGATCGACTGACAAAGTCTGCTCACTTCCTACCAATTAAAGAAACTGATAAAATGGAAAGGTTGACGAGGGTTTATCTCAAGGAGGTTGTTTCGAGACATGGAGTACCGATCTCCATTATCTCTAATCGAGACGATCAATTTACCTCGAGATTTTGGCAATCCTTACAAAAGGCCTTGGGTACAAGGTTGGATATGAGTACCGCATACCACCCTCAAACGGATGGTCAGAGCGAACGGACCATTCAAACGTTAGAAGACATGCTTAGGGCTTGCGTGATAGACTTTGGAAACCGTTGGGATACTCATCTACCCTTAGCTGAGTTTTCTTACAATAATAGCTATCACACCAGTATCAAAGCCGCATCGTTTGAAGCATTATACGGAAGGAAGTGTCGGTCACCACTGTGTTGGACAGAGGTTGGCGATAGTTAACTCACTGGTCCCGAGATCATACGCGAGACCACGGAAAAGATCGCTCAAATTCAGAACCGACTCAAAGCCGCGCGTGACCGTCAGAAAAGCTATGCTGACGTGAGACGTAAACCGTTGGATTTTCAAGTGGGAGACAAGGTTCTACTTAAAGTCTCACCATGGAAAGGAGTCATTCGTTTTGGCAAACGTGGTAAGCTAAACCCTAGATACATTGGACCATTTGAAATCCTAGCCAGGATTGGTCCTGTAGCTTACAAGCTCAAACTTCCTCAAGAACTTAGTAGTGTTCATGACACTTTCCACGTATCAAATCTGAAGAAGTGTCTGTCAGATGAAACCCTAGCTATACCACTCGATGAGGTTCAGATTGATGAACAACTTCACTTTATTGAGAAACCCGTAGAGATCCTAGATCGAGAGGTAAAGAAGATGAAACGAAGCCACATTCCCATAGTGAAGGTCCGGTGGAATTCCAGACGAGGACCTGAATTTACTTGGGAACGCAAAGACTAAATGAAGCTCAACTACCCTTACTTGTTTGAAACCCTCGCATCTGCAGACAACCCTAACTGAATTTCGGGACGAAATTCTTTCTAACAAGGGGAGTATGTGACAACCGGCAATTTCAGGTCAATACCCGACCTTGACTTGGTTATAATTACCCCTATAATACTTGATTTTCAATTGAATTCCAATTATTGAAGCCGTTTTATGCATTGCAAAATTTCACGCATTACATTTCATGCATCGGTGATTCGACGTAATTACCATTTTTACACGCGATACAACCGGCAGACATGAACATTGGTCATAATTCATATACATGTACTAATAAATTCATTTAGGTGGTTCAAAGTATTTTAGATTCCAAACCAAAAGCATTGGAAAAGCTTGAATTTATAAATACACCTAATCGCGTAAATTAATATTTTACCCAGAACGAATCCTTTTAACGGACCTACTAACTACATGATGCATCATTAACATACCATCAATATTTATATATATGATATTATACAAGTTGTTACAATATCCTAATGCATTTTAAAAAGTAAAAAGTAAAAATATAAAAATATGTAAAAATACCTATGGTGCAACAAATACCACCTAAATACCCAATACTACACAAAATATGAAAACCAAAACCCCCCTTTCCCATACATGTGGTCATCCAAGCCACCACCACATTACTTTTCCACCTCCTTCCCAATAAAGCTCACAAAACTTACAAGATTTGACAAAACACAACTTGCCATATCCATGAAGCCTCTCTTTTGATGTGTTAAAACAACATGTCTAACTTACCACTCTTGGAACACCATTTCCCCATCCTTTGACCGTGAATAGGAGACCATGCTCCAAGAACTTTACACTTAAAGAGGATTGAGTGTTATAAAAGACATGCACCCTTCACTTCAACTACACTAACACATCACACTCATCTTCTCTCTTTCTCCCTCTCTAAAATTTGGCCAGACACTCCTACCACCACTCCATTTGATTTTCAACTTATTTCCTTCAAATCTTGGGTGATTCAAGTGCCTTTGGTTGAAGATTAAGTAATTTTTGAAGCTTCCAAGCATCCTACAACATCTTCTTCACCTTTTCTTGTTGGGTTTTCTTAGTTCAAAGGATCAAACCTCATTTTCCTTGCATTTCAAGACTACCATCTCTTCTCCTTGCTTGGTTAAGGTTAGCACCTTGTTTCTAATCTCCCATACATCATCATGAAGTGTTCATGTTCACTAACGCATCCCAAAAGTGCTCTATCAAAGTTTAAAAAAAGTAACAAAACATGTAAAACATTTTCTGGCAGATTCATGTTCTGTGTTTTCAAGACCATAACTCGACCTAAACATGGTCAAATGAACTGTTTTCTTGAGCCTAACATTAACTTTCGGATGTCTAGTTTCTAACCCATCCAACATTGAAATTTATAGATGAGTATAACCCTTCCAAAACGTACAAACAAATTAAAGTGCTGAACCTGAATTTTTGACAGAATAAATAGGGCAGAAAGAATGAGGCATAAGTTATGCTTAAAGTAATAAAATGAAGATTTTCTTTCTATGGTAACTTAGCTTAAGGTGTTAGGTTTAAAAGTAATATATGCTCTATTTGTGAATGTAAGTTTTGACCTCTCAAAAAGGTAAATTCCATAGACATATACAGAAAGGTGCTGCACTGACATCTGTTGCTTCATGAACCATTTAGTGGCACTTAAACTTAGTTGTAGGATACAAGCTATACCTTTTTGGAATCCTAAGACATAGAACTAAATATGATAAAAGTATCAGATTTTATAAAAACCATTTGTATCATGAAAAGAGGATGACAACCAGACCAAAAATTCCCTTAATGCTGTCAAAAACCTATACTTAGATAAAAGTAAACTTTTAGAGATATTTGGTAAAAAAAAGGGAAACCCATACACATGGAAAGTATAATACCATTATACTTAATATAAAACACCTTCAATACATTATGTATCTTTAGAAAAATAAAGACGAAGACAAGAATCTAAATAAAACATTTACGACTCGACGTGGCTAATTAGTCAAGTGACATTTTCAGAACTAACTTTGAGGATGAGTTATGCATGACCATCTAGGGTTAGTAATCATGACCTCATGAATATATCGTGATTTTGTTTAGGAGATTCCTAGACCAATCGTACATACAGACTATTGCTAGTATTCACGCGTGCAATTGAGGTGAGTTTCACAGCCCTATTTTTACTTATTTTCATTTTGGGGGAGATTACATACAAATTACTATTTTCTTGGACACATTTACTTGTCAATGATTTCACATGCTATATAAGTTGTTTACTTACCGTATAAAGTCCCCAGTTATCGAACCGTTAGTTTATTTCCCAAAGCGAGGTAATCATGGATAGTACTATTGGGTTTGACTACCCCCACCCGGATTAATTACCCTAATCTTGACTGGAGGTCTAAACGGGTGCATTATTAGCCTGTTCACACTCATGCTTACGGTAAGCATGGGTAGGGGCAATTTATTACAGTTACAGTCTAGCTTCGGTTGCGGTGCTTATATAATTTGTAGCATTGTATGTACAACAATCAAATCATAAAAAGTATTGTGGTCCCTTACGCTAGTTACTATTACTTAAAACCTGTGAACTCACCAACTTTATGTTGATATTTTTCATGCATGTTTTCTCAGGTAATTGATAGATGCACCAAGTTAAGCTAGCATGGAACATCTCATGTTTAGGGCCATTCATGCTGTTTGGGACATTCATTTTCGTAATTGTCATGTTTTGAAACAATTTACCTTATTACTATTGCTTCCGCAAATTTAACTCTGAACAATGATGTATTTTAAACTTATTTGAGATGTATGTTTTACAAAACCATATAGTGGTTGATCAGTGACTATGAAATCATGACGTTCGCGCCCCGCGGGATACCGCCGTGGTTTGGGGGTGTGACAATATGCCACACTTAAAACAAAACCAAACAAGGTTCAAACTTGTAAACCATGCGAAAGCGTTTAGTAAATAAAAAAAACCAAAATGTAAAATGCACAATTTGGCAAAACACGCGCCAACCCAACAATTTAAAATCCATAAATGACAACCAACAATGATGTCTTTAAAATAGAGTCCTAGATTGCATGTTTGACCCGTGTTGTGCTCCTAATGGCAAAAAGAGTTAACGACCTAATAATAGCATACTAAAATATCAACATAATGGTTGGTGAGTCCAAGAGTTTGCGTTTAATATAGTCAATAACATTTGTATAACATAAGAAATGTATAGAAATAGATAGCTAGTCTATGTTCACAAGTAATAACAATAGTGATTTCATGATCGAAGCTGAGTGTTTTGCGTTTGTTGTCTCCCGCCACGACTTACCAGGTCGTGATAAATGTTTGTGTTTAGGACAATATTACACCCATTTGACCTCGAATCGCACAGATGGGGCTTGTCAAACCCAGTAGTACTACCCAAGATTTCTTGCTAGTTACCATTATTAATGATCCGAAAGTGTGCGGACTTTCAAGGTATTAAGCACTATGTTAAAACATACACAACTTATAATAATAAAATAGCATTTGAGTAAAAGTATGCTACCTCCCCCAGAAGAAGGTTTATAATATAGAGGGGTATGAACTCACCTGGTGTGCAAAGATAATGAATAAAGAGACTGGTGATTGGTGCAAAGACAACCTTTCAAAGGCTACCTAGAACACACAAGTACATAAGTACATGTACATAGAAAAACTTAATAATCCTAGGTTAACCTAGTGGACCCGTTTGACCCATTGGTGACATACTAGTTAAAATAAAGTTTAAACATATTTAACAAATTAACATACAACAGTATCAAACCAATTATCCACATGTATCACATTATCAACCCAAGTTCTACCTTGGTCATCATACCACATTAGATCACCATACACTCATGCAAATATCAAACAACCAACATTCTCAACACCAATATAAATACATCACAACAAATAATTCATACATGAAGCCTAATCATGCACTACATGCCATGTGAAGCCACCCACGACTTCACATCCTAAACCCTACTAATCCTACTAAGTAGGGGCCTTAGATTCGCAAGCACGTACGATAATCATAACTACACTCATTCACTTAGTTCATTCCAACCAACATTTATAGTGACAGTCAATCCAATCCCAAACGTGATCTCCTAATCACTAACTATAATTCATCATCATTTATGCTCACCAAAACCTATACTCCTTACATGATCAACCAAGAATCCATACAACTCAACTAACATATTCTATCACATCAAACATTATCAACAATCATTCTAACATGATCCTAACATCATAAGTATGCCCAATTCATCATATCCAATGTTTTACAAAAACAAAGTTTTCTTTTTGAGAAAGTAACACCCAAAATTGATATAGCATCCAATTCAATCATAATTTCATTAATTTTATACATAATAAAGTTCATAATATTCATTCTAACTGTAACACCCCGAAATTTCTATTTAAACGGAAGGAAAAGAAAAGTAAATAGAAAGAATAGAAATTGTGCACAAGTAGAGGGGGATAAAGTGTACAAAGTACAAATCTTATTATTTTAAGATATTTAAGGGCATGGTCGCCCATATCAAGCTGAAAGCTGCTTGATCTCGGAAGAAGAAGAAGAGAGAGAGAGAGCCCAGTTCTAGAGAGAAAGAGGAAGAAGAAGCTGAAAAAGTGTTTGTTTTCGGGATTCAAGAGCTGAATCGAAGTGGGTCTTGAACAGGAAGAGTGCTGCTCAAAAGCTGCTAAAGGTGAGTTTCTAGAACCCCTCTTTTACGGATTTTTAACTGATTTGGGGCTATTATGCATACTAAGTAAACGTTTTTAAAGAAACCATGGACTTACAGTTTTATGTCCGAATGTTGTATGTATGTATGCATGTTATGGTGTAGATTATGGGTTATCGATGATGTTTAGCATGCTTTGATGGCCTTAGTACGTTAGATCTATGTTTGGGTATGCTTAGAATGATTATCGGGTGAAATGGGTAGCAAAGAAAAGATTTCAGAATGTTTGATGAACATGAACAGTGGTTCATGCACCCAAACAGTTGTCCATGCGTCCAGCATGAGTGGCCAGACGCCTAAGTGTTGGCCATGCGCCCAAGGGTGGGTCATGCGCCTAAATAGTGGCCAGTGCGCCCAGCATGTTGGCCCATGCATCTAAGTGTTGGCCATGCGCCCAAGGGTGGGTCATGCGCCTAAATAGTGGCCCGTGCGCCCAGCATGTTGGCCCATGCATCTAAGTGTTGGCCATGCGCCCAAGTGAAGAAAAGGCTAAGTGTTGGCCATGCGCCTAAATAGTACCCATGCGTCCCAAAGATTGAAACGGCTAAGTGTTGGCCATGCGCCTAAGCAGTGCCCATGCGCCTAAGCAGTGCCCATGCGCCCAAGTGAAATGTTAAGTGTTGATGCGCCTGAACAGGGCAGAAACGCCCAAACAGTGTCCATGCGCCCAGACTGTTTTATACTTAGAATTTTTATACCCATGCGCCTGGAAGGACCCATGCGCCCACTTTGGACTTGAGGTTTTCCAAGTGGTTTTTAAGGGGTAATATGGGAAGATAGGCATGGTTATGATGTGATGGCTTATGTGTGTTATGTATGTATGATGTGCATGTATGGTGATGATGTATGTATATGTTTATGTGTGTTTCTTATTATGTACGTATGTCTTCCCTTGGCTTTGCGTTGAACGTTAATAAATGTAATGAAAGTATTATGTAATGTAAAGTGGAAGATAATGAAAAGAGGAACGTAATGAATGAATGAATGCATGCATGAATTAATGAACTAAAGAGAGAAGTAAAGAAAGGCTTGAAAGCAATGTGTACAGAGGTGTACGGCTCTAAATGCCTTAAGCTCTACCACGTGAGGTTCAGCAAATCCTAAAGTGTGCACGCAAGGGTTCCAGTCTTTGTGACTGACCTTCAGAGGTGTTACCCACGACGGTGGGGGTGTTGTTACCCATTTCTTTGGGGGTGTTACCCACGACGGTGGGGGTGTTGTTACCCATTTCTATGGGGGTGTTACCCACGACGGTGGGGGTGTTGTTACCCATTTCTATGGGGATGTTACCCACGATGGTGGGGGTGTTGTTACCTATTTCTATGGGGGTGTTACCCACGACGGTGGGGGTGTTGTTACCCATTTCTATGGGGGTGTTACCCACGACGGTGGAGGTGCTGTTACCCATTTCTAGGGGGTGTTACCACGACGGTGGGGGTGTTGTTACCCATTTCTATGGGGGTGTTACCCACGACGGTGGGGGTGTTGTTACCCGAGTTATGTATAAGTTTTGGGGTGTGGCATAAGGCCAACCATAGCTATGAGGTGAGCGACTCTGTGTTGCAATAGACTCGACAGAGGTCTTTGTCTGTGAGACGAGACAATGAGATGAGCAACTATGTGTTGCTACAGACTCGGATGGAGTTCAATCCCTGTGATTGACTCGTATGGGATCTTTGTCGCGTATCCCGGTGCCGTGTCAGTCTTCGGACATGAGTCGGGGGTTTGTGAGCAGGCCCCTGCACAGCATCAGCTTTCGAGCATGAGTCGGGGATATTGCAAGAGACAAGATTCGAGTAATAAAGAGTAATGGACGAAAGATCATGTATGAAAGAACGTAAATGAATTATCGTAATAAAGTACAGAACAGGATCCTTGTCATTCGACCTCAATGATCGTGGCTGAGTGCCACGAAGAGGGTAAAGTCTGACCGGATCTAGAAAGAGAAGTGAACGATAATGTTATACGTTGAATGAACAGTTAATGAACGTAATGGAAGATAATAACGATATTATCTGTATGTACGTATGATGCGTGATCACGAATGATGTAAAGTATTGTATGTTTTGAAATAAAGTAAAAAACGGTTTTTAACTTAGAAAAGTATGTTTTATTATAAAACTAGAACTCACTCAGCGTCGCTGACTTTTGTATGCATGATAGTTGGCAGGTATATGTTGATGCTGAGGAGTTGCAGGCATGGATGCATAAGCTACTGGGAGTATTTTGAGGCTGGCATCCGTATTTTGACATGTCATGTATTTTGAGATGAAAATTAATGTTGTAAATGACATGTTTTAGTTATAAACAAAAGTTTTAAATTCCGCTACAAGATTAATGTATATTTTATAATGTTTTAAGTGCGATAAACTACCAGCTGTGAGGTGCCCGGGAACGGGGCCTTACACTAACATGCTAATCATCACTAAATCATCCAAATTCCCAAACATCATTCACAAAAGTTTCTACTCTTAGTAAGTCGATTATCTTGCACAATTAAATCAAACTAACATCCAACCATTGTATCTAACATCGTAACATCATCAAATCATAAATTCCAAGAACATAAAGTTTCCTCTAATGGCAATGTATGAACTAGATGATCAATCCATGGATTCTTGCATAATCAACATAATCTAGCATTCATACAACCTAACTAACATCATATCAACATTTAACAATCATCAATTTCATGTTTTCATCATCAATTTTTGATTCTAGGGTTTATCAAGATCAAAACTATGAAAAATCAATCAAAACTAACCTTTAGATGTATAGAAATCAATAATTGGACTTGTAAAACACCTTGTAATCACTTGAATTACTCAAAAATCAAATTGTATGTGTGTTAAAGCTTGAATTCTCAAAGGAGGGGGTGTGGACTTGTAAAACATCTTGTAATCACTTGAATCACTCAAAAATCAAATTGTATGTGTGTTAAAGCTTGAATTCTCAATGGAGGGGGTGTGGGGTGAGGTTGCGGCCGAATGAAGGGTTTAGGAGGCTAGGGTTGGGTTAATTTTGGTAATATTTGGTTTTAGAATAATTACAATATAACCCCTTTATTTTATTTTATAAAACTAATCGTTTTAAAACTTTTTAAATAATTTTAACAACTAATTATAAGTATTATTAACCAATAATAATCATCAACATTTCCAATAAGTCACACAACACATAAAATATATATAACACATTGTTAGGTTATTGCGTAAAATTTATTAAATAAACATTTAAAGTTGTATAAATTCATGCATCACATAATCACAACTAATAACCAACATTATTAATTAGATTATCATTGTTTATCATAGATTATTATTCTTAAGTCACAAACATACGACGATAACTAATGTGTGCTCACGACACATGTATGTAAGACCTAACAGAACTAACCGAGTTTGATAACGGAAAATTACCGGATGTCACGTATTTTTGTATAAAAAACTTTGATAAGGTTTTGTTAACAATTTCTCAAACTTAAAAAATCATCTTTTCAGAATATTCTTCTGTATTACAAAAATAAAAAAATAAAATTTACAAAATATAAGTTTTATAAGATAAATTTCAAAACATATATACATTAAATAATCGTTCACTATTTTTTATATTTTTGAATGTTAAAACAAATATTTTTTTTGTTTTACTTTTTATCGTATTGGATTGACCCACTTTTAGCAATCCAAAAAAAGAATAAACTTTTTGCAGGTAAATATTTACTTTTCCAAATTCTATTTCACTTCTATCATTAGTTCATAACTAATCCAATAGATGAATTGATCTCTAGGTAGATAACAATTTGATTAGTTGAACAATAAAAAAAATGGTTTTGATGCATGTAAAAAATAGTTATATAATGGTATATAACACATGTAAATATTATATGATATTGTTTAAATATAGAACATTTTTAAAAATCTTAGGGAGTGTTTGGTATGTATGGTTACAATGAATTCAATAGAATTGGAATCTGAATTCCATTGGTAATTGTGTTTGGTTGATAGAAATTCGTTGGAATAGAAATTTGAATTCCATTCTTAACGTGTTTGATTGAAAAAAATAATTAGAATTGGAATTGGAATAATTGTGTACATCTTGTATTTTTGATTTAATTATAAGTTAATGTCGTTAAATTCTTGTAAGAGTCATTGTTGTCATATGTGAAATTTATGGGCCATTTATGTTTATTTTCTTAATTGTTTTAATTCTTTAACTTGAAAGTGTATGATGCTAATTATTACTTAATAAATAATTTAATGTTCTTAATAATACTAAAATATAATAATAATAATAATAATAATAACAATTAACAACATTAATGATAATAATAATAATAGTATAGTAATAATAATAATAATAATAATAACTAATATTATGGTAAAGATAATAATAATAATGTTTTATAAAAATTATTAAACTTAAAAATGATTTAAACATGATGTATTTAAGAAAAATGGGTTTTTTTGTGATTTTTAAAACTTTAAATGAAAGTTTTGGCATAAAATGATAACAAAACAAACTACAGGGGTCAATTGTGTAAATACCTAATAACCCAAACCGTCCCACCCTTATCCCTATTTTTCCGGCCAATCTTCCGGCCAACCTCCGGCGGCTCTCCGGCCACCCATACCATAAAAACCCGACGTTTTCCGGACCCAAAACCATTCCCAAACCGTTCTAACACATGTTTCGAAGCACTATACATCAATCAATTACATTTAAACGCCGGTTACTAAGCTCAATCGATTACATAACCGATACCTTTAATATTAGAGTCGTTCAATCATTTAAACTCAATAATAATCAAATTAAATGGATCCTAATCGAACGTTAAACTAATCCTAAGCTTCTACCGAACTCAATTCCACCTGAAATCATACTGGAACCTTTTATTCGATACACTTTCCATCACGAACCTGCAACTCAATCAAAACCCATCGTCCAAGCATCATAAATAGAAATTTACAGAGGGCTTTCCATCTTTAAGACAATTAGTGTAACACCCGAATATTTATTATTTTGAAGCCGGTGAAGAAATAAAAGAAAATAAAGTCCAAAGCGTCGAGGACCAAACTCGCCAATGAAAGAAAGTCGGGTGAGGGGGAGTATATAAGGAGAGGGCAGCCCTTACCCTCTCCCCCACACTCACAAATCAGCCAAAGAAAGGGGAGAAGAAAAAGAGAGAAAAAGAGGAAAAGTGCCGGTTCGGGTCGCCAAAATCGTCGTGTAGCAGCCAAATTGAAGCCCTTGTCGTTGTGCTCGGTTGTGTGAGTTCTAGGACCCCACTTTTACTTGTTTTCAACCAATTTTGGGGCTGGAAAGCATAAAAACCCGTTTTTGTATGTGTATGTGTTTGACCATTTGGTGTGATGTGTGTGATGCGTTCGTGTATGTTTCTAGGCGTGTGTGTGCTTGTATGTGTTTGGTATGCATTCCTAAGGTTTAGGATGGTCGATTTAGGCTTAAAAGGGTTTAGATGAGTTTGGAGGCCGAAAACCCTCGCTGCAGTCGGGATGAACTGCATTCTGCATCATTAGGGCTAGGCGACCGACTGGAGGCCAATGGAGGCCATACGGCTGATTAGGGTGCGATTGGGGTCCATTCACACGATTGAAGGTCCATTCGCACGATTGAAAGGCCAGTCGCATGGAGGTCATGCGACTGAAGATCCAGTCGCATAAGTGTTGTTCCGCATTAATCCCATTCGCATGAGGTCCATCCGCATTGTCCCTTCGCACGACGGATGTTCATTCGCAAGGTGTCATCCGTATTAGTTCATCGCATAGTTCAGTCGCATGGAGGCAATGCGACTGAAGGGTGTCCATACCCCGAATAGGGCTATTGCACCTGAGGAAGGTGTAGATTGACTTCTGACTTTCGGGGGAAAGTGTAGATGTATGTTTTGACGTAAAGGTTCCCATAAGAGTTTGTAAGATGACGCTTGAGGCCTTAGAAAGCGTGTTGGGCATGATGATGATGATGATGATGTTGCATGTTATGTATGTATGATGTTGCCCTGTATGATGTATGATGTTGATGCATGTTATATTCCTTAGTAGGATAGTCTATATCTTCCCATAACTTTACGTGTTATGATAATGAATGAACAAAGTATTATGTAACGTAAAGTGAAAGATAATGAAAGAGGAACACGATGTGAATGCATGCTTAATGAACGAATGAAACGTCTTCACCATCGGATAACGGGTCTCTTCAGGATTTGTGACACCTAATGTAGAACCTCTACCGCTTACCCCTAGTACCATGGCATACGTTAGCTGTTCATTTATTGACTTCGGCCTAATAGCTAGACTGATGGTTCTCCTAGTACCGTGGCATACGTTTAGCGTTCATTTATTGACTTCCGCCCGGTAGCTACGACTAACCGGGGTGTAGCACATGGTATTGGTATGGATGAAGTCCGATGCGCAAGTAAAGTCATAAAGAATGAATGAATGAATGAAGAGGATAATAATGATATTATCTATGTGTACGTACGATGTGTGATCATGTAAAAGTAACGAATGGTTTTATATGAAGTAAAGTATGTTTTGTAATAAAACTAAACTCACTTAGCAATGCTGACTTTTATATGTTTCCAGTTGGCAGGTAATGTTTGCTGAGGATGGCACACCGTGAAGCTACTCAGCTCTTTTGGGATGGCATTCTTTTGATTAATGTTTTGCATTGTAATGCGAACAAGCTATTTTGTAATGAATGTTGTATTAACTTGCAAAAGCATTTCATGGAAATGAAGATTGTTTTAGTTTTCCGCTGCGATTTATGAAATACAAAAGTAATTATACGTTTTAGTGCGATGAGAACCCAGCTGTAAGCGTCCCGGGAACGGGGCCTTACAAGTTGGTATCAGAGCAAAGTTTAAGTGAAATGGGTAAATTTCAAAATAAACCTAATCTTAAATTGAGAATGGGACGGAAAGGGACTGGATGCAATCTGAGTAACTCGTGCCATCAGGTATTTCATAAAGTTAACCGGTTTTATATGCGCGAGGGTATGTGGTTATGTGTTTGTATGTAGGTTTAAATACTGATGTAGTCAGGACGGTAATGCTCGGGGTATGAAGAGTGAAGTAAGGCTAATCACAATTGGCCACTGTATTAGGGACTTAACTATACTAACATGAACTGAGCTGTTCCCTTGAATGACTGTGTTGGTGTTTGAATCTTCGAAGCTTCTAGGGTGGAGGTCACGGTGCTGAACCGCGACCCAAGAGAGGGAGACCCCAGATAGAGAGGGTGGTTTCATGAGGAACCAGAGACCCCCATCCGGAGGGTGGCGACGAAAGCGCCAATTCTAGAGCCTCAGTAAAGGAGGCTGTTGTAGAAGAAGTCCATCAGGTCATGCAGACAATCTTACCGTCTGTGGTGATGAAGTTATTAAAGTGCTGTACGAGAAGGGGAAAGAAAGAGAACAGATCCTCTGAGAACGGGAACAACCTAGCCGGAAACGGTTCTATCTATGACGAAGAGGAAGAAGAAGAGCCTGCGCCGAGACGGCACGAGGATGTAATTATGGGGCTTTATGAGATGCAAGCCCCCTACGTTTGATGAAACAGCACCACTACAGCTGCTCACAACGGTGGGTGAGGGAAATGGAGGCTGTTCTGTCGAATATCAGCAGCGAGTGTGCCGAGAGACCAATGGAATGAAGTTTGCTACCCACGAGGTCTTTTGTGGATTCAGCTCTATGCTGTATGACAACATTGTCCAAGCTAAGGGTAGTAGGGCCATTGGGAAAATGAATGCCTGACTGAGAAGGTTGGTGATTGAGAATTTGTCCCTCATCGGGAAAGGGACAAGGTCGAAAGGGAGTTTCTTCTTCTGCAGTTGGAGGCTGGAACCATGACACAACCAGCATATAAGCCACCAGTTTAACGAAATGGCACAGCTCGTGCCTGATCAGGTACGCCTCTGTCTCGGAAAATCAAGAGGTACATTCAGGGTTTACCGTGGATGTTCGCCGACATATGATCGCCGCCCGCCAAGTACATTTAGGTCGGCGGTCGATTTTGCTGGAAGACTTGTATGATGAGAGGGAGGTGGTGGTGGTCGAAGGCGAGCAAAGAAGTGTGGTGGTGATCGGAACTGGACGGGAAACGGTTTGGTCGGGTGATGCCTCGACGGGTAACAAAAAGGCACGGGTGGATGAACCGCAGCGCGTGGCCACATCATGAGGCAGTGATAAGGATTGGTGTGGTAAGGTGTGGGAAATGGAGCATGCAGGAGAAGTAGGGGCCGGGTTTTTGAATTGTGCTTCAAGTGTGGGAAGATAGGGGCTATGGCTAAGGATTGTCTGTCGGGCAAATTTTTTTAACGTGGGGAAACTGGTTGACAGGATCAGTGATCACAAGTTTGATGTATCAGAATATAAAGCAGCGGAATACAACACGAATTAGACAAATTGTAGCAAGCAATCGATACTTTGTAAGCGTTAAGATCGCATACGGTTATAGGGAGAGAATATGAATTTCTGATTTCTAGGAATGTTTATAGATGTAGAATATTTCTAATCGAATCAACAATCATTCCATTCAATTGCTCATATCGCTCACGATTACAATAGGTTGTCACTCCTTATATAGAGTGCAACAGTCACTGCTGTTATCACGGAAAGTGACAACTGGCAGATCCAATACAGAAATAACTAATCTTAACAAACTACTGAAATGTTCACAACTACTGAGAACATATCAGCAAGTTAAGTACAAAATATAAAACTACTGAAACTACAACGACTGAAGAACAAGCTCTTCAGTCGTTTTACAAAACTACTGAAACATAAAAAAAATAAAACTACTGATATCACAACTACTGAAGAAGTACTCTTCAGCAGTTGTGACAAACTACTGAGGCTTCAGTACTTGATCTTCAGACTTTGACCTTCAGGTGTTTCATCAGCTGATGACTTCAGTAGATATCATCAGCTGATGTCTTCAGTCTTTGTCTTCAGACTTTGTACATCAGTTGTTGATCTTCAGCACTTGTGAACTCTTCAGCTGTTGTACTTCAGTACTTTGGTCTTTCAGCTTCAGCACTTGTGTTCTTCAGCTGTTGTACTTCAGCACTTTGGTTCTTCAGCTGTTAAGGTCTTCAGCACTTGATCTTCAGCTGTTGAAGTCTTCAGCACTTGTCAAACTACTGATGAGGCTTTCAGCAGTTGTTGTGATACCGTGTGGGACTTAGAGATTTTCTGATCTTGGCTCATTGGTTCTTTTGGTCCAACAAACTCCCCCTGAACCAATGCAGCCAAAACCTCTAACTTATTTATACTCCCACTTATTGATGGCAAAAATGTTGGTCTTTTTCCTTCTTGATCAGTAGAGAAGATGACCCATGTACGCTCCGGCCTGGAAGAACCTCAAATATTTGTTTGGCAGAGTATGAATGGGAACTCTGTTTTGGGGAACTGGACACAGAGTTGTTATCCCATTCATGAGATTCACTTCCCCATAATGAGTCTGTATGACTCACGAACATAGGCCTCAAGGAGAACAATTGTTCCTCTTGAGAGAGTTCTTCAGCTCCTCCTTCGAAGAAGAACTCTGGACCATAGTACTCTGATAAGTACTTCATGGTCCTGCCATTTTTCAGCTCCACCGTAGTTACCTCCCTGTATACAAATTCATCAGGATGGTTGCCTTCAAGGAGTAACTGGAGCTCATTCTTTTGGATGTCTTCAAGCTTTTTGTATAACACCCCTTCTTAATCATCTTGTTTTCTAGTAAGGCTTGAGGTGTCTTCTTTGCTTGGTGAGCTTTCTTGAATTCATCAATGATTTCCCAAGGTGAGACTACAACGGCCACATGATGGTAGATTCTATTGTTTTTCGTACTTGGCCGTTGTATCTGTGTGGGATAGTTCTTTTATGGATTCTAGAACTCACCCTGGGGTCTGGCCATACTCTCACTCTCTCCTTCTGATACTGAAAGGTGTGTCTGAGAGTGTACAGCCTTTGAGCATGCCCTTTCATGGCTTGAATAGATGATGACTGAGGAAATTCCTTGTCAACCATCTTCAACAGTTGCTCATCGTGCTGTTTCTGCTGTTCTTCTTCTTCTATCTTGACTCTGACCATTTCCCTTTGAGAGTCAGGTGTGATCATGGATTGACTCTGGGGTTTTGGTAGCTTCAGAACAGCAGAGAGTGGCAGACTATCATCTTCATCCTCTTCTTCTGCTTCTTCTTCCATCCTCAGCACCCTTCTCCTTCTTCGGGGTACATCACTGGATGATGGTTGGGTTGGTGAAGGATTGGTTTTGAAGAGGAGGATGTTTGGATTTTGGCTTAGAGGTTGGTTGGGAGATTTGAGGGATAGGATCTGTTTGAGTGGTGGAAGGGAAGGTTGATCTAGCATCCTTGTAGTTAATTTGGCTTTTGTAAGTTTAGCCATCTCTAACCTTTTGCCAGCCCCAGCCTCATCAGGGCTTCCACAATGATCCCTTTGTTGAATTGCTCAGACAGACAGATTCTGGTGGCTATAGCCAGAATGCTGTCCCTGGACCATGCGCGGATCTCCATTAATGATCTTCCCAGTATTTTGCAATAATCGGATCATTATTTCCAACCTCTCTTTCTCAAGAGCATCATACCCTGCCCATCGGGTTTGTATCTCTTGTACTCTAACCTTCTGATCTCACTATCCAGTGTGGCTGTGTCAACCCCTGCCTGAATAGTTGTTCAATTATTTTATCCATGGAGCGGCTGTGTGTGGTGTCAGCTTCTTTGACCAGCTCCTCCAAGGATTTTTCTTCAGCAGTATGATCATCACACTTCTCTTTCGCTTGTACGTGAGCAGAGGTTGTTCTTTCTTGTTCCTCCTCTTCCTCAGATCTCTTCCTCTTCTCTATCTTTCACTGCAGTACTCTCCCCCTTTTTGGTTGCATTGGAGGAAGGGGTTGGTACCGCAGAAAGAGTCTTGTGGACAGCAGCATCAACCAGGGGCTGTAATGTTGAGGAAAGCCTCTCATCAAGGGCTTTGATCACTATATCAGTGATTATGGGGGTGATGAGAGGGAGGGAATTTTGAGGATAGCACCTATTTGCTCAGGAGGGTTCTGTTCCTGAGAAGTAGGGCCTGAAGCAGAGGCGGGTGGTTGATTTTGGGGTGGCTCGTGTTTGGGAAACCTTCAAGGGAAGGTGCCATCTGTGGGTGTATGATGGTGGCAGATGGACTTGCATCCTGAGACATCTTGGCCAGCAGCTCTTTGAGTCTGCTAACCTCATCCTCTAGAATGGTGTTTTGAGCACTACATCATAGAAGAAGCTCAGGTCATCATCAGTTGATACTGAATCACCTGACCTCCTGCTTAGAGCAGGATTTACATGCACTGGGTGTAGACCAGTTGGTGCATGTGCCCCTTGTGCTTGGTACTGGGGACTTCCAGCCTCAGGACAATGTCCATCATCAGCTGTTGCCTCTAGGGAGGTCTTAGCAATGTTACCAGCCTCACTCTGGTCATGTGCTGAGTCAGAGGAGGTGGCAGCCTCACTAGATATTCTAAGCTCCTTCTCTACACCAGGAGATAGAATTGGGAAACCCCTGTGCTGTGGGTTCTCAGATGCACTGTGTTCCTCCTCCCCCTCAATTGTAGAGGTATTCCCAGTATAAGTGGTTTCTGGGGAGGGGGTGAGGAGTGCAATTGAGTCAGCACTTGTGCAACTATTAAAGTTGGGCTGTGAGGGGCGGTTGTTTGGGGTACAGGGTTAGAAGCAGTGTGCACCTGGGGTGGATGGTGCTCTTCAATGGCAATCTCCTCAAGTGAGGAAGATCCCAGATAAGTAGGTGCCCCTTGGGTTGCTGCAGGCTCCTGTTGAGAGGAAGCCTGAGCGGCTGTGGCTGGAGGAGTCATTGTATCCACTAGGGGGTTTGGACTAGTGGATATATCCTGCGTTTGTTGTGCAGGAGCATCCTCAGGGGACTCAATTCCCTGAGTAGCCATTTTGGGTTTCTTTTTGGTGGGTTTGGTGGGGACATTGGATTTGGAGGTGGTGGCTGTGGGTTCCAGCTGCGTGGTTTTCGCAGCTTGGCAGCCAGTTTGAGTGTCCGGTCGAGTTGTGCCGGGAGTATACTTCTGGCAAACAGCCGTAGCAGGGACTCCCAAGCCAACAAGTCCCTCAGCATTAAGCTGGTCTATTATAATGGCCATTATGAACCGTGGATAGAGTATCCAACGGTTGGCAGTTAGTTTTTGAGCCATATCTTTGAGCTCTGAAAATATTAATTCTGAAAAGTTCAGTGGTTGTTGCTCAAGGATAGAATACAATACCTGCTGCCATTTGGTGGACATTTGATCCCAAGACGATGTCTTAGGGGCCAAACATACATTGACCATGTGAAGATCAGGCGCTCAGCGTCATTAAAGTGTTTCTTCATGATGGTGGTGGCACTGAGATCACCTTGATATCCATGCTGAGCAAATGATAGATCTATGGTGCCCTTCGGATATCCAGCAGGAGAGGTAGCATCACTCAGTTGAAGAATTTTACGGATTGTTGCAGGAGTAATCACTACTTCTTTGTTGTTGACGACTGACCGGAGGGATCGTGTGTTGCTCTCCTCAGTAGTAACATTAACGTTCATCCAAAATTGGTTCAAGGATTCGGCATGTAAAACGGGGTTCAGAAGGAATGCCTTGTTGTATTGGGACTGAACCATAAGATCGATAGCAGTATCGAACTTAGTCCAGATCGGCGATTTTGTGAGGTAGGCAACACAGTTGTGTCGCGGTTTAATTTGCATAGACGCCATGGAAATTTGTTGGAGAGGAACGTTAGGTTTGAAGAAGATGAAGCATGGAGAGCTCAGGTTAAGGGTATTTATAGGGTACGGGTGAGGAAACGACTGAAGGATGTGGTGTTAGTCATCAGTAGTTTTAAACGACCGTTGACATGGTATTATCCTTTCAGACGTTGAAACAGCTGAAGTCGCGGTGTTAGGCATCAGTAGTTTAGAAAACTACTGAAGACCGTGGTTTTGACTTCAGGTGATTGAAACAACTGAGGACATGGTGTTTGTCATCAGTAGTTATGAAACTACTGAAGACAGTGGTTTTGTCATCAGCTGTTGTAAACAACTGAAGACTTGGTATTGGTCATCAGTAGTTATAAAAACTACTGAAGACGTGGTTTTGCTTCAGTTGTTTAAAATGAAACAGCAGTGGTACAAACGACTGAGGAGAAAGTTCTCTTCAGCTGTTTTCGTCAATTCTTAGCTTTTCAGCTGTTTCAAACTGTCCTCAACACATTCATCAGTCTTTATGGCTGATTTCAGTTGTTTCATAGGACATCAGTACTTATCTGTTTTTACTGATTGCAGTAGTTATGACTGCATCAGTAGTTGTAACTACTTCAGTAGTTTAGAACAGATGAAGTACTTCAGTACTTGTGAGAACTTTTAGCCTTCAGTAGTTATAAAAACTACTGAGGTTAAAAGAGCTCATCAGTACTTATATGTGACAGGCACTCATGATCATCAATATGAATTACTGAGATCATCAGTAGTTGTCACCTATTCTAGCTGCAGCATACCAAGCCTTAACACCAGGTTTTGGAAAGTTGAACTATCCAAAGGCTTAGTAAAAATGTCTGCAAGCTCATCAGCACTGGCACAAACTTAGGATCAATCAGACCTTTTTCAAAACAATCTCTTATAAAATGATGTCTGATCTCTATATGTTTGGTCCTAGAGTGCTGGACTGGATTTTTGACAATGCAAAGAGCTGAAGCACTATCCATTAACAATGGAGTCTTAGTCTCTGTAATGCCATAATCCAAAAGTTGGTTTTGAAGCCAGAGTACCTGAGATGTACAGCTTGCAGCAGCAATGTACTCTGCTTCCGCAGTGGATGTAGCAACTGAGGTCTGTTTCTTGCTCTGCCAAGAAATCAAGCAGTTGCCTAGGAATTGACATCCACCAGAAGTTGATTTCCTGGTCAACTTACACCCTGCATAGTCACTGTCAGAAAAAGCAACTAATTTACCAGAATGTTTGGTAGAATACCATAAACCTAGAGATGGAGTGCCTTGCAGATATCTAAAGATCCTCTTGACTGCAATCAGATGAGACTCTTTAGGTGCAGCCTGAAATCTAGCACAAACACATGTAGCAAACATAATATCTGGTCTAGAAGCTGTTAAATACATCAAGGACCCAATCATACATCTGTAAAGTGTTTCATCAACCACTTTACCTTTCTGATCTGAGTCCAGTTGTGTGGTGCTGCTCATGGGAGTAGAACAGGGCTTACAGTTTTGTAAATCAAACTTTTGCAAAAGATCTTTTGTATATTTGGATTGATGAATAAAATTTCCATCAGCCTTTTGTTTGATTTGCAACCCCAGAAAGAACTGTAATTCTCCCATGGCACTCATTTCAAACTTCTGTTGCATCAACTTTGTAAAGGCATCACACAACTTTGGATCAGAGGATGCAAAAATGATATCATCTACATAAATTTGAACAAGTAGATTATGCTGCCCAGCTTTCTTAATAAATAAAGTCTTGTCTATGGAGCCTCTAGTGAAATTGTTTTCCAGAAGAAAGTTTGATAATGTCTCATACCAGGCTCTGGGAGCTTGTTTTAACCCATAAAGAGCTTTATCAAGCTTATACACCCAATTAGGATGTTTGTTGTCCTCAAAGCCTGGAGGTTGACATACATAAACCTCTTCTTTAACTTTTCCATACAAAAATGCACTTTTGACATCCATTTGAAAGACTTTAAGTTTTTGATAAGCAGCATAAGCTAAAAACAATCGAATTGCTTCCAGTCTGGCTACAGGGGCAAAGGTTTCATCATAATCAATACCTTCTTCTTGTGCAAACCCCTGAACAACCAGTCTGGCCTTGTTCTTAACAATAAGCCCATTTTCATCAGTTTTGTTCCTAAACACCCATTTAGTGCCTATTGCACACTTACCTGGAGGTAGAGGAACCAGTTCCCACACTTGCTGTTTCTTGAACTGAAGAAGCTCAAGCTGCATGGCATCAACCCATCCATTGTCCTTTAAAGCAATGTGATAATTCTTTGGCTCTTGCTGACTGATGAAGAGAGCATAGAAGCAGAAATTTGACAATTGACTTCTTGTTGATACTCCAGCAGTGATATCACCAATGATTTGAGACAGGGGTGATTCTTCAGATCTTGATACACAATGAGATCTGTGCAAGTGTTTGTAGCCGGTTCAGCAGCAACAGATGGTGATGGTGAATCATTTCCTTGAAACCAATCAGTGGATGGTAATTCAAAGGAAGTTGAATTCGAAGAAATCTCATCAGCATTTGTTGTGGATGGTGCTACTGGCGCTACAGGAACATCAGGTCTAGTTGAATCAGGCAGCTGATCACTAAACCTGAAGAGGTGAGTACTGCAATCATCATCATCATCAGCAGTACCACCAGGTGGTGAACTGTTGACAGGAGCAACAGCAGGAGTTTGATAAGGAACATATTGCAGTATGTCCAGATCAAATAACTCCACAGGACTTTGTGGAATCTTGTCCTTTGGAGATTCATTAAACTTAACATGTAGAGTTTCTTCAACCATCTTTGTTCTGCAGTTGAAGACTCTGTATGCCTTGCAAGTAGATGAATAACCAACAAAGTATCCTGCATCCACCTTAGGATCAAATTTGTGGAGTTGATCCTTTGTGTTGAGAATAAAACAGGGACACCCAAATGCTTTGAAAAATGAAATCAGTGGAGCCAAATGATGGAGAACTTCATATGGAGTCTTCATCAACCTCTGATTTACTAAAACTCTATTTTGCACATAACAAGCTGTGTTGACAGCTTCGGCCCAAAAGGTCAATGGCAAACCTGAGTCAGCCAGCATGGACCTTGCAGCTTCAATGAGGGTCCTGTTCTTTCTCTCCACTACTCCATTTTGTTCCGGAGTCCTTGGAATGCTGAACTGCCTTTTGATTCCCTTTGAGAGATAGAAGTCATCAAGTGTATGATTTCTGAACTCAGTTCCATTATCACTCCTAATACACTTGACTGGAAGGGAATACTGCTTCTCAATGTACAGCACAAAGTGGATAATCTTCTGAGCAGCCTCATCCTTTGAATGTAGAAAGAAAGTCCATACAAATCTGGAGTAATCATCCACAATTACCAGACAGTATTTCTTCTTTGCCATGCTCATTACTCTCACAGGACCAAATAGATCCATATGCAGTAATTGCAAGCAGGCAGTGGACTTGGACACTTCAATAGGAGGAAATGAGACCTTGTGCTGTTTTCCTTTTAAACAAGCAGTGCAAGTTTCATCACAGTGGAACTCCTTTATTGGTAAGCCTCTGACTAAACTATTGTGGCTAAGCTGATTCATGTTTTTGAGATTAACATGACCAAGCCTCCTGTGCCATAGTTTAGATTCTTGAAAGAGGCTTTGGAAAATAGGCAAGGATTGCCTTTGAGATCTATCTTCTTAGAGAGATCTAAGGCATACACTCTTCCTGTCCTGTTGGCTTTCAGGAGAGTGTGATCATCCAACACCTTGTCAATCAAGGCAAAACTTTGGATGACAGAATCCTACAGTTTTGACTTGTGAAAAGGGCAACATGGCCTTTATCACACATTTGACTGACACTCAAGAGGTTGTACTTGAGATTTTCCACATGATTAACATCATCAAATTTGATTTCTCCATTGGAGACAAAGCCCTTACCGATGATGTAACCCCTAGCATCATTGCCAAAAGAGACAAATCCCTTCTTTCCTTGAGAGTAGTCATGAAGAAGAGAGATGTTCCCAGTCATGTGCATAGATCCCCCACTGTCTACATACCAGATGCTATTTTGGCATGTTGAAGAACCCTGCAATAATAAACAATCAGTTAGTTTTAGAGACCCAAACCTTTTTGGTTTTGGGCCTGGTCTCATCAATAGATGGTAAACTAGCATGTTTATTTGTAACAACAGCCTGAGAGAAAGAAGATGGTGCAGAAGAGGAGTCCTTTGGCTTAGACCTCCTTTTCTGTGGTTTCAACATAGGAGAATCTAGTTGGTTAACTCTACCCAACAGATGTTGTACCATCATCACCAGCTGTGTCTGATTTTGTGATAAAGCTTTCAGCTCATCAGACACATTGCTAGTGGAGTTAGATAAGGTCCTATGTTGCACCTTCTTCTTTTGAGCACCCTCAGCTGTCACCTGTTTAACTCCTTCCTTTTTGGATTGCTTTAAGGACTTAAGGGTTACAGGATTTGATGTTGCTGATACAAATGTGGTCTCAAACTCAGTTTTCATTTTTACCATTTTCTCATTAATTTCTTCCTTTTGTTTGAGTTTGGAACCTCTTTTGTACCAACAATCATCTGTAAGATGATTGAACAAACCACATACTTCACATGGTTTCTTCTTCATCTTAGGTTGATCATCAACTAAAGATGGTGAAGCAACAGAAGACTTGTTCTTCAATGCTTTGGAAGCATTGGTTGCTTTCTTGACAGCATCTTTAGTAGTCTTCAAACTCTTTCTACTGCCAGTTTCTTCTCTTCAGTACTGACAGCAGTTGAAGTTTGAACTTCAGGAGTTGAATCCTGCTCTCCAGTCCTTTCAGGACCTTCAGGATTGACTCCTGAGTTGATCAACTTATTGATCATGTGAATGTCAGCATTTGGACCATCAACATCAGCTGATAGGTTCAAAGAGGACTTGATACTGACTGCTACTTCTGATTGTGCTGTATCAGAAGGTAGATCACATGACTTGATGGATTGGTTATCACTCTCACCATCAGATTCTACCTCTGCTCTTGGGGTAAAATCTGTAGGTGGAGCAGTGTGATTGTAACCAATTCCAAACTTCACATTTGAAGCAGATTGCTTACTAAGAAGCATTTCAAAACCTTTGCATGATTGTACCCATCTATCACACTCGACCTGGGTAACTGCAAGGGTTTCTTTGAGATCTTTGTACTTCTAGAAGTACATCTTCTCTAGCCTTATCATCAATTATTTTGCAATTCAGTTTATAAACCTCATCATTTTTATCTTTGAGCACAAACTCAAACTCAGCTTTGTTTTTGGAAATTACTTGTTCTAGCTCAATGTTCTTATTAATTAAAGCTACATTTGCTTCTCTAATGGAAGCAAATGCTGCTATGCATTGTTCAGAACATAATTTGGCTTTTGCCTCAGAGGATACCTGTGATACCTGAGGTGTAGAGGCATTGGAAGATGAAGTATCAGCAGACTCCAAAGCCATAAGAGCTAGATTCCCAAAGGGACTGTCACCACCATGTTGACCAGCACCTGAGAACAGTTGATCATGACCAGACAAGTCATCTGGTAAACTGCTCCAGTCAACAACTCCTGGGGTGAAGAAGCTGTGTTGTTGAGATGAAGGTTGTTGATGAGATAGGGAAGGCTGAGGTTCTGGTAATGCATGAGGTTGTGGTGTCATAGGAACTTGAACTTGACTTGACTGTGGCATGTAATAACAAGGGTACTGATAAGGCATTTGACCCTGAGGAACAAAATATGCCGGAGATTGTTGTTGAGGATGATGACTAGATGTGACAGGATGTTGCCCTCTGTTTTGTTGACTGTTGCCAGGAAAAGTCACAAAGGGTGCAGTAGAGTTTGATCCAGTTGATCTACACTCTCTTGCAAAGTGTCCAAGCCGTTGGCATTTGTGACACCTCAACTTGCTCTTGTCAAAACCAACTTTGGTTTTGCCAGAGAGTCCTGGGAATTTTCTTCCAGTTCTTTTGTAGAACTTCTGAGATCTGATATTTATCAAGGCCATTTGGCTCAAAATATCCATCTCTTCTAAGTCATCATCAGCAATCCCCTTGAGATCATCCATATGAAACATAAATTGTCATTATTACCTCCAGTAAACTGACCATCAACACTTACAAATGCAGAATTAGAAGTGCTCGAAGAGAAATTAATATGCTCATCATACTGGCATTCAGATGCAGCATATTCTGACTCATGACCCACCAAGGCAGTGTTGCCTTGTATAAAGTCTTCAGTGAGCTTTCCAGATGAAGACAGCTTTCTCTTCTGTTCTATCTCTCTCTCAAAAGTGAGCAATTTCCCATGGAGTTGGGTGAGAGATAGTTTGTCCAAACTTGCACTGGAGCGTAGGACAATAGTATATGTGTCCCATCTCTCAGGCAGTGATCTGAGAAATCTGTTATTCATCTGAATATTGGTGTATTCAAGTTTGACCATTTTTAGTTCAGAGATCAAACAAGAAAACCGCTCATATTGTTGAGTCAGTGTCTCACCCTTTCTATGAGAGAATGTCTCATATTGTTGGGCAAGAATTTCTCTATTATTTGCCAAGACCTCATCTGTTCCTCCAAATTGTTCTTTCAAAGCAATCCAGAGGTCATGGGCAGTTTCATGATGCATTAGCCCAGAATAGATTTCATTGGGCAAAGCCATGGCCAGAATTCCATGGGCTTTTGCATCAATCTCAAGCAACTTTTATCCTCATCTGAGTATTGCTCCCTCCTCTTCGGACCATTTGATTGGTTTCCGGGTTATTCACCATAGGCTTGTGTGGACCATGTACCACTGATGTCCAACACCCTGCGCTGTTAACAGACAGGTGATGGGCATACGTCTTTGCCATATGTTATACTCATTCCTAACCAGCATAGGAGGCTTGGTTGAGGAACCAGTATTGTGAGGATCATTGGAGGGAGTGGTCATTTTCAGTTCAAAAACAGTTTAGTTCAAGTTTAAAAAGAAGTTTTAGACAAACCACAACAAACTCAATGAGAACCAAGAAAAGATCTCAGGATGAATGAGCAGAAATACAGAAAATTCAATCTCTATAACCGTTTCTTGCAAAAACAAAAGCTAATTCAATCAAACTTGGATCTTGAATAGCAGTTTCAATGATCAATTATTAGATCGATCAATGATTAACCTGCTCTGATACCATTTGACAGGATCAGTGATCACAAGTTTGATGTATCAGAATATAAAGCAGCGGAATACAAACACGAATTAGACAAATTGTAGCAAGCAATCGATATTTGTAAGCGTTAAGATCGCATACGGTTATAGGGAGAGAATATGAATTTCTGATTTCTAGGAATGTTTATAGATGTAGAATATTTCTAATCGAATCAATCAATCATTCCATTCAATTGCTCATATCCTCAATGATTACAATAGGTTGTCACTCCTTATATAGAGTGCAACAGTCACTGCTGTTATCACGGAAAGTGACAACTGGCAGATCCAATACAGAAATAACTAATTCTTAACAAACTACTGAAATGTTCACAACTACTGAGAACATATCAGCAAGTTAAGTACAAAATATAAAACTACTGAAACTACAACGACTGAAGAACAAGCTCTTCAGTCGTTTTACAAAACTACTGAAAACATAAACATAAAACTACTGATATCACAACTACTGAAGAAGTACTCTTCAGTTGTGACAAACTACTGAGGCTTCAGTACTTGATCTTCAGACTTTGACCTTCAGGCGTTTCATCAGCTGATGACTTCAGTAGATATCATCAGCTGATGTCTTCAGTCTTTGTCTTCAGACTTTGTACATCAGTTGTTGATCTTCAGCACTTGTGAACTCTTCAGCTGTTGTACTTCAGTACTTTGGTCTTTCAGCTTCAGCACTTGTGTTCTTCAGCTGTTGTACTTCAGCACTTTGGTTCTTCAGCTGTTAAGGTCTTCAGCACTTGATCTTCAGCTGTTGAAGTCTTCAGCACTTGTCAAACTACTGATGAGGCTTTCAGCAGTTGTTGTGATACCGTGTGGGACTTAGAGATTTTCTGATCTTGGCTCATTGGTTCTTTTGGTCCAACACTGGTCATAGGAGCAGAGTTGTAAGAAGTCGAGGACTGAGGGGTCAAGGGTGAGGAAGACGAGTGATGACGAGGGCGAGCGCCAAGGCATTCACTATGACACAAGAGGAAGCTAGGACAGACCCTATGTCGTGTCCGGTAGTTTCTGGTGAACCAACTTTAGCTTCTGTGCATTGATTCTGGTCTAGTAGGAGTTTATTTCTCTACGTTCGCACTAAGCGCCTGTATATTAGACGTGTTATGCGCCCTTTGAGTAGAAACTGCCATAGTAAGTCTACCAGGATTGTCGAGATGATAGAGAATTGTGCTGTGGAAACTTGAGGTCATAATTTCCTGTTATACCATTTGTGATGACCTTGGGTGTTTCAATGTTTTGGATGGTTGGTTGGCGGACTTCGTCGAGGCGAACATTATGTGTCCAGAAGATGATCGGTTGACAGCGCCTGACAGAAGTTTGGTAACAGTTTATGGTTAATCGAGTCACACATCCCCGAAGGTGATCTCAATGGCAGTAGCGGGAAATTGTATGAGGCGTGGATTAGCGCCTACTGGTCTTCTGTAATGGATTAGATGCACCAACACCACACTGTCTGATGTACCGGTTGTGTGTGACTTCCAGACGTATTCCCAGGAAGACTTACCAGGAGTACCACCTGATAGAGAGATTGAATTTCAGATTGATCTAATACCGGGTCCAACCTGTTGCCAAGGCACCATATCGGTTAGCTCCGACGGAGATGAAAGAATTGATGTAACAGTTGCAAGGTTGCTTGATAGGGGTTCATTAGACCGAGTATCTCTCCTTGGGGTGCTCCGGTCCTGTTTGTAAAGAGAAGGACGTAGTATGAGGATTGCATTGACTACCACGAGCTGAACAAGTTGACAGTGAAGAACCGATACCCCTTACCGAGAATATATGATTTATTCGATCATTTCAGGGTGCCAGTTGGTTTTCAAGAATAGATCTTCGGTCTGGCTATCATCAGTTGAAGGTAAAGGAACAAGATATCCCTAAAACAGCTTTCCGCACGCGCTATGGTCATTAGAGTTTCTTGTCATGTGTCTTTGGTTTGACCAACGCGCCAGCTGCTTTTATGGATCTGATGAACCGTGTGTGTCGTCTATGTTGGATAAATTAGTGATTGTGTTTATTATGATATCCTGATTTATTCGAAGAGCGAGATTGAGCATGCCGGTCACATTCGGGAGGTTCTAGAGACGTTGAGAAGGAGAAATTGTATGCTAAATTCTCCAAGTGCGCGTTCTGGTTGCGCAAGTTCAGTTCTTGGGTCATGTGGTGAATCCCGACGGGATTATGGTGGACCCGGCGAAAGTGGAGGCGGTTATGCAATGGAAGTCACCAAAGACGCCAACCGAGATCCGTAGCTTCTTGGGTTTGGCGGGCTACTATAGAAGATTCATCCAAGACTTCCTAAGATTGCTTCTCCACTAATTAAATTGACTCTAAAGGATGTGAAATTTGTATGGGGTCAAGCTTAGAGAAGGCGTTCGAGAGCTGAAGGCAGACTGACTCAAGCTCCTGTTCTGTCATTACCCGATGGAAGCGAAGATCTGGTGGTCTATTCTGATGCTTCCTACTCAGGGTTGGGGTGTGTGTTAATGCAGAGAGGGAAGGTTATAGCCTATGCACCCCCAATTGAAAGTCCATGAGGTTAATTATCCCACTCATGACTTGGAGCTAGCAGCCGTGGTCTTTGCACTAAAGATTTGGAGGCACTATCTCTACGGGACGAAGTGCACCATATTCACCGACCATAAGAGCTTGAAGTACTTCTTCGAGCAAAAGGATCTGAACATGAGCAGAGAGATGGTTGGAGCTATAAAGGATTATGATTGCGAGATCCATTACCATCCAGGCAAAGCTAATGTGGTGGCGGATGCCCTTAGCCGAAAGGAAAGGCCCAACCGATTCGGGTGAAAGCTTATCAATTATCATGACCTCTGATGTGATGAAGCAAGTTAGGAGTTTCAAGATGAGGCATTGAAAGAAGATCATCTTAACTCGAAGAATGAGAGGTCTGGTTGGGGAATTGGGTGAAAACACACTCGGTGTTAGAACTCGATTTGGTCGTGTGTGGATTCCTCGTTTTGGGACCTATGGGTGAAGATAATGGATGAAGCTCACAAGACTCGATACTCCATTCATCCTGGTGCCACGAAAATGTACCATGACATGAAGAAAGATTATTGGTGGCCGGGTATGAAGCGCGACGTGGTGGAGTATGTGAGTAAGTTCCTTACTTGCTTACAGGTGAAGGCGAGCACCAAAAGCCGTATGGGAGATACAACCTTTGGATATACCGGATGGAAGTGGGAGCACATCACCATGGACTTCATTACAAAGCTGCCGCGTACCCCGAAAGGGTATGATGCCATATGGGTGATAGTTGATCGTCTGACGAAGAGCGCTCACTTTCTAACGATCCGCGAGACGTATTCATCCGAGATGTTGGCTAATCTGTCATCAAGGAAATTGTAAGCTCGTCATGGTGTGCCGGTGTCTATTGTGTCTGATCGCGACACTCGGTTTACATCTAAATTTGGAAGAAATTCCACGACGTTATGGGGACGAGGTTACATATTAGCACGGCTTATCATCCCCAAACAGATGGTCAGTCAGAAAGGACCATTCAGACATTGGAAGACATGCTCGGGCATGTGTGATTGATTTTGGTGGAAGTTGGGATGACCACTTACCGTTAGCTGAATTCTCATACAACAACAGTTATCATGCCAGCATTGGCATGCCTCCATATGAGATGTTACGGTAGGAGATGTAAAACGCCCGTTTGTTGGGGTGACATTGGTCAAAAGGAATGGGGAGCGTCGAGGTAATCGAGGCTATGACAGAGAAGCTTGAAAAGATTAAAGCCTTCATGAAGGCAGCCAAAGATAGACAGAAGTCGTATGCCGATAAGCGACGTAGGCCAATGAGTTCCAGGTGGGTGACCGGGTTATGTTGAAGGTCTCACCTTGGAAGGGTATTATCAGATTCAGAAAGCGGGGCAAGTTGAGCCAAGGTATATAGGCCCTTTCCAAATCATTGCTCGAGTGGGAGAGGTGGCCTATAGACTGGAGTTACCGGATGAGTTAAATGGAATTCACCCGACATTCCATGTATCTCATCTAAGGAAGTGCTTAGCAGATGAAGATATGATTGTCCCATTGAAGATATCGAAGTAGATGAACGACTCAATTATGTGGAGCAACCAGTGGCAATCATTGACCCCAAGGAGAAAAGGCTAAGGAATAAAGTGGTTCCTCTTGTGCGTGTACAGTGGAAGCATAGGAAGGGATCCGAGTCAACGTGGGAGACTGAGGAAAAAATGAGAGAGCATTATCCACGTTTGTTCGACGAATAAAGGTTTCGGGGACGAAACCTATTTAAGGGGGTGGACTTGTAACACCCGAATATTTATTATTTTGAAGCCGGTGAAGAAATAAAAGAAAATAAAGTCCAAAGTCGAGGGACCAAACTCGCCAACGAAAGAAAGTCGGGTGAGGGGGAGTATATAAGGGAGACGGCAGCCCTTACCCTCTCCCCCACACTCACAAATCAGCCAAAGAAAGGGGAGAAGAGAGAAAGAAGAGAAAAAGAGGAAAAGTGCCGGTTCGGGTCGCCAAAATCATCGTGTAGCAAGCCAAATTGAAGCCCTTGTCGTTGTGCTCGGTTGTGTGAGTTCTAGGACCCCACTTTTACTTGTTTTCAACCGATTTTGGGGCTGGAAAGCATAAAAACCGTTTTTGTATGTGTATGTGTTTGACCCTTTGGGTGTGATGTGTGTGATGCGTTTCGTGATGTTTCCGGGCGTGTGTGTGCTTGTATGGTGTTATGGTATGCATTCCTAAGGTTTAGGATGGTCGATTTAGGCTTAAAATGGGTTTAGATGAGTTTGGAGGCCGAAAACCCTCGGCTGCAGTCGGGATGAACTGCATTCTGCATCAGTTAGGGCTAGGCGACCGACTGGAGGCCGAATGGAGGCAATACGGCCGATTAGGGTGCGATTGGGGTCCATTCGCACGATTGAAGGTCCATTCGCACGATTGAAAGGCCAGTCGCATGGAGGTCATGCGACTGAAGGTCCAGTCGCATAAGTGCTCTTCCGCATTAATCCCATTCGCATGAGGTCCATCCGCATTGTCCCTTCGCACGACGGGATGTTCATTCACATAGGTGTTCATCCGTATTAGTTCATTCGCATGATGTTCAGTCGCATGGAGGCAATGCGACTGAAGGGTGTCCATACGCCCGAATAGGGCTGTTGCACCCAAGGAAGGTGTAGATTGACTTCTGACTTTCGGGGGAAAGTGCAGATGTAAGTTTTGACGTAAAGGTTCCCATAAGATTTTGTAAGATAACTCTTGAGGCCTTAGAAAGCATGTTGGGCATGATGATGATGATGATGATGTTGCATGTTATGTATGTATGATGTTGCCCTGTATGATGTGATGTTGATGCATGTTAATATTCCTTAGTATGAGGTATAATATCTTTCCCATAACTTTACGTGTTATGATAATGAATGAACAAAGTATTATGTAACGTAAAGTGAAAGATAAGGAAAGAGGAACACGATGTTGAATGCATGCATTAATGAACGAATGAAACGTCTTGCACGCATCGGATAACGGGTCCTTCTTTGTGATTGACCCTTAATGTAGAACCTCTACCGCTTACCCCTAGTACCATGGCATACGTTTAGTTGTTCATTTATTGACTTCGGCCTAATAGCTAAGACTGATGGTTACTCCTAGTACCGTGGCATACGTTTAGCTGTTCATTTATTGACTTCCGCCCGGTAGCTACGACTAACCGGGGTGTAGCACATGGTATTGGTATGGATGAAGTCCGATGCGCAAGTAAAGTCATAAAGAACGAATGAATGAATGAAGAGGATAATAATGATATTATCTATGTGTACGTACGATGTGTGATCATGTAAAAGTAACGAATGGTTTTATATGAAAGTAAAGTATGTTTTGTAATAAAACTAGAACTCACTCAGCAACGCTGACTTTTTATATGTTTTCCAGTTGGCAGGTAATGTTTGCTGAGGATGGCACACCTGAAGCTACTCAGCTCTTTTGGGATGGCATTCTTTTGATTAATGTTTTTGCATTGTAATGCGAACAAGCTATTTTGTAATGAATTGTATTAACTTGCAAAAGCATTTTCATAGAAATGAAAGATTGTTTTAGTTTTCCGCTGCGATTAATGAAATACAAAAGTAATTATACGTTTTATGTGCGATGAGAACCCAGCTGTAAGCGTCGGGAACGGGGCCTTACAATTAGAAGCCTCCTGTGCAACGAATTTGATTATCATAAACGTTTGATTATTAATTGGGCACAAAAAGTTTGCGGCCTGTTCTTCATGTTGAGTACCTTCGATTCGTCATCAACTGGGTAATTAGATATTGTATTACACGCGTAATTACACGGGGATAAAAGCCCCATGATTATTTCCGTTAAAACTATCGAAATAAGCTTCACTTTTTGGTCCAATCGAACTACGGTTCTAAGGGAATTGGGGATTTTTGTTATGTGGGTATTTAAGATTTAAGAACTAAATGATACCAAGGCCGCGGCCCTGGTTCATGGTTATGGTATTCAATCCACAAACATGAGGTCCCGGGTTCGAACCCGGGCACCATCATGTAATTTTTTTAGGGGTTTTAGCCCAAAATAAATTTCAGAAAATTTATAATAAATATACAAATTTCATTTAAAAACTTTAAATATTTTTAAAACACCTAATAATATTCTGGAATTTATTTCCTATAATATTTTATATTTTATTTTAAACAAATGATATAACTAGTTTAGTTTCTTATAAATTAGATTTTAAATATTGTTTATTTGTTAAATCATTATTTGTTCAAATAATATATTTTAGTTATTTCTTATAAGTTTGACTTAAAATATTGTTTAATTTACTAAATAGTTATTTGCTCAAATAATTTATTATTTTTCATAAAATAGACTTTAATATTGTTGTAACTCACTAAATCATTATTTATTCAAATAACAAGTATATATTATTGTATGGCATGAGGATTATTTTAAAAGTTTATTTAAACTATACTTAGACTTTATTACAAATGGTTTTCTTTTATTTCTTGTATTAAAAAGATTAAATAGTATATTTTATTGACTCAAACGTAATCAAATTTACCATTTTAGTTGGATCTAATATTAACATCCCAAATTCCTATAGAAACCTAGTTCGTGTTAAAACATTAACTTGTTATTAACTTAACTTGTAATATATATACTTAGGTATCTTGTGAGGAACTACGTTGGAGAGTTGCTTATTATTCTTTTTAACTCTCATTTATATAATTATACATCAAGTGAGTATTTCTATATACTTTTTTATATTTATACACTTTTGAGGTGAAACATGTTACATTATAAACTTGCACTTGTAAACACGTTTAATTCTTGTAAACTTATGGCTTTTCACTTGTATGTTGTGGTTAGTTGAACTTTGTAGCTACCATGTAATGTCGAAATATGTACAATCATTAACTATTGCTAGCGTGGTGACGTTATAGATCTATGGGCTGACAAGCCTGCTTGGTTAAAACAAATACACTTAGCTAATCGTATATAGTTGTAAACGTTTTAGACTTGTAAAACTTTGTCAAGGTTTGATTGTGCATTATGTCTTACATTCCTAGTTTATTTTGTTCTCTAACTTACAACATGAATTGCCATCTTTTATATATCTATGTGTTGAAAACTATGGAAATCTCACCAATATTATTGTTGACATTTTTATTTTTAACATGTTTCAGGAAATTCAAGCTTGATTACTACTCTTTGAAGCTTATCACATCTAGGATGGACCTAAATAAAAATAAAGGGATGGGCTTGTTACATTTAAATTTTATGCATGAGTGTTTCTTTGTTTGGGACTTTTATTGTAATAATATATTTGGAACTTATGAATATTATATTTGGGGTTATTAATAGCGTTATGTGGCTGTGAACGATCTTAACTCTCACTCATCGACGTTTCCGCCGTCAAGGTTGGGGTGTGGCAGATTGGTATCACAGCCCATAACTATAGGGATTTAGGTTATTAGAAATGGTGACTAGACTATAGTATGCATGAACCATATAGAATTATAATTCTATCTTGTAAATTTATAGTTTGCATGCTACATAATGCTATGTCCTCTTATGTGCAATTTGATGCCTTGGCATAGGATTGCCTAAACATTGTTACTGTCTCCCTAAAATTAACTTTGACTCTTTGATTCTCCCCAAACATGAAACTTCTTAATCTTATTCTCGACGACACGTGGAATCTTATGCTTATGTTATGACTTGGATCTTTAGACGTTATGTCTAATGTATATAAATCTCATCAAGGTTGATTCCATGAACCTAAGAAATATTATGAGACACATAGACACTTGTATACTGGATTTCCTGGCAAAAGGCCTTCGGGCTAAGGCAAGCATTTTGCATAAATCCTATGGGACTAGTCATTCTTACCTGGGGATTTCTGGGATGAGTGATAAACTATGGTCAATATACACAAGTTTCTAAGGCAATTGGGTCAAGTCACCTTGACGTGTCAACGTTTCCAAATGGTAATGCGTTACCAAATGGAATCATTCCGTGTGCCTTACAACTTTTAGCTTGTCTTTGTTAAACTACTATCCTTTGTTATCCTCATTTCATAACTAACTCATTTTTGTATATCCAGCATGTCTCGTCACCATGGAAAGCGTGGAAGTTCCGACCGTAAGCTAGCCGCCATGATTGCCTGGAAAATGGTTGTCGTCATCCCGACCATGGTTGCTGAACTTAATAGCACCCTAATGGCTAATAGCAACAACAACACCAATGGGAACAATAGCGGTGCTCATGGAGAGAATAGCAACAACCAAAACGGGAACAATCGTACTTGCACTTTCAAACACTTCAACTCGTGCAAACCCACTAGTTTTAGTGGAAAAGAAGGAGCCACTGGACTTCTTGAGTGGTTTGAAAGTATGGAGAACACGTTCATCGTTAGCGAGTGCCCCGACGAGTTCAATGTTCGCTATGCTACAAGTGTCCTTCAACAACGGGCACTCACATGGTGGAATAGTGAAAAGAGAAACCGTGGAAATGAGGTTGCTTTGGCATTGCCCTGGGAGGAATTTAAGGATATCATGATCCAAAATTTTTGCCCGAGGAGCGAGTTGCAAAAGTTAGAGGAGGAGTTCTGGAACCTCAAACAAGATGGTGGGAATCACATGGCTTATTCCACCCGACATCATGAGTTGAGTATGCTTTTACCACACATGGTGGACACCGTGCTCCGTAACATTGAGAAATTTATCAAGGGGTGCCACCTCAAATTCAAGATGCCGCGGTGGGTAGTAGGCCCACAACTTTGGAGGAGGTAATTACTATCACCGCGCGGCTCACCAAGAATCATATAAGAGCTGGCACTATGTCGGCAAAGGGTTCCAAGTCTACTGCGAAGGTGACACCCAAGGCAAGAAATGAGGTAAGGGCCGAGTCATCTTCTCAAAACAAGAAGTGTAAGTTCACCCCGACGCGCAACAACGTTGTGACCGCACCCAATGCTCCTAAAAAACAAATGGTGGTTGCAAATCAAGCCCCCGTGGCTAGAGCTTATGCTGGTCCATATCCTATGTGTAACACGTGCAAGTACCACCATGCGAGCAACATTCCATGCCGAGTCTGCTCATTGTGTGGGAAGTATGGTCATTTGGTGGCTACTTGTCTTCATGCGCCAAACAACACTGCCATGCTTACCAACCGAACCTGATATAATTGTGGTGAGCTGGTCATATGTGTCCGCATTGTCCTCGCAATGCGGGAACTGTGTCACCGGCTCATGGAAGGGCTTTTAACATCAACGCCAACCAAGCACAAACCCAACAGACGTGGTGAATGTACGTCGTTGAACTCCTTTTAAATCGTTTCTTGTCTTATAACAAAATTTTTTATCTGTGTTCTTCATACCATAATGGGTTATTACCAAAACAGGCATGTATCTTGTAAATTGTCATTATGCATCTGTATTGTTTGATTCAGGTGCAGATGAGTTTCGTGTCCTTGGAATTCGAGTCTATACTTTCTAAACCGCGTGTTAATCTGGAAAGATCGTTCGCAGTCGAGGTCGTCGATGGATAATCTATCGTCGTTGACGTCGTTAATACGTGACTGCACCTTAAGCCTTAACGAACACGAGTTTTTCATCGACCTTATTCTATGCAATTAGGAAGCTTTGATGTTATCATTGGTATGGATTGGTTAGCCAAGCATCGTGCGGAAATTCTATGCTTAGAGAAATGTATTCGAATTCCTTACCGACGCGTGATACTTTGAAGGTCTTTGGGGAGAAATCATCCCAAAGACTCAAACTCATGTCTTGCATCAAGGCTCGCAAGTGCTTAAGTAAAAAGTACATGGCTTTCATGGCATATGTAGTTAATACGAAAGCCAAGGGTAAGGAGTTGAAAGACATTCCTGTCGTGCGGGACTTTCCCGAGGTTATTCTCGAGGATCTTAAGGGGCTACCTCCCGTGTGAGAAGTTGAGTTCAAGATTGACTTAATCCCTGGTGCGAACCCTGTGGCTAAATCACCTTATCGTCTTGCACCGTTTGAAATGCAAGAACTAGCTAGTCAACTGCAAAAGTTGACCGATAAGGGTTTCATACGCCCTAGTTCATCACCGTGGGGTGCACCTGTACTGTTTGTGAAGAAGAAGGATGGGTCATTTCGTATGTGCATCGATTACCGAGAACTCAACAAGCTTACTATCAAAAACCGATACCCTCTCCCTCGAATCGATGATTTCTTTGACCAACTTCAAGGAGCAACTCAATTCTCAAAGATCGATCTACGTTCTGGGTATCATCAACTACGTGTTCACGATGATGACATTCCAAAGACCGTTTTTCGTACTCGATATGGGCACTACAAGTTCATGGTCATGCCTTTTGGCTTGGCCAATGCACCTGCCGTGTTCATGGATCTCATGAATCAAGTATGTAAACCGTATTTGGATAAGTTCATGCTCGTGTTCATTGATGACATTCTTATTTATTCCAAGACGAAAATCGATCACGAGACGCACTTGCGACAAGTTCTTGGACTTTTGAAGAAGGAGAAATTATACGCCAAGTTTTCCAAGTGTGAATTCTGGTTAGAAGAGGTTCAATTCTTAGGGCATGTGGTGAATAGCCAAGGAATTCATGTCATCCTGCTAAAATTGAAGCCGTGAAAATTGGTGTGTTCCCACAACCCCAACCGAGGTTCGTTCTTTTCTGGGCTTAGCGGGATATTACCGTAGGTTCATAGAAAATTTTTCGAAGATTGCTAAACCATTAACGGTGCTAACCCAAAAGAATCGACTCTTTGAATAGGGACCCGAGCAAGAAGAGGCTTTCGAGGCATTAAAACGCAAGTTGTGTAACGCTCCTATTCTCACACTTCCCAATGGAAATGATGACTTTACCGTGTATTGTGATACTTCTAATCAAGGTCTTGGTTGTGTTCTCATGCAATGAGGCAAAGTCATAGCATACGCGTCGAGGAAATTGAAGGTTCATGAAGTGAACTACACAACTCACGATCTTGAACTTGGTGCCGTAGTTTTCGTATTGAAGATCTGGCGACATATCTTATGGGACGCAATGCATAGTCTACACCGATCATAAGAGTCTCCAACACGTGTTCAACAAAAGGATCTCAACATGTGACAAAGACGTTGGATCGAGTTGATTAGTGATTACGACTGGGACATTCACTACCATCCTGGAAAGGCGAATGTTGTAGCCGACGCGCTAAGTCGCAAGGTCCACAACAAGACTGTCTCGCTTCAAGAAATTCGATATCGAAGGCAATGGTTTGATACGCTAGGAGAATTTGACACCGAGATTCATATGGATGTCAACGAGGCTACTATCATGCTTCAAAACCTAAAGATCGACAGTGACCTCAAGTTATGCATTCGCGAGGTTTAACAAGCGGCACTAACCGACGAAGGGAAAGATGAAGATTTGATGTCTAACGTTCGGTAACAACTGGAGACAAAACCAAATGGCATGTGGTACTTCTTGAATCGACTTTGGATTCCGAATCGTGATAACCTTCGGCACTTCATTATGAACGAAGCTCATCAAACCTGATATTCCATTCATCCTGGCTCCGATAAGATGTACATGGACCTGCGTGGTCAATATTGGTGGCCTGGAATGAAGAAAGATACCGCGTCTTATGTTTCCAAGTGTCTCACGTGTGCAAGAGTCAAAGCCGAGCATCAACGACCAAGTGGATTACTTGAGCAACCTGAAATCCCTATGTTGAAATAGGAACATATATCCATGGATTTCATAACCAAGTTACCTCGTACACCTCGTGGTCATGATAGCATATGGGTCATTGTTGACCGTTTGACCAAGACAGCATATTTCATGCCCATACGAGATACATACAAAGTTTTAAGGCTGGCACGCATCTACATTGACGAATTGTGAGTCTTCATGGCGTTCCTTTACACATCATATATGACCGAGACGCTCATTTCACTTCTCACTTTTGGTCGTCTATGCAAGAACTCTTGGGTACTCAATTGGATTTAAGTACGGCTTACCATCCTCAAACCGATGGTCAAACCGAACGAACAATCCAAACCCTCAAGGATTTGCTACGGCTATGTGTCCTTGACTTTGGTGGTGATTGGGATATGCAATTACCGCTCGCGGAATTTTCGTATAACAATAGTTATCACTCAAGCATCAAGATGGCACCATTCGAGGCTTTGTATGGTCGTAAATGCCGATCACCGATCTGCTGGACCGACGTTGGTGAAAATTTCATCACTGGTTCTGAACTTATACAAGAAACGACCGATAAAGTCTTCGCAATCCACAAGAACCTTGAAGTGGCAAGAAGTAGACAAAAGAGTTATGCCGATAAGCGTCGTAAGTCGTTGGAGTTCCAAGTTGGCGATATGGTTCTTCTTAAGGTTTCACGGTGGAAAGGTGTTGTTCGCTTTGGAAAGAAGGGTAAACTAGCTCCAGATTTGTAGGACCTTTGGGGTTCATCCTGTGTTCCATGTCTCAAATATGAGAAAGTGTTTGACTGACGAGAGTCTGCATGTTCCCCTAGAGACATTCAGATCGACGAGTCATTGCACTTCGTTGAGAAACCTGTTAAAATTATGGATCACGTCATGAAGAAAACTAGAACCACAACTACTCCAATTGTCAAGGTTCGTTGGGAGAATAACTGTGGAGCTAAGTTCACTTGGGAGCGTGAGGATCATATGAAGGAGAGATACCCGTATTTGTTCGCCTAGTTTATTCTTAATTTCGGGATGAAATTCTTTTAAGTTGGGGAGACTGTAACATCTTGTATTTTTGGTTTATTATAAGTTAATGTCGTTAATTCTTGTAAGGGCCATTGTTATCATATGTGAAATTTATGGGCCATTATGTTTATCGTCTTAATTGTTTTAATTCTTTAACTTGAAAGTTTATGATGATAATTATTACTTAATAAATAATTAATGTTCTTAATAATAATAATATAATAATAATAATATATAATAATAATAATATTAACAAAATTAATAATAATAATAATAATAATAAGGATATAATATAATAATACTAATAATACTAATAATAACTAATATTATGGTAAAGATAATAATAATAATGTTTTATAAAATTATTAAACTTAAAATGATTAAAACATGATGTATTTAAGAAACGGTTTGTTTTGTGATTTTTAAAACTCTAAATGAAAGTTTTGGCATAAAATGATAACAAAACAAACTATAGGGGTCAATTGTGTAAATACCTAATAACCCAAACCTTCCCACCCTTTATCCCCTTTTTTCCGGCCAATCTTCCGGCAACCTCCGGCGGCTCTCCGGCCACCCAAAACCATCAAAACCTGACGTTTTTTGGATCCAAAACCATTCCTAAACTGTTCTAACACATGTTTCGAACCGTTATACATCAATCAATTACATTTAAACGCCGGTTACTAAGCTCAATCGATTACCTAACGGATACCTTTAATATTAGAGCCGTTCAATCATTTAAACTCAATAATAATCAAATTAAATGGATCCTAATCGAATGTTAAACTAATCCTAAGCTTCTACCGAACTTAATTCCACCTGAAATCATACTGGAACCTTTCATTCGATTCACTTTCCATCACGAACCTACAACTCAATCAAAACCCATTGTCCAAGCATCATAAACAGAAATTTACAGAGCTTTCCATCTTTAAGACAATTAGAAGCCTCCTGTGCAACGAATTTGATTATCATCAACGTTTGATCATCGATTGGGCACAAGAAGCTCACGGCCTATTCTTCGTGTTGAGTACCTTCGATTCGTCATCAACCGGATAATTAGATATTGTATTACACGCGTAATTGGGAATCAAAGCCCCATGATTATTCCCGTTAAAACTATCGAATTGAGCTTCAATTTTTGGTCCAATCGAACTAGGGTTCTAAGGGAATTGGGGATTTTTGTTATGTGGGTATTTAAGATTTAAGAACAAAATGATACCAAGGCCGCGGGCCTGGCTCACTGGTTAGGGTATTCATCCCACGAACATGAGGTCTCGGGTTTGAACCCGGGCACCATCATGTAATTTTTTAGGGGTTTTAGCCCAAAATAAATTTCAAAAAATTTATAAAAAATATACAAATTTCATTTAAAAACTTCAATATTTTTAAAACCACCTAACTAATATTTTGGAAATTTATTTCCTATAATATTTTAATATTTTTATTTTAAACAAATGATATAACTAGTTTAGTTTCTTATAAAGTAGATTTTAAATATTGTTTAATTTATTAATCATTATTTGTTCAAATAATATATTTAGGTTATTTCTTATAAGTTAGACTTAAAATATTGTTTAATTTACTAAATAGTTATTTGCTCAATAATTTATTATTTTTCTTATAAAATAGACGTTAAATATTGTTGTAACTCACTAAATCATTATTTATTCAAATAACAAGTATATATTATTGTATGACATGAGGATTATTTTAAAAGTTTATTTAAACTATACTTAGACTTTATTACAAATGGTTTTTTTTTTTTTTTTTTTTGTATTAAAAAAATTAAATAGTATATTTCATTGACTCAAAAGATAATCAATTTTACCATTTTAGTTGGATCTAATTATTAACATCCCAAATTCCTATCGAAACCCTAGTTCGTGTTAAAACATTAATCTTGTTATTAAACTTAAACTTGTAATATATATACTTAGGTATCTTGTAAGGGACTACGTCGGAGAGTTGCTTATTATTCTTTTTAACTCTAATTTATATAATTATACATCAAGTGAGTATTTCTATACCCCTGTTATATTTTTAACACTTTTGAGGTGAAACATGTTACATTATAAACTTTGCACTTGTAAACACGTTTAATTCTTGTAAACTTATAGCTTTTCACTTGTATGTTGTGGTTAGTTGAAATTTGTAGCTACCATGTAATGTCGAATATATGTACAATCATTAACTATTGCTAGCCTGGCGACGTCATAGATCTATGGGCCTGACAAGCCTGCTTGGTTAATCCAAATACACTTAGCTAATCGTATATAGTTGTAAACGTTTTAGACTTGTAAAACTTTGTCAAGGTTTGATTGTGCATTATGTCTTACATCCCTAGTTTATTTTGTTCTCTAACTTACAACATGAATTGCCATCTTTTATATATCTATGTATTGCAAACTATGGAAATCTCACCAACATTATTGTTGACATTTTTATTTTTAACATGTTTTAGGAAATACTTAAGCTTGATTACTACTCTTTGAAGCTTATCACATCTAGGATTGGACCTAGATAAAAATAAATGGATGGGCTTGTTACATTTAACTTTTATGCATGATGTTTTCTTTGTTTGAGACTTTTAATTGTAATAATACATTTGGAACTTATGAATATTATATTTGGGGTTATTAATAGCATTATGTGGCTGTGAACGATCTTAACTCTCACTCCTTGATGTTTCCGCCATCAAGGTTGGGGTGTAACAAATTGCCTCAAATTCCTTCCATGAAAGATTTCAAAATCCTTTCAAATATTGAAGGATTTCAAATTACACCGGCCTCGCCTCCACCACCAACCGCCACCTACCACCCCGCCAACCGACACTACTAACAACCCTGACCATCGCCCACCGTCGACCTCGACCACTGTCGCTCTTGACCGCCGACCCTCACCCCCAACCGTCGTCATCCACCCCCAACCGTCATCCGTCGCCGACCTCCGCCGACCCTGATCGTGATGACCCTATTGCTCACTGTTTACCTCGAACGCCAACCACAACCACCTCTAACTGTCGATTGTCTCCGACCTCCGTTGCTGAACCGTGTCTTGAAGAGTGTCGTTATCAGTTGGTGGCGGCAGTGTGGTACGGTCAGTTTTTGGCAACGGACGTGTTGGTGGTTGATGTCGATTGTCAGCGGTGACGGCGACGGTGGTCGGTGGTATGTAGTGGCAATAATCGGTGATCATGAAGGTGATGGCGTTCTGTAACAAGTGATAAATTCCAATTCAATTTCTTTATAAGTGTTTTTGTCAGTAGAAATACCTTTGAAATTTAAATTCTATCTATATATTTCAATTCTTTTGAATTTCAAAGTTTATGAAAAATATTAAATTCCAAATACAATTACTTTAAATTCCAATTCTAATTCCAATCCAACAAATTCCATAAACCAATCACCCCCTTAAGTTATAACCCAAAATCTTAGATTGATTATCATTATTAGAATTTAATTTTAATATTCAAATTATTAGTTCTATATTTTAAATAATTTAGTTAATTATTTTTTATAAAATTTCTAATTTAATAGTAGATTAAATTTAAAATATTGAAGTTTCTAAATTTATATTTTAATCATTACATTTAAATTCTAAGTTTAGAATTTTGTTTAATTAGACATTAATACTATTTAAATATGTTACACAAATTTCCTTCTATAACCATATATTGTTAATATAATGTCCTGTGGCAATAGTATGCTATGAAAATGTCATGTGACAACACAATACTTCAAATTGTGCCACATGGATAAACCATTGTCACTTATCATATATAGGTTAGTACATCGTATATTACATAGGTTGAATAAATAAATTATTAAATAATTAATAAAAAAATTATGAATTTATAAAAAATTATGATTATAATTACTTATAAATAGCAACTTTAGGTAAATAAACAATAATATATTTTTAAAAGTTTTTGTTTTATAAAAAATTATGGTTCTTAAATATTTTTTTGGGTAAAATTGTTTTTTTAAAGTTCATTGGTTTTTTGTTTTTAAAAGTGTTTTTAATTAAAAAATAAATAGATTTTCAATTTATTAAATTAAATATTTTTTAATTTAAAATAGTATGAGTAATTATTAGTATTCAATATTAATTTTAATAATAGAAATAAATTAGAAAGTTAGTATGATGAGTCTTACAATTGCGTCATATATCATCTTAATTTTTCCGTAGAGTTAATTACATAGATAGTCCTTGTGGTTTTGAAAAATAATAAGTTTAAGTACTAAGGGTTTAAAGTAACAAGTTTGGGTTGTGTGGTTTTTATTTTGTAACATGTTTGGGTGTTAACACCAACTTTTGTTAATTTTTTCCGTTAAGTTTGGCTGAAATGTCTATTTCACCCTCATATGAACGATTTATGCAATTAGCTAAATTTGATTTTAGAGGGGTTGTTGTTGTAACTTAGTAAACTAATTAAAAATCATAAATGCTTTACTTAACCAGATCAGGCGACCACCGCACCAAACACCATCGACTTTGATTTTGGGCACACCCGGCGACCACGATCACCATCTAAATTGCTAAACACCACTACCGCCATCTAACACCGAACACCGCCATCTAACACCGAACACCGCCATCTAAATCGATAAACATAAATTGCTTTGGAGATCTTTTTCTCCAACATATATATTTTGATGAGTTCCCTAATCTTGGCAACACCGTCAATCGACACAGTTTGCGGCGGTTTCAATCGGCGGTGGAGTGGGAAGGTTTCAGGTAACGATGCGACGGAGATGAAGATGCTGATTTTACGATGAAGACGATGGTAATGGAGATGAGATGAATATTATTGACATGATGTTGCTCCTGCTTCATTTGAATTTGCTATTTCTTTTTATCTTTTAGTACTTTTGTAAAATACAGAAATAGTCCCTTAAGTATCAAACACTTCTAGTAAGTTATATAATTAGTCCTCATATATGAAATGACTAAAATGCCCTTCAACTTGAAACAAACTTTAACGTCTGTTAGCATTAATACTAAAATTCGTTACAAAATTAAAATTGAGTACTCAAACATGTTACTTTTTTATATTAGTACCAAAACTTGTTATTTTACCAAAATCAGAGGGACCATATATGTAATTAACTTTTTTTCTTATTATAAATAGATTGATAGACAAATAGACATATAGATATATAGATAGATAGGCTAGAAACAGATCTATTAAATGGATTATAATTAGTAATAAACACAAATATTTACAATATAATATATGAATTTTATATACGTAATAGTTGAAGTTAATAAAACAATTATATTATTTTTTACCTATCTTATCTAAATAGTTTTATTTTAAATATTCGTATTAAGATAATTTTGTAAAAGAATTTATTTTTATAAAAATCTTGTTTGTTAAAAACTTTGGTTTGTAATTATTCTGATTGTTTTAATAAGATTGTTTTTAGAAAAGTTCATATTTTTATAATTTTTTAAAAGAGGATAGATTTAAAATATTTTGTTTCATTTAGTGTTTTTGAAAATTTCATATATATAAAAATTTTTATTATTAGTTCTATTAGAAATGTGATTTTTTATTTTCTTAATAAAATCTAATTTTAAAAAGACTCATTGATTTTAAAAAATAAATATGAGAGAGATACATTGTAATTAATAAAGTTAATCTTTAATAAGAGAGAGAAATTAGATTTAATATTTAAATTACTATAATACCCTTTTAGAGAAAAAAAATAAAATGATGATGTCTATAAAAATAACGAATAGCAAAAAAATAGGTCAAGCGAATGACATGTGATTTTAAAAAGCTTACTTTATTAGAATCTATAGATAAAGATTAATGTTTACTTCACTTTTGATGTTTATAAGAATTTTGAGAAAAAAAAATCCTCAACTGGATTTTTAGGATTTTTAGGATTTTTAAAAAAATTATTAATTATCAACTCTAGAGAATTATATCAATTTTCATTAAGAATATTCCATAGTCATGTCGATCTACTATTCTTTCCATTTGATTTAAATGTATGAGTATGTTAATATTTGTAGTTTTTTTCACTTAAAAGTGTGAAAATTTGATTATTTGGAGCATTATAGCAATCGTATTCTAAAGCAGTCTTAGAAAGTAATTTAGTTTGATGAAGAGTCTTAGTTTAATACGATTGGTAAATTACTTTCTAAAACTCTTTTAAAATACGATTGAAATTTATGATTGGTTTGAAATTTCATATTTGAATTAAGTTGAAATTTGAAATTTGATTATTTGGAGTATTATAGCAATCATGTCGATCTACTATTCTTTCCATTTGATTTAAATGTATAGTATGTTATTATTTGTAGATTTATTATTGGTTAAACCGAAAGAAAGTTGAAATTTGATTATTCGAAATTTATTATTGGTTTGAATTTTAAAGTTATCAGTTAAATAGGGGGTTAAGGTCAATGTATTTTGCACTTTTTTTAATCTTTTAGTAATAACGAGTTGTAGTTTGGTTGCTGCAAAAAGATTGTAACCTGTTTTTTTTTTGAGATTTGAGGGCCTGATTTCAACAAAAAGTGCTTAGGACTAAAAGTGATTGAAAAAATGAAGTAGATATTAGATAAGCATAGTGTTTTTAGGCATTATGTTTAAACCGTTGCGTTCCTTTATGCTATAATACTCCTTTAAATTACTTTCCAAGCTCTCCTGCAAACTGTTCCACTTGTTTTCTTTTCTTATGTTTATGAATTAAGTTCTTATCTTTTAAATAAGAATTGGATTTGTTCAGTTTCAGTTAATGAGTTCGTATATTTTAAAATGAGAATTGGACTTTTCTAATTATTTAAAGCGACTTATATTATCTTACTATTATAATTTATTTATGTTGATTTTTTGTATAAATGCATGTAATTTAAATAATCCTTGTTTTACATGTGAAAAATAGATATCTACACAAATGTAACTTAGCTGCTACAGATCTTTATTTTTTTACGTATATGTAACTTGATTATTTTTATGAATAAAATTGAAAAAGCAAAAAACCATGACCAACTAGAGTGTCCGATTAAAATAGACGTATTTTTTTATCTATCGATTCATTTGTTTATTACCTTTAGTGTTTATTTTGTATTTAATTCAATTTTTTAATGTTGTTTTAGGCTTGTTATCTGCTAGGGTCGTTTGTATTACTTCAAAAATATTATGAAATTTAATGTAAAAGTCAAGCGTGGAAAAATGTATGTGTATAGGTTAAATATCTATTATAATATTGGAATGGTTTGAATTTGCACCTGTTTACAATTAATTTGTTGTTCCCTAAACATTTTTAACATAGATTTAAATAACCTTTTAAAGTTGATGTAATTTCATGCATACTTTTAAATTGTTTTATGAATTTCATACGTGATTACCCATATGTAAATAGCTTATATTTTTGTAATCTTTGACTCAGTTATCTTTTATATATGATTATATAACATGTAGCTTCCTTGGATACTATACTTTTAAAAAAAATTGAGTTATAATATGTAAATATAAAAAAAATTATAGAGAGAGAATTTATATTTTAATTATTAGCCATTTAATTAAAGAGAGAAAAATTTAAGAGATTAATAATATACCCATTTCCGTAATCTAAACACATTAAATGATATATTAGCTTACATTGTTTTTATAATATTTAAATCACAGTCACTGATCAAAACAATCTATGGTTAATCTTAGCCCTGCAAGTTCTCTTTAAAAATAGAGTCTTGTAAATAACTTAATTATATATATATATATATATATATATATATATATATATATATATATATATATGTATATATATATATATATATATATATATAATATATATATGTATATATATATATATATATGTATATATGTATATATGTATATATATATATGTGTGTGTGTGTATATATATATATATGAGAACCACCTTTTTTTTAAGAACTCTAAGAATCAATCTCAACCACTTATTTTTTATCACATGCAAATCACATGTCATTTCCTTCTTTTTTTAAACGCGTAACTTTTTTTCACGACATCATTTTTTCAAAAAAAAATTCATCGTAAAATTCAGTATTTTTTATCTTTCCAACGCCTACCATATTGATATACTTTTATAAAAAAATCATATATTCGTTGTTTACATATGTGTAAATCTAGTTATACACATGTGTAGTACTGAATTTACATATGTGTAAATCCAATATTACACATGTGTAAAACGAATTTCGTTAAAAAAAACAGGAATTTTTTTATTTTTTATAAATTTTTTTATATTTTTTATGAAAGAGGGAAAGTTGGGGAACATTTTTGTGTTTTTATTATTTTTATTTTTATGTTATTTTTTTATTATAAATTTTTTTAATATGTTTTTGTTAATTATAATTTTGCCACTGAGAACTAGTGGTTGAGATTGGTTCCTACAGTTCTCACAAAAAGCTAGTTTTCATTTGATCCCTCCCCTATATATATATGTGTGTGTGTGAAATAAGGTAAAAGAGTGGTATTAAAACTTACCAACATTTAAATCTTGACTTATTTTTAACATATTTCAAGAAATACCCAAGGTTGATGTATGAAATTTAAGTATAGACATATCTAGGGTTGGACCTAGAAAATAAAAAAAAACATGTTTTGAATCCTAGAGTTTTAAACTCATGCTATGTTCCGTTTTGTTTGAAACTTGTTGGTTGTAATTTTCACTTAAAAACTTATGGTTGATTATATTTACAATTGTTGGTAGTGTTATGTGGTTGTGAACAATCTTAATCCTCACATCTCAACGTTTCTACCGTTAAGGTTGGGGTGTGACAGACTGACGGATATATATATATATATATATATATAATATATTATATATATATATATATATATATATATTATATATATATATATATATATATATATGTGTGTGTGTGTATATATGTGTGTATATATATGTGTGTGTATATATATGTATATATATATATGTATAGGGGAGGGATCAAATGAGAACTCATATTTTTTGTGAGAATTCTAGGAACCAATCTCAACCACTAGTATTCAATAGCAAACTTATAATTAATAAACACATATTTAAAAAAATATAAATAAAAAAATAACATAAAAAATAATAAAAAAACGCAAAAATGTTTCCCTGGTTTCCCTCTTTCATAAAAAATATAAAAAAATTATAAAAAATTAAAAAAATCTCGTTTTTTTACAAAATCGTTTTACACATGTGTAATACCGGATTTACACATGTGTAAATCCAGTATTACACATGTGTATAACCGATTTACGCATATGTAAACAACGATGAATGAGTTTTTAAAAAATGTATATCAATATGGTAGGTGTTGGAAAGATAAAAAAATACTGAATTTTATGGTGAATTTTTTTCGAAAAAATGATGTCGTAAAAAAAGTTATGAACGTTTTAAAAAATAGGAGGAAATGGCATGTGTTTGCATGTGATTAAAAATGGATGGCTTAGATTGGTTCCTAGAGTTCTCACAAAAAGGTGGTTCTCAATATAACCCTACTCTATATGTATATATATGTATATATGTATATGTATATGTATATATATAATAGGAGAGGTTCAAATAATATATATATATATATATATATATATATATATATATATTATATATATATAATAGGGAAGGGTTCAAATGAGAATCACATTTTTACGAGAACTCTAGGAACTAATCTCAGCTACTCTTTTTTTTATCACATGCAAATCACATGTCATTTTCCTCCTTTTTAAAACATTCATAACTTTTTTCACGACATCATTTTTCAAAAAAAAAATTCACCGTAAAATTTAGTATTTTTTATCTTTCCAACGCCTACCATATTAATATATTTTTCAAAAAAGTCGTCAATCCGTTATTTACATATGGGTAGGGGAATATTTTTGTGTTTTTATTTTTATGTTATTTTTTAATTTATAAAATTTTTAAATATATTTTTTTAATTACAATATTGCCATTGAGAACTAGTGGTTGAGATTGGTTCCTAGAGGTCTTACAAAAAAACAAGTTCTCATTTGATCCCTCCCCTATATATATATACATACATATAATATATATATATATACATTTATATATACACATACATATACATACATATATATATATATATATATATAAATATATGTATATATATACATATATACATATATATATATATACATGAATACATATAATATAATATATATATATATATATATATATATATTATATATAATCTTAGCCTTCTATTATCAATCAATAGTTAATATGAAAAATGTAAAGAAAAAAAGGAGAATGGTATTTTGGGTATGTATTCACTTTTGTTAACTTTTTTTAAGTTTCCCTTATAATTTTTCTTACTAGATTTCTTTTTTAAAACAAATTGTATTATAAAATCAAGCATTTTGTATTTTTTAAATTGTGTATAGTATTGCTATTTTAGAAAATAAAAGATGTGAATTATGTTGTATTTTAATCTTTTTATGTTGTATTTTAACAAAATAACACAAAAATTGTGTTTGTGCTATTTTGCGTCAAACAACACAGTTTTATGTTATTTTGTGTAACATGTGCTTTGTTGTTTTGCGTCCAAAAAACAAATATCATGTGTTTATGTGATGTATCATGTCAAAACAACAAACAACACTTTCTGTGTTGTTTTAATATTTTGTACTATATTACGTTAATATAACACGTTTTTTGTTGTTTTGTGTTAGAACAACACTATTGTTTTCTACTTCAACAATTCAACAATCTAAGTGATGAACCGAGTGTGATAAAATGAATGATATTTGAGTATCATTGGCCATTGATATTATCCACCATCATTATTTATTACATTCGATTACCGTTATCCTTGACAACCAAATCATTGTATTAATACACTACCGATTAACACCCACCACTCAAGTTAACACCTTAATCGCCGATTACTTGTTGCATGTAATTATGGAGTTTAAGACAATGAGAGATTTTTAGGTTTTGGTTGTATTTTGAGGTTAAATATTGATAGGGTTTGTGGGTAAAAAGAGTGTGTATATATTTTTAAAGAAAAAAGGGAATTGGATTAAATGGTTAGCATGCCAAAATGTCATTCAACCTTATTTTCTAGTTTTACCATGTGTTACCATATCATTTCTTCTTATACTTTTTAGGCAAATATTATTATTTTTATTTAAACCTCTTCATATATATATATATATATATATATATATATATATATATATATATATATATATATATATATATATATAATATATATATATATAGGCCAGTGTTAGAGCATTCATATTTCATTCCCCAACCCTACAATTATACCAAAATCACTAAGCTTTTTTACTTCTTTTAGTTAAATAATATTTTTTTATACTTTCATCATTACCTTTTATCTTTTTTCCACTCATATTTATTTTAAAAAAATATTAAATATTTTTAGGGTGAACAATATTTACCCCAAATATACACATAAACATTAACATTTTCTTTCTTATTCTCTCATAACCACTCATAACCATTCACTATAATATAGGCACACACTTACATCCCTAATTAGAGAAGAAGAATAAAAACCAGTACTCCATCGCGAGCGTCATTAAGATTATTCTTTAAGGGCATTTCCTTTCTGTACGGATGATCTATCCTAATAATAATCCTTTTCATTTTTTGATATGGCATTATCACAATCTCCAGGATCAAAATATGTCATTAAACACTTGGTTTTCTCTCAAACTCACTTAGACTCACATGGTTTGATGAAGCAGCGTCTCTCAAATAGTTGATTATAATATACTAAGTAACTTAAGAACACAAAGAAAAGATTTCAATGTACTTAGATATATTACTTCTCAAATCAAAGTTTACAAGACTCTTACAAGCATGATACAAGAGTTATAATGAGAAACTATATATACTATCACCTATAGCCGGTTATACTTTGATACCAACTGGAATCTTTTAACTAAAGTAAATACTACAAAGCTATAGTTAATGTATCTTAAATAATATCTTATCTAAGATATGGTAGTCATGACTGTCCATAATTTACCTTGTGTCACTAACTAAAGTTGACAACGGTACTAACAAATAAAGGTGAAGAGTGGAATAAAGTATGGTCAACTACATGGCCTTTTGGAAAAACCCCATGTAGTATCAGAGTTCTACTGCGGAATGTTAGAGAACCATACTTATGTCCACCGGTCCATAGCAGCATCTACCAAAGGTTAATTGGCTTCGGAAGAACAAGTTCTTCCAAAGCCTTTTATACCCTATGAAGATGTTGCTTATTTCGTGGTTTGAGGACTTCTACTTCGAAAATTGTTATCTTGAATTCTTCTAAGCCTTGAACTTCAGAAGAGAAAACTTTGTCTTCGAAAGTTGTAGTTTTTCCTTCGGAAGTTGATCTTGCACTTTGTCTTCAGAAGAACTCCATTTCCTTTGGAAGTTCCACACTTAGCTTCGGAAGTCCTTTACAAGTTGCACCAAAATAGTTTAAGTGTTTGGTTTTGGTTGCACCGGCCTTTCTAGATCCAACAAACTCCCCCTAAGTTGATGCTACCAAAACCTCACTTACTTTTGCTTCTCAAAACTTCCTGCATAAGGGACGAGAGATATTTGTCTGTTTCTTTGTTCTGTCTGGAAGTTGTGCTGGGAAGTTTGTGCAAGTCATCGGTGGATAAAAGATCCAGTCTATCACTCCTACTGACATGCATCCTTTGTTGTGACCCCTTGAAGACAGTTAGTTGATGGGAGTTATAGTCATACTCCCATCTAACAATGAATTCAAGTTCAGGATCTACAACTATTTAGAGAAAGGCTTTGCCTATGTTTTTTGATCCTTTCCTCTCCTCATACTCTCTTCATTTTGACTCCCCTTCAATCCTTTTCCTAGAAGTTAGCTCAGCAAGGTGAAGGCTGCTCAGTGATTTCTAATGTGAGCAACAGCCTCAGAGTTTGAGGGGTTGGAGAATGGCTTCACTGCTAACTCAACAATGTCAAATCTGCTCAAGTGTAGCAGAGATAAGGCATTAAGGGGCTGTTTGGCAGCCTCTTACTCAGCCTCTTAATGGTTCAGATGTCTGAATGGTTCAACACTTAATAGTTCAGACTATTTGTTTCGCGAGCACATGTCTGAATGGTTAAGAGATTTACCTCTGAATGGTTAAGCATTATACTGATGCTGAATGGTTAAGAGATCTAATGTTGAATGATTAAGACATATTATCTAAATTGGTCAGATATTTGTCTTTGAATAATTAAATTATATACTAGCTCTTAATGGTTCAAGCCTCTTAATGATTCAGACCTCTTATTGGTTCAACACTTAATCATTCAGAAGTTGTCAAACCTCCACTGGACAATCTTTTTTCTTGGCACAAGGGGTTTACTTGGTACTTTATCCCCTTCCTTGGTATCTAGCAGAGTCACCAGTTTCCTTCTTAGCTTCTTCTCTTCATCATTTAGTGAATATGAGTTGAGGCCAAAGAGTTTAATAGCCTGGTCCAATGTTCCTCTTGGCAGATCAAAGAATTAATCTCTTGTGATGAAACATGAGGATCTATCAACATAAGTCAGCTTGACAGAATCCTCCTCACAAGAGATGTCACTCAAGGTTATACATTTGATTAGCTTCATCTTGATCTCCTTAAATTCCTCTAAGGAAAGATGTTTACAAGGCTGAGGGATGGTTTGGATGGTTGTTAGGTAGGTAGTGGTGTTTGGGTTCAAGGTAGTGTTTTAGGTTAAGGGATGATTAGTTGAGGTGGTTATGGTGATGAGGTAGGTATGATGGTTGGTATGGGTTTAGGGGTGTAAGGTTTAGAAGTGGGTTTAGCTTTGATAGGGAAAGGAAATAGAAAAGGCTTAGGTTGAGGTTGGGGTTGAGGTTGGGTTGTAGGTTGGGGTTGAGGTGTTGGTTTGAAGATCATCCTTTGTCCCCTTCTGTACATCTCCTTCCTTTTTCCTAAACGAATGTCAGCCTTGATGTCACTGATATGTCGCTGTAGTGTCTTTTTAGACATGGGACCCACTTGCCTATCTGAGAAGCCATGAGCCCAGAGATAATCCTTCATCCAAGCCTTCTCACCTATCTTCTTGGCAGCAATGACCCCTAGTTCTTCTTCTTTTTTTCTTCTTCTCCCTCATCTTTTCTTTTGGAGCTTTCTTCCTTTCTTTCTCCAATTGATCCTGCTCTTTGTTGAAGAGCCATAGGATCATGTCATTGTCATATGGAGATAGTTCTTGAAGAGAGAAACCCCTGAGGTTAGGAAAGTTATCCTTTCCCTCCTAAGCTGTAGATCAACTTCCCTTTTCTTCCTTTCTCTTTCCTCCTCTAAGGCCAACCTTGATGCTTCCTCCCTTCGTTCAATCTATAGCATGATTACCTTTTCTAGCTCTATTAACTCCTCTAGTGGTAGAAGTAGTATATCTTCACTGATAGCTCCAAGCTTAATGAGCTTGTCAATGATCTCTATCACACCCCGACCGACGGCGAATCATCAGGGCGGACGAATGGGAGACGATTGCTCATAGCACATGGAACTAAATAAGTTGTAATAATATTAAATATCATTTATCATTGAATATTACAAGACAAATAAGTCCATACAAAACAAGAACTTCAAACAAAGAAATAACATATTTAGTTAAACTAGGTCCAAGTCTTATATGAGCACGAAGAGAACCCTCAAGTATCAAACCTGAAACATGTTAAAATAAAGGGTCAACTATAAAGTTGGTGAGTTCCCATGGTTTAAACACACAAATACATATATATACAAAAAGGTTTACAAGTAGCAATTCATGTCAATGGTTACGAGTTAGCAAGCTTATATAACACATACAGTTACTACCAAACCCCGACTTGATTAAAAGTATATATGATTGGCTAAGTGTACTTGGTTCCCATGATGAACAAGCATACGTCATTAGGAGCCGACAATACATCAGCTTTAGCACCAAATAGGCTTGTCAGGCCCAAAGATTTAAGACGTTGGCAGGCTAGCAATAGTTAATGATTGTAAACAAAATATGTATCTCATATAAGACTTACAATAACACAAATAACCATGACAAAAAGGTAAAGATGATTGCATGTGCATTTACAAGTATCAAGATGTTTACAAGTGTAGGTTTATAAGGTTAACATGTTTCACCCCAAAAGGTGTGAAATAAAGTAAAAAGGGGCATGGAGAACTCACATGGAAAACACACGTGCTAAAGTGCACTTAAAATAACAATACGAATAATAGCATCCTAACGTTTTCTTCATGATTCAACCTAAGATTTAGTGTCTCATGATTAAAATAAAGATATAGTTCAAGAGTAAACATGATATAGGGCTTCATTTGGAATTTGGGGGTTTTAATATTTAAGTTAAATAAAATATAGTAATGTAATCAATTATGTTTTGATTAAATGAAGATGATATCAATCAATAAAATTTGGTAAAGGTTATTGAATACTTATTTTAAATAACTTGTAAGATAACTTAAAATTATTAAATCATTTTATAAAGTTTTTAAACCTTTAAATGATTTTTATATATCCAAAACCTTAAAATAAGAATAAAGAATAATAGAAAATTATATTGTTTTATTAGTTTCAAGAGTTTAAATAAAAGTTAAAGAATAAATTTATTAACTAATTATATATAACAAGTTAAATGAAAAGGTGGATAAGTAACTATTTAAATAAATATTTAAATAATTATTCATTTAACATATTAATTTATAATGTTTCAAATAATCTCCATTTAAAATAACGTGATTTAAACGATGCATATTTAAAGGAAAACATTTGGACCAATAATAATTTTAGTGATTTAAATCATTACTTAAAGTCTACTTTTATAAAAAGAAACTAAATACATTCTTTGTTTTATAAAAAAATATTAAAATATTTAAAGAAATAAATTTACAGAAATGAATAAAGTGACTTTAAAATAAATAAAGTTTACAAAGTTAATTTTAATAATTTTTCAGAAATTACTTATATTTTTAAAAGGCTGAAAAAGCCAAAAAATATAGTTTGAGGGTGCCCGGGTTCGAACCCGGGACCTCAATGTTTGGATGGAAGCGTGTAACCAATGAACCAGGGTCTTGGCCTTGGTTTACCTTTGGTTTTCAAAACTTAAAAAAAACACAACTTCAAGAAATTCCCCCAAATCCAAGAACCCTAAAATCGGATTAACCCAAATTGAATCATCAAACCGTAAAGTTAACAAAATCAACATTAGGGCTTTTGACCCCATGAGATTTCGAGGCTAAAGACTCATTTATTTACGTGTTTTGATGCTAAAAGGGGACGAATCGAATGAAGAACAGCCATGACTTGGTTTAAGATTGTTCACGATGCAAATGTGATTCATAATTCAATTCGTTTTACAAAAAACTCCCAAAGGCCTCGACAAGAATAAGCCCTCTGTTAATTTCAGGTTAAGAGTCCCCGATGTTGGTGTTCGATTAACTGTGGTTTCACGACAGAATTGTAAACTAACGAGAGATTTGTGAGTTTCTTGGAGGAAATTACGAGTAATAGTGTGTTAGGAATAGTTAATCGATGGTTTAGGTTCCATTAATTGAGTTATTAACACGATATGTACGTTGAACGGTTAGAAGTTAAACGTGTTTCGGGTTCGGGTGATTCATCAACATATCGAGCGTTTCAGATTGTTTCATTGATGGTTACAAGTTCGATTCAAGTACCAAGTCCAATTCGAACGGTTTTGAAGCTTGTTTCCGTTGATTGGTGCAATTAAGGAGCGGCCGGAGCTCAGCCGGAGCTCCTGCCGGATTTACGGGGTAAAAGGGGTGGATTGGGTTGTTTTTAATTAATTTACAACTTTGGTCCTTGAGGTTTTAAAAAGTTGTTATTTTATGCACAAAACCTTTATATTAAGTTTCAAAAATTATAATTTAAACCTTAGACTTATAAAACTAAATAAATTAAATTAATTAAAACTCAAAACTACTAATAAAACTTTACAAATTTACTAAAATTGATTTTAAATTTTAGTTATTTATTGTAAAATGCTTAATAAGTCTTTATAACTTTATGAAAAGAATTATTTATAAATAAGTTATTACAAGTTGGTTACATATTTAATGTATTTGATCTGTTTAAGTTGTTACATATAATTTAATAATAGAAACTCAAAATGAGTTCGGATTTGGATTTTATCTCGGAAAATGGTGGATGTTACAATCTCCACCCTTCTTTTATTGTTTACTGCCTCCTGGTTGGCTGCAACTGCTTTGGTACTAGCAGCTAGCAACTTCCCAGTTGAAAATCTACTGTAGAGATTATATGATGAGACTGATGCAACCCAAACACCCAAAGTCTCTCTTGCATGCATGCACATGAGTATTAAAGAAGAATGCTTTGGAAGTTTCACACATGCAACAAAAATATTCTAAGTGTGAAATCTTCCGAAGCCAAGACCAATATCTTCTAAAGCCAAAGTTGAAGTCTTCTGAAGCTACAGAGACAAAGTCTTCCGAAGCCAACACTTGAAGATAGATTTCTTCCGAAGAATTTTAGCACACATGCTTTATCTGATGTACTTTTCTAAAAATTTGGACCCCTTTCTGCTACAACTTAGTAAAGTCACCAACTTTCACAAGTTGGTGAAAAGGTCCATGCTTTTGGTAACTGTACATTTAGGTCTTGAGTCTGTAACTTTCTACTTTATGTACTTTATCCTTTTTGTAATATATTAGGATGTGAGCTATGGCATGTCATAGTCACAAGTCAAAAAGAAATCTGCCTTTTGACTTTACAATTGATTTTGTTTTGTGTCTAGTCAATTGTATTCAGTTGACCTTCAAAGTATGGCCGGTTGTAGGATGTAGTATATGTATCTCAAGTACTTGTAACTTTCCTTTATGCTTTGTAACACTTGTAAAAGAACTTGAGAAGGCAATATACTGCAATCTTGAAAATCATCTCTTTATGTATTTTGCTATCTTTTTCTATCTCTTATTTACTTGTGTTCTTTGTATCATCTCTTGTGGTTAATCCAATCTCACTGTTTGATTAGTCAAAGTTAATCTTCTCTTTGTGTTGTAGTGTTGTAAGTGACCACCCTTCACCGGTCCTGCATCTACCTTTCCTTTCAAGTTTCTCAATCCTCTTCTCCTCTTGAAGCTCTTCCGTAGGCATCTTCTTCTTGCCTTTGACATCTTGTAAAGTGCTAGACTTTTGTGGTTCTTGAATGGAGGGTTCAGATTGAGGAATGGTGGATGGAGATAATGAAGTTGTTTAAGCTAGGGGTTGGTTGAGAAAGTCCTCACTATTCACCTCAGATGCTAGCTCTAGATTTGCATATGTGATGTTTAGATCCTCGGACAAGGAGAACAGGCTTTCCACAGCTTCCATCTTAGCTTCGGAAGATTGAAATTGTTCTTTCGAGGCTTTGACTTCAGCTTCAGAAGTCAGAAGGAATGCACTATCTGTCCTAACTACTTTAGTTACTGTGCCATCATTCCTTATTTTCCCTTCGAAATTAATCTTTGGTTCTATTTGGGCCTTAGGTTGACTAACTTCTTTCATAATGGTAGAAAGTGCACTTAACCTCTAAAGTTCTTCAGCTCCAAAGTATTCTATAGCCGCATCAGGGCTAGGCTGATCTAAAGAAGATCTAAATAAGAACTTGGAGAAGATCTTGTTGAGATCTTTGAGCATCCTTAGGTCCATTTGCAGGACAATTTGAGGAGGCTCAAGAAAGACTGTTGCTATAGGAGCCAAATTTCTAGCAGATAAAGAGGTTAAAGCTTGGCTCTGAACACTCTCCCTCTTTTTGGTAGCATCATCTTGAGAGCTAGATGAGCTAGAAAAATAGGTTAATGAAACCTGAGTAAGTAAATGCCTGATAGATCTCTCAATCTGTTTCTCAGCTAGTTGAGCCTTGAGATTTTCAATCTTAAGTTGTTGAGTGCAGACCTATCCTCTAAAGTCTTAACTTTTGATTCAAGATTTAAGAATTTAGAAAGTAGGTGTTAAATGGTGAGTTGCATACTTCCCTCATCTTCTTTAGAAGAATCACAAGGAGATGAGGTAACATACCTTGTATGTTCACCCTTATCACTAGATGTGGTTTCTTGGCACCCTAGTTTCCCTTGCTTGAGGATGTCTCTTTTAGAGTCATCAAAAGGCATGGTTGCCATAGATTCAGTCTTAGAGATGGTACCACTAGCTTGAGGATCCAATGAGTCTCCTTCAGTAGTGGCAGCTGAATCTACATGAGTCCCCTCCATATCCGTGGGACTCACCTCAGTTGGTTTTAACTGATCTGTGCTAGAGACAAGAGGTCCCGCTAGGCTCTGTTAATCTGTTAGAGGGTGTTGTGGATCAACTTCATTGCCATGAATTGATGTAATCTCCTTATCAGTCCTGATTAAAAGGTTAGTAAGGATAAGGAAGTTAAGTCTAATGACCTGGGACTTTGGTCAATGTCTATTTGCATTGAGCCTTTGGTGGGGCTGTCCCTTTTTGGTTTCTCTAGAGAGTGTTGTGACTCATCCTGAGGGCTTGCAGCTTGGGTTTGGGGCTCAAGGAATTGAGACTGAGGAAGCTCAAATCCCATATTGAGGTCAAATGAGAAGGATGGTGAGACCTCTAACTGAGTGGGAGCCCATGATTTCACTCTAGTCTTTTTGTTTGAACAGGAGGGGCTCGCTCAATCATAGTAGACTGAGCAAGGGTTTGTTTGTGTCTCTTATATATGTGTTTGATGGGGTGAACAGGAAGATCTGGCAAAGTAAGGGTAGTTGTTGGTGTGGGTTCATCATCTATGGAGTGAACAGGGATGTCACCAAGAGCCATTGGCTCAATCATACCTAGAAGAAGCTCAGTGTGTCTTCCAGTGAAATTGGTGGACACTCTCTTCAAGATTTTGAAGATGGTCGACCTCATTTGAGGGACATGCAGAGTAGCTGCACAGACAAGCTGACTCTGGTCTAACTCATAGTTGATTATGTGCTGGATGAACCTAGCATACATAAAGAATGTATCCTTTTGGAGGTTCTCCATAAGGTTAGTAAGCACAAACCTTGAATAGTTGAAGCGGAGGCTCTTCACCGATCCATGAACTAGGCAGCTCAGTTCATATGGGATTTGATCTCATCTCCCAGATTATTAGACAAAAAATGGAGAACAAACATGAAGTAGGAACTTCCCGTTGTAAGATAAATTGAACTTATACATTGTAGACCTACTCACATCTCCACCATAATCCTATTTGGAGATATGTGTCATCAAGGTCTGATTTGGTGAACTCAGTAGGAGCGGCTTCATCATGGAGCTCCAGAACCTCCTTGAGGAGTTGCTCAGTAATGACCAACTCCTGACCAGAAATGCTCGTCCAGATAAACCTAACTCTGTTTAGGATTACTATCTAACTGTTACCCTAAAATTCTTTCATGTGATTCAAATAAACAATGGGGTTCACAGTCAGAGCGATAAAGTAGGTAGATTGGGTAAGACAGGAGATGATGTCTGAGAAGTCCGCATCCTTGGTGGAGTCAAGGAATGCGACTTGGTTGTGTTTAGGGTTGAGTGCCATTGGAAGAAAGATGATGATGAAACAAGTTTGAACAGGGTGAATTTGGGGTGAAGGAATCTTTTGATAGTAAATTTGGTAAAAAGATTAAAATGGGAAGTCAGCATTATTTAATAGGTGAAATGGTGGTGTTAGGGGTGGATAAGGTGAAAAGATGGTTTTGGGGTAAGATGTGACAGTGGTAGTAAAGTTAAAAATCATTTAAAAGATTTCAATATCATTAATGAAATTTGGGGTGAAGGAAGCTTTAGATAGTAATTTTGTACTTCCGAAGGTAAGTTTCTTACTTCCGAGAGTAGAATGTGCTTTCGAATGGAGAGTTTTATATGATTTGGAAGTAGATCTGATATACAATCAATCGCTTCTTCCGAGACTAAAAACTCTTCCGAGGAGAAGATTTCTCTTGGAGAAATTTAACTTCATAAGATATGAAATGGATCTTCTAAAGGTTAATTTCTCTTCAGAAAAACCCATAGAAATTTAATCTATTGTAACAGGGCTTAGATTTTTATGACAAAAGACATTATACAATTCTAATGAAATGGTACATGATATTAAATCTTTGTTCATCAAAAGCTTTAGTGAACAAATCAGCATATTGTTCATTTGAGTCAACTTTGATTGGTTTGATCAAGTTCTTCTCATGAATATCTCTAATGAAATGGTACCTGATATCAATATGCTTTGTCTTGGAGTGCTTCACAAGATTTTCAGTAATGGAGATAACACTATTGTTGTCAATGTGGATAGGAGTGCTCATAAAATTGAATCCATAGTCTAGAATCTGGTTTTGAATCCACAATAGCTGAGCACAGCAACTTGCAGCAGCAATGTATTCAGCTTCAGTAGTAGATATAGAAACACAGGATTGCTTCTTGCATTGTCATGAGATGATCCTTCCACCAAGAAATTGACATCCTCTTGATGTGGATTTCTTGTTGATGTTGCAGCCACCATAGTCACTATCTGAGTATCCATAGAGATTAAAGTTGCTATTCCTAGGATATCAAAGACCTAATTTAGGTGCTCCTTTGAGGTATCTAAGGATTCTCTTGGCAGCAACTAGGTGAGACACCTTGGAGTAGCCTAATATCTTGCATAAATGCATGTAGCAAACATGATATAAGGTCTACTTGTTGTGAGATACATCAGAGACTTAATGATTTCCCTATACTAATGTTGATTAGTATCCTCCTCCTTAGAGTCAGGACACAAGTCATGGTTTCTAGGTGTGGGTGTCTGGTTGGCTTACAATCCTTCATATCAAATCTCTCTAAGATATCAGAGACATACTTAGATTGATTGATAAAGAACACTTCCTTCATCTGCTTCGCCTGAATTCAAAGGAAAAGTCCATTTTTTCCATGGAACTCATCTCAAACTTCTTCTTCTTCATAATGCACTTAAAGTCTTTACATATTTGGTCATTTAAAGAACCAAATATGATATCATCAACATAGACCTGAACAATCAATATGTCTTTCCCATACTTCTTTATGAAAAGAGTCTTATCAATGGTTCCTCTAGTGTAATCATTCTTCAGGAGAAATTGAGACGAAGTCTCATACCATAGCCTAGGTGTCTGGTGCAACCCATAAAAAGATTTATCCAGTTTGCACACATAGTTGGGATGCTGTGGATCTTCAAATCCTGGAGGTTGACACACATAGACCTTCTTATCTGTATTTTCATATAGAAAGACAAACTTGACATCAAGCTGATAGACAGTAAAATTCTTGGAAGCAACATAAGCAAGGAAGATTCTAACTGGCTCAAGTCATGCTACAGGTGCAAAGACATCAGTATAATCAATTCCTTTCTCTTGGGTGTATCCTTGAACAACCAGTCTAGCTTACTTCTTGATGATCAAGTCTCTATCATCTTTCTTGTTCCTCAAAACCCATTTGGTGCCTATAGGTACTTGAGCAGATGATAGCGAGCAAAGCTTCCAAACCTTTTGTCTCTTAAATTGAAGCAACTTCTCCTGCATTGACTTAACCTAGCTACTATCCTTTAAGGCTTCTTCTATTTTCTTGGGTTCCATCTGAGACAAGATGCATGAGTACATGCATAAATTCCCATGGTGAGTTTGTCCCCTTGTTCTCACACCTTCAGAGACTTCTCCTGTGATGTTGTTAGCTGGATGAGTGTTGTGAATCCTTAGTCTAGGAATCACTTCCAGTTGCAAAGATAAATCCAAGTTGGACATATTTTGCTCAGGAACATGAACACTTGGGCCAGTTGTTGTTTCAATGTCATTCAATGAGGATTGATTAAATGAAAGAGAAACATCATCATCATTGATTGGCTAAGAAGCAACATTAACAATTACATGTTTCTTCAGAATACTGCTTCTATCAATCAGGTGTTGTTCAATGTCACTTGAAGGAACAATGGTTGAAGCTTCAGTATCTCTTAAAAGAGTTATGTTGCTGGATCTTAAGATAGTTGGAGCTGGATCTTTAGTCACTCTTGGAGAATTTGAACAGGGTATGGGTAACTCAAAAAGATGATCAAGATCATCTTGAGGACCTGTTCTAGTTGAAACATTCTCATAAGATGGATTAGAATAGTTGGGAAACAATTCTAAGTCAAAAATATAATCAGGGCCATTCCCCTTAACACGAGTGTGCTCATTGATAACAATGTTGGATGATTCCTCAAATTGTTGATTTTTGATGTTATAAACTCTATAAGCAATAGAGTTGGATGAATATCCAACAAAGATAACATCACCCGACTTTTTAGCAAATTTTGCCAAATTGTCTTTTGTGTTAAGTATGGTACACCTGCTGCCAAAGGACCTTAGAAATTCAATGAACAGTGGCCTCTTGTTCCATATCTCATAAAGGGTTTTTTCATGTGGCTTAACTACAAGAACTTTATTCTGCACATAGCCTCTGCCCAGAAAGAAGAGGCAGCTTTGAATCAATCAACATAGTTTGAGTAGCCTCAATAAGTGTCATGTTCCTCCTCTTAGCAACACTATTTTGTTGAGGAGTTCTAGGAGCACTGTATTGTCTGTCAATCTATTTTGAGTTACATAATGAGTCAAGAATTTGATTGTTAACTCAATCCCTTGATCACTTCTAATTATCTTTACCTTGTGATCAATTTGATTTTCTATTTTAAGAATAAAAGATTTTAACGTTTCAGCAGTTTCATCCTTAGTTCTTAAAAATAATACCTACGTAAATCTTGTAAAATCATCAACTATTACAAGGCAATATGATTTCCTTCCAATGCTCACTATACTTTTTAGACCAAATAGATCCATGTGCAATAAGTGTAATGGGGTGGTGATGGAGTTAACAACTTTGGATTTATGAGATGTCCTGTGTTGCTTCCTTTCAGGCATGCAACATAGTTATCTTTACAAAAAATTCCTTTTTTGGAAAACCTTGTACCAAGTTATTTTTAACCAATTTATTCATGGTTTTAAAATTTACATGACACACTCGTTTATGCCATAGTGTTGACTCATCACCATCAGCTTTGGAAGAAAGCATGATACTTCTCTTGGTAGGGAAGCATAGTTCATATCCAACTTGTACATATCCCCTTTCCTGGGAGATCTAAGAAGCACCAATCCGGAGGAATGGTCATCCTAGGTTTAAGGATAATGCACTCATGTTTTGTGAAAAACATTTGGTGCTTTTGATCATAGAATTTAGAAACACTTAAAAGATTGTGTTCAAGATTTTTGACAAAGTATACTTTGTCAACCTTTAACTTGCCGTTGGATACACTCCCTCTGCCAGAAATGTATCCTCCAGCATCACCTCCAAACTAAACAGGACCTCCATCAAAAATTTGAAATTATTAAAGGAGGGATCGGTTCCCAGTCATGTGCTTGGAACTTCCACTATCTACAATCCACACATTATTGTTCTTGTCATATGGATATCCTTGCACATAAGGTGCAAAAGTTAGTTTTTATTGGAAACCCAAGCCTTGTTGGTCGTGGGCTCTCCCAATGAGGATTTTATTAAACCAAAATTTATGCACGGGGGTTCAATAAGTGTTTGTAAAAAGGAGGCTTGGATTGCAGCATCTTCTTTGATCTTCCATTCCATCCTTTGGTTGATCATAGAGGATGAGCTTGTTAAGCTTGAGCAGCATGGCATTCTTTCGAAGCTTCTTTCTTCTCGAAAGAAGCCTTCACCACCTTCTCTTCTGAACCAGTCTTTTTCTTGAATGGTTTCAAGGGGACTCTCTTGGCTTTCTGAGTCTTCATAACTTTACCTCCTAAAGCCATTTTCCCTTCAGAAAAAGGATTTTCTTCCGAAAGCAACCTTGCTTCAGAAACAAGCTTTCCTTTTTTCATCACTTGGACCATTTGATAGGGTCCAAATGAGAAACCTTCCCTGACTTCTTCTTTCTCAACATTATTTGCATAATGTGAGCTAGCAGGATTGTAATAACAATCTTTGGCCATGTGGTTTTGTAGGCCACACATTATGAATGCAATGTTAATCTTCTAGGGAATGTGAAGGCTATTGTTTCTTGTTCTTCATATCTTCAACAACAATCTTTCCTTTTCCCTTCTGATCCTTTTGTTGGAAAGGTGTGCTGGTACTACACACTTTTCCATGTTTAGAAGTTCCCACTACTTGAAATCCAACTAAGATGAACACAACCTTTTACTTTGGGTCAATCTTCAGCTTTGATTCAACCACTTTCTTGGCAGTTTTTATGGTTGCCTTAGCTTGGTTTCTTCTGGCTTTGGTGGTAAGAGGTTGGTCATCACTGGTAAGAGGGGTAGGGTCTACCTGATCCTTCCTTGTGATGGTCTCCACACTTGCATCACTCTGACTCATGAGAAGGTAGGTCAGCAGATGAGACCTCTTGCTCTACACTACCACACCTTGGTTGTCTAATAGACTCATAAGTGTGTGGTGGAGCAATTTCATTGGTCCCCAACCTACCTTTATTCTGATAACAAAGTTTTAAGTGAGAGGATGATACAAGGATGGCTTGGAAGTTTTGCTCTAAGATAGCATGCTTCCTGGCTTAAGCCTCAGCTGTGACAAGCTAGGTTTGAGCCTCAGACAATTTGAATATTAAATCCTTTATTTGAGTCTTGCAGTTTATGTGTTCATGTTTTAAAAGAGACACAGTTTTTTCTAACTCTTCAATTTTTCTTTGGTAGTCAGATTCAGCTCTTTTAAAGTCAGATTTTAAAATATTTAATGACTCACTATCAGATTTAATCTCCGTATTGTAGTCCTGATATAACTTTACCTTAGCAATACAAGCTGGAGTACAGAGATGTTCATATACATTGTTGTCACCTGTTCCAGCCATGAGTGCTTGAGTACGAGTCACATCCTGTACCATGAAGCTCCAGTTAACTTCTTGAGCTACAGCTGCTATTTCAGTTGACTTCCCAGGGGCTTTTGGTGTGGAGGCATGTGAGAAGGCATGAGAGGTTCCTGGATTTGACTTGGGAGCCTTGCATTCCCTAGCAATATGTCCAAGTTAGTTATAATTGTAACATTTTTCCTTGGTTTTGTCAAACCCAAACTTGTTGCTAGCTGGGTTTTGAAGGAATTGCCTTCTAGTTCTCTTGAAGAACTTTTTTGCTCTATATGTAAGCAGCGCCATTTGTTGGACTATGCCACGTACTCCATATCATCTAGGCTGAATCACTCTAGATCATCAAAGTATAATTGATGATCACTAGAGTACCCTCTTGTTTTCCATCTCTACACGATATCCATCGAATGCCGTATAGTTTAGTCCTGGTGAGGGAGTTCAGATTCTTTATCCTTTTGATGGATACACAATAGAACGTCCACTCATTTGGAAGTGCACTCATAAATTTCCTTGAGATGTCTCTCAAGTCAATGGCAACTCCCTCAGATTGAGGGAAACAATAAGATCCATGTACTTGAAGGATTGCTGGCTGAGGGTCTTTCCAGCAATATAGGTAAAGTTCTCAAACTACTGCTTGAGTGAATCTTTCTTTGAATCGTTGGAGTTAGAGTACATCTGGGACAGTGCATCAAACAGCTCTTTAGCTGACTGGCAATGCTCAAACCCTACCATGATGGAGTTGGGTATAGAGTCATAAGAGCCGTCATAGCATTGTTGTCAATGTCCATATTCTTTCGGTATTCATCAAAGTAGTCTTCAACAGCCTTCTCGATCATGGCACCATTTCCTTCTAGTGCTGCAACCTTGGGCTTGTAAGGACCATTGATGATAGATAACCATATTCTACCATCAAGGTATCTGATGAAACCTTCTATGCGTCTACTCCATTGTCTAAAGTTTTCAGGGTTGATGATAGGTGCTTTAGTAATCGTCCCCATCTCAACTTCAGATTTCTATATAAGGGCCATTTTAGTGTATGGTGAAAGGAGGAGTGAAAAATTGGTTGATTTGGATGGCAAGATCACACAATCAAGAGCCTAAAAAGCTTTGATACCAATTGTAGGATCGAAATATATCACTAAACACTTGGTTTTCTCTCAAACTCACTTAGACTCACACGATTTGATGAAGCAGAATCTCTCAAAGTGTTGATTATAATATACTAAGTAACTTAAGAACATAAAGAAATAATTTTCAAAATACTTGTATATATTACTTCTCAACTTAAAGTTTACAGGACTCTTACAAGCATGATATAAGAGTTACAATGAGAAACTATATATATACTATCACCTACAACCGTTTATACTTTGATACCAACTAGAATCCTCTAACTAAAGTAAATACTACAAAGCTATAGTTAAGGTATCTTAGATAATGTCTTATCTAAGATATGGTAGTCATGACATGTCCACGACTTACCTTTCGTCACCAACTAAAATTGACAACTGTACTAACAAATAAAGGTGATAGACATGGCCTTTTGGAAAAACGCCATGCAGTATCAGAGGTTTGCAACGGAATGTCAGAGAACCATACTTATGTCCACCAGTCCATAGCAGCATCTTTCGAAGGTTAATTAGCTTCAGAAGAACAAGTTCTTCCAAAGCCTTTTATACTTTGGAAGAGACTGCTTTTCTGTGGCTTGAGGACTTCTAATTCAGAAGTCATTGTCTTGAATTCTTCTAAGTCTTGAACTTCGAAAGAGAAGACTTTGTCTTCAGAAGTTGGAGCTTTTCCTTCGGAAGTTGATCTTGCACTTTGTCTTCGGAAGAACTCCATTTCTTTCAGAAGTTCCACACTTAGCTTCGGAAGTCCTTTACAAGTTGCACCAAAATAGATTAAGTGTTTGGTTTTGGTTGCACCAGCATTTCTAGATCCAAAACAATCGCTATTTAATTTATTTTTCGCCTAAACTATTTATTCTATTTTAAAAAGTCAGATAATTAATTTTTAAAATTTTCTCATTCTATCTCTATATTATAAATCAAAATCCATCTTGAATCATTAATTTTTAAAAGACACGTCTCAATAAATATAAACTAAGTATTTTGATCGGAAAATGCACTTTTTCAAAAACTATAATTTTTTTCTAAAACAACATTTTTTTAAATTATGGAATTATTTTAAAAATCATTCTTTTTAAAATATAAATGTTTTCATATAAAATTTTCTACAAGATAAACCCGGAGTTTTTAAACAACAAAATACTGATAAAAATAATTTTTTTCAAAGCAATATTTTTTTAAAACAAAAGTGTTAAAAATAATAAAAATATTTTTTCGACTAATCAAAATAACTACTAATACGTAATTTCAATCATATCCTGTATCAAAATAACATTTTACAGTTCTTAACTCTTCACTAATAAATATTTAATGTTTTTATTCAATTCATGTATTATACGGTTTATAGTGTAATTAACTAATATAATAATAGTGCACTTGAAATTCTAAAAGATTAACAAATTAATTAAAACTTATGTCGGTGTTTTCTATTTTATGCATATAGTTATAAATAAAGGGAAAATTAGAAAAATAGTCATTTGACCAAACGATTTTACAAAAATAGTCTTTGACTTTTTCTATTTTACCAATCTAGGCATGTGTCGTTATGTTGTGATACTAAACTATGAAATATCGCTCATGTGGTAAAAAAATTTAATATACTTTTTTGTTAGAGATACGTCGGGGATACGTGGATACTTATGTATCGCTAGATATATGCAGGAGATATGGGGATGCTAGCTAGTGTATTGCTGGCTTTTTTAAATATTTATTTTGTATTATTCAATTAAAATAATTTCAGTTAATATTATTTTAAATATTATAAATATATAAACGATCAAATATTTAGTTTAAACGAACTGCCGTTCAAAAACAATTAGTTTAAACCAACTATTTAGCTACGATTAATTTGTTCATATTATATAAATGTAATATAAATATATAAATAATGAGATACCTAATTCTTAAATGTTTAATAAAAATTCATTACAAAAATGTAATATATATTCTTGGTGAAAGTGACTTTCTCCTCTATACTAACACTAAAATATCATAATGCGCAACCTTGAAGATATATTGAGATAATTAAAGTATCCGTGTACTACACAATTGATGAAACAAAATTATTTATAATGTTGATTATTATAGAATATATTAAAATATATAGAGGGGCATGTGTGTACTAACGTGATATAATCACATATAAATAAATCTATTTATAATATTTTAAATTACTATTATTTTAGAATATATTATAATACGTAGCAGTGATTTTTGAAGAGCAATAAGAGAAAGATTGATTTAAAATGGAAGGAAGAAATGTAAAGAAAATGACAAGTTGATTTTAGTAAATATTGAAAATCGTTTTATTTATAAATATGTAACGGATCTATGACAATGTGTTTAATTCGTTTTCTTATTCTATAAATATTACAAATTTGTTTTTAATCATAAAAGCATCAGACAAAAATTAAATGAAAATAACACATTGTTAAAAAAGTTATTTCAAAACCCATATAATATTTAGAAAACAATATATATGCACTAGTTTTAATAACCCATGTATTACACGGATGGAATGAATAAAATATTAATATAACATTTTTTTAATTATAAATATATAATAAAATAGTAATATCAACTTTTTAGAATTTTATTTTTACATTTTTTTTAAAAAATAAATATTTTGTTTTAAAACAAACCGTATAAACAAGTCATTTTAAAAAATATCCCTACTACAACTCCCAAATTTGATTATTTTTTGTTTTTAAAAACTGATTTTTTAAAATACCAATTTAAAATATTTCGTATTTTTAAAAAAGTTTTATGCTTTAGAAAAAATTATTATTTTATAAAAAAAATTATTTATTTAGAAATAACACTAATAAATAGATTTCAATCTTAATTTGTGAGATCTAAAAAGATTTTAAATAATATTATTAGTAATTAAAGTAATTATTAGGTTAGAAAAACAGGAAAATTTTAATAAGAATGATTGTGATGCTGCCACATGTCATTCTAATATATATTTTTATTAGAGTAGGTAGATTAATCATCAGCGATATGCACCGCCTAATGGATCGCCGGTGAGCGATATCAAGGGCAACGATATTTCTTTCTTTTAATTTATTTTAACCAAGCGATATAGAAGCATATAATATCACTGTTGAGCGATATCTGAATTTTTTTTTCTTTTCATTTAAATATGGCAATATATCATTGTTTTAATATTGTTGACTCAACATTATAACGATAACCTTGTAATGATATATCGTTGTATCGCTGAGCCAGCGATATAAATACACGTGTTTTTATTTGGTTGAAGAATTTAATTGGTAAACTTAATTTTCAATGGCTATTGTTTAAAAAATGAATGATTAAATGGTTAATCTCATAATTTTCCCCTAAATAAATATATGAGATTCGACTAGCAAGGAAGTTTCCTATTTATGTATACTAGTAAGGAACCCGCGCGATGCGGCGGCGATGACATCGACATATTTCACAATGCAATATTGACGACATCGACATATTTCACAATGCGATATTTGTTTTCTGGATGCATGTGTGGCTTCTATTGTATAATCTATTTATGTCATGAGCATCACAAAACTCAATTAAATAATAACACACGAATAAGAAAATGTTTTTCATAAACATAGTACGTTAAAACTAAATATCTGAGCACACGAATAAGAGAATACAAGTCATAAACATAGTACGTTAAAATTAAATATCCGCATGTCAACTACTTGGATTTGATGAGATCATTTTTTGTCATAAGCCTTACACATCTCAATGACCTCATCAATATGCTTAGACCACCATTCTTCATCGATGTCCAAACTGGAAGTTTCTTGTGTCACTTCCTTTTTTACCACAACTAATTCTTGATGCGGACTTTCCTGCATTTTCTCCTGTTTGACTGAAACAGGCACTGAAAAATAAATCTTAGTAGTGTTTTATTAAGACCAAAAAAGTATATAGATTAAACTATTAAACTATAGTATAGATATGTTAAATTGATACCATGTATGTCTTGAAGTTCCTTCTTTGGTTCATCCATAATAGATTTCTACTTTATGTAATAGAAAATGAACAAGTCAGTATGTTATAAAGTATATATATTTGATAAAAGAAATCATGTCTTAACTTATATTTTTAATTTGGTTAGCAATTAATATAGAGTAATATGTAATTAGCATACATTCAGAATATAAAAAACTTAAGGCACACAAATCTATTAACTTACTTTCATTTATATACACGTGCAACTCATTCATCACGTAACACTTCCCGATAGACAACATTTGAGGTGTATACTCCGTGTCGTCTAAAATTCTTTGAAGGATGCACTAACACCTTTGTATTTTCGCGTGATATCCCTCTTGACAATGCCACATAAAGTTGTCCATGTGAAAACACAGATTCCGGTAGATAAACGCCAACGTGCGGAATTGTTTGACCTTGAGCTTTATTAATTGTCATTGAAAAGCTAAGTCGAATGGGAAACTGTTTTCTTTTTAGTTTGAAAGGGAACATGTCGTCTTCAGAAAGACATAGAGGGATTCTTGGCAAAAATACTCTTTTTCCAATATGTTGGCCAACAACTATTTCCGCATAAATAACATTGTGTTGGAAACCTTTACATATCAATCTTGTGCCATTACATAGACCATGTGATGGATCGATATTCCGCAACAATATTATGGGACATCCAATTTTTAGTCGAAGCTTATGAGGCGGCAAACCACTCACAGTTAGTGAGTTTAAGAACTCGATCGGATAAAAGTTGTTATGATCGTCTTCTTCTTCGTCAAAACTATAGTAAATTTTTTCCTCCCCTTGAAATATATTGATCATTTGATCATTAATCTCATCAACACTCTCATTTCGAGTTGATAGAATTGCTCGGGAGATTATATAATCCGAAGAATACAAATTGTTTGAAATAGATGGAAAGATGGCATTAATCAATTCTTTTATAGAGTTTTCTCGAATGGTGCATGGAATTGTCATGTCATCAGGTATGCGAATAAATGTTCCTTCAATTGATTCTTCGGTTCCATCACCGACTATTAAAAGAAAATCAGAAAACCACGGGTCATTAAGCGCTCTCATATTTATGGTCAACAGCATCTTTTTAGTCAAAGACCAAAGAGGCAACATTCTTAGGCTAGAGTCTACAATCTGTGCTCGAGTGCCACGTTTAATAACCGGCAACACTTGTCTGAAATCACCTCCCATAACCATTATCTTTCCACCAAATGGGAGACTAACGCCTACGATGTCTTGCAACGTCCGATCAACAGCCTCGATCGCCTGTCGTTTTGCCATTGATGCTTCATCCCAAATGGTTAATTTAGATGACCTAAGTAGTTCAGCGGCCCCACTTTGTTTTTTGATGTTGCACATCGAATTATTATTAAGATTTATGGGAATCTTGAATCTCGAGTGAGTCGTTCTCCCTCCTGGCATATTATTGGCTGCAGCACCCGATGAAGTTGTTGCGAGAGCAATAAGACCACGTGAACGAACTTCAGCAAGCAACGCTTTGTACAAAAAAGTTTTTCCCGTTCCACCTGGATCATCTATAAAGAACACACCTGGTAAATCATTATCCACATGCGTCATTATCTCATCAAACACGACTTTTTGGTCCGAATTAAGTGAATGTTTTGCACATAAGTGTTCAGGTTCAACAACTATCGCATACTCCTCTTGCACCTCACGATGACGTACCGATTGTAAGTGAGCATCTTCTGTTATGTCTGGAAGATCGAAATCATGGAGATTAACACAAATTTTGTACTAAATAATACGTTACAATTGGGCCAACAAAATTTAACTAGATCAAAATTAGCCTAACCTCGACAGCCAATACACACATGACATGTTCCATTGGCCAGCATGATGGTTCCAAAATAGAGAAAATAATACTTTTAATTTCAGGGATGGCAACTAAAGAGAAACATGCAGGATTTGGGGGCAATATGTTTGCAGCAGCTAAAGAGAAAATAATACTTTTAATCCTTGTTGCTAAAGAGAAAATAATACTTTTAATTTCAGGGATGGCAATTAAAAAGAAAATAATACTTTTAATCCTTGTTGCTGCAGCAACTAATATGTTTGCAGATCTGCTTATCTTAAGTAACAAGAGTAAACATCAAGCTCACCTTGTTGTTATTGATTTCATATTCAAGTGTTCACTACGTTAATTATAGTACCATACATATTTGAAATAAATTCATGGGGTTTAAAACATCTTGTGTTGTCCAACCATTAACCATATGCAGGCACTCTGACTCTATCCTAATTAACTGAATCTAGAATGATAGAGATGAACTTAAAACAATCATTACTAATCTATTAGCTCTTCATAAATCTAACTCAGAAACCCTAAATTGAAATATCCATATACTACTTTCATGAAATGTTGTAGAAGACATCAGAAAAAACCCAATCAATCAACCCTCAACTTATTTGGTATGAACATTCTACTAATCACCAAAAATACACAAACTAAATGTCATCAACGGGTGTGTAGAATCAGCTCAGAATCTGAGACGATAATGGATGCCACATACAAGATTAGAGCAAAAATAGAGCAAAGATATAATAGGAAGAGAAGAGCAGGACTCACGTACGGTAGAGGAAATCCTCAAACTTCACGTTTTGAAGTTGTATAGAGTAATTCTTCACGATTTGGGTGTATAAATCGATCCAATTGTGTGCCCATTTGAAAATGCTCGCCCATTTGAAAATCGAACGCAGACCTTCTTTGAAAATCGATGGCAGACCTTCTTCTTTGGTGATAATCTTCAGCCATTTTCAGATGTGCAAAAGAAAAGAAGGTCACAGACCTTCTTCTTTGGTCTTGGCAGTTCCATTTTCAGATGTGCAACAAAAGTCTGAGGATATGCAGAAAAAAAGTCTGAGGATTGTAATCTGTGAAATGAATCGAACTTGTACCCTATGCAACAGAAGTTGTACATCTCTTAAAATTAAGAGATTTGTGTGAAATTACATGGTTGCCCTTCTCAATGAATATATATAGTATAGATTATATATTCACAAAGGAACTTTCCTATTTTTATAAACTAAATGGTTAAATGGTCTCTTTTTTCTCTTATAATCCTACTCTCTCTCTCTCACGCACACACCCTCATCAGTCATCTCTCCCAATTAATGTTAATTTTGGAGGTTTTGTTAAGTTAGAACAAGGAAATGGAAGTCCGCTTGAATGATTCTGAAGTTCCGGCGAAGCCTTCGTGGAATGACACTTTGAGGAAGTGGTCCCCCGTAAGAAGAAACCTCAATGAGCGATCTGTTCATCAGGATCGTCTTCAAAAAATCAAAGTAATAATCCTCTTCTTTTCAAATCTGTTAAACAAATACTCGCATGCCTATACATAGATCTCCATCTTTTTACTATGTACTTCTGTTAACTATCTATATGATCTTTGTGGGTGTTTTTCAATCGGAGAAAGTCTGATGCCTAAGATCCCAAGTTTAGAGCATTCACAATCCATCAAAATTACTATTTTTCAATTAAATATTATTTTTACAATATTTTCTCTCTAATCCACTAACAATCACTTTTAAAATAAACTAATAATTTATAAGGGTGTAGAAAACACGATACAATCGCATAAAAATTTTCTCTCGTTTACTTGCGACCACTTACATTAGAATTTCTTTTTAAAAACTATTTATGACTTTTTGGAGGGTAAAAAGATAAAAATATCTTTCAAAAATCATAAGAAGTTAACTTCTTTACAAATTGTAACTTTTTATGATTTTTAAAAAGATATTTTTGTTTATTTACTTTTAAAAAAATCATAAATAGTTTTAAAAAACAATCCTTACATAATAGACCAAGATGCTCTCAAAACACCACTTGTTTCCTTTAATTATCATTCCAAAAAGTAATCATTAATATTTAATAATTAATAGTTAATGTTTTGTCAAATTTATCATATTCCTCCTCATCCCTGTTCAAATTCCCGTCATCGTAATTAACAAAAGTCAACAAAATACTTACTTTTTTCATTCCTCATCCCCGTACCTTATCTATATAATTTTAGGAGAATATAATCTTCAGTATTCATCCCTATATATTTTTACATAGAATATTGAAAGAAAAGTAATGAGTCTTATTTAATTTGGATAGGAAAAGATATACAAAATAAAATGTGAGAGGTTTTAGATAAAATAGGTAATTGTATAAAATAGTATTTTTATTGTAAATTATAGGAATGAAAATAAGAAATGATATGTAAATATTCTTAATTTATTCTTCTGAAAATGTAGAATATTATTATTGATTATTGGCTTTGTCTTGGTTTTTTCATATCAGCATGACAATAGAGGTCCCATTCACCACTATACTTTGTAGACCCACGATGCCCTTTTATCCTCTAACTTTAAAAGTGGTCTCATTCTTGGTAGGCACTTATGATTTGTTTGATTCACCGTATTCATTAAAATTTGAATCTGATTTTATTTTTAACATGGTTGGTTTGCGGTATCTCTTACAATTTGAATCTAAATTTAAATCTTAATCTATTTGAGTGACAAATAACTTGGAATTGAAATTACTTCAAGCAGATTTTTTTAATCCATAGGAATGCAACAAATATTCCATATTGAAATCCGTCATATATTTAGGAAAATCAACAACTTAAATTAATATTTATAATATTCAAATGTATAACGTATTATATATAATTTGTGACAAATATGTTATTGTAGGAAATTTGTGGCAAATGTTGTAGCAAAAATATAAGTTAATGAATAATTTCTTGCCTCCTTTCATTCACAAATGACATTATATAATAATACAAACGGATCTCCTATTTTGGATATTGATTCTATACTAATCATTAATTACATTGCTATATATATACATGCATGATTTGAGGCGCCTATTACACTCTCGCAGTCGAAGCGGGAGGCATATGTATGCTTTAGACCGGACCAAAAATCGTCGAAGATGACCCGAGGAAGACCCTTGGTAAATATGTCGACAATCTGAAAGCGGGAAGGCATGTGTAGAATACGGACCAGGCCTTTTTGAACCAACTCCCTGACGAAGTGAATGTCGAGCTCAACATGCTTTGTTTGTTGATGTTGAACCGGGTTGCCAGATAAGTAAATGGCGCTGACATTGTCGCAGTAAACTAGGGAGACTTTTGTCAAAGGGCGATGTAACTCAAGAAGAAGATTTTGCAGCCAACATATTTTTGCAACTACGATGGCAAAGCCACAGTATTCGGTCTCAGCACTGGAACGGGAGATGGTGGGTTGTCTTTTAGAGGACCAGGAGATCAAGTTGTCTCCAAGATAGACACAATACCTGGATGTAGAGCGACGAGTGTCTGGGCAACCTACCCAATCAGCGTCTGTGTAGGCACGGGTGGTGAGTGTCGAGGAGGAGCGTAGATGAAGACCGTACTCAGCAGTGCCTTGTAAGTACCAGATGATACGCTTAAGAGCGTTCCTGTGGGCTATGCAAGGGGAGTGCATGTGCATACATATTTGCTGAACAGCGTATGCAATGTCAGGTCTCGTGAAGGTTAGGTATTGCAATGCACCGGCCAAGCTTCTGTGGGTGGTAGAGTCATCAAACGGCGAATCCGGTTCACTACCCAATTTAGTCTATGTGTCCACCAGGGTCGTTGCAGGCGTGCACGAGTCCATGCCTACACGATGAATGATGTGTTTGGCATATGCATGTTGAAACAAGAAGAGTGTGTGTCCTGTTCTAGTAACCGAGATGCCCAGAAAATATGATAAGGGCCCCAAATCCTTCATAGCAAATTCCCTGCGAGAATACTCATGAGTTGTTGACAGAGTCGGTCAGAGGAGGTTGTGAGTATGATATCGTCTACATAGATTAGAAGATAGGCAACATCATGGTCGTGGTGATAGATGAATAAGGAATTATCCGTTTTGCATGTAGTAAAACCATGTTGAATGACAAAATCTGTGAACCGTTGATACCAAGCCCGGGGAGCCTGCTTGAGGCCGTAGAGAGACTTCTTGAGGCGGCAAACATGATCAGGATATTCCCGGTGGAGAAATCCCATTGGTTGTGCATGTAGACGGTTTCTTGTAAATGACCATGTAAAAAGCATTTATGACATCTAATTGGTGTGTTGGCCATGATTTAGAGAGAGCCAGAGTGAGAATCGTCCATATAGTGGTGGGTTTTACCACCGGACTGAAGGTGTCACCACAATTAACCCTAATTTGTTGACTACGACCATTGCATACAATTGTGCTTTGTAACGTTCTAAAGAACCATCAGAACGAAATTTGTGTTTAAAGAGCCACATATTACGAATAATAATGTCCGGACGACGTGGTACTAGTTCCTAAGTGTCATTTTTAATAAGTGCACTAAATTCAGTTCGCATAGCGTCGTACCATTCGGTTGTGGACAAGGCAAGGTGGGGTGTTTTTGGGATTGGAACAAGGGAGGTAGTGTTAAGGTTGAATAGGTGTTTTGGTTTGGATATACCGTCCACCGCTCTAGTTAGCATGGTACGGGTCAGTTCTTGTGAGATCGTAGGGGATGGGTGGGTTGACTTGAGGGTGGAGGTGGTGCTTGAGTGATCGGTGTCCGAGGGGTGGGTCGAAGGAAATCGGGGTGTAGAAGTATGTGGTTAGGCCAACTGGGGTTAAGCGGATGGATTAAGAGTGGATAAATCAAATTGGAGTGGGCTAGGGGTCGTTGTATGTGGGCCGGGGGTCGTTGTATGTGGGCCTGGGGATTGATGTGGGTTTAAAGCATTGTGTTGTAGGGTGGTTGGGCCGGATGGGGTTGGGCTGATTGAAGCAAAATTTTGGGTGTTGGGTGGGGTAGTGGTTTGGGATAGGTGGAAAGTGTCCTACAACAGTGGGTGGAAAGGAGGGGATAGAAAATTGTAGTCACGGTAGTATTGGGGTGTTGGGTGGAGAAGGGATAGATGGATTCTTCAAACAAGACGTGTCAGGATATAAATATTTGATTATTGGAAATGTCAAGATATTTATATCCACGATGGTTTGGGGGTAGCCTAGAAAGACACAAGGTTTGGAGCAGTTTGTGATTTTATTAATAGTGGTGGATGGGGTGAACTGTGACATCCGTCACCTTAAGGTCCGTCGAACGACATAAATAAGCATAGAAATATTTTAATTATTCTTCCTCTCCTTCATGAACTCCTGCTTTAAGGAATCATGTCTGCTTTATTCTCCCTTGTGCCTGTACTACCTCCGAGAACGTGTGTCAAGCTTAAACCTTTTATAAATTTCATCACCATTACCGCCAAATATATCATTTTAATTTCAACCATTGTCATTAATAAAACCATTTTAGACTATCAAATGCCATTAAACACGCTTTCAACCTTAATATAACGAACATTTTAAGATCGTAATCAACCGAAACAAATTTTTGGGGAACTCGAGGGTTAAGTGCAGGGACTAAACTTGCCATTTTGCAAACCTGGAATGGGTATAAAACCCCATTCCCAGCCATTTATCCTCATTCTCATCTTCTTCATCTTCAACATCTTCTCCAATTTCTCTCTCGATCTAGCACCTAAAACCGTCACGTTTGTTGCGTTTTCACTGCCAAATCTTGGGTATCATCGTGTATACACGTTCCTAGCAGGTAGATAACCTTGTTCAACCTATTTTTGGCTTGGTTTTACTACTGTGTTTTCTAGGGTTTCGGGTGCTCGGGTTCATCCGAACACATGAGGTCGTGTGGGTGCGTGTGAGGTCTTTCTACTTGTGTTTCATGTTTGTGTATGTTTGTAGAGTGTTTCTGGAAGTCCTTGTTGTGTAAAACTCGTGCTCGGAGCAGCCGAAGGCTGCTCTGCACTTCTGCAGCCGCGAACCTGCAGTTCAGGCGACTAGGTCTGTCATGCGACTGAGTCGTGCGACTGGGTGAGTCGTGCGACTGAGTCATGCGATTGTGTCTTTCGGGCGACTGAATCGTGCGACTAGGGATGTCATGCGACTGAGTTGTGCGATCGAATGAGTGTGTGTGCGATTGAGTCAATGCGGATGAGTGTGTGTGCGATTGAGTCAGGTGACCGACTGAATGTATGCGATTGTGCGTGTTTCGCACGACTGGAGTCCAATCGCACGAATGAAGGTTCAATCGCACAAAAGTAGCTAATTCGCACGATTGAGGGTTGATTCGTGGGCATGGAGGTTGGGTCGTGTGAATGTGTGTGGTGTGGTACGACTGAATGCCAGTCATGCGAATGAAGGTTCAATCGCACGAATGAAGCTGATTCGTACGATTGAAGGTTGATTCGTACGGATGGAGCGTTGAGTCGAGCGTCTGGTCCTGTTGTGTGACTGATGATGTTGAGTGTGATTTTCCCCTTAAACGTCAGATGATGATAAGGTAACATCAGTAAAAGTGTCATTGCTTGACCACAAAGATTAAAGTCAACACTATCAACATGCACATACTATTTCAATTGAAAACAACCTAACATTTTACAATTATCGACAATTCAATTGGAACTCCAAATACTTAACAAGTGCTATCTTTCATAACCACGAGATCATTTCACGGATGTCATAAGCAATGACAACTACTCGTAGTACTTGGATCTACATAAGATCTGACACGTGTGTCCGCTTGTGTGTGTGTGCTACCCACGACCGAACCGATACAACCCGAATCGACCAAACATTACTATACGCTTTATGCACGTCATTAATGCTTAACAATAACTGTCATTAGGTGTTTGACTGTTCATTGCGTTCAACTGTTGGAAATCTTGATCATTCATACTTGCCACTTAACATGTGAGTTTCGTGGCTCCTTTTTACGCTTATACTACTTTACAAACATTTACAAACATGGGGGAAAAATATGCTCGCCCGTTTTCTATGCTGTACTACATACATACAATTTACATACTTGGAATCAACGTGCTACTATTTTGTGGGTACTTATTTGATACATGCTTGAGTCTGCTTTGTGGTTCTTTCTTACAACCATTTAATTCCAGTGTGGGAACCGACGGATAGGTATTGGTAGTACTACTGGGTTGACACCCCCACCCTCGTGTTGGTATACTAGTTAGTACCAACAAAAGCCAGGGACGGGCCTTGGGTGAATATATTCCGACAAGATTCTTTGTGTACGTCATTAGGCTTGGTTGTAAAGCTCTTGTCATGTGATTTTGCTTACTTATAACTGCATGCACGGTATTCTGCAATAACTCATACAGCATCACTTACACTTTTATTACTTAAACCTGCGAACTCACCAACAATTATGTTGACCATTTTGAGCATATCTTTTCAGGTGAACATGCTAACTGAAGATCTAGGAGTGCTGCCTTAGTGGAGACCCTAGGATGCATTTTGTGGCTAAACCTTGTCTTTTGTAAACATGTGTTGCAATCTGTTTCAAACAAAATTTCACTTTGTAACTTGTTCCCGGGTTGTGGGAATTGCATACAATGTGTACATCTTTGTTATATGATTTATGTGTCATGTTTATGCTTATGGCTATGTTGTCGTGAATACTGACTAAACACGACACAAGTCCCCTTGTTGTCGGGTGTCGTCATGACACGCTTGTCATCATTATTATTATTGCATCTCTATCGCTTACCATGTGTTATGACGATTCCCGTCTCGTTACGCCCCCGTGTTTCCGCTCTTAGCGGGGGTGTGACAGGGTGAGGGGATAGCATAGGCAACTAATACGCGAAGATGTGTATAAGTTAAGAAGACATTGTATAAAAGGGTGGCGGGGGATAAGAATTTATGGGTTTTCTTAAGGAGAATGTTTAGGAGGTAGGTGGCGGTTTCAAGGGCATGGTGCCAAAATGATGGAGGTAGGGAGGTTTGAGATAAGATATGGATCATATTATTGATGGTTCGTATTTTTCTCTCGGCTTTGTCATTTTAGGAGGAGGTGTGGGGACAAGAGAAACGGAATTGCATACCATTTATGTGACAAAATTGTTTAAAATTATTGTTGGTGTATTCGGTGCCATCATCACATTGAAATTGTTTAATTTTCCGCTCAAACTGGGTATGAATGAGATTATGAAAGTTGGTGAAGGTGGTGTAAACTTGTGATTTATTTGTTTAGGGGTAGGTCCATAGAAAGTCCGTTAAATCATCAAGAAATAATATATAATAGCGGTGACCATTTGTGCTTAAACCGGGGAGGTTCACAAGTCACTATGAATGATATCAAAGGGTAGATAATTTATATTTATAAAATCATAGAATGGAAGTTTTACACTCTTTTCCAAAAACACATGATTAACAAAGCGTATTGTTTGGTTTACTAAAATTAATTGAAAAAACTAGACTTTAACGAATGCAATAAAGAGTTTCTCGGTGCCCAAGTCGTTGATGCCAACGGTCTTGAGTAATGCCAACTAATGCAGTGGGTTTGGTTGGATGCTTGATAAAGTTAGTGGTGAGGGGGTAGAGATCGCCCGAGCTATTGCATCGTAAGATAGGTTCCTTGGTCTTGAGGTCCTTCACAAGAAAACCAAACGGGTCAAATTCAATTGAAATTAAGTTATATGTCATTGGGCGACGGACCGAGATAAGGTTTTTGATTAGGTTGGGAGCATAAAGAATGTTGTTCATTTTTAGTGGTGGGAAGGATGGTGGTAACGTTTTGTTGCCTTGTCCAATAACAGGAATGGGCGTGCCATTGCCAACAATTATTTGTTTATTAGTGCAAGTATTAAAAAGAAACGGCGAATTCATACCGGGTTGTTCCATGTGTCCGGAGGCGCCGGTGTCCATGTAGTCGATAGGATCAGAAGTTTGATACATAGACAAAGTGTAAAGGGCCTGAGCAATGTCGGTTGGTGTTGGGCTATAAGTTGCCATGTGGGCCTGTGCTGGACGTGGGCACAGAATTCTTGGAGAACTGTTAGGCCGAGGGGTAGATGGGTAAGGGCAGGGAGGTGTTGTATATGATTGTGGGTTGTAGGAGTTGTTAAGAAGGGAGGCCTATTGGTTAGTGGCCCAATTGTTGGGAAAAATGACGTAAGGATGTTGGGATTGAGCCGATTGGTTTGGTTGATTGGTTTGTCCCCTGAAAACGGTTCGGCTGAGAAGATGGACGGCCTCTACCGCATCCACGGGAACGGTCGCGGCCACATGTGGAGTTCGAGGTGTTCTGGGGAGTGTTGAAGTTGGTGTTAGTGGAAGGGCGGGATTGGCTTTAGACATGAAGGGCTGTTGCGGCTTGTTAGGAGGAATGGAGTGCTTGGTTGGCTTTTGTGGTTTCATTCATACATAGTTGTGAATAAACATGAACGAAGGAGGGCAGAGGTGTGATGTTTTGGAGTATGGTGCCAATGGTTTTGTATTGTTCGGTGAGACCGGCTATGGTTTGCAAGACGAGATCGTGTTCATCAACCGGAGCGTCAACATTGCTAAATTGATATGCCAAAATCTTAAGTTCTTGGCAATATTCATACATGGAGGAATATTTTCAAGACGGGTGTTAGCAAATTTTTGTTTGAAAATGAGGGCTCGAGTGGCTTTGTTGTCTTGAAAAGGGTTCTTGATTGCTTTCCAAGCATCATATGCAGTGGTGCTCTTTTTTATCACGGTTTTTAGAAGACCGATAGAGATCATGTCGTAGATCCATCGAAGGACGATGGCGTCAATTCGTTTCCACGAGTCGGTCAGAGGAGGGGTTGTGTGTGTTTCCTTATCATTGGATGTGGTAGTAACGTGGGAAGGACGAGGCTCAAAGTGGTCGGCCACAAGAATGCCGTGCAATGGATCCGAAAGAGCTCCGACCGTGTGTTGTAGTCAACAGCTTCATTGTCTAATGTGACAGGAATGAAGGTTTGAATGTTAGAAATAGTGACAGTGGGATGAAGATTTTGACTAGGAGGATCATGATGGAAGTTTTGGACATAGATTAGGAGGATTGTGAGTGTGATACCATGTAAGGTGATGATAATTGCTTGTCTCCTTTCATTCACAAATGACATTATATAATAATACAAGCGGATCTCCTATATGGAGATTGATTCTATACTAATCACTAATTACATTGCTATATATATACATGCATGATTTGAGGCAACTATTATAAAATAATCATTTTCTAGTAGTGATAGGTCAAAAGTCTACTCTATTTCTATAATTGCTTAAATAGTTGTACGTGTATCGATGCCCATAATCAATGGTCACAATTCAATTTCTATCTTTGATTGTATATTAGCAGCATCGATTTGGTTCGATATATATATTTAAGGAAGGGATCAAATGAGAATTAGTTTTTTTGTGAGAATCCTAGGAATCAATCTTAACCACTAGTTTTCAATGGTAAAATTGTAATTAACAAAAACATATTTAAAAAATTTATAAATCAAAAAATAACATAAAAATTAAAAAAATAAAAACACAAAAATGTTCCCCAACTTTCCCATTTTCATAATAAAAATTATAAAAAACAAAAAAAAATCTCGTTTTTTAACGAAATTCGTTTTACACATGTTTAATATCGGATTTATATATGTGTAAATTCAATACTACACATGTGTATAACTAGATTTACACGTATGTAAACAACGGATGTATGATTTTTTTAGAAAAACATACCAATATGGTAGGCTTATACATTTTGCGTTCTCATGGTTTTTCAACTTAAAATTGATGGTTCATTTTGTTTTACTCATTTCTCGTAATATATAGTGTTGTGCATATATCCTTCCCATATATACACAACATAGTATCAACTTTAAGTAGAGAACCATGAGAACCACATACACAGTATACCTATTGCTTTTATTAAATACAAGTTCTTTTGCGTTCCCATGGTTTTTCAACTTAAAATTGGTCCTGTAATGAACTATATATATACTTGTATTTTTGATTGAACAAAAACTCATTGACATGCAATAGAAATTCTAAAGATTTACTTAATGCGACCATGTTGAATCCACATAATTGAATTAAAAGTATATGTAAAAGGAAACTTGCTTTTGCAGGAGAAAATTGTAGGCAACATAAGAAGTATAATGTCTCTAGATTTACAAACTGGTGAAAGTACTACATTTTTTAAACACACATTCTGTATGAGTGTGTGTATCATCCTTCTAATTACAATTGGCATAAAATCATGAGATCGTGGGAGCATAGCCCCTTTTCTAGCTGTTATATATTCAAGTCAATTATCATTGAGTATTTGCATGAGACTTAGGATACTCTTATGTATGGAAATGATATGTACTTTCAGTTGTTGAGAAGCTAACTTAAATTATATATTAAATATTTCAAAATTCATAAACTATGAAGAAATAAGCTGTAGCGACTCGTTTGGTTGATTAATAAATCATGAGGGTGGCTTTGTAACATCCCGACGGAATCATGAAATGTGTTGGATGCGAGTAGCTTTTTCAATACACATTGATTAATAAAGTTAAATAATTTAATACAATAAATCGCAACATCACATAATTATATATAATTAAAGGTTAGTATTACATCATATCATTAACAGTCAAAATTTAATATAACGTAATCCTATTACAAAACATATTATCTAACTGTTTCATCTTAGTAACGATGGAAGTGAGCATCCCCCGCCAGGCTGAGGTCGTACAGATCAACGGTTAGATTTACACAAACTTTTCTCATAACTTCTCCCTAACCGTTATGTTGTTAGACATAATGATTTCCTGAAAAAGCATACTCAAAATAATCAACAAAGAGTTGATGAGATCATAGATTTGATGTCATAACAAATCACATATATTGATGCAACATAATTACAACCAAACATGCTTATAAACAGATGATTTATAACTTTCATAATATAAATCACAAATCAGATAATATAACATCACAACACTCATCCTATTGGTGCAGAAAATAATTTCCTAAGTAGCGTTACATATATTATCAGACAGTTCCACATCCGAATTAGTGGTTGTATCATAATGATAGTAAAACACAAAAATCTTATATGTATGTATCAATTCTTAACACAATATGCTTTTTTCCTTAAAGATTTTATAAATACCAAAATAGGGCTATGAGTCTCACATTTTACTTCAGTGGATTTCCTATAAAAACATTTACAAACAAAATTTTCAGCATCTCATATTATATAAATCAATATAGCAGCTATACTTATTTGTAAGCCATAAAATTTTTATAGTAGGTATATACAAAAGTCTAATAAATTATGTTAACATTTCATCCAGTTATTATTTGGAAATCTTACCATATTTGCATAAATTAATAAAAATACTAACGGGTCTCTAAAATTTACCAAAATTTATAAGAATTAATATACCAATATGTATATTGTCCCATAATTTCATGAAGTGCTAAATCATCACGGAACAATTTTTAATAATTTTTAGCATTATGACAATATTTGGCAAAAATAGCAGAACACATCGAAAAATTCTAAATTCATGCAATCTGTTCTAATATATTTATAATAATTTGTATAAAATTTTCGCAATTTATCTCTGAGTGTAAGTATATTTCCTGATTTTTGATTTACAGATTCTTCTAAAACTTTTAATTTAAGCATAACTTCAAGTTAGGTCCTGAAAATTAATATGTAAGTGCCATAAAATATAAGTTCAATCATATAATTTTTCCAGCCCTTCACCAGTTTTTCGGTTGGTTATTTTTTTCAACTATTCAAATATTTTATATAAATTATTTTACCTATAGTAATGATGTCAAAATTTACAGAACATTACTTTCTAATATTCTAAACATGCTCACAATATTTGTTCCCATAATCACAGTCATTTATATAATAAATTGAATTTAACAAGTTGCATATAATTTTCAACCCTTTATTAGTAATCCTTTTATATAATCCTTTAGTTAACAATATTTATTTATTTCTTTTATTTTTATAAAACCTTTCTTACTGCCTTTTGATAAGATTGACATGTTTGTAAGATTTTGTGAAGAGCTTGAATGTTTAATCAAAAAGGTTGGTTATGTATTGTTTAAACACATATATATCTTTATAATCATAGTTAGTTATAAATTAGAGGATGGAATCTTGATTTTGATGAGGGTAAGAAAAGGTTGATGATATCTTCTAAACCTTTATGAATCCGGTTGCTTAATCTTGGTTTTGGTGTTCTTGATTTCTTGCAATAATGATTTGGATGACGGTGGTCATATGAGGTTTTGATGAGGTTGGTTAAAATGATAATCGAGTGAGTGTGTAGGAGGTGGTGGTGATATGTGATTGTTGTGGGGTGACCGCGAGGTGAAGAGTAGAGATGGTGATGGTAGTAGTCTTACGATTTTTGGTGGCTCACGGTGGTGATGTTTGGGATCAACAACCGAGAGAGAACAAAGAGTTTGCTAGCATAATGGTTGCAGATGTGTCTTCCCATTGTGGCAGAGAGTTTCTATATAATGGGGAGGGTAATCGAAAGATCTAGGGTTCTTAGGTGGCTTTAACTAGGTTTTAAGGTGGCAGTTTGCTGGGGTTTTTAAGGAGAGTCGAATAGGTGGCGGGTGGAATGGATGGGTTAGTGTCAAAACATGCAAGGTGGCGATTCATGAGGATACATGACTCATCAAGTCATAAATACAAAATTTTACTAATGTTTTAGGTTGTTAATCGGGTGGTTTGTTGCTCTAATGAATCGAGACTTGAACTTAAGTGGTGTTTAGGTTGATGTTTGAGTGTATAAGGTTTGCTTAGTTTTGTTTTGATGCGAAGTTTCCTTTGATGTTGCGTTGAATTGTGGTGTTTGGTGGGTTGTAACTTGGTTCATTTGGGGTATGTTTGGTGTTACATGCTTGTGATACTTTGATTATATAATGTTTGGTGTGAAAAGGTTGTGTATTTGGATACATGCACAGTTGCACACGTAAATATTATGCATGCATGCATACGCACTATATATATATATACACACACACACACACACACACACCAAAACACATATAATTCATAAAGGGTAACTCAAATAGTGGGTAATACGTATGAGAATTTTATTTAAATATAACTTGTCTAACCTTAATTTTTAAGGTTGTCACGTTAGGCGATCATGCACATTTAAATAACTTATAGCGGAAGCAAACTGAGTTTACATTTAAACTTACAACATTCTGAGTACAATACATTATTTATTTACAATATCAAACAACTAGAAACTTCTATGGATTCGGGTTCTAATGTCTCCACATTATTCCTAGGTTGTCTCACTGATTACACGTGACATGTATGCTTAAAACAACGTCAGCCATATGTTGGTGAGCTCATGTTACATAGTTTACAAAAACAACACAACATAATTGACATGCATACAAACATGGGCTGTGATATTTTGTGCTAGGAACAACACATGCTAACCATGATCTTTTCACAACCTCCAGCAGTAGGCTTGTCAAGTCCCCCGGCCCTCGCATAGGTATGATAGTGTCGTGATACATACGAGGAACCCTATCTTTTTTAAGCCATTTCGACACATCTATTTAGCATATAAGGATCCAAACATACCCCTACCGATAATTGCACTTTAACAACATTCTTGTATATTACCAATTCAGACAGGGTGAGTATACAAGCACAGTTATAAATAAACACGATAACTCACCTGTTAACAATTGCTCAACAGTCGATAACAGTTCCTAGTACGATGTGGTGATATCTCAAGGTCTTGATGTAGTTCAAGTAATCTTATGTTAGGTAATGGTATAACTAATTAGTCATTGTCGTGGTTGGATATCAGCTAACGCTGCCTTGTTTAAGCATGGCTGATTAGTCCATGCCTAACCAAGGCTAAGCTATCAAAACCCTAATAATAACCCTAACACCTAAAAATATAAATTATACTACACTAATACTATTCCTAATGATAATACTAAAATAAATAATAATTAACTGACATAACTATAACGAGAAGCAAATTTGATGTAGAGTCTCCCAAACTAGCGCTCCTCGTGCTTCTGCTCGAGCTTCAAAAACAACTAATAACAATAATTGATGGGGTATAAAAGTATAAAAGTATGCATAATTACTTTAAAGGTATGTATAAAAGTAAAAAAACTAAAGGTTGGTATAAAAGTATCCCTAATGATAATACTAAAATAAATAATAATTAGCTTAACATTACTTTAAAGGTATGTATAAAAGTAAAAAATTAAACTAAAAGTATTATAATCTAATTAATTTTAAAATATAATATGTCCCTATTGGTTATTGGGATATTCTATTATTTTTATATGAATATATTATAAATACATATGTTGGTTATTGACATATTCTTTTTTATCTCTCTATACACACACACACACATAGAGAGAAAAGAGAAAGAATGATGTTCTAATAACACAAATTACTAATGTATTCTTACAATTCACTTACAAACATTTTATATAATATAAAAATTACACTCATAAATTTATAGAGAACGGAATGTAAATGCTCCAACTAAAATATTTCTTTATATAACTTATAAATAAGTATTTTATAAAAGCGAAAAATAAACACAAAAAAATATTATTAATCAACAAATCATAAATGAATGAAAAATATTAAAAAATAAAAAAATGTCAGGATTTTACTTACGGTCATAAGACTCGTTACGACCCGTCATTACAGGCCGTAATGGACAGTACGGACCATAAAAAATCATAAATTAACTGATTTGATATTTGCAGACCAATATGGCCCGTACTATCCATTACAGCCGTGGGTTTATCTATAACAGGACCCATAGAATAAAAAGGGATCTAGAATCTCTAACTCTCTAGATTAGAAACAAAGGACAAGAGAACTTACTGTTACTCTATCCCATCGTAATTATCCTCAAGATTTTGAATGAAAATCCTGCTACATGAAGAGTTTTCTCTATCTAATGTAATAAATCATTCGCTTGTAACCCGCAAAATAGGTTTATCTAATAGTGGGTTCACGATTTAGAGGATAATCCAAGTTGTTTTTATGTTTGACCGGTCCGGGTACGTTTTGGTTCTTTTTATGTTTGAAATCTTGTTCAAGACTTGTACATTCTACAAAGATAAACCTATTTTGGGTTATTCGTTGGTTTTATAAAGGAGTAGAACAGTGGAACTTGGTTCCGTTTGGAATCTATATTCGGTTAATTCTCGGTTTGGTAATCGACTGTCTCTTATATGTGATCGACTGGAATTGTAGGATGTTCTTGTTTTTTGAAGGTTTGATTCGTTTATGTTTCGCAAGGTTAAAAGGATTATGTTCTATTTGATTATCTATATTCAACAAAGATTAAACCAATTAAGGATGCTCAATGTTTTAACCGGATTAGACTAAGAAATTCATTAAGGAATAGAATTAGATCTTGTAATTTAAAAAAAATAGTTTCTTGAAAAACCCTCTGTTTCCTTTTTTCTTTGATTGATTCTCCAAAGAAAAAGTACAAGCAAAACTTTTGTTTTAATCTTGTTTTGATCGAGAAATAGGGGACCACCTCTTTCTACCATTTACTTATTTCTTTTGGTCAATGACCTAAAATTTCAAAACAATAGATGGGTTAAGCAAAAACAACTGATGGGTCAAACAAATTTTAGAAGCCCAATATTAATTATTAAACTCAAGTAATTATTTACTTAAACCTGCTATTAGTTCAATAAGTAAGATTTGTCGAGTGATGATTGTTGGTGGAAACTAGCCTAGTGTGGCGGGGCCTAGTGGGTTGAAAGATCTAAATGCTCCCCAAGTTACGTTTACTAATTCAACTTTACAATTGATAAAGCCTTTGAGTTATATATTTGATTCAATAATTCATACGCGACATGTTATTATTTACAAAATACAAAACTTGTATTTAATTCAAAGAAACAAAATTTATTTTATCTTTTGAATAATGAACAAATAAAAGGTAAACTTTTAAATTAAATACAATTAACACTTAAGATGTTTGTTAACATAATCAAATGGGATTGCTGAGCCATGGGTTAGTTACTTGAGAAAAACTCATTTGGTTGGGAACTTGTCTTTGGTTTAGTTTTAAATTTAAAAAGGTCAAATGGTTGGTAAAATTGATTCGGTTGAGAATTATGGATCATTTATTATTATTAGATTATGTATTGAATGTTTCGAGTATCCATAAGAACGTGTTGTCTAGTATTAAACTGAATAAATATGGTTATAAGCTGGTCATTAAGTCGGATAAGTTTATCTTCTCTTGACACGAAATCTGTGTTGGATATGTTCAAATTTAATATTAATGTCCCCTGTGGTGTTGAAGCTGTTTGTATGGCATCATCATCTTGTGATCCTTAGGATAAGAATTAAGAACTTTAATCATTTTGATTGTTCTCCCGTTTGTACTCCCGTAGATCCTAGTGTTAGGTATCTTTACGAGCGAGAATAAACACATTGTCATACGCAGGTACATGAAAGCAATAAAAACACGAGAAGTTATAGTAGTTCGGTCAAGATGACCTATGTCAACTCTCTGCAACTAGGTATTTTTATTAACCTCAAGGGACAAGATTACAATACAATGACATGCTCTATATATAAATATAATTAGGGTTTAAAGAAGCTTCAATGGGCCAAGCCCTTAATTCCATCCAAAAGCCCAAAGGTCTTCACACCTCAACAATCTTCCATTTGAAGGCCTTGCGAATACTCCAGCTAGTTGCAGAGGCTCCTTTCATCAATTACTTGAAAGGACCCGTTAAAGCTCCCCCGAGCTCCAACCTAGTCGTGGCAAATTCCACCAACGACCCATTCTCTGTCTCAACTAGTTTACACGATTTACCAGATTTAGAGATACACCGAGAACCACTAACACTCTTCAAATTCAGCAAACCATCACCAGGAGAGATTTTTCTAGTCGTAGTCTTCAAAACCTAACGATTCTTCTTGACTGTACCCGGAACATGCCCCATGCTCCCACTTTCATAAAATCCTCTAAGTGGTTTAGACTTATGAACCCATTCAGCTACAATCTTTGCTCCAGACTTCTTGTTTGCAAAATGATACCTCCATCATGTATAATGACCAATGATTATCACCACGAGCAATCACTTGTTTCATATTGAGTACCCTCCATTTACCACTACCAAATTTGACTTCCAGTCCTTGTTCGTCCAGTTTACTAACAGAAATTGATTTCTTCTTTAACTTGAAATCACCTTGACATTCTTCAAGTTTCATTTAGTTCCCAATGGAGTCACCAAATTAGTATAACCCATGCCTATTACATTAAGCATTCTGCCATCAGCAATAAGTACCTTCTCAAAATCGCCTATTTTCAAATTCACCATCGTTTCACCATTGTGTACGACGTGACACGAAGAACCAGTTGCCATGATTCAAGAGTCCACACTGTTTTCAGCCTCAATAATTAACACATCACCATTATTGACATCCTCAGCAGCAGTGTCCAGACTTTTCTTTGGACATTGACTCTTAACATGTCCATCCTCATTGCAGATCCAACACCTCATATTTTTTCAAGTTCGAGTTGAACTCTTTCCCCGACTCCCACTGCCTCAGCTATTTTCCCTTCCTCTGCCAACATGTAACCTCTCAAATGATCCAACATCTCACCTATCACAAATCTCGCATCTTTTCAAATGTCATTTCGTGAACCCCCATAGATTTTGTAACAATATTTACATTCCAGGACCAACTATCAGACAGTGAAGATAGGAACACCAAAGCTCGAGTCTCATTATCGAATTTTATTTCCACTTATTCTAATTTGGTAAAAATAGACATCAGATCATTAATGTGGGAGGTGATTGAGCTTTCCTCTTTCATTCTAACAGTTCCCTCATCAAGAATGTCACATCCCGGCGGAAGCGTGAAATACATAGGAAGTGACTTGATTGTTCAGAACTCATTGATTTATATTGTTTACAGATGACACATAATCATACAAGTTTCATAGCATAATATCAAAGTTAGGATTACATTAAATCATAATAGTCAAAATTTGAAATAACATAATCCTATTACATCATAAAGATTTAACGGCTACATCTTCAGAGACGATGAAAATGAGCATCCACCGATACACTGAAGTCATACAAGTTTACTGTTAGGTTTACACAAACTTTCCCCATAACCTCTCCCCAGCCATAAAAACATCAAATGAGAACATTAAGCTGTTAGTCATGATGAATTCCTGAAAAAGCATACCAAAAATCGTCAACACAAAGTTGGTGAGCTTCACAGGTTTATTAAACAGATAATATTGATGCATTATATATACAACCAAACCTTACATAGCAATCAGATCATTCATATCTATCATATCATATTCTCATAAATCAGATAACATAGCATCATAACACCCATTCTGTTAATGCAGGAGATATTCCCTAAGTAGCGCTACCAATGTTATCTAACGGTTCCACATCCGAATTAATGGTTGTAACATAAATTTCAGTAATAATGCATCAATTCGTAAATTAGTATGCTTTTTCCCCAAAACTTTATAAAAACAAAATGGGCCATGAAACTCACCTTTACTCCAAATGGTAACCTATAAACAAAAAAAATATTTATAGTTTAGATAAAGGTGTTTTTCTTCAATATTTTTAGCACCTTAGGTTAGTTATTTTATGAGTTAGGCTTTTGTACAAATCACGAAATTTTTACAGTAGACATATCTTATTGTTAGATATAATATACTAAAATCTCATATTTAAATTATTTTCAGGCTATTTCTTATCATTTTTACATTATTCAAATAATTCTTTAGAAATACTTTCGGACCTCTAAAGTTAGTAAAATTTTGTCAGAATAATCTTTATAATTCTATAGTTTCTTAAAATTTTCTCGTGTTTTAAATCATAGCAGAGTCATTTTTTTATAATTTTCTGATTTTACTCATATTTGCTAAAAATATCAAAACATGCTCAAAAATTCTAATTTTTATACATACTGTTCTATTTCTATTCTTTTATTTTATATAAATTTTTCATAATTTATTCCTTAATTTAAGTATTTTTCCCGATTTTTAGTTGGCAGAATAGTTAAAAAATTCATATTTTAGATAATATTTTAAGTTAGGTCACGAGATTTTTCCAGTGGATTCTATAATTCTTAATAGTCAGTATATAATTTTTCCATACGTTTACTAGGGTCGGTTCTTCCGATATAATTTTTCTCTTTATATTCTTAAATATTGTATATAAATTAATTTATTTATAGGAATGGTACCAAAATTATATTTCTCAATATTTTAACACATTTTTCAATGTTTGTTTCCACAATCATAGTTGTTAATATGCAGAACCGATTTTAACAAATTATAACTAAGCTTCTAACCCTTTTTGTTGATAATTTTTTTTTTGTTATAAATTTGATTTTTAAGGTTTGTTTTATTTATTTCAGATTCTTAAAATCTTTCTTATTGTCTAAAATAAGTTTGATTTTTATATGTTTTTATAAAAGAAACTTGAATGTTTAACCAAAAGGGTTAATCACATGTGTTTATTTAACACATGTTTAACTTTTGTAACCTTAATCAAATAGGGTTTTAGAAGTTAGAACCTTGATTTTGACAGAAGGAGAGTGTGAAAATAAGGTGAGGATGGTCTAAGCTTGCTTGGTTTTGGTGTTCTTGATAGTCTTTCGAGAGATGGTGCTTTCACGAGGCTTGGATGTTGCTGCTTTGTAACCGAGAGGTGTGTAGGAAATGGTGATAATATGCGGTTGCTATGATGATGTCCGAGAGTGGGGATGATGGGGGTGGTGTATGGTGTTCGGGAGGTGAGGAGTGTGGGTGAAAAATGGTTGTGGTGTTCGGTTGATGGTAACCGAGAGTGTTTGTGGTGTGTTCCTTTCAACCGAGAGCTTCAAATAAAGGGATGAAGTCGGCTGCCATTAAAACATCATCATGACCCTAGGACTCTAGGCTTACAAGGTGGAATGCACAAGAACATGTTTGGAGTTTGGGTAGCTAGGTGTCGAATGGAGAGGTGCATGAGTCACCAAGCACTCATTGCAAGACTAACTAATGGTTTTAGTTTGTTTAATCGGTGATTAAGGGTGCTAATGATCCGGTCTTTGATCTTAAATGGTACTTTGGTTTAAGATTTAGGTGTAAGGGATTGGTTTAGGTTTGTTTGATGTCAAGTTCTTTTGATATTAACTTGTTTTTATAGTGTTTTGGTTGGGTTGTATTTGGTGTGTTTATTATGGCATTGTTGATGTATTGTAGTTTTGTATCAAGAAATTATGTTTAAGAATACATGCATACGTACTTCTTGTATTTGCATGTAAGCATGCAATGAACAATACTCATATTCATATGATGTGTATATGTTTCTTAGCAAAAGATGGTATATGCACACGTAAAAGGGTATGCATGCGACCATGCATACGTATATATGTATATATATAAGTGAACAATATACTTATGTAAACAAAATGAAAGCATGTATACGTACATGTATATAAAAATATATATATTAACCTAGGTGTGGCTTAGAATATTTAAATGAACTTAGTGTATAAAATTTCTTAATCTAGGGTTGTCACAAAGAACACCATGTTAGCTGTAAACGGCTTTTCATACATATTTGACAGAGCCAACATCATACCAATTGCAGTGGTTTCTTTCGTGATGTTAAAAGCAACGCTCTTCGTCAAAGATAACATAATAGCCACTCTAGCTTTCTTGTCCTTGGAATTCCAAACTGAACTTTCTCCATACTCTTCGTTTCTTTTCCAGTACCATATCCAAATCCTTTTAACGTAGTAATGTCCCTATTTGTATTTTCCACCAACCAAAATTAGTGTCATTGTACTTTTCGATCACAGTCTTTCTGTCTTCAGCCATAATAGCAAACCAAAGACAAAAACAAACGAAACAGGCACACTGAACAACTGATAACTAGTCAACAAAGTATAGACAAACTAGATCCGATACATCCAACCATAACCCTAGGCGGGCCCAGAACCCCAGGCGATTGTGGCGGCGGCAGCGACAGCGGCGGAAACCCTAGAGGCGTACGATTTAACAGATTTTAACGGTAATCAATAGCCTGATGCTCTGATACCAGTTGTTAGGTATCTTTACGCAACGGGAATAGACACACTGTTATATGCACGTACACGAAAGCAATAAGAACACGAGAATTTATAGTGGTTCGGTCAAGATAACCTACGTCCACTCTCTGCAACTAGGTATTTTTATTAAGTTCAAGGGACAAGATTATAACACAATGACATGCTTTATATATAAAGATAATTAGGGTTTAAAGAAATTTCAATGGGTTAGGCCTATAACTCCATCCAAAAGCCCAAAGGCCTTCTCACCTTAACATCTAGTATTAGGTATATGACTAATTGGGGTGATTCAGTATCACAATTAGTGTACTCAAAGGTGATTGGATGTTTAATATATACTCCGATTAGCATAAGGCCTAACATAGCGTTTATTCCGGGTAAGTTGAGTAGATTTACTAGTAATCCTATTACTAGTAATCCTATTACTAGTAATCCTATTACTAGTAATCCTATTACTAGTAATCCTATTACTAGTAATCCTATTACTAGTAATCCTATTACTAGTAATCCTATTACTAGTAATCCTATTACTAGTAATCCTATTACTAGTAATCCTATTACTAGTAATCCTATTACTAGTAATCCTATTACTAGTAATCCTATTACTAGTAATCCTATTACTAGTAATCCTATTACTAGTAATCCTATTACTAGTAATCCTATTACTAGTAATCTATTACTAGTAATCCTATTACTAGTAATCCTATTACTAGTAATCCTATTACTAGTAATCCTATTACTAGTAATCCTATTACTAGTAATCCTATTACTAGTAATCCTATTACTAGTAATCCTATTACTAGTAATCCTTACTAGTAATCCTATTACTAGTAATCCTATACTAGTAATCCTATTACTAGTAATCCTATTACTAGTAATCCTTACTAGTAATCCTATTACTAGTAATCCTATTACTAGTAATCCTATTACTAGTAATCCTATTACTAGTAATCCTATTACTAGTAATCCTATTACTAGTAATCCTATTACTAGTAATCCTATTACTAGTAATCCTATTACTAGTAATCCTATTACTAGTAATCCTATTACTAGTAATCCTATTACTAGTAATCCTATTACTAGTAATCCTATTACTAGTAATCCTATTACTAGTAATCCTATTACTAGTAATCCTATTACTAGTACTCCTAGTGCTCATCACTGACACGTAGTAAAAAGACTATTTAAGTACTTGAAAGGAGCCAAAAACTATGGCTTGTTATTCAGGTTTACCTTCGGTAATAAAGGATATTCAGATGCAAGTTTGATAATGATTATTGAAGATTATTCTTCTACTAGTGGTTAGGTGTTCCTTCTTGGTAGATGAGCTATTTCTTGGGCGTCCAAAAGCAAACTTGCCTTACCAGTTTAACAATGGAATCTGAATTTGTAGTTTTAGCAATAGCTGGTAAAGAAGTTGAATGACTAAGAAATCTGATCGTTGAGATTCCATTACGGTCAACATTGGTTAAGATTAGGGTCCGTAAAAGAATGATAAATAGAAATAGCCAACGGGACGATGAGATTATGAAATATTTATATGGTAAGAAAGCCAATATGTAAAAAAGCTTAGACAAATTCAACTTTTAGCTGTACTTATAGCTTATTTTGTTGTACATAGAACTAACGCCTCGCATAGGTGAGGCTCTCGCCTCATGCCTCACACATAGCGTCCCATCTTTTCAGACTTAAACGTCTCGGAGCGCCTAATGCTTTTTAAAAATGGTTATGGTTGTAAGTCAAAATTGACAGCTTTAGTTCAATCAAAACAACAGAACTAAAGAAGCTTAGAAGTTAAAATAAAAGGGGATCTATGGTCTCTTACTCTCTCATGATTCGAAACAGAGGACAAGAGAACTTATGGTTACTCTATGCCATCGTAATTATCCTCAAGATTTTGAACAAAAATCCTACTCCATCAAGAATTCTCTTCGTCTAATCCTATTAATCATTCGTGTGTAACCCGCGAAATATGTTTATCTGGTAGTGGGCTTATGATTCAAAGAATAATCCAAGTTTTTAGTTTGAAGATTGAGTTTGATCCGGGTACGTTTTGGTTCTTTTTATATTGGATTTCTTCAAGACTTGTACTTTCTACAGAGGTAGCTGGGAAAGAAAGAAAGAAAATGACAAGGACGAGTAAACAGGTGACAAGAAATCAAACAATAACATTAAACGATTACCATTCAAGTATAACTAAGGTAGACGAGGAAACATGGCGAAAGATTGTCGCTCTAAATGACAAGATGAGGGGAATATCACTAAGATTGATATAGAGCAAGGATGGGATGCCGAAGCATATTTTGCCAAGTCAAAGAGATCAACGCTTTCACCGTAACAATAGAAAGTCAATTAAACAGTTTAGGTGACTGGATTGTTGACTCGTCTAGTTTGAATCACATGACAGGAGATAATATGAATCTGTCAAACTCAAAGAAGCATGATGGTAGTCGGGTGGTGGTGATCGCTGGTAACTCAAGACATTCAATAGCAAATATTGGAGATGTCATTTATAAAACACGACCAGGTGGTACATGTCTCAATCTGGAGCAAGTATACTATGTAGCAAGTATACTATGTAGTATGTACTAGGGATGAAAAAGAACTTGATTTCAGTCCCACAAATGACTGAAACAAGAAAATATGTACTGTTTAGACCATCTAGTGTTCAAGTGTTTGACAAGTTTGAAACGAAGTTGGTGCCCGTCTTGGTTGGACGAAAGAATTAAGAAACCGTCTATGTTCTGTCATCCGAATCAGCCTACATGGATCACACCAAACGCAATAACAGCTCAGACTTATGGCATCTCCGACTTTGTCATGTTGCATATGACAAACTACCCCTTAGAGGTAACCTTGCCTTTAACTCTCGCTACCTTGAAATAGACGAAACTTGTGAGAGCTAAATTAGTTGTACATCTGTTAAAATATCGTATAATATACAAGCCAAATTCAAAATATCATATATACCCTTCTTGAGGTGTTTTTAAATTTATTACAATTTTACTCTTCTATATATCCTATTTTAACCCTTTGTATTAGGTTTTAAATTTTAATATACAACTGCAATTTACGGAAAGAAACATATTCGTTGTGAATTACAAAGAAATCAGTTGAAACACTTGTTCAAGGATCTGTTTATTTCAGTGTTAAGATAGACTAGATTGTGAGTCCTTTAAAAACAGAGTTATAATCTGAATAGCGTGTGTACAACTAGGTTTTAATTACAAGAAAGCTGGATGGGCTTTTTGATCACACCTCCATGAATAAATCTGATCAAATTCAATAAAAGGAAGCCAAAAGAATTTTATTAAATGATATGCAGTAAATTCATTACTCTTGGTAGTCGAATCCTGCAAAAGACAATTAAGACAATAAATTGGTAGATGAAGAAGGAATCATATGGGAGGGAAGGCCAATCACCAATGAAGAGGATAACAAAAGAAAGGAGAAAAAAAAGGTGGTTGGGGTATTTAGATTTATGTTAATCTATACTATATATAAAGTATATACGAGAGATATTTTAAGATACCATAAAATTAAGAACAAATACATTATTCAATGTATAAGATACAACTATTTTTAGGGTAAAATAGTATTTTTAACATTATTTATACATTACCACTTACAATTAGCTATATAATTACCTTATACTTATTGTAACTTACATAAAATTTTACATTATCTACCCATAAACTAAAAAAACTTAATTTGTTTTAACACTTCAGCTATATCTTTTAATCTATCGTATTTGAAAACTTTTTGATACTACAATTGTAAACTTTGTATTTTTCTAAACGTTTTGGTGTAAATTTTTTGCTTAACTGGTGAGTATTTTTGTGAGACACAATAAGTTAATGCGTAAATGTACAAGTCGTCATGCAAAATCCATTTATTTGTTGTTTTAAATTTTAGTGTAGAAAAAATATAAGATTTTTGTAAAATTACTACAAGAATAATAAAAATTAAAAACACGTATTGGATATAAAATGTAATTTTATTGCATTGCGCGAGCACTCTTCTAGTTAAACCAAATGTATCACATTAATGAACCACGAGTATGGCGGAAAAGTAGTACTAAAAAAATTAAGAATATGAAAATTAAATTTTTTTGAGAAGAATAAAGGTGAAATGGTTGTGTTTTATAATTTTTTAAATAAAAGTTAGCATGCGAATATGGTATTTTAATTATTAAATACAGGTATATGTATGATATTTTGAATTTGGTTTGTATGTATATGATATTTTGAATTTTTGTACGAGCATGTATGAAATTTTTGCATGCATGTTTTTTATGTTGTTGAGACGCATACTTTGATATATACTAGAAGAGTGTCCGCGCAATATAACAGGACTACATTTTAAATTTGACACGTGTTTCTAATATTTTTGTTATTCTTGTAGTATTTTACAAAATAGATGAGTTATGCATGATAATTTGTACATTTACGCATTAACTTATTGTACCTTAGAAAATAAAAATCGGTAAGAAACACGAGTTACAATTATAGTATCACAAGTTTTTAAACATGATAGATTAAAAAAATATCTGAAATCTTAAAACAAATTAAGTTTTTTTTTTGTTTATGGGTAGATAATATAAAATTTTATGTAAGTATTAGAAAGTATAAGGTTATTATGTAACTAATTATAAGGGTAATATGTAAATAATGTTAAAAATATTATTGTATTCTCAAAATTAGTTGTATCTTATGTATTAAATAAGGTGATTGTTCTTAATTTTATGGTATTTTTAAATACCCCTCTTATATCTATCAATACTAATAAAAAAAGTTTTTGTATGATACTTGTCATAATTCTAAAGCTACTAAATTTTAATTTTCTGCTTCTCTCTCAAAATAAATATCACATTAACTACAAATTCTATAATTTAATTTTTAAATATTAAAATACGAATTAAAAAAATATATTTCTAGAAATGCAATTTGTAAAGAAATAATTTTTTTAATAAAATAAAAAAAATTTCAAAAAAATATCAAACGTTGAAAAACACAATATATTTTAAAACTCGTGCCTTTTTAAAATAAAATTCTTATAAAACAAAGTAGTTAAATTTCAAAGTTATAATAAATAAATTATTAAAAATGACCCTTTTTAAAAAAACGATTTGTTTTAAAAAATTTGTTTAAAAACTAACTTTCTTTTGAAAAAAACAAAAATAATAAAAAAAACTTTTTGAAAATGATATCAATCTTGTATCACTCATACACAATGTTAATCATATATTATATTAAAAGATCGTTTTATAATTCACTAAGTTTTTATTAATAACAATTTAATATTTTATTTATTCAACGTGTGTAATAGACGGGATACTAACCTAGTGCTTTATATATATATCTAGAAGGGTGCCCGCGCAATGCGGCGGGTAGCATTTTACACCCGACACATGTTTATAATATTTTGTTATTGTTATAGTATTTTTATAAAAGTCTATTATTATTTTTCTAAGCTAAAGTTTTAAATACCAAATAAATGGGTTATGTATGACTATTTGTATATTTGCGCATTAACTTATTGTACCTCACAAAATACAGGTTTAAGAAAAAGTTTACATCAAAATGTTTAAAAAACACAGATAACAATTATAGTCTCAAAAAGTTTTTAAATATCATAGATTAAAATATATAGCTGAAATCTTAAACAAATTAAGTTTTGTATTTATTTATAGGTAGATAATGAATTTTTTTATGTAAATATTAATAAGTGTAAGGTTATTATGTAACTGATTGTAAGGGGTAATATGTAAATAATGTTATAAATAGTATTTTACCTTAAAATTGATTGTATCTTATGCATTGAATTATGTATTTGTTCTTAATTTTATGGTATCTTAAAATACACCTCCCATATGTTTTATATATATATACTAGAAGGGTGCCCGCGCAATGCGGCGGTGTGACATTTTACATTTAACACGTGCATTTAGTATTTTGTTATTCTTGTAGTAGTTTTATAAAAGTTTATTATGTTTTTTTCTAATTTAAAATTTAAAATATCAAATAAATGAGTTTTGCATGACGACTTGTATATACACATTATCATATTTATCTCACAAAATACAGATTGTTTCAGCAAAAAGTTTAGACCAAAACGTTTAAAAATAAGCACATGTTAAGCTGTAGTCTCAAAACATTTTAAATGTGATTAATAAAATATATAGCTGAAATCTTACAGCGTATTAATTTTTTTTGGTTTATGGGTAGATAATATAAAATTTTATGCAAGTGTTAATAAGTATAAATTTATTATGTAACTAATTATAAGAGGTAATGTGTAAATAATGTTATAAATACTATTTTTTACTCTCAAAATTGGTTGTATCTTATGCATGAATATAGTAAATGTTCTTAATTTTGTGGTATCTTAAAATACCCCTCTCATATGCTTATATATATATATATATATATATATATTATATATATATATCCCTATCTACTCATTATTCGGAGGTGAATCATAGAACACCAAAAGGCTTTCTACCCCTTCTAGCGAGTTATTAGCATTGGGAGTTTTAGCGACTGACTTGCCCGCATCTCTTGCCTTAAAGGTTTCACTGAGGAGTCTGTAGTTCGGCACTGGATCCTTTCGGACTTGGAGAACGTGTGACGCTGAGGCCGGGTTTGGTGAATCAACAGGTCGCTCCTCTAGTTGAAGTATCGGGCCCCTTTTTTGTTGCCTAGGTTACACCTTTGGAATACCCCCAGATCCCGGGTGACAAAGTAAAAGCCTTTGATCCTTTGCCCCATACTTTGAGATGCTCCTCCCCGCCGATCAAGCAGCGATATATATATATATATATATATATTATATATATATATATATATATATATATATATATATTATATATATATATTATATATATATATAATACACATATATATATATATATATATTACACATATATATATATATATACATATACATATATATACATATACACATATATATTGTATACATATATATATGCATATATACATATATATATATGCATATGTGAGAACTGTAAAATCAATTTCAGCCACTCATTTTGTATCACATGCAAATCACATGCCATTTCCCTATTTTTTTAAACGTTCGTAACTTTTTTCACGATATCATTTTTTCAAAAAAAATTCAGTATTTTTATGTTTCCAACGCCTACCATATTGATATACTTTTCTAAAAAAAATCATACATTCGTTGTTTACATATGTGTAAATCTAGTTATACACATGTGTAGTACTGGATTTACACATATGTAAATCCGATATTACACATGTGTAAAATGAATTTCGTTAAAAAAAGGAATTTTTTTTATTTTTTATATTTTTTTATATTTTTTTATGAAAGAGGAAAACTAGGGGAACATTTTTGTGTTTTTAATTTTTAATATTTTTTGATTTATAAATTTTTTAAATATGTTTTTGTTAATTACAATTTTGTCATTAGGAACTAGTGGTTGAGATTGGTTTCTAAAGTTCTCATAAAAAAAGCTAGTTTTCATTTGATCCCTCCCCTACATATATATATACATATATACATATATACATATATTCATATATACATATACATATATACATATACACATATACACATATACACATATACACATATACACATATACACATATACACATATACCATATACACATATACACATATACACATATACACATATACACATATACACATATACACAATATACACATATACACATATACACATATACACATATACACATTACACATATACACATATACCATATACACATATACACATATACACAATACACATATACACATATACACATATACACATATACACATATACACATATACATATATACCATATATACATATATACATATATACATATATACATATATAATATATATACATATATACCATATATACATATATACATATATACATATATATATATACATATACATATATACATATAACATATACACATATACACATATACACATATACACATATACACATACACATATACACATATACACATATACACATATACACATATACACATATACACATATACACAATATACACATATACACATATACACATATACCATATACACATATACACATAACACATATACACATATACACATATACACATATACACATATACACATATACACATATACACATATACACATATACACATATACACATATACACATATACACATATACACATATACACATATACACATATACATATATACATATATACATTATACATATATAAATATATACATATATATATATACATATACATATATACATATATACATATATATATACATATACATATATACATATATACATATATACATATATACATATATACATATATACATATATACATATATACATATATACATATATACATATATACATACATAGGGGGAGGATCCAATAGAAACTTAATTATAATGAAAATCTAGTAAACAAATCTTAGCCATTGATTATTTAGATCAATGGTCTTTAATGAGTAGGTTTAGTTTTGTATTATTTGTTAATTAAATATGATAAGTATTAATAGCAAAGGGTAGAATAGGTAAAGACTATTTTTTTATTTTTGAAACCATGCCTACAAAAACGGAAACAAAATTGATTTCTCACTTTCTCTCTGATAATATTAATTAAACCAAAATTGTCACACCCCAATCTTAACGGCGGAAACGTCGAGATGTGAGGGTTAAGATTGTTCACGACCACATAACGCTATAATTAAATGTAAATATTTAAATTATAAACTTCAAAAGGAAGTACAAACATAAGTATCAAACTTGAAATAAGTTCAAACATAAATCAAAACATAACATAACAATTAATTATTAAACTAGGTCTAAGGCCTAGTTTCATTGCAAGCTTCAAAAATCCACTTTAAACTTGGGGATTTCCTGAAACATGATAAAAATAAAAGGTCAACTATAAATAGTTGGTGAGTTTCCAAGGTTTTTATACATAATAAGATAAAGTTACAAGTAGCAATTCATGTCATAGGTCATAAGCAAGTAAGGTTATAGAACACATATTGTCACAACCAAACCTCGATTTGATTACAAGTATAAAAGATTGGCTAAGTGTATTTGGTTCCCATGATGAACAAGCATACGTCATCAGGAGTCGGCAATACATCGACTTTAGCACCAAATAGGCTTGTCAGGCCCAATGATCAAAGACGTCGCCAGGCTAGCAATAGTTAATGATTGTAAACAAAAATATGTATCTCATATAAACACTTACATCACACAAATAACCATGACAAAAGTATGAATTGCAAGTGCTTTACAAGTCTAAACGTTTACAAGTGCATTATGTATAAGTAATCATGTTTCACCTCAAGTTAGTGTGAAAAGATAAAAAGGGGGCAAGGAAAACTCACATGTCAAATAAGTATATAATAAGAATCAATAAGAATAATATACGCCGTTCCAAGATAAAACGTCACAAGACACCTAAATATATAAATATTACAAGATTTAGATTAATATAAAATTAACGTGTTACCATGAACTAGGGTAGTAGAATTTTGGGATTTTTTTATAAAGTTAAAAAATACCATTTATGAAATTTATAATTTTTTTTAAGGAACTTGATTCTTTGTAAATAACTTGTGATTTTATTTATAAAGTATATTTAAATTCTATAATTATCATGATAAATCCTTAAACATAAGGTCTAATATTAATTTAATACCTTTAAGGATTATATAACAATCTAATTTTTATAAAAATGTTTAATTATAACTTTTGTAAATAATTTTACATTAAAATATTAAAATGTTTTACAAGAATAAATTATTAAGAAATATTTAGATGACTTTAAAAATATTTGGGGTTTATAAAAGTCATTTTTATAATTATTATAAATTTTTCTATAATTAATTTTAAGCAAAAAGCTTTAAAAAAATATATGAGGGTGCCCGGGTTCGAACCGGGACCTCATGTATGTGGGGGCATTGTCTTAACCAGTGAACCAGGCTTCCAGCCGCGTTAGAATTCGCGTTTTAATTATGGGGCTTTTGTTCCCCATGAAAAATCGAGCATAAACATGTGTTTAACTTACTCGATTCGTTCGGTATTCGATGTTCACGTTATGAACCTAAGTGCGACCGAGGAGAAACCGATTCAAGGTGCAATCGTCGATAAGATTCGAATTCCTTTTACAGTAAGCTTCTAGTGACTCTAACGGGGAGAAACCCTCTGTTAACTGTAAGTTAACAAGCTCGAGATGAGGTCTACGGGTGTTGCAGGTTGTGACTTCAAAGGGGTAATCGAAAGTGATGCTTGTGTTGGTTTCAGGTGAAATTGAGTGTTGAGTTCGATTAGGAATAGGTATATGATCGTTCATGTTCGATTAATTAGATTATAATTGAGATTAATGCCCGAACGGTTATGGGTTATGAAGCTACGGTTACTCGCTCGATTGGGTATCATTCGACGTTTAAACCCCAATTATTAACCGCATTAAGGTTCTAATTAAGTTCACGTACGATTCGAAACGGTTTTTGGGTCAAAATCGTGGCTAATAGGGCCGTTTTGGCATCGCCGGAGTTCGGCCGGAGGCGCCGGCCTCCTCTCGCCGGAAATACGGGGAAAACAGGGGGGGATTTAATTTTTGATTAATTGCACATTTAGTCCCTCTAGTTTATTATTTATCATTTTATGCATAACCTATTAATGAAAGTTTTTAATTTGCAATTAAACCCCCAAACTTTAATTACTTAAAGTTTTAAAAACTTGTTAAGTTTAATAACTATAAAATTTTATTATTATTATTATTAACATTATTATTGTTATTATTATTCTATTATTATTACAAATATTATTATTATTATTACTACTTATTATTATTGCTACTTTTATTAATATTAACATTATTATTATTTATATTTATGATTAACTTTCATAAAAACCCAATGACAATAATGAATAAGCACAAACAACACATGAGTTTCAAAATTGACAATAATAACCCTTGTAAGAGTAAATGAAGTTAACTTTTAGTTAACAAAAATACGAGATGTTACAAAATTGTTCTTCCTTATTATATATTATGTTATTATATATATAATTGTAAAATTCTGATAACATGTTCGATGATTTTTAATGGCAATAATGATTTATGTTATACATGTACGTAACAATGAAGTTACATATACAAACTAACAAAGTTAAATATATGTACCAAAGAGGTATATATATGTAACAACAAAACTATTGAAAAACCTTAAAATTTATATACTTAAATATGAATGTATATCCAGGTACATCATATAACAAACAAAGTTATGTATATTTCAAGAACAAACTTATGCATGCATACAGTAAAGGTACAAAATTATTAGAACAATAAACTTAAATAAACATAACAACATAGAGGTGTATATATATGTTACAATAGAGTTACGTGTATTTAACAACAATATTATATATATGTGAGTATGATAAAATTACAAATCTTCATGTTCTTTGTGTTCGAGTTGTTCATCATGTTTAAGTATGTATTTTGTTCTTCATGCTTACGTATGTTATCTTATATGCTTCCTTTGAATTAACCATTTTCTTTTTTAATTCATCTTCTTTATACTCATATCTTTTACCCATCAAATCAACATCATCATCATAAACAAAAATTTGAAAGGATAAAATTTCTACATTCTTATTCTTCATCAACAATCGATTTCATGATGTCGTTTTTATATTTTAAAATTCAACAGTGATTACATATATATAGATATGGTTACGTATAACGCATATACCAAGTACAAAATATTTTATTGAACTAAAAAAGTTACACATATATAGATGTGGTTACGTATAAATAAACAAATAAAATGCAATATGATTACATATATGTACCTGATTATTAGATATATGTACATGATTATTAGATATATGTACCTTGGGTACATATATGTATCCTACCAAAATACTCTTTTACATATACATATATGTAACATTGGTACATATACATATCCTACCATGATACCATTTTTTTTCACATTCAATTGATTGATCATCATCACCATCACATATATGTATCTCATAAGGTTACATGTATATAACCTACGTACATATATGAATCCTACCTGAAATACCACTTTCCATCTACTACATATATGTAACACTATCGTACATATCCAATTCATAGTTATCTTTATCTTGTGAATATATATGTAACTGAGAAGTGATGATGATGGCGATTGATATTTCAAAGAACCAAAAGAAGAAAAGACGTGGTGCAGTCGATGTTTTTCGACACTAATGAAGTCGATGGTGGTAGCTACACTAGTACAAAACTCATCTTTAGAGGCGGTGAAAATAATTTCCTAAAGCGGTTTTTGACCGCCCCAAAAAATATAGCTCTAAAAAATCATATTATTTTTAAAGCGGTTTCAAAAACTTAAACCGCCCCAATAAATCACGTATTTAACCAAAAAAATTTGGTTGAATATCCCGGAACCCTAGCCGTCTCGTCAGAGTTGATGGGTGTTGCGGTTAGGGCTTTACATCGTCACAACTCACGCCATTTGAATAATATTAAGCATTGATCCATGTGCGAAACTTACATATGAACTTTTTTATTAACCCCATTTGAATAATGTAGAAACAATGGAATTATCATCACTACGGATGGTCGTTGACATTTTAATTTCAAAAACTTAACCTATCATTGACTTCTAGCAATCTAAACTGATTTTATTGTTTATCATTTCGATCCCCAAAAATAGAAAATCGTATTTTTGTTTGAAGATTATCTTCAAAATTTATGGATGAACCATCTACGAACCTGGATCTACACTATTGATTTGAACAAGAAACCTAGATTTGAACAACGATCTTTTACTCCTTGTTAGAGAGATGATAAAAGATGAGAAAACTAGTTAAATATTCAATTAAATAAGGAGAGAAATCAGGATTTTAAACAAATACTAAAATTAAAAGAGTGTTAAAATTACCATATTAACCTTTTAACTAAAAATTAGAAAAATTAAAACAAATGTGTAGATAACGTTTAAAAGTTAAAAAAATATATTAAACAAATTATTTTAATATTTTTTTATGTACGTACCATACATATTTGTGTGTAGAAACTCAATATTTAAGTAGAAATTAACCACTGATAAAAAAAATTAACATGATAGAGGTTGTTCTCGTTGCTCTCCGATATAATTTTTATGGTGTTTTGAAATGAACATCTCCCTATATACATTTCCATAAACATTATTTAGTTTCGAGGGGCCAGCCCAATTGCTAAGCAGGTAGTAAATTATGTGCTCTACCTTAGGGAAACCAAATGTACAGTTATTCTACTTATTATAGTGGATATTAGATATTTATTGTTTATTGGAAGTGCTATATTTAATGCATTATTTATTAGTTTATTACCATGCATAAGTGAAAATATACTTTCTTATTCATGGCTATCCCTGCTTTTGATTTACTTAGAGGCTCTCTCTTAAGGATGTAATTTCAGCCACAAACAACTTTTGTGATGAAAATCTAATAGCAGAAGGTGCACTAGGAAAAGTGTACAAAGGGCGACTCTTGCATAATGGGAATTTGATGAATTTGGTCGTCCAAAGGTTAGATTGTAAGTATGAGCAAGGAGATGTGTTTCAGAAGGAGATCTCAACAATTAGGACTTCCCGGCATAAACATATTGCCTCTGTTTTTGGGCTTTGTGACGAGAATAATGAAAAGATTATCGTTTATGAAGCATTTCATGGAATTCTTAGCCAATGGTTTATATAAGTAATTTATATATATATATATATTTTACATTATATATAAAACTTAACTATATTTGTATATCCGACGTACTAATTTATGGTTTAACACCCCGTTTTACCCATTAAAACTAAAAAAAAAAAAAAAAAACTGGTCCGAACCGGTCTGGTTTCCCGGTCAAACCGGTCGGACCGGCCGGTCCGATCCGGTCTCAACAACAATGGTTTTAACAACTTTATCATCAACTCAATACTGCTTCTTAATATTTTAATCATATTATCATCATTCTATTCATAAGGCAGAGTATAAAATATATATACTTGCAGTTCTAAAAAGGCGTGACAAAGGATAAGTGCATGACAGGTTCCTATTAATAGTATTATCATCCATAAGAGAACGTACAGCATGTATTATCATTTGTATTAACAAACAATGTTGTAGGGGGATACCATGGTGCTTGTGAGGTTTCTACTCCGTGATATAGTGTTGGCTACCGAGAACTTTGCTGACACAAACTGCATTGGTTTAGACACAAACGGATGGTGTACAAAGCTGAATTGGATCATTTTGTCAACAAAACTTCGTTTTCAGGAGAAGAGAAGAATAGCGGTCATGAACGTTGCAACTTGCAAGATACATATTATTGTATCTATAAAACACATCCCTAATAGAGAATGTGGACAGGGAAAACAAGAATTCTTTGAGGAGATTGAAATGCGCGCTTGTGAGCATCCCAATATTGTCTCTCTTTTTGGCTTTTGTGACGAAGATGATGAAATGATCCTTGTATACAAGAATGTTTCTGAAAGAAGCCTCGATGACTATTTGAAAAGCGTTGAAAACAAGGATAATTTTACATGGACCAATCGTCTACACATGTGCCTAGAGATTGCACACGGACTCAATCACCTTCACACCAGGATGGTCACCCACAAAGGATAATGCATAATGACATAAGGAGTGCCAAGATTCTGTTAGACAAGAACTCGGAGGCAAAAATTGCTTCCTTTGTGATCTCCAAATCACACCCACCAAATCACGAGGTAGACATGAAAGTGTACGAGGATCCAGAATATGAAACAACCGGTCAATTCAGAAAAAAATCAGATATTTACTCTTTTGGAGTTGTTCTTTTTGAAATCTTTTGTGGGAGGTGGCGTATGATCCTGTTTACATAAAAGAAAATGATAGAGGGCTTGCGCCAATTGCACGCAAATGCTTCAATGATAAAACCACACAGAGAATAATAGATCCGAGGTTAAAGGAAGAAACGGGTAAAAATTAAAGAGTCTTTGTACACATTTTTAAGTATTGCATGTCAATGTTTGGAAGTAGCTGCCAAGCGTCCTACAATGGAAACAGTGATCAAGGAACTTCAGATAGCATTAAACCTTATTCTAAATCGTTACTTGCCAAGTATGTAATTCTTTCTTCTTATTCATATATATATTGGATTGTTAGTATTAAGTACTATCATATACAACAGAATAAGGGTCTTTCTGAAAATCTTATGTCAAGCCATTAAGAGGTATCCTTTGAATCATTTAGCATTATTTTAAAACTTACCTATTAAGAGATTCCATAAAACCATTAAGAAATGTCTTTTAAGTGAACAAACACGCTTTATCTCATATCACGAGGTATAGGTATTGTTTGTTCTCATCAAATCTTTCTTCGGATCCTACTATTTATGTGAGATGTTTAACTCTTTTTACCTGCTTTTTACAAAAATCAAATGTTCATTTTTTTAAAATCTTGTTCTTACTTTTTATGCTATATGTAATTCTTCATTTTGTTGTAGTTTGTCTTTTAATGTTTTATAATTTTCAATTTTGGAGATGTGTAATAACTGTTTTGATGTACGTATATGATTTTTTTTTGTTTTAGAAACCCCTGGCCACCGTGCAATATAGATTACATTGATCAGGTTCCTTAAGAGAGGGAAGATTTATGATTAAGCTCTCTATTACTAAGATAGAGGTAAGGTTGTCCTTACAAACTCTCCCTAAACCCTATAAGTAGCTAATGCAATGAGTGATATATCCCAAATATGTTTGTTTTCCTTTGCTTCAAAATATTGGAATTATCCTCTATTTTTTTAGTTTATCCTTCCTACCGATTAGGAAGTGATTGTGGTGTTTATTGTTTTTCCTTTTTCTTCTCCTAGTTGATCGGATCTCTGGTTGTATTTATTCACACGTATCATCGAATAATATGATGAGCCTTTGATACCAAATATCCATATGGTATCAGAGCAGGTTCTGAAACACTAAAGATCATCAATTACCAAGCCATTAACATGGCCGATGAACAACCGAAAAACCAGAAAACCGAAGCTATCGACAGTAGCTCACCCTATTACATCCATGCCTCGGATTCGCCAAGGCAGATGCAAACTAACGACCTCCTCACTGACAGCAACTATAGTGATTGGGTTCAAGAGATGGAAAACTTTCTGTTCGCCAAAAACAAGATGGGTTTTGTTGACGGAACCATTCCGAAACCCGATCAAAAACACAACACATTCACAGCATGGATGCGCTGTGATGCAATGATAAAAGGCTGGTTGACGGCATCCATGGAGAAGACGATCAGAGGGAGCGTTAAATACGCCAACACTTCGGCAGAAATTTGGGCCGACCTCAAGGAACGATTCGGGAAAGAAAGCGCCCCACGCGCGTATGAGTTGAAGCAAAAACTCACTATCACAAAGCAAGATAATAATTCTGTCTCGGCTTATTATACAGCTCTTAGGAGTCTTTGGGACGAGATCTCGTCCGTGCTTCCCACGCCTCGTTGCACTTGTGGTCACTGCACCTGTGAAATCGGAAAACGGTTGAATGATTTTCAAGAAAAAGAATGTTTATATCAGTTCCTTATGGGATTGGATAATGGATTCTCAACCATTCGCACACAGGTACTATCCATGAAACCAAACCCCACACTTAGAGAGGCGTATAGATTAGCGTCCGAGGATGAGCAACAACGAGCCATAACCGCGTCTAAAGAAGGTCATATCGAACCCGCTGCGTTTCAAACTTACTCTCAGGTACGGCGAGATGGCTTCAATAGACGTGGAAATTCCGGGGATAAATCTTTGCAAAGGGATTACAAGCGGAACAATGATAATCAAGAGCACTGTACCGTTTGTGGTCGGGATGGTCACAAGAAAGAAGGGTGCTTCAAGGTTATTGGGTATCCGGACTGGTGGCCCGGAAGATTGAAGAATGAAAAGGCCAAGCCAAAGTGGCTCATGTTGATGGTGAAGGAACTACTGTGGGAGGACTAACCGATACACAATATCAAACATTGCTGAAGCATCTTTCAGAAACTGATGACAAAACGCAAGGTGATGTTCCACGAAAGGCCAACATGGCAGGTATGATTAATATTAATAATGATGAATGGATCGTTGACTCGGGCTCCATAGATCATATAGTCTATAAGCATGGTATGCTCGAAAACGCATCCAAGGCATGTTGTAAAACACCCGTAGTCATTCCCAATGGAGAAAGTATCTCTGTCGAGGCCACGGGTGACTTCACTCTAATGGGTGGTACCAAAATAGGAGGAGTCTTATATATTCCCAAATTAATTGCAATCTCCTTTCTGTAAGCCGATTATCCAAAGAATTGAACTGTGTTGTAAGCTTTTACCCGGATTTTTGTGTTATGCAGGGCTTACACTCGAAGAAGTTGATTGGAGCGGGTAAGTGCGTGCATGGTCTTTATCGAATGAGTGTGCTGGGGGACATTAGAAGAGTCATGACTTTGAAGACAGATGCAGAAGTTTGGCATTCTAGATTAGGTCATGCCTCTACCTCGAAACTTAGTCACATTGAGTCTTTGAAAAATGTTTCTTTTGGTTTTAAAGACGATGTTTGTCATGCATGTATGAAGGCCAACATACTCGATCTGTTTTTCCTAAAAGCTTTATTAAATCCAATGAATGTTTCGAGCTTATCCACTGTGACATTTGGGGTAAATATAGAAAACCGTCTACCACTCTTGCTAATTTTTTCCTTACTATTGTCGATGATTATAGCCGGGGTGTATGGGTTATCTCATTAAACATAAAGATCAAGCAAGCGACTGCTTGATTAGTTTTCACAAAATGATTGAAACCCAATTTCAAAAACAGATTAAAAGAATTAGATGTGATAACGGAGGAGAGTTCACATCTAATAGAATGAAAACCTTTTATTCTCAAGAGGGTATATTGCTTGAAACAACGTGCCCATACACACCCCAACAAAACGGGGTGGTTGAACGTAAACATCGTCACATACTTGAAATGGCCCGAGCCCTCATGTTTCAAGGAAGCCTCCAAAGAGATTTTGGGGCGAGTGCATTGAAATGGCAGTTACATTATCAATAGGCTACCTTCCAAGGTTATACACCACAAAACACCCCATGAAATTATTATGGGTAGGCTACCTGACTATGAGGAGATGAGGACCATGGGGGATGTCTAGTATATTATCATAGTACAGTGACAGGGGGAGATAAATTTGAGCCAAGGGGTAAACGGGCATTTTTATTGGTTATCCTGTCGGTGTAAAAGGGTACAAGATTTTTGACATAGAAGATGGGAGATTCGTAGTTTCACGCGATGTTAGGTTTTTTGAAAAGATATTTCCTTACATGAAATTAAAGAAGAAAGTATTGATAAGAGTGTCTTTGAAATTCCTACATGGTTTGAGGACACTGATGAAGAAGAAAACAATGAAATAAATTCACATGAGGGTGGGCCATCCCAACCTGCCACCGAATCATTAAGCTCGGCTGATGTTAATGGAAATTTTTATGACACCTCTGCGCCTTCAAGCCCACCCATGCAACCTATTAATAAACAAGAGCAACCAAATGTATCTATGGAGAATCCATCTGTTGTGGAACAATTGTAAATGATGAAGAGCAACCGGTCAGACCCAAACGTGACAAGAGTCAACCAGTGCGCTTCCGAGATTTTAATGTTGAGTTGCCTCCTTCGATAGACCACACGCAACCCGACTCCGATCAGTCTTCTTCGATGGTACATCCCTTTGCTAACTATGTTTCATATGATAAATTCTCTGATTCTCACAAAGCTTACTTGGCGGCCATTACTAAAAGTATGAGCCTAAAACCTTTTACCAAGCCATGCAGGACACTGAATGGCGAAAGGCCATGCAAAAAGAGATCGAGGCTCTCGAAGAAAATGACACCTGGTCCTTGGAGAATCTTCCAGAAGGCAAACATGCCATCGACTCCAAGTGGGTCTACAAGATCAAATACAAACCTAATGGAGATATAGAGAGTACAAAGCACGTTTAGTGGCAAAGGGTTATACACAAGTTGAAGGTGTTGACTACCATGACACTTTTGCTCCGGTTGCCAAATTGGTCACGGTCAGATGTCTTTTAACTGTAGCTGTTAAAAGAAATTGGCTCTTACATCAGTTAGACGTCAATAATGTCTTTTTGCATGGAGAGTTGCAAGAAGAAGTCTATATGAAGATTCCCCAAGGTTTCTCTAAAAAGAACGACACTCGTGTTTGCAAATAAAAAAATCGCTCTACGGTTTGAAACAAGCTTCCCGTACATGGTACCAAAAGTTCACTAATGCCTTGATCAAGTTGGTTACAAGCAGTCGAGAGCCGATCACTCGCTTTTCACGCTTCAAGATGGAGAGTTATTTGTTGCCATTCTTATCTATGTTGACGATGTTATCATCACAGGAAATCATCTCTCCAAAATCGATTCCACCAAGCAATATCTCAACAATGTTTTCAGCATAAAGGATTTAGGGCCTCTTAAATATTTCCTGGGATAGAGGTCGCGAAGACGTCCGATGGTCTTGTTTTAAGCCAACGCAAATATACCATTGATATTTTACAAGATTGCGGCCTTCTTGGTAGTCGCCCTAGCTCGTTCCCAATGGAGCAGAATGCAAAAATCCATGAATTTCCGGATAGTCCACGAACTGATGCTACACAATATCGACGGATCATTGGCCGCTTGTTATATCTACAAGCCACTAGACCCGATATTGCCTACTCGGTCAACGTTTTGAACCAATTTGTCTCCGATCCCCGAAAGGAACACATGGAGGCTGTCACAAGAATCCTTCGTTATCTCAAGGCTACTCCGGGTCAAGGAATTTTCATTCCAAAGCAGGATGATTTTCAACTTGTTGCTTACTGCGATGCCGATTGGCTTGGCTGTCTCACCACTCGGCGGTCACGTACCGGATATTTTTGATTTTAGGTGGTTCTCCAGTATCATGGAAGACAAAGAAACAGTCTGTTGTTTCACGTTCCTCAGCAGAAGCGGAATACAGGGCCATGGCTACCACTGTTAGTGAAGTCATTTGGTTTCGATGGCTACTACAAGACTTCAACATTCATATTGCTGATCCTACTCCCATGTTTTGTGATAACCAAGCTGCTCGCCACATAGCTAATAATCCCGTTTTCCATGAACGCACAAAGCATGTTGAGATGGTTTGCTACTTTGTCCGTGAACGTGTGACTTCTCAAGAAATTCGGCCTGCTCATGTTGATTCAAAACTCCAACTTGCGGATCTTCTAACTAAACCTTTGGAGCTCAAAACTTCAGTTTCTACTTAACAAGCTGGGCATTCGTGATCTTCATGCTCCAGCTTGAGGGGGTATTGGAATTATCCTCTATTTTTTTAGTTTATCCTTCCTACCGATTAGGAAGTGATTGTGGTGTATTTTGGTGTTTATTGTTTTTCCTTTTTCTTCTCCTAGTTGATCGGATCTCTGGTTGTATTTATTCACACGTATCATCGAATAATATGATGAGCCTTTGATACCAAATATCCATACAAAATGCCATTTTTCTATAAATTTAAAAGTACGCTACAACTTATGAGTATTCATGACATTAAAGTTTTGCTTTTGACAACTACACAAAAATTTCTTAGTTTATCATCTACCACATTGACATGCATGATGCCAGTCTTTCCACAAGTTGGAGTCTGAAGTTCTCAAGGGATCCGTTGTGTATGTGTCCCCAAGACGTGTTGATTGAGTGGATCAACACTTATGATACAACATCTCTTTGTGTTATGAGTTGTGCAGTTGGATATAAGTATATGCTAGTTCTCCAAAGTTCAAACCCAAATCAAACCAGTTATGATGATTAGTAAGTTATAAAAAATTAGACCATCAATTTATGGAAGGCTAACCCAAGCTAATCATTTCGATTTAATTAGATGATTCGGTTTAAGTTGAGATGTGAACATCACAAATGTTAGTGTTTTGTATGTTTTTGTTAGTTATGTTGTAGTAATCAATGTAATAGAATATAGAGTCAATGGTCGTTTTCCTTTGTATTATTCGGTCATATTTGTCATTTTTCATTTAAAAAAGTTATTTTTTTGCATATGGCTACGAGGTTCTAAAATGTCATCATTTTTATCCAAAAAAAGTAACTCTATTATTTCAAAATGTTAAAATGTAAATTTAAATTAATTGAAAACAAAATCCCTTAAATTACATGATCATAATTGAATGAAACTGAATTATCAATACTAATAAAAGAATGTTTTTGCTACTTGTCATTTTTAAGCCACTTTTAGCCACTTGTCAAATTTTACATATACACACATTGATTTTCCCTCCAAAAAAGTATTATAGTAATTTAAATACTAATACAAGTTTATCTTTCTTATTAAAAACTAATTTTATTAATTGCTTTAATCCTCACTCTTATCTAGATTTACATCATCACTTTCTGATTATGTCTTCAATTTCTCTAAACATGGATTCCCCCTAAGAATGAGAATCCTCTCTGTGTGGATAAATAAAACTTGATTGGCCCATAAGTAGTCAGATGCTCCTGACCACCCTACAAAATCAACATCGACTGCTGTCATCTTCTCTTCTCTCTTTCGTGTTCTAACTACATTCACCTATTATGGAAGTCCGACGAATAATGAGGTATACATCAAACTTATTTGAAAAAAGAACCTCAGGGTGAATATGCTTTGCTCATCTTTAAATATGTGCAAGAGGCAGTTCTAGACTTTTTTTTGGTCTGGAACAAATGCGGATGAGTCAATGTTGATGGCTCATTTGTGCGATTGAACATACGACTGGTCCAGTCGCACGATTGAACATACGACTGGTCCAGTCATATGAATGGTCCATTAGCATGGTCTAGTCGTACGAATGGTCCATTAGCATGGTCCAGTCGTACGAATGGTCCATTCGCATGGCCTAGTCGCATGAATGGGTCTGCACGTAGATTTTCAGATCTGCAGCCGCCAGGGCTGCCCGAAACCCTAATCTGACGAATTTTACATGAACCAAAACAAAATAGACATCATCAGATTCGAAAGGGTGATCAGAATGTGGTTTCGAGTTAGATTTTAACATAGAAACAACACACGTAACAAGATCTGAGCAAAACACAAAGAATACGAAGTGGGTTTAATGTCAAAGAACCTGAAATAGATCCAGAAATCAAGAGCTCGGGTTGCTAGAATGATTGTTAGATCATTCCAACAGTGACCAGCTCTGATACCAATTGTGAAGGCGTTTATTTTGCTCGTTACCCCTTATTGGAACTCTGTTGATTGTGTTAACCAAGGATAAGATAATAACCCACAGCTTGTTAAACAACTTAGTTTGATCTTGAGATCACCAACAAGGTCTACTTATCTATTGTGTTGAATCTACCAACACATCATCTAATGGTCTAGCAACCTCTAGGTTTACTTTCTCCATGTCACCTTAGTAGCAGCTAGTTTTACTATTATTTTTCTTTTATATTGCCTAGACTTCTCAGACTTATACTTTGAATGTTGCATCTAATTCAATTTAATCTTTTAAAGTCCTAAATGCCTTGTTCCTGTGTACTATCATTTTCCATAGTCATTGAATCGGTTTCACAGATCCGATCTCATCTCTATCAGCTAGCCTGTCATCCTTCCTTATTTTTTTGTATTACTAACTTAACCTATTCTCCCCCTAAAATTCTAAAACCATAAACGATTTGTGTTTTTAGGATTTTAATAGGCAAAGAAATAACATTAATAACAATTAATTAAATAAAATAAACTAAAATAAAGGAAAAGAAAAGAAAAGAAAATAAAAGAAAAATGGACTATACACATCGGACTAAACATGTTCATCTTCTGGAATTACATCACTTTTCTTTTTAACGTTGTTGACCTCTAATAAATATAGAAAACGTGGTTTATCAAAAGCTTTTGTATAGAGGTCAGCGCATTGAAAATTCGTATTTATTTTAACAACATCGATTAGATTCTTTTCAAAAAAATCATGTATAAAGTGATATTTTATGCTTATGTGTTTGGTCTTAGGATGTTGGACAAGATTTTTAGTAACGGCTATTGCAGCAGATGTATCAACAAATATGGAGGTGTTAGAAAATTTCAAACCATAGTCCCGCATCTGTTGTTGAATCCAGATGATTTGAGAACAACAGCTTGCCACAACAACATATTCAGCTTCAAAAGTTGACAACGCAACTGATGTCTGCTTCTTACACTACCACGTGACTAATCTTCTCCCAAAGAATTGACAACCTGCTGATGTAGATTTGTAGTTCATCTTGCAGCCGCCATAATCCGAATCACTGTACACGGTAAGCTCAAAGTCATCGTCATGAGGATACCACAACCCAAGTGTTGGTGTACCCTTCAGATAACGAAATATCCTCTTGACCCCGATAAGATGGTGTACTTTTGGTTTTGCCTGATATCTTGAACAAAGACACGTTGCGTACATGATATCAGGTCTTGAGGCAGTGAGGTACATGAGGGATCCAATCATTCCTCGGTACATAGTGGCATCGACTAGATCACCATTCTCGTCGGGTGCTACATCATGGTTTGTAGCAAGTGGAGTTCCGGCTGCGGAAGCATTCTCCATGTCAAACCGACTTAGAATATCCCCTACATACTTGGTCTGATGTAGAAATATCCCATTTGGTGTTTGATCCACCTATAATCCAAGAAAGAACTTCATCTCTCCCATGGCACTCATTTCAAATTCTGCCTTCATAACTGCTTCAAATTCTTTACATAAGTCTTCGTTTTTAGAACCAAAGATTATGTCATCAATATAAATCTGAACAAGCAGTAGATCACCATCCTTTTCTTTGATGAACAGTGTATAGTCAATTACACCTCTACAAAATCCGTGTTTCAGAAGGTGAGTTGAGAGTTTTTCATACCATGCTCTCGGGGCTTGATGAAGCCCGTAGAGAGCCTTATCCAGTTTGTAAACTCTGTCCCGATGATATGGATCCTCAAATCCTTCGAGTTGACTTACATACACTGTTTCTCAGATTTCACCATGAAGAAATGCACTCTTTACATCCAGTTGATAGACTTTAATCTTTATGTAAGAGGCATAGGCTAGGAGGATACAGATGGCTTACATTCTCTCCACATGTGCAAATACTTCATTATAATCAATTCCCTCGACTTGTCGAAATACTTGAACTACAAGTTGAGCCTTGTTCCGGATGATGACTCCTTGGTCATCTTTCTTACATTCCAAGACCCATTTGGTACCAATGACTTTAGCACCTTTAGGTCTATCCACCAGTGTCCATACACCTAACTTCTTGAACTGAAGAAGTTCTTCTTGCATGGCACTTACCCATGCCTTATCATTTAGGGCTTCACTAACGTATTTTGGCTCAAACTGAGACACAAAACAATGATATGCACCATCGTGAAAGTATCCTTTTTCCATTACCGAGGCATAATCAACTGAATATAGCTGATTTCTAGTCTGAACTCATGATCTGACATCCCTAATGACATTTTCTAGAGGATGATAGACATTTAGGCATAATCCAGGAGTGGTGGGAACAACTACCTCAACATCAAGATTATGAACGTTTGGTTCTGTATCTGAGGCAGAAGGAGTGTGAGGTTCCGAAGACTCAGAGGCATCAATGTCAGATGCTTGTGGACTTGCAGTAACAGGAACCTGTTCCTCCTGATTGTTCTGGTTATTCTCCATGGCTTCATTGTCAGAGGAGGAGTCACTAACTTTAAGTGCTCCCCCTGAATGGTTAGGCGATTCACCTTGTGAAGCAGATGATGTTGAATCTTGTGATGGTGTGTTGAAGACATCATACATCATTTTGGCTGCTAACTCATTGTCAGACGACGAGAGAGGTATGTTGAAGGACTTGAAGAATCCATCATAATCGAAAAAGAATGTAAGTCCTTTTCCAGTAGGAGGAATGGTGTATCTCTAAACATCCACGTTACACCACACTTCTACTTGACCCGTTGAGTTGTTGCAAACTCTCTTATTTGGTATGTTGTATCCTAGAAAGATTCTCTCTTCAGCCTTCTCGCTGAACTTTCCCTCCTGAGTTTTCTTTAGTAGGGTGCATAGTGTGCCAAACGGTACGAGATACTCTAGATTTGGTTTACGTCGAGAGTCATTAGCAAGTTTAGGAAATCATACTAGTACTATAAGACGCACACATGGATTTGGACTTTCAAGAATTACAACCACAATGATTGTCAGTATACTTGACCACTTAAATCCATACACAGACTTTTGACACAGATTGGTGATACATTAGGTTAAATTATTTCAACAAGCATTTGTGGATCCCACGCTTATATGGTAATCAACATTACTCAGGAGATTTTTGAGCAGTCTATAGGTATTTTGTTAAGAAGACACTATTCTTAAAGCTTTCAAAGAGAAGCCAAGCCTCAGGTCAGTGCCACCGCACAGCAAAGAGGCAGCAAACAACAATGAATTCTAGAATATATAGGTTATGCTTATTCTCAGGTCAATGCCACCTCACAGCAGAGAGGCACATAACCTATCTTCTTGTTTGAGCAAATTTTATTCTTTTTGCACAGATCGCACCAACAACATTGGTTATTAGTTTGATTGCTTTTTGCATTTTTCATCATGTGCTTGGCTCATATTTTGGTCATCCGCACATATTTGTGGCATTTATTTTGCTCATCACCCTTGTTGGAACTCTGTTGATTGTGTTAACCAGGGATAAGATGATAACCCACAGCTTGTGTTGAACAACTTAGTTTGATCTTGAGATCACCAACGAGGTCTACTTATCTATTGTGTTGAATCTACCGACACACCATCTAATGGTCTAGCAACCTTTAGGTTTACTTTCCCCGTGTCACCTTAGTAGCAGCAAGTTTTACTATCATTTTTCCTTTTATATTGCCCATACTTCTCAGACTTATACTTTAATTCGTACTAATTCATACCAATTGTGAAGGCGTTGGATCGGTAGACATCCGAGCGTGTTCTTGACGGAAGGATAAACAACAGCAAAAACCAAGAGACAATCAATAAGACGAACTATAATTTAATGGTTTACGTCATTGAAGTAACTCGTAACACGTCTTGCCATGGCGTTTAACTACCAGAACTCGATTTAACGTGTAACACGCATTGGCTACTACCTCATTCCAAAATTGGATAGGCAGTTTTGAGTCTGCTAGCATTATCCGTGCTATCTCTATTAAACTGCGATTCTTTCTCTCAGCAACGCGATTCATCTGAGGAGTGTAGGTGGAAGTGAACTGGTGCACAATTCCCTTATCTTTGTAGAAAGCCTCCATCCATTGGTTCTTGAATTCGGTTCTGTTGTCTGAGCGTACTCGTCTTACCTTCAGCTTATATAGTGACTCCAGTGTAGTTACTAACTCCTGAATGACTCAAATGTTTCTGACTTTGATTTCAAAAACATCACCCAAGTGAATCTTGAGTAGTTATCTGTAACTACATAGCAGTACAAGTCGCATGTGATGCTTCTTGTACTGATTGGACCAAACAGATCCATATGAAGAAGCTCAAGAGGCAGTTCAATAGGATGAACCTTCTTTTCCTTATGAGACTTCTTTGTCTGTTTGCCTTTCTTGTAGGCAACACAAAAATCCGGGAGTTGGAATTTTTTAAGTTTACTCCCCGCACTAAATCATTCGAGATCAAGTGATTCATCTTTGTGGATTTATGTGTCCTGTTCTCCTATGCTAGGAGATTGAGTCCTTCTTGGTAGCCTTTGACAAAAAGCATTGAACTTGATGATCCGTTGTGGAGGCCTTCGATAGATCCAAGACATAAAGGTCATTATATCTTGAGGCAGACATTAAGACTTGGGCCTCCGGGATCACATAGTTCTTTTTCAGGACATAGCACTTTTTGTTATAAAAAACTACCTTAAATCCTTTGTCACATATTTTGGATACAGAAAGTAGGTTGTTTTGAAGTTGTTGAACGTAGTTTACCTTATCAAACTTTACTTTCTGGTTCCCTACTTCCCCTTGAGCTGTGATGTAACCTCCTTTATTTCCCACAAAAGAAACATGACCTCCTTTAATTTGCTTGACGTTTGATAGGAGTGCTCGGTTTCCTGTCATGTGCCTTGATGCTCCGCTATCTACGATCCAAGTGTTAGTATCAGCACTATAGCGAACACCCTGCACATTCAATGGAATCATTAGTTGAGGTTAGGGACCCAAGCCTTAACTGGCTTGGGTGACCCAGAGGCATCACACATCATAAATTCCACCCATTGACCTTTTGAGGGTGAGGGAAGATCTGTTGTCTTCTTGTTCTCATTATCAAACGCAAGGATGGACTTTTCTTTCCATAGGCCAATCTTATGTAAGGACTGTTTGTGATAAACAGACGATTGGTTTATAGGTTGAACTTTATGTTCACTGACTCTTTTTGGTGGAGTCATGGAGCTTCTTTTGGAAGAGCTTACTTTAGTGTTATAAAGCTCAACCTTTTTCTGTTTCTATGGAGAAGTATGAGACACACTAGTGATTTTATTCTGTTTGGTTTTGACACTTCTTGTTTAGATGTTTTATCTTGTTTAACAAAATTAATTGTGGCATGATTTGCTTTCAACTTGACGATTTAACTGTTTTTGTGAAGAAGTATGAGACACACTCGTGATTTTATTCTGTTTGGTTTTGACACTTCTTGTTTAGATGTTTTATCTTGTTTAACAAAATTAATTGTTTGAATATTTTTATCATTTTTCCCTTTCGTTTATCTGGACTTAGACATGAGACACGTGGGTGGTTAACTTGTTTGGGCTTTTTGGGTTCAGAAATAGACATGGTTGACCCAGACTTCACTTTAATTTTTTCAAATTGTTCGTCCAAATTAACACAAGTAATTTTACCTTTTGATTTTGAAGTGACCTCCTTTTGTGTAGTGTCAGATTCATTAGATTTACATGCGGTATCTGGATCACTTACAAGAGAAGTGGACATCACATGATCCTTGATTGGCTTATTGTTGATTGGTTTTCTTTTAGCATTCATCAAGGTCTCATGTAGAGGTGGAACCACTTTATAACCTAAACCCTCCCCATTGTTGCGTTCTCTCACTAAGTGTTGGACAATATGAGAAGAACTTGTCCAACTATGCAGTTTTTACTTTAAAGAGTTTACTTTTACTTCCAAGACTGCTTTTTGTTTCTTAGTGTTTTCTAGGGAGTTTAGATAGAACTTAATGTCATTTGCCTGGTTAAAAGCTACAACTTCGGTTTCCCTAAGTTGTTTGTTCAAAAGTTCTATCTTTTCTTTATAACTATGCTCATTTTGTTTTTGAATTATATTGGCTTCTGTGCACAGTTGTAAATCGTTTACTAAGCTATCATTATGATCTAATAACCTAGAAAAAATTAGGTCAATGCTTTCTCTAAATTTATTACATTCAATGCATTCATGACTATCAAATAAGTGACCAGTGGTACTTACCTGAGAGAGAGTGGTTGAATCAACCATCAAGGCAGAGTCTGACTTTTTTGGTTCTGGTGATTTTGGACTTGTTGAACTTGTCCCTTCTTCAGGCAGGTGATCAACCACAGTTGCAGTTTCTTCAATATTTGACATCGTGAGTTCTACTACAATATCACCTTCACTTGCTGAGTCGTCATCTAAGTCCTTAACACTAGCAATGTTGGATTCTCCCGAAGACACAAACCGAAAGCTCCAATCTTGTCCTTCGTCATCATGAGCAGTCAAGGCTTTAGGACCTTTCTTGACGAAGTAGGACTACTTATGGGTTTATCCTGATGATTAAAGGATGAGAAAGGATTCCCATTTCGTGTCTTTTTGGGGTTCACACATTCACGTTTGAAGTGCCCCTTTTCCCCACAGTTGAAGTAGGTAACTTTGGTCTTGTCGAAACCAAAAGTTGTGTCCTTAGTAGCAATCAAGTTCTGTCCAGTCTTCTTGACAAACTTATTAGCTCTTCGAACAACACTTGCTAAGGCCCACATGATGTCCATCCTTTCCAGCTCTGTCTCGTCTACCTGCTCGTAGTCCTTATCTACCAAATGGTAGTTCCTAATTTTCCCATCAACTAGCCCATCATAGGAGTGGATGACAGCTGCTAAGAGGTCCATGTGCTCCTTTGCTACCTCTACTGTCAGATTCCATAGATTCTCGGTCTTCAGTTTTGTAGCATTGGCTTCAGGTGCTATGTATTAGGTACCAGACGACCCTGATGTGTCAGATCCTGAAGAAGTGGCTTGAGATGAACCAGCTGAACTGCGTAGGAATGGTAATGGAAACAACGGCAATGGCCACAACAACAACAACCACAGTAACGACAACAATGGTGGCAATGTACTGGTAATAGCGGCAACAAAGATGTAGCCAAAGCGAGAGCCTTCGTCATTGGGTCAGGTGAGGCTCTAAATGACCCCACAATTGTTACTGGTAGGTTCTCTGTTAATGATTGTTTGCTACGGTACTATTCGATACTGGAGCCGATAGGAGTTTTGTGTCCTTAAAGTTCTGTAGTCTTTTAAGTGATATACCCTTTGCCTTAGAATCTAAATACACCGTAGAATTAGCCAACGGTAAACAGATCCATGTAACGCATATCCTTAAAGATTGTAAGATAGAACTTGCTGGTCATACTTTCCCTATAGATCTTATGCCTGTTATGCTGGGGAGTTTTGATGTTGTGATAGGCATGGATTGGCTCTCTAACAAACAAGCGGAAGTCATATGTCATGAGAAGATCATACGAATTCCTGTTGGTGAAAAAATCCTTACAATCAGAGGTGATAGGAATGGTGCTGTGATAGGCATCATCTCATACATGAAAGCCCAAAAGTTATTACGAAAGGGTCGTGTGGCTATTCTAGCACTCGTAACCGATGAGCAAGCGGAAGAAAGGAGAATGGAGGATATTCCCATTGTGCGCGACTTTCCAGAGGTGTTTCCAGAGGATCTTCCTGGATTACCACCTCACCGCCAAGTGGAATTCCAAATCGAGTTGACTCCCGACGCAGCCCCGATTGCTAGGGCACCTTATCGATTAGCACCGAACGAACTATAAGAGTTGTCATCACAACTTTAGGAGCTTTTAGATAACGGCTTTATCTAACGCATCACCTTGGGGAGCCCCTGTTCTTTTTGTTAAGAAGAAGGATGGCACATTCTGGATGTGCATCGATTATAGAGAGTTAAACAAAGTAATAGTCAAGAACCGATACCCTTTACCTCGTATCGACGACTTGTTTGATCAGCTTCAGGGATCAAGCTATTATTCAAAGATTGACTTGAGATCCGATTATCATCAACTTTGAGTCCGAGAAGAAGACATTCCCAAGACTGCATTTCGTACTCGTTATGGTCATTATGAGTTCTTGGTCATGCCTTTTGGGTTGACTAATGCACCTGCTATGTTCATGGACCTCATGAACCTCTTGTGCAAACCCTATCTCGATCAGTTCGTCATTGTGTTTATCGATGAATACTTATATATTCTAGGACCAAGGGGGATCATGAAGAGCACTTACGAATGATCTTAGAACTATTGAAAAATGAGCAGCTGTATGCCAAATTCTCTAAGTGTGACTTTTGGATACGAGAAGTGCAATTTCTAGGTCATATTGTTAATGAGAAAGAGATACATGTTGATCTTGCCAAAATTGAGGCGATAAAGAATTCGACTACACCCAAAACGCTGAGTGAGATAAGAAATTTCTAGGATTAGCAGGATATTACCGACGATTCATAGAAGGATTTTCTAAGATCGCACAACCTCTCACGGCCTTGACTCACAAAGGAACGACATACAAATGGAGTGAGAGCCAAGAATCGGCTTTTCAATTGTTAAAACAAAAACTCTGTACTGCCCTGATATTAGCATTGCCAGAGGGAACGAATGATTTCGTGGTGTATTGTGATGCATCCATTCAAGGATTGGGTTGTGTCTTGATGCAACGAGAAAAGGTGATAGCCTACGCCTCGAGACAACTAAAGGTTCATGAGAAGAACTATACCACCCATGACTTAGAATTGGGTGCAATGGTTTTTGCCTTAAAAATCTGGAGACATTACTTGTACGGTACCAAGTGCACTATCTACACCGATCACAAGAGTCTTCAACATATCTTCGAGCAAAAGGAGTTGAATATGAGGCAACGACGTTGGGTGGAACTACTAAACGACTATGATTGCGCTATCAAGTACCATCCGGGAAAGGCGAACGTGGTTGCCGATGCTTTATGCCGGAAGGAAACAGCTAAACCCAGATGGGTGCGAGCTTTACAGCTTACTATCAGTACCCAACTACTCGAACAAGTTAAGGAGCCACAAATAGAAGCTTTAAAAGCGGAAAATGTTGGTTCTTAGTCGTTAAGGGGAATGGATAAACAACTGGTGGTGAAAGAGGATGGAATTCGGTATTTCATGGATAGACTTTGGGTGCCTATCTATGGAAATCTAAGAGATTTAGTTATGAGTGAGGCACACAAATCCAATTATTCTATACATCCTGGATCTGACAAGATGTACCATGACCTGAAGACGCACTACTGGTGGCCTAACATGAAAGCGGATGTAGCTACGTATGTGAGCAAGTGTTTGACCTGCTCGAAAGTAAAGGTGGAATATCAAAAACCATCCGGACAGTTGCAACAACCGAGATACCAATGTAGAAATGGGAAGAAATCTCAATGGATTTCATTACCAAGTTACCCCGGACTAATACTGTTGTGACACGATATGGGTTATTATGGATCGATTGACGAACGTCCTCATTTCCTTGCAATTAAGGAAACTGATAACATGGAGAAATTAACTCGACTGTACCTTAAGAGATCGTTTCGAGACACGGTGTACCGATGTTAATTATTTCCGACCGCGACACTCGTTTCACGTCACATTTCTGGCAATCATTGCAGAAATCTTTGGGTACACGATTAGATATGAGTACTGCTTATCATCCATAAACGGATGGTCAGAGTGAGCGTACCATACGAACGTTGGAGGATATGCTACGTGCTTGTGTGATTGACTTGGGGAATAACTGGGAAATTCACCTGCCATTGGTGGAGTTTTCTTATAACAACAGTTATCATACTAGCATACAGGCAACACCTTTCGAGGCGCTGTATGGAAAAAATATAGATCACCAGTTTGCTGGGCAGAAATTGGTGATAGTCAACTAACAGGTCCCGAGTTAATTCATGAGACAACCGAGAAGATTTTGCAGATACGAAACCGTATGGCTGCAGCAAGAGACAAACAAAAGAGTTATGCTGATAAGAGACAGAAACCTTTAGAGTTTAAGGTTGGTGACAAGGTTTTGTTGAAAGTCTCACCATGGAAAGGCGCAGTTCGGTTTGGCATGTGAGAGAAGCTAAATCCGAGGTACGTTGGACCATTTGAAATAGTGGAAAGAATAGGTCCAGTGGCCTATCGACTAGCCCTACCTGATTCGCTAAGTGGAATCCATGATGTATTTCACGTGTCGAACCTAAAGAAGTGCATAACTGATGAAACAATGGTCGTACCACTAGAAGAAGTTCAAGTGGATGAACAATTGCGTTTTATTGAAGAACCAGTCGAGGTGATGGACCGTGAGGTGAAAACACTTAAGCAAAGCAAGATACCCATTGTTAAAATCCGTTGGAATTCGCGACGTGGACCGGAATTCACATGGGAACGAGAAGATCAAATGAAGCTTAAGTACCCTCAACTATTTGAAAAGACGATGCCAGCAGACGAAGGTATTGATTTAAATTTCGTGGCGAAATTTCTTTCAACATGGGGATAATGTGACAACTCATCCAAAACTCACTCGATTTCGATTTCTGTGTGCCAATGCAGTAGACCAGTGATGGAACACTTTCACCATGTAACGCAATTTTCGGGACGAAAATTCTTTCAACATGGGGATAATGTGACATCCGTTAAATCTCCGTTACCAAACTCCGTTAGTTCCGTTAAGTCTTGCATACACGTGTCGTAAGCACACACTAGTTTTCGTTTAACGTTGGTGACATAATAATAATTAACAATGTTAAGTTAATGATAATCTAATTGACAATGTGATTATGGTATTATGTTTATGTGTTTGCATGTTTTAAATGTTAATTAGGAAATTTATCGCGTAACGTGGAAACGTGCCTATTTATTCGTATGTCTTGTGTTTTTATAAAGATAAAATATATAATGATTATCATTAGTTTATATCTTTATATTATTAAGTTAAAAACACTTTACAAAGAGTTTAAAAGCTTAAATTTTATAAAATACAAATTACAAGGGTTTAAATGATAATTATGCAAATTAAATTAAACAAAACAACCCAAACCCTAGCCCCACCCTCCATTCGACCGCAACTACTCCTCACACATCCTCACCATTGCGAATTCGACCAAGAACAAGCATCAAAGCCTCAGATTTGTTCTATTTCAAGGATTACTACAAGTTAGAATCATCAATTACAAGCCATTACACGTTTAAAGGTTAGAATTTTACAAGTTTTTATGGGTTTCTTGTTAGGGCCGAACCCTAATTCGTGAATGGTTGTTCATGGTGTCGAAATTGATGTTGTTTGATGATGTTAGTATGTTAGTTAGAGAGTATACATGTTGTTTAACGTTGATTATGTATATGATATGTTTTTAATAAATGATCATGAACTTTGATTCTAGGCAAACCCTAATTCGAAATTGAGGTGATTGTGTGAGATTGATGATTGTTTGATGAATGTATGATGGTTAGTAGGTTGTATGAATGCTAGATTACATTTATCTTGTAAGAAATTGATGAATTGAAGGTTGTGTTCATAGGTTACTAATAATAGTAACTTTATTTTCATGACATGATGATTTGATGATGGATTGATGTGGTTGATGTGTTTAGAATGACGATTAGGTGCTAGATTGTTGATATGAATGCTAGAAACCTTGGAATGGATGTTGTTGTTCATATCTTGCCAAAAGTGGAAACTTTTGTTCATAATGATTAATGGATTATGATGACTAGGTATTGTTGATCATGTCTAGATGTTATTATGAGCTTGAGATGATATAATTGTGATGAAATCATGAATACATTGAGTGTTTGATAGATGTTGGAATGTACTTTCCCAAAAGGGAAACTTTATTTGCACAAAGTTTGAAAGATGATAGTTTGAACATGTTTGGAATATTAGGAGCATGTTAGTATGTTCATGGATGTATTCTAATGTGGTAGAACATGTTAATTTCGCATATCAGGTGAGTTCATGCCCCACTCTTTACTTAACCTCTTTTGGGGGAGATAGCATACCGGTAAATTAAAAACACTTTATATGTATTTAAGTTGTGCATAATATTAATGTAGTGCTTTTTACTTTGGAAAAGTCCTCACATTTTCGAATTGTTAATATTGAATAGTGGGGAAACTTGGGTAGTACTACTGGGTCTGACGAGCCCCACCTGTGTGACTCGAGGTCAATCGGGTGGCAACAACTTATCACAATTAGCTTCAATTGCGAAATCACTACGAAATTAATATTTATTATTATTAGACTAGCTATTTGTTACAATACACTACTTATATATCACAACTGTTAAATTTTTTATACTTGAATGCCAACTCTTGAACTCACCAACCATTATGTTGACATCTTTAGTATGCTATTCTCAGGTCGTTAACTTCGCTTGCCATTAGCACTGCACGGGTTCATCATGCATATTAAGACTCCGTTTAATAGACATCTTTGTTGGATTATAATATTAATGGTTTCTCATTTGGTTTGGCACGTGTTTTGCCATATTATACATTTATACACTTTGGGTTTCTTTACTTACAAAATGCTTCCGCATGGTTTTAAAGTTATAAATTTGGTTGATTTTATTTTAATTGTGGCATATAGAGTCGTTCTGAGTAACTATTGACTGTGATCCTGGTTTGTTCACATGCCTCGCGGTAAAACTCCACACGTGGATTTTGAGGGTGTGACACTCAGCTTGGATAATATTGTCCCACCAACATAAAGCTGAGTCACGAATGAGTGGGTAGCAACTTCACCTTTTGGTCTTCTCGGTACTCGCTGATATTCAGAACAGCTTCCATTTCCCTCACCCATAGGTGAGCGATAGTAGAAGTTCCATTACCATCAAAAGTAAGGGGCTTACACCTTTAAAATGCCCCGTAGTTACAACCTCATGCCGCGTCCAGCGTAGGTTCTTCTTCTTCCTCTTCTTCATCATCAGATAGAACCGTCTCAGTCTCGGGCTATCTTCTTTTTCCCGTAGGTCTACTTCTTTCCTTCCTTTTTCCTTCCCTCACAGCCTTGATAACTTTGGTCACCACAGACGGTAAGATTGTCTGCATGACCTGATGAACTTATTCCACAACATCCTTTTTTACTAAGGCTCTTAGATTGGCACTCTCATCACCGCCCTCCGGATGAGGGGTCTCAGGTTCTTCATGAACCACCTTTTCGGCTCTAGGCCTTCCTCTCGTAGCCCCTGGTTCAGCACCACGACCTCCACCATGCGAAGCTTTAGATGATCTACCACCGGCCATCCTCTAACAGACTGAAAGATTTAAACACCAACATGATCATTCAAGGGAACAACTCAGTTTATGTCAAGTATAGTAAGTCCCTAATTACAGTGGCTAGTTGTGATTAGTTGTTTACTTTACTCTTCATACCCCAAGCATCACCTATCCTGACTAAATCAGTATCTAAATCTAATAACAGCACCTAAACCACATAACATGCGCACGTAATACCGGTTAACATTACAAAAATACCTGATGGCACACAGCTACTCGGACTGGCATCCCTTCCCTTTCCATCTCATTTTTAGTTTAAGTTAAGTTTTCTTTTGAAAATTTACCCATTTCACTTAAACTTTGGCTATGATACCAACTTATAAGGCCTCGTTCTCCGGATGCTTACAGCTAGCCAATCATCGCTCATAAAACATATAATTACAATATCTTGAAATAAACGTTGCAGCGGAAACATTTTAAAACAACATTTTCATTACAAATGCTTTTGCAAAATAATACAACATTCATTACATAATTTCATTTGTTCGCATTATAATGCAAAAACATTAACAAAAGAATGCCATCCAAAATGTCAAGTAGCTGCCCCGCGCCATCCTCAGCAATGCTCACCTGCCAACTGAAAAAATGCATTAAAAGTCAGCGTTGTTGAGTGAGTTCTAGTTTTAAGTAAAACATACTTTATTTTCATTAAAACCGTTCTTTACTTTTGCATGTGATCACACATCATACGTACACATAGATATTATCGTTATTATCTTCATCATTCATTCATTAACTTTCATTCATTTATGCTTTCGTACTTTCATTCATACGTTCATCATTACCTCTTTTCATTCCATCAAAAACCATGAACTTTACTCCACGGTCATGCATAAAGCTGGTACTGGGCCGGGGTTTATCATAGACCCCCCGTCATGGCGCACAACAACCTAGCCACAATACCTAGGGTAAGTTCAGGTGTACTATTGTCACGTGCTATACCCGCCGTCATGCATAAAGCTGATACTAGGCAGATGTCTATGATAGACCCCTCGTCATGGCGCACAGCAGCCTGGCCACGGTATCTAGGGTAAGCGACAAATTTTCTATACAAATGGTCGGTCATAAAGACGGACTCCGGTGTGCATCCTTCTGGGGTAGCTAACCCACACACCGTTAAACTAACACCCTTCATTGGGCGTGTTTCCACATACAAGGCTTGCAAGACTTACTTTACTTTTCCTTCGTTCATTAATGCATGCATTCATTCATCATGTTCCTCTTTTCATTATCTTCCACTTTACGTTACATAATACTTTCATTTCATTCTTAACATTCAAAGTAAAGCAATGGGAAATTAATCATACATAACAAGAACATTAACATAATCATGCAAATCATCATACATATCATCATGCATACATAATATACATCACACATACCATCATGCATAACATCATCATCATACATCATAACATCATCATACAATGCCCATCATATCATCTATGACCTCAAAAGTCAGCTTACATGAACCCTCAGGACCTGCCAAGTCAAAGCCTACATTTCACTTTTTCCCCAAAAAGTCAGAAAATATTCTAAGTGTTCATCTTCATTTCTTTTTGCTCATCTGCATTTCTTTTTGTTCATCCGCATTTCATTTTGTTCATCCGCATTTCTTTTTGTTCATCCATATTTCTTTTTGTTCATCCGCATTTGTCCATCCACATTAACTTTGTTCATCTGCATTTGTTCAGTCGCATGAACTTACTCATCCGCATTTGTTCAGTCGCATGAACTTACTCATCCGCATTTGTTCATCCGCATTAACTTTGTTCAGTCGCATGAACTTACTCATCTGCATTTGTTCATCCACATTAACTTTGTTCATCCGTATTAACTTTGTTCATCCGCATTTGTTCAGTCGCATGAACTTACTCATCCGCATTGACTTTCTCATCCGCATTTGTCAATGCTCATCCGCATTTGTCAGTGCTCATCCGCATTTGTCAGTGCTCATCCGTATTTGTCAATGCTCATCCGCATTTGTCAACACTTAAGTAGTTTTTTTAAAACTTAGGTGTATGAACTACTGTTTGGGCGCATGAGCAGCTTAGGGCACACTTATCATCATAATTCAGTTTCCAAACATCGTCTATCATGTTCTAAGCTTAAATCATGCATTCTAAGCCTTATAAACACAACCATAACATCATCAAGCAGAACATAGTCCAAAATCACACCATACCGGCAACATACACACATTCATACATACGGGTATGAAACCCTAGTTTTATAAAAGTTCAATCATGCATTTCCAGCCCCAAAATCAGTTAAAACATGTAAAAGAGGGGTTCTAGAACTCACCTTAGCAGCCTCTTCAGGTAAGACTTTCTTCAAAGCCCGATTGCTACAAGTTCTCACCTAGAAACCCACTAAAAACACACAACCGAACACACACAACATACATAAGCACACAATCGAGGATGAAACCAATCAAGAACACTTTAAACACACGAATTCTTACCTTGAATTCAAACTTTTCAGCTATTGTTCTTCAAAATCCAAAAATTTCAGTTCCTTTTCTTTCTCTATGTAACAAAATCCGAATTTTGTGGGTGTAGAGAGAGTGATGGGTGGCCATCACCTTTTACACCCACTTTTCTAAACATTTTGTCCTTTTTGACACTTTTTACCCCTTAACTTGGGTAAAATATCTTTTTTTTCTTATTCTTCACATTATTCTTTCTTTATTTGACTCTAAATAACCGGGTGCTACAATCTAATGGGTTCTCCCAACTCACATGAACCCCAGAATTGGGTTACTAAGAATTGAACCCTAATTTGTTGTTGATAATGAAATCAAACATAGGACTTTTTTAATGATGTAAATACGAATTTTTTTGTGTGTTTAAGTACCTGATTAAGGCTCGGATTAAAGAATACAAGTCAGTGATAGTCGCGACAGAAGAAGAGTTCGATTCTAGGTGATTCCGTCAATGGTAAGCTAATTGCTTGAAAGGTAAGCTTCCTTAGATGATTAGAAACAAAAACCCTTTATCAAAAATGGATTTAAAAATAAAATGAGGGTGCCCGGGTTTGAACCTAGGACCTCAAAGATATCATGTATGCTCTTAACCGGTTGGTTGGGCGCCTATGCCTGTTAAGAGCATGAGATTTAAGTCTTTAAAATAGCATCTGATGGTTTCCCCCAAATCACACGAACCCTAGAATTGGGTTACTACAAATTGAACCCTAATTAGTTGTTAATAATGAAATCAAACATAAAGCTTTTGTTAATGACGTAAATGCGAATTGTTTTGTGTGTTTAATTACCTAATTAAGGCTCGGATTAAAGAACACAAGTCGGGGATAGTCGTGACAGAAGAAGAGTTCGATTCTAGGGGTAGTATTAGCTACATTCATAAAAGGAAGGGATTTAAGACCTTGCCTAAATGGGATCTTAGGAGTTTGGCAGCTCTACCACTTCTGAATGCACATCTGAGCGAAAGAGCCACGCTTCTGGAGAAAGAGATACAGAATGGGCTTAATGACAACTTTGAGCCGTTTGGTTACATGAAGGCAGAAAAGAGAAGGTCAAAGAAAGACAAAGACTGGGAAACGGGAAAGGGAAGAATTGTTCTGAGGGTTAAACCGCCAAAGATGGTGAACAGGGTGAGATCATCTGATCCCCTTCCCCAATAGTTACAGGATTTCGATAAATGGTTCTATGATAATAACACTGGGGAAGCTGTGATTAGAGTGAAAAATGGTAAAGAATTTAAAGGTTTTGATCCGATGGAGCTTTTCAGTTTCTGCGATGAAGATTTGCTAGTGTTGTGTGAGAATCACATAAAGGTTGAGCCTGGGGAAGAGACTCAGAAAGAAGCAAGTCTCTTTATGAATGTAGCAAACAAGATCAGAGGGGTGAGGGCAAAGGTGAAGAAATTAACTGAAAGAGTAAGGGCCCAAGATGACCTAAACATGGATTTCAAGATTTTGCCAAGCAGTTTGAAAGGGTAAGTTCTCATCCCGAAGGAGCTAGTGATGCAAGAGGAAACCATGAAGAATCATGTGCTGAAGCTTCCGAGGGAGTTGTTGCAGGAGATGCTGAAGATTAATCTAAGGCAATAAAGGTCACTGGAGCTGAAAAGACTAATCAAGCCAAGTAAAGATGGTGAGTTCCAACCTAGGGGGAGTATTGAAGATAATGTATAGGTTGGACTCACCTTAGTTTAGATTATTTACTTTTGATTGTAATAGGTCTTTTGTTAGTTTCATTTATATGTATTTTGTTTATGTATTTTGGTAGTACAACGAAACTGTGAGCGAAACTATAGTTTCACTCACAGTCAGCTGTTTAGTTTGTCTAGCGAAAGTTCTGTTTCGCCTGGCGAAACTATAGTTTCGGCAGTACAATTTCGCTGACAGCGAAACTGTCTGCGAAATTATAGACTGCTATATATTGTTTTGATTTTTCTCAATGTAGGGAAGCTTGCAAAAACCCTAATCGATTATCATTGTTGCAAGTTACCATTTCAAAATAGTTAATATACAGAATTATCCTTGTGCTTTATGTTATTGATGGTTGATGATGATTGTCTTATTATGATTAAATTCTTATTGTGTTCAATCCTTTTTGTTACTGTTGTTTAGCATATTTGTTGGATATTGAACGATTCATAATATCATTTGCACTGTAATACGATCACATGGACCAACATTCTCTCTCATTTACTATTTTAAATCAAACTATGTTTTTAAAAATAAATTTTATCAAGAAAATTAAAATTCATATCTTTTCTAAAACATTGAACCTTTTGAAACAAAATATTTTAAATCACCCCTTTTTTAAAATAATTATAAAAATATGGTATTTTCTAAAAGCAATTTTATTAAAACAAGCAGAATAATTAAAAACTTGAGTTTTTAATAAACAAGATTTTATAAACAATAAATTTTTATAAGATCATCTTAAAACAAGTATTTAAAAATGAAACTATTTAGATAAAAGAGTTTAAAATAGCATAATTGTTTTATCTCTTGAACAAGTACGTATATATAATTTTATGCATATTTTATATTAAAATATCGTACCGTAACTTTTTGTGTTTATTACTAACTATAATTTGTTTAATAAATGGGTTTCTAGAGTATCTAGTTATCTATATATTTATCTATCTATAATATATCTATTGTTTATTTACATGAAATAACTATTCATATACAATTATAATTATATTTTATCTTCAAACATAGTTTAATAATCCATAGTCTATAGATATTAATAAAAGAATGTTTCTTTTGAAACTTGTCATCTTCTTAAACCATCTTTTTGACACTTGTCATTCTTTTAAACATTCTTAATTTATTTTCCCTTCAAAAGGTATTAAAGTATTTAAACACTCGAACAATTTATCTCTTTTTATAAAAACTAATTTGGTCAATTGATACATTTTTCTCTCTCATTTGCATGTTTTTAAATCAAACTATGTTTCTAAAAATAATTTTATTAAGAAAATTAATATTCATATTTTTTTCTAAAACATTGAATCTTTTGAAATAAAATATTTTAAATCACTCCTTTTCTAAAATAATTATAAAAATATGGTATTTTCTAAAAGCAGTTTTATTAAAAGAACCAGAATAATTAAAAACTTGAGTTTTTATTAAACAAGATTTTTATAAACAATAAATTTTTATAAGATAATCTTAAAACAGATATTTAAAAATGAAACTATTTAGATAAGAGAGTTAAAAATAGTATCATTATTTTATCTCTTGAACAAGTACGTATATATAATTTTATGCATATCTTATATTAAAATATCGTACTGTAAATTTTCGTGTTTTACTAACTATAATCTATTTAATAAATGGGTTTCTAAACTATCTATTTATCTATAACATATCTATTATTTATTTACTTGAAATAGTTATTCATATGCAATTATAATTATATTTTATCTTCAAACATTGTTTTATAATGTATAAATTTTTATTACTAATTTTTTATAATTTTATTTATTCAACCCGTGTAATATACGGGGTACTAACCTAGTGTATTAAATATTACATCGGTAATTGGTAACCATTAATGATTCCCTTTTAATAAAGAAGGAAATTTAAAACAAATATTTATCTATAACTTATAATAAAAAAAGTTTTTTAAGCAATCTATGATCATTTTATTATATCAAATGACACGTGTCATTATTCTAACATATCAAAAAAATCATTTTCTCGCATCTCTCTCATAATAAATACGAATAATACAAAAAACAATTATTTTGACTTTCTTTTTAACTAAAATATATTAAAACAAATATATTTATATTTGTATTCTTGTCTCTTTCATATTTAATGATAATTATTGTAAATAAGTAAACTAAACAATTAAACATCTAAAATATAAATATAGTTATTTTAATAATTTATTAATACATATTAAATATAGAGCATAAAATTCTAATTCGTTATGTGTTATAACTTTTAAATATGCATTATATTTTTATATTCACCGATGGATAATAACATCAAAAAAATAAAATATTCATAAACTAATTATTTTAACATATTTTTTATTCCATCCATGTAATACATGAGCTTTAACCTAGTATATAATAAATAAAAATGATTTAGACATGTTTCATAATTTTAAGTATTGTGTTGTCACATGACACCCTAATAACATACACTTGCCACATGTCATTTTATTAGAAATATAGTTATAAAAGAAAACTCGTGGATCCTATTAAAATAATATTAATGTCTAATTAAACAAGATTTTAAATTAGAATTTGAAATTTAAAGATTAAAATGGAAATTTAAAAACTTCAAATTTTAAATTAATATGCAATTCAATCTAAGATTTTATTTGAAAATAACGAACTAAATTAGTCAAATTTAAAATTTTTAAAATAACATTTTGAATATTAAAATGAAGCATATGTAGCTCAAAAATTCTAATTTTCAACAATACAATCTGTTAGGTCTAGGATCAGTAAATCTAGTCCATTTTGTATAGGCTTAGTACTTAAATTAATATTTGTAGTGAATGGTTGTAATTTATTATTGTGTATACATTAAATGTATAGGTTAACCCATATATATGTGTGTTGATTTATGTCTGTGTGTAGGTACAAACGTTATACTTAGTCAAATTTTGAAATTGACTAAGTGTAAGAAACATCTGCGGATGAACATTTGTTCTTCCGTAGATATGTTTCTTACAAGTAACAAACATCCGAAGATTATCTACGGATGAACCATCAACTGGAGTGAAGTGAGAATTCCAAGTGAAGATTCTTGCGGAAGAACAATTGCTTCGGAAGAACTAGTTTGCTTCGGAAGAACAAGATTCCTGCGGAAGAACAATTGCTTCGGAAGAACTAATTTGTTTCGGAAGAACAAGATTCCTGCGGAAGAACAATCAACTACGGAAGACAATACTCCTGCGGAGTCCAAACACTTGTATTCAAACAATACAAGTGTTACAATCAACTAGTCAACAAGTCAGTTATGCGAAACCCAAGAAATCCAGAGATTCGTGAACAGAAACAGTTCAAATCCTAAGAGATCCGGTGTTTCTTTATCAGAAACATCATTGTCTATATATATGGATCCTAGGTTTCGAATAAAAAAACAGCAACAATAATACGAAGATTCCACAACACAAAAACATCACATAACAAAACCCTAGCAGCCGTCATATCATTCAACACAATATTCAATATTATTCATTAGTTATTTGTAATCATTAACGTGTTTTAATGAAATACAGTTGATTTAAACAGATCATTTGTTGTGTTTCATCAATCGTGTTCTTGAATATTTATTGATATTGGAAAATTTTAATACGAACAATTAAACCAAGCCAACGTTGATTCCGCAAACGTTGACTGGACATCAACTAACGCTGATAATTCCTGATTGCGATCCTTGTATTCACAGGTGGTATCATAGCCAAGTGCTCACTGATTTAGATTAAATGATCTATCGGTATTAATTGTGTTTAATTGTTCCTGAATCTTCAGATTTATCAGTTTTTACTGATTGAATCTATCTTTTCTAAGCAAAAGTGTGTGTGATATTTAATCTATCGTTTAACTTGGATCTATATTCAAATCAATTGAATAAGAGATCTTAGTTATTGATCAAGTCAACAACTTGTTCATATCTCTTGAACAAATTCATTTGTTAACATCTTAGATCTTAACTAATCATGAGCAACTTTGGTGGATCATCTTACCAACCGCCGAAGCTGGAAACAAAAGCAGATTTCAAATCCTGGAAAATCAAGTTCAAGAATTATGTAAACTATACAGATTCTGACTTATGGTTTCCATAACAGAAGGTCCTTATATTCCACCCACCCTCGGGCCGGATTATAATGATAGTAACCAACCCATAAGCACGAAAGATTTATCACCTGATGATATAAGAAGGTGAAAGTTGATATTAAAGCATACAACTTGCTTAGTATGGTTTTACCAGAAGAAATATTGATCAGATGTGAAAATTATAAAACAGCAAATTCCTTATGGAAGATTCTTCATACACTCTGTGAAGGGAGTGATGAAATCTAAAGCATTAGGAAGGACACCTTGCATTCATGAAACATTTCATCATATTGAGGGTGAATCACTCCTCAACAAATCCACAGGTTTATGCAACTTGTTATAGAAATGAATATTCTGGAGTTGAAATACACAAATGAGGAACTGAACAAGAAAATGCTCCATACTTTACTAGAAAGTTGGAAGCAAACTGTATCCATGTTCAAGAACACCATAGATCTTAAAGCAGTCGGACTAGATACTCTAGTGGCTAAAGTTGAGGCTCTTGAAATGGATGAGAAATCAAGAAATCAAGAAACAAGAGTGTAAGAACTCATGTATCACCGTATCACTTTAAAGAAACAAGAAGTGTTGGAAGTGCTTTCATGTCCACTAATGATGGTGATAACTCTTGTACTTTGAGTGAAAATGAAGAGAAAGAAAGTTTCTATGCTTCAAAACCTCCTAAGAAATCTACTCAAAGTAAGTCAACAAAAAAGAAAGAAAGAACAGAAAATCAAAGAGATAAATTATCCGGAAAACCATCAACTAACAATCAATCAGAGTCTATCACTATCATTCTAGACTCTGAAGAATAAAAAGCAGCTTTTGGAGCTTTCAGTTCAAGCTTTCAAGCTTACCTAGGAAGTTCATTGCCCACTGCCAACATGTGCCAACAAGATTTAGAAGAACTGCCTCCGGATGTAGTGGAGGAGATGGATCTTCAATGGAAAATGGCAATGATTGCTTATAGAGCCAAACAATATCTAAGAAGAAACAAGAATTTGGCTGCTGCAAGTAAATCATCACAAATTGGAGTTGATAAGTCAAAGGTTAGATGATTCAAGTGCAATCTCTATGGACACTTTTCAAGAGACTGCAATCAACAAAATTCTGACTCAGCACAACATCAGAATCATCAGGCTAACCAACCTCCATCAAGTCAAAGATTCTTTAGACAACCACAACTGGCCAACTCATCCCCACTAGCCACCAATATACCGTAGGAACTAGTAGCTCAAAAGAATCAGGGCTGATCATTCTTCAAGATGGAACCTGTGACTAGAGTTTGTATGAGAAGGAATTCTTAGAAGAAAATCAAGCTCTAATGGCTCACATGGAAAACAAAGTTCCACCCATGGCAAGTGAGGAACAATATTGGATAGCTGACAACAAGTGGTATGTTGACAGTGGTTGTTCGAGGCATATGACAGGAAACTATTCACTTCTCCATGATTTCAAATATAAAAATGCTTCTTATGTGACATTTGGTGGGGATAAAAAGGAAGGTAAAATTGTTGGTGAAGGAATGGTAACAAATGGTGTACTCAAGTTTGAGAAAGTAAATTATTATGAAAATTTACAATATAATTTACTAAGTGTATCTCCAATTTTTGATCAAAATTATACCACATTGTTTGATAATACTAACTGTTACATTCTTAAGCCAGGTTTTTCTGTTCCAGAAGATTAGGTCTTTCTCAAAGCATCAAGAAAAGGAAACACTTATGTTTTGGTCATGAACAACACCTCACTCACAAAACATGAAACATGCCTTCTATCTAAGTTATCGGAAGATGTATCTCAATTGTGGCACAGAAGGCTTGTCCATTCTAACATGAAGAACATGAACAAATTGGTGAAAAATAACTTAGTCATTGGATTGCCAAAGAAAGAGTTTCATTTCTCAACTCACTTTTCTTCTTGTTACAAAGGAAAACAACATAGAGCGTCACATAAATCCAAAATTATCAATACTAATACTACACCACTCAAATTGCTTCACATGGATCTGTTTGGTCCTACCAATGTGATGAGCATTGGAAAAAAGCAATATTGTTTGGTGATAGTTGATAAATTCACAAGATTTACATGGGTCTTTTTCTTAAACCAAAAGAGTGAAACATCAGAAACCTTAATGGACTTTGTGATAAAGATTGTGAATCAACTTAATGCAAAAGTTAAAATGTTTAGGAGTGGCAATGGTACTGAATTTGTCAATTTTGAACTGGATTTATTTTGCATGAGCAAGGTATTGCAAGGAAATTCAGTGCACCAAGAACTCCACAACAAAATGGAGTGGCTGAAAGAAGAAACAGAACTCTCATTGAAGCAGTCAGAACAATGCTAGGTGATTCACAATTGCCCATCACATTTTGGGCTGAGGCAGTGAATACTGCATGCAATGTTCAAAACAGAACACTAATTTTCAAAGAACACAACAAAACTCCTTATGAGCTCTTGTTTAAAAGAAAACCATGCATAGGATATCTTAGAGTTTTTGGGTGTCATGTATTTGTTTTAAACTTAAAAGAGTCATTGGGAAAATTTTCAGAAAAAGCATATGATGGTTTCTTTATTGGATTTCTTCAATATCTAAATCTTATAGGATCTATATTCCACAACATAACATTATGGAAGAAACTCTTAATGTATCCTTTGATGAATCGGTATTCACTAAATCAGTTAAAGGTTTATCATGGTTGTTTGACATATATGCTCTGACTGAATCATTTAACTATGATTATTTGAACACTGCAGGATATGATTGTTGGACCAAAAGAACCAATGAGCCTGATCTATTAAAAACCTCTAAGTCCCACAGACATCGCAACAACTGCTGAAGACTTGATCAGCTGTTTGACAAAGTCTAAAGAGCAACAGCTGAAGAACAAAATACTGAAGACTTCAACTGCTGAAGACCAAAGTCTGAAGATCAACAGCTGAAGACTAAAGTACTGAAGACTTCAAAAGCTAAAGACTAAAGTACTGAAAACTTCAACAGCTGAAGACCCAAGTCTGAAGATCAACAGCTGAAGACTAAAGTACTGAAGATCAACAGCTGAAGTACAAAGACTGAAGACAACAGCTGAAGACATCAGCTGATGACAACAGCTGATGTTCAAGAAGTCCAAGTACTGAAGCTTTCAGAGTTTGTTACAACAGCTGAAGAAGCATTCTTCAGTTGTTGTGATGGTTTCCTTTCAGTAGTTTTCTTTTCTGTTTCAGTAATTGTAAAACGACTGAAGAGCTTGTTCTTCAGTCGTTGTAGTTTCAGTAGTTTTCTTTTCAGTAGTTGTAGTGATAGTTAACACTTAGTATTTTTGTAAGAAGATGTCAGCTGTTTTGACATCTTCAGTACTTGTGTTAACTTTTAGTAGTTTTAATAATTCTGTTAGATGTCACTATCAAGTGACATCAGCAGACGTCACATCTCCTATATAAGGAATGTTCCACCACGACATCTCTATATAAGGGATGATTGACATAATTATAGTGTGACATTTTGCCATCACAAAAGCGCGTATTGAATGAAACATTTGATTTGCAGAATTCTTTCTATAACGTTTTCTCTTACTTTGAATATCAAATGTATTCTTGTGAATTGGCTAAATAATTGTTGAATTTCCACTGCAATACTCACTAATCAATCAAACGCAGATTACTGATCCTAACAATTGGTATCTGAGCAGGTTAATCATTGATCAATCTAACAATTATCATTGAAACTGCTATTCAATATCTGCATTTGATTGAATTAGCATACTTGCAAGAATTGGTTATAGTTCAATTGAATTTCTGCTACCTTCGTTCAATGCTTTCTGTTTTCTTTTGGTTCAATTTGTTTGGTGTGTTTTTTTGTTCTAAATCTGTTAAAACTTAATTGATTTTGGTTGAATCTGAGAATGACTACTCCTTCTAATGACCCTCACAATACCGGTTCCTCAACGAAGCCTCCGATGCTGGTTAGGACTGAGTATAACATATGGCAATGAAGAATGCTTCATCACCTATCTGTTAACAGTTCAGGTTGTTGGACATCTGTGGTACATGGTCCACATAAGCCTATGGTGAACAATCCGGAAACCAATCAAATGGTTCCGAAGAAGAAGGAACAATACTCGGATGAAGATCGGAAACTGTTTGAGATTGATGTTAAAGCCCATGGAATTCTAGCCATGGCATTGCCGAATGAAATCTATTCAGGGCTTATGCATCATGAAACTGCTCATGACCTCTGGAATGCATTGAAGGAACAATTCGGTGGAACTGATGAGGTCTTAGCAAACAACAGAGAAATCCTTGCCCAACTATATGAAACATTCTCTCATAAGAAGGTGAGACACTGACTCAACAGTTTGAGCGTTTTTCCTGTTTGATCTCTGAGCTAAAAATGGTCAAACATGAATATACCAATAGCCAGATGAATAACAGATTCCTCAGATCACTGCCTGAGAGATGGGACACATACACTATTGTCCTATGCTCCAGTGCAAATCTGGATAAACTATCTCTTACCCAACTTCATGGGAAACTGCTTACATTTAAGAGAGAGATAGAGCAGAAAAGGAAACTGTCATCATCATGAAAGCTCGCTGATGACTTTGTACCAGGGAACACTGCCTTGGTTGGTCATGAGTCAGAATATGCTGCATCTGAAAGTAATTATGATGAGCATATAGATTTTTCTTCAAACAGTTTAGATCATGCATTTGTTGGTGTTGATAGTCACTCAGGCTGTAATAGTGACAATTTATGTTTTATCATGGATGATCTGAAAGGATTAGCTGATGATGATCTAGAAGAGATGGATATTCTGAGCCAAATGGCCTTGATTAATATCAGATCTCAGAAGTTCTACAAGAGGACTGGCAAGAAATTTCCTGGACTCTCTGGCAAAACCAAAGTTGGTTTTGACAAGAGTAAGTTGAGGTGTCACAAATGCCAAAGGCTTGGACACTTTGCTAGAGAATGTAGATCATCTGGATCTAACTCCTCTGCACCCTTTGTGACTTTTTCAAGCACTAGTCCACAAAACAGAGGGCAACATCCTGCTAGTTCTGGTCATCATTCACAACCTGTATCTCCTGCATATTTTGTCCCTCAGGGTCCAATGTCATATCCATATCCCTGCTATTACATGCCTCAGCCAAATCAAGTCCAAGTTTCTACTGCACAACAATCACAAGCATTACCTGAGCCTCTACCATCTCAATCACAACCTCATCACAACTTCTTCACCCCTGGTAATGTTGACTGGAGCAGTTTACCAGATGATCTCTCTAGTACTGAGCAATTATTTGCTGGTGATGGTCAACATGGTGGTGAACATCCTTTTGGGAATCTAGCTCTCATGGCCCTGGAATCTACTGAGAGTTCATGCTCCAATGCATCTTCTTCACATGTAACCCAGGTATCCTCTGAGGCTAAGGCCAAGCTTTATTCTGAATCTTGCATAGACATTTATCTCTATTAGAGAAGCAAATGTAGCTTTAATTAATCAAAATCTAGAGCTTGAGCAAACTATTTCCAAAAGAAAAGCTGAATATGAGTCTATCCTTAAGGACAAAGTTGATGAGATTTATAAGCTTAAATGCCAATTAAATGATGAAAGGCTAAGCTAGAGGTCATTCTTGAGAACCATAAGGAACTCAAAGAAAAACTTGCAGTTACCCAAGTTGAGTGTGACCGCTGGGTGTCATCCTGCAAGGGATTTGAAATGCTGCTCAGTAAGCAATCTGCTTCTAATGTGAAGTTTGGAATTGGTTACAACCATATTGCACCTCCAACAGATTTTACTCCAAAACCAATAGTAAAAACACATCATCATGTGTATCATCCTCAAGTGATCTCCCAAAATCACAAGATGAAATAAGGGTTGATACCTCAGCAAGTCAATTGGCTGATGGGTTAACTAATGATAAGCACATGAAGCTGAGTATTTCAGATGTTCCTCAAAGTAACTTAAGTACTGAAGGGCAAATTACAACAGCTGAAAAGCATTTCAAATCAGCTGAAATAAATGGATTAACAACTGCTGACAAAGAACAGCTGAAGAACAACTCTTCAACTGTTACAGATTCTTCAGTACTGAACAAAAGTACTGAAAGGAGGAAAGTACTAAAGCGCACACCTTCAGTAATTTCCACATCAGCAGTTGATCAATCCAAGATGAAGAATAAGCCATGTGAAATATGTGGTAAATTCAATCATCTTTCTGATGAATGTTGGTACAGAAAGGGTTCCAAACTCAATAGAGATAAGCTCATTAAAATCCAAATGGATGAAATGAAAACTGAGTTTGAGACCAAGTTTGTACCACAATCATCCCATTGTGATAAACCCAAGCCTTCAACCAAATCCAAAAAGAAGGATAAGGTTCATCACAAAACAGCTGATAATGCTTTTCATGACAAACATCAGACGAAGTCTGTTAACCTAAGGAGGAAATGGTGGATCACAGGAACTCATCAAACACAAGTACTGATATGTCACAAGAGCTGAAAGCTTTGGCTACAAATCAGACACAACTTGTTATGATGGTTCAGCATTTGTTGGGGAGAGTTAACCAACTAGATGCACCTGTGATCAAATCACTAAAAAGGCATTCCAAGCCCAAATCCAAGGAATCCATTTCAGCACCATCTCCTTCTTCACCAGCTGTCAATCATAAGAAACAAGTTATGGTTACATCTGTTGATGAAGACAGGCCCAAAACCAAAAAGGTTTGGGTCTCAAAATCTAACTAGTTTTCTTTTATGCAGGGTTCTTCAACATGCCAAAGGAGCATCTGGTATGTGGACAGTGGAGGATCTATGCATATGACTGGGAGCAGTTCTCTTCTTAATGACTACTCTCAAGGAAAGAAGGGATTTGTTTCATTTGGAAATGATGCCAGAGGTTACATCATTGGGAAAGGATATGTGTCTAATGGACAAATCCGGTTTGATGATGTCAACCATGTGGAGAATCTCAAGTATAATCTGCTGAGTGTCAGTCAGATGTGTGATAAAGGGCATGTTGCACTTTTCACAAGCCAGAACTGTAGGATTCTGTCTTCCCAAGTTCAGAGGTTGATTGACAAGGTATTGGATGAACATACTATCCTGAAGGCCAACAGGATTGGAAGAGTATATGCCTTGGACTTGTCAAAGAAGATTGATTTGAAGGGTCATCCATGCTTATTCTCCAAAGCCTCTCCTCAGGAATCTAAACTGTGGCATAGAAGGCTGGGTCATGTTAATCTCAAAAACATGAACTAGCTGATCCACAATCGTTTAGTGAGAGGTTTATCAATAAAGGAGTTTCACTGTGATGAAGCCTGCACTGCTTGTTTGAAAGGAAAACAGCACAAAGTCTCATTCCCTCCCATTGCAAAACCTAAGTCCACTGCTTGCTTGCAGTTACTGCACATGGATCTATTTGGTCCTATGAGAGTGATGAGCATGGCAAAGAAGAAATACTGTCTGGTAATTGTGGATGATTACTCCAGATTTGTATGGACTTTCTTTCTGCATTCAAAGGATGAGGTTGCTAGGAAGATTATAAACTTTGTGTTGTATGTTGAGAAGCAGTATTCCCTATCAGTCAAGTGTATAAGGAGTGACAATGGTACTGAATTCAGAAACCATACACTTGATGATTTTTATCTTTCAAAAGGAATCAAAATGCAGTTTAGCATCCCAAGAACTCCAGAACAAAATGGAGTAGTGGAGAGAAAGAACATGACTTTAATTGAAGCTGCAAGGTCAATGTTGGCTACTCTGGTTTGCCTTTGACCTTTGGGCTGAAGCTGTCAATACAGCTTGCTATGTGCAGAATAGTGTTAGTAAATCAGAGGTTGATGAAGACTCCATATGAAGCTCTACATCATTTGGCTCCTTTGATTTCATTCTTCAGAGCCTTTGGGTGTCCTTGTTTCATTCTCAACACAAAGGATCAACTCCACAAATTTGATCCTAAGGTGGATGCAGGGTATTTTGTAGGTTATTCATCCACTTGCAAGGCTTACAGAGTCTTCAACTGCAGAACAAAGATAGTTGAAGAAACCTTGCATGTGAAATTTAACAAATCTCCTAAGGATAAAATTTCACAAAACCCTGTGGAGTTGTTTGATCTGGACATACTACAATATGTTCCTTATCAACCTCCAGCTGTTGCAGATCATGTGGATAAATCATCTTCTGCAGCAAGTCTTCCACCTGGTGGTACTGATGATGATGATGATATCAGTAATCACCTTTTCAAGTTTAGTGATCAACTGCCTGAGTCCGCTAAACTTGATGTTCCTGTAGCTTCAGCATCTCCATCCACAACAAATGCTGATGAGATCTCTGATTTCTCTACTCTATCGTTTGATTTGCCATCTAATACTTGGTTTCAAGAATCTAAATCAACATCTGCTGCTGATGAACCAGCTACAAACACTTGCACTGATCTGATTGTGCACCAAGAACTAAAGAATCACCCCATGTCTCAAATCATTGGTGGTATCAATACTGGTGTCTCAACCAGAAGTCAATTGTCTAACTTCTGCTTCTATGCTCTCTTCATCAGTCATCAAGAGCCAAAGAACTATCATGTTGCTTTGAGAGACAATGGATGGGTGGAAGCCATGCAGCTTGAGCTACTTCAGTTCAAGAAACAGCAAGTGTGGGAACTGGTCCCTCTACCCCGAGGTAAGTGTGCAATAGGCACTAAATGGGTGTTTAGGAACAAAACAGATGAAAATGGGCTTATTGTTAAGAACAAGGCCAGACTGGTTATTCAGGGATTTTCACAAGAAGAAGGTATTGATTATGATGAGACCTTTGCCCCTGTAGCCAGACTGGAGGCAATTAGATTGTTCTTAGCCTATGCTGCATTCCACAATCTTAAAGTTTTTCAAATGGATGTTAAAAGTGCATTTTTATATGGTAAAATAAAAGAAGAGGTTTATGTGTGTCAACCACCAGGTTTTGAGGATAATAAACATCCAGATTGGGTATACAAGCTTGATAAGGCTCTTTATGGGTTGAAACAAGCTCCTAGAGCCTGGTATGAGACATTATCAAATTTTCTTCTTCAAAATAATTTCACTAGAGGCTCCATAGATAAAACTTTATTCATTAAGAAGGTGGATCAGCATAAGCTACTTGTTCAATTTTATGTTGATGATATTATTTTTGCATCCTCTGATCCCCAGTTGTGTGATGACTTTACCAATTTAATGCATAAGAAGTTTGAAATGAGTGCAATGGGAGAATTACAGTTCTTTCTAGGATTGCAAATCAAACAAAAGGTTGATGGGACTTTCATTCATCAGTCTAAATATACAAAAGATCTTTTGAATAAGTTTGATTTACAAAATTGTAAGCCCTGTTCTACTCCCATGTGCAACACCACACAACTGGATGCATATCAGAAGGTAAAGCTGTTGATAAAACACTTTACAGATGTATGATTGGGTCCTTGATGTACTTAACAGCTTCTAGACCAGATATCATGTTTGCAACTTGTGTTTGTGCTAGATTTCAGGCTGCTCCTAAAGAGTCTCACTTGATTGCAGTCAAAAGGATCTTTAGATATCTGCAAGGTACACAATCCCTAGGTTTATGGTATTCCACTGGACACTCTTGCAAATTGGTTGCTTTTCTAGATAGTGACTATGCAGGGTGTAAGTTAACCAGAAAGTCAACTTCTGGTGGATGTCAATTCCTCGACAACTGTTTGATTTCTTGGCAGAGTAAGAAACAAACATCTGTTGCTACATCCACTGCTGAAGCAGAGTACATTGCTGCCGCAAGCTGTACTTCTCAGGTACTCTGGCTTCAGAACCAACTTTTGGATTATGGCATTACAGAGACTAAGACTCTATTATTAATGGACAGTGCTTCAGCTCTTTGCATTGTCAAGAATCCTGTCCAGCACTCTAGGACCAAACATATAGAGATCAGACATCATTTTATTAGGGATTGTTTTGAAAAAGGTCTGATTGATCCAAAGTTTGTGCCTAGTGCTGATGAGCTTGCAGACATTTTTACTAAGCCTTTGGATAGTTCGACTTTCCAAAACCTAGTGTTAAGGCTTGGTATGCTGCAGTTAGAATAAGTGATAACTACTGATGATCTCAGTAAATAAGTACTGATGATCATTTGTAACCATATCACAAATGAGTACTGATTCTGTTACAAGAACTGGTACAGTCACAACTACTGATGTAGTTGTAACTACTGATATCAGTACAAACAGACAAGTACTGACGTCTTATGATACAACTGAAAAACAGCCAAAAAGACTGATGAGTAAGTGTTGAGGATAGTATGAAACCGCTGAAAAGCTATGAATTGACGAAAACTACTGATGAGAATTTTCTCTTCAGTTGTTTCTAAAACTATTGTTTCATCTTAAACAACTGATGACAAAACCATGTCTTCAGTAGTTTCACAACTACTGATGACTAACACCAAGTCATCAGCTGTTTACAACAACTGATGACAAAACCATGTCTTCAGTAGTTTTATAACTACTAATGACTAACACCACGTTATCAGTTGTTTCCAACATCTGAAGCTAAAACCCCGGTTTTCAGTAGTTTTATAACTACTGATGCTTAAAACCAAGACTTCAGTTGTTTCAACCTCTGAAGGTTAATACCACGTCATCAGTCAGTTAAAACTACTGATGACTCACATTAAACCTTTCAGTTGCTTTTTAACCCGTACCCTATAAATACCTTATCTCACAGAGCTTCATTGTCTCAAACCTAACGTTCAAAAACTCAGAACCTTCTCTCACATCAATGGTGAACATGAAGCTTAAACCACGACACAACTGTGTTGCTTACCTCACCAAATCACCCTTTGGACAAAGTTTGATAATGCCATTGATCTAATGGTCAACTCTCCATACAAAACGGCTTTCCTTCTAAATCCTACCATTCATGCCGAATCCCTACACTAGTTTTGGACGAACGTCATCCTTATCACCGGGGAGAATGACACCAAGTCTCTCTAGTCATTCGTCAACAACCGTCAAGTGGTCATCACTCCGGCAATCCTTCGCCAAACCCTACAACTGGATGATGCCACTTTCCCAACTGGTATTCAAAGGGCACCACTGATCTATCATTTTCCCACCATGGATACCAGGGTAACCTCAACGCCTCTACCATCCTGAAGAAGCATTTCCATGATGCGGAACGATTAATTTTTCATATGGTAAATGTATGCTTAGCTCCTAAGACTTCTTCTTGGGATCAAATGTCGACGAGGTGGCAGCAGGTATTATCTCTATCCTTGACCAACAAAACTTGAATTTTTCTGAAATATTATTTCTTGAACTCAAGGATATGGCCTCCAAGCCTATTGCTAACCGATGGATATTATATCCTCGGTTCATAATGGCCATCATAGAAAACCAGCTGAAAGCTGAGGGACTTGTTGGCCTCGGAGTCCCTGCTACGACTGTATTGCCTGAAGTATACTCCAGGCATAACTCTGACCACTCACTCAAACAGACTGCCAAACAGCGAAAACCCACGCAGCTGGAACCCACAGCCACCACCTCCACATCCAAAGTCCCCACCAAACCCAAACACAAGAAAGCCAAAAAGGCTACTCAGGGAAATGAGTCCCCTGAGGATGCCCCTGCAACATAAACGCTGGATATATCTACTCGTCCTAACCCCCCAGTAGATACAAGTACTCACTTACCCTCAACCGCTCAGGTTTCCTCTCAACAGGAGCCTGTAGCAACCACCTCTGGGGCACCTATACATCTGGAATCTTCCTCACTTGAGGGGGTTGCCATTGAATCACACCACTCTCCCCAGGTGCATACTGCCTTCACACCCTCTCCCACTGCAACCGCCCCCCAAAGTCCTACCATAATAATTGCCAAAGTGCTGACTCAGTTGCATTCCTCACCCCCTCCCCAGATACCAATCAAAACTAGGATAGCCTCAGCCATTGAAGGGGAGGAACAAAGTGCTTCTGATAACCCACAGCATCGGGGTTACCACGTTCAATCTCCAAGTGTATACACGGAGATTCGAACTTCTGTTGAGGCTACCAATTCTCCTGCTTCAGCAAATGATCAGGACGAAGTTCGTACTATCCATAAGACCTCACCAGAGGCAACTGCCGATGAAGGACATAGTCCTGAGGCAGGAAGTCCCCAGTACCACGAACAAGGGGCACATGCTACTCCTGATCTACACTCAGAGCATGTACATCCTGATTCCATTAGGAGGTCAGGTGATTCATCTCAGAATGATGATGACCTGGGCTTTTTCTACGATGTTCTAGCCCACAACACAATCCTCGAGAATGAGGTGAGCAGACTCAAAGAGCTGCTTGCCAACATGTCTCAGGATCAAAGACCATCTACCTCACAATCTCCACAGATGGCACCTTCCATTGAAGGTTTACAAAATACTGAGCCTACCCACATAACTGAGCCACCAGCCTCTGCTTTTGGCACCATCTCTCAGGGACAGAACCCCTCTGAGCAGATGGTTGCTATCTTTCAAAACTCCTTACCTCTCATCACTCCCATCATCAATGACATAGTGCATAAAGCTATTGATGAGAGGATTCCCTCAAATATACAAACCCTTATTGATAATGTTGTTCATAAATCTCTTTCTACCTTCCAAACCCTTGACCCCAATGCAACCAAAAAGGGGGAGACTGCAAAGTCAAAGGCAGTGAAAGAAAAGAAAAGAAAAAGAGTTGATGCTGAGAAAGAGCTTGACATAGAGAAAAAGCCTGAGAAAGAAAAGGAGGTTGAGAAAGAACTGATCTCAGGGTCGTTAATTACATATAAAAGGAAGAAAAGTGTTGAGTCAGAAGCTGATAAAGAGAAATCATTAGAAGACCTTGTTAAAGATGCTGATGAAGCTCATAGCAGATCAATGGATACAATTATCGATCAGCTATTTAGACATGGTCATGACACAACCACATTAGATTCTGAGATCAGAAGGCTGGAAATAGAAGAGATACACTCAAGATGGGCCAGTTATAGTGTAATGGAAGGGAGAGATTGAAATCATGATCAGGTTTATAGCAAATATCTGGGAAGATCATTGATTGAAGTCAAGTCTTGGTCCAGGGACAGCATCTTGGCAGTAACCACCAAGATCTGTTCCTCTGAAGCATACACCAAAGGGTTGGTCATTGAAGCTTTAAATGAAGCTGGTGCTGGGAGCAGGACTGAACTGGTCAAACAATCCAAAGCTGCACTCACATCTAAGATGCTAGAACAGCCTGTCAACATTCCCACACCAAAACCACCACAACCACAACCCACTAAACCAATTCCCTTACCCAAAAAACCAATAGCCGATGATGTACCCCAGAAGAGGAAGAAAAGGGTACTGAGGCTAGAAGAGGAAGAAGAAGATGAAGATGAAGATAGGCTGCCAATCTCAGCTGTCATACAGTTGCCTAAGGCCAAACGTCACTCTCCAACAATTACTCCTGAAACTCAAAGACAATTTGTGAAAGTGAAGCTAGAAGAAGAAGAGCTTCACAAACAACATGATGAGGAATTGTTGAGAAGAGTTGACAAAGCATATGCTGCCACATCTTCAATCATCAACATGAAGAAACATGCTCAGAGGTTATACACTCTAAGACACACATTTCAATATCAAAAGGAGAGAGTGAGGATTTGGCCTGATCCCAGGGTGTCTCATAGGATTCAAAAGAAAAATATTCCACAGAGATACATTGGCCAAGTAAAGAAGATTGTAGATGAAGTGATCTCTCTGGCCTTTGTAATATCACCTTGGGAGATCCTAGAAGACTTCAAGAAAGCCTATAAAGCTAAACTAACTCCACAAAAGATGCTGGAAAATAAAGTGGTGAAAAAGGGGTTAGTGTATAGGAGGCTTGAGGAAGTTAGAAAGAATGAGCTCCAGTTGTTCCTAGAGGGTGTTCACCCAGATGAATTCGCATATAGAATCATAACAACTGTGGAGCTAAAAAATGGGAAACAGGTCAAATACCTATCTGAGTATTATGGGCCGGAATCACTCTTTGAAGGGGAAACAGAAGAGCTTACCATGGAGGAACAAGTAACCTTCATTGAGGCATATACAAGGGAGTCGTACAGACTCATATATGGGAAGTAGATCTCATGGTTGGTGTAACAGCTCTATGTCCAGTTCCCCAAGACAGAGTTCCCATCCATCCTTTGCCAAACAGATCATTGAGAACTCTTTCCAGGCCTGTGCTTACAAGGGTCACTTCTGAGCTGATCTAGAAGACAAAAGACCAATCTTTCTGCCATAATAAGTGGGACATCTTCAATAAATTTAGAGGTTTTGGTTGCATTGGTTCAGGGGGAGTTTGTTGGACCAAAAGAACCAATGAGCCTGATCAGAAAAACCTCTAAGTCCCACAGACATCGCAACAACTGCTGAAGACTTGATCAGCTGTTTGACAAAGTCTGAAGAGCAACAACTGAAGAACAAAGTACTGAAGACTTCAACTGCTGAAGACCAAAGTTTGAAGATCAACAGCTGAAGACTAAAGTACTAAAGACTTCAAAAGCTGAAGACTAAAGTACTGAAGACTTCAACAGCTGAAGACCAAAGTCTGAAGATCAACAGCTGAAGACTAAAGTACTGAAGATCAATAGCTGAAGTACAAAGACTGAAGACAACAGCTGAAGACATCAGCTGATGACAACAGCTGATGTTCAAGAAGTCCAAGTACTGAAGCTTTCAGAGTTTGTTACAACAGCTAAAGAAGCATTCTTCAGTTGTTGTGATGGTTTCCTTTCAGTAGTTTTCTTTTCTGTTTCAGTAATTGTAAAACGACTGAAGAGCTTGTTCTTCAGTCGTTGTAGTTTCAGTAGTTTCTTTTCAGTAGTTATAGTGATAGTTAACACTTAGTATTTTTGTAAGAAGATGTCAGCTGTTTTGACATCTTCAGTAGTTGTGTTAACTTTCAGTAGTTTTAATAATTCTGTTAGATGTCACTATCAAGTGACATCAGCAGACGTCACATCTCCTATATAAGGAATGTTCCACCACGACATCTATAAGGGATGATTGACATAATTATAGTGTGACATTTTGCCACCACGAAAGCGCGTATTGAATGAAACATTTGATTTGCAGAATTCTTTCTATAACCGTTTCTCTTACTTTGAATATCAAATGTATTCTTGTGAATTGGCTAAATAATTGTTGAATTTCCACTGCAATACTCACTAATCAATCAAACGTAGATTACTGATCCTAACAATGATGAAGTATGTTATCCATTTGTTCCACCTCATATGAATGAAGTAACATTATTTGCTGATCCTCCAAGGATACACACATCCTCAGGTGGAAATACTTCAGCAACAGCTACTGACACTACATGTGGAAATGATCACATATTATCCGGAGAAGTTGTTGTAACTCCTACGAAAGAGATAAATGATCACGGAGAAGTTCCTATACCTCCCACAGAAGAGCAAACTGATTCTGGAAAAGGTTCTATAACTCCTACAGAAGAGCAAACTGATTCTGGAGAAGCCCTTACAGCTCATGTAGAAGACAATCATGATGCTACTGATAATCAAGCTACTGAAGATCATTCAACACCACATGTTGAACATTTTGACTACTTCCTAAACTCTCAACCTGGTCTGGATCAGACTGCACCAACAGATATGACTAACCTGGAATCATTTATTCCAGTTGAATCAACTCCATCAGCAAGAATCAATAAGACTCATCCAGTCAACAACATCATTGAAGATCTTACAAAGAGAACTACAAGAAGTCAAAGTGTTACTGCCAACATTTGTCTTTTTAGTTGTTTTCTTTCACAAGTGGTTCCTCTAAACATCACTGCTGCTTTAAAGGACAATAGCTGGATTGAAGCTATGTAAGAAGAGCTTCAACAATTTAGAAAGCAAAAAGTATGGTCTCTAGTTGATTTACTAGAAGACCAACATCCTATTGGTACAAGGTGGCTATACAAAAACAAACTGGATGATAGAGGAATCATTGTAAGAAATAAAGCAAGGTTGATTGCACAAGGATACACACAAGAAAAGGGAATAGACTATGATGAAGTTTTTGCACAAGTAGCAAGAATTGAAGCCAAAAGAGTGTTCCTAGCTTATGCATCATATAAGAAGTTCACTGTGTATCAGATGGGTGTCAAGTGTGCATTCCTATATGGGAAAATTGATGAGGAAGTTTATGTGTCACAGCCCCCTAGTTTTGAAGATCCTTATTATCCACATAGGGTATACAAGCTAGATAAAGCCTTGTATGGTCTTCATCAAGCACCAAGAAAGTGGTATGAAACATTATCATCTTTCTTGCTCAAGCATGGCTTCAAAATAGGAACCATTGATCTGACACTCTTTCTCAAAGAAGAATATCAAGATCTCTTAGCTGTTCAAATATATGTTGATGACATTATATTTGGATCAACTAATAAGAGATTGTGTGTAAATTTGGAAGAGCTGATGAAAATAGAATTTCAGATGAGTTCAATGAGTGAATTGACTTTCTTTATTGGTGTTCAAGTTCATCAAAAATCAAATGGGATATTCATCAATCAAGAAAAATACATACATCAAATTTTGAAGAAATACAATCTTGCTGATGTATCCTAATGCAAAACACCAGCATCAACAATTGATAAGATTGTACCTGATCCTTCAGGAAAATCTATTGATCAAAAATTATATAGATCAATGATAGGATCACTTATGTATCTAACTACCAGTAGACCTGACACTATATTTGTTGTGTGTGTGAGTGCTAGGTACCAATTTGATCCAAAAGAGTCTCATCTGAATGCTGTGAAAAGGATTTTTTAGATATCTCAAAGAAAAACTAGGACTTAGTCTTTGGTATCCAAAGGATGGTGACTTTACACTCTACTCATACTCAAACAGTGATTATGGTGGTTATAACAGTAACAGAAAATCCACAACTGATGGATGTCAATTTATAGTACCAAGACTAGTATCATGGCAGTGCAAGAAACAAACCAATGTCTCTGTATCCATAGCTGAGGCTGAGTACATAGCTGATTCAGCTGGTTGTTCTCAAGTCCTTTGGTTGCAAAACCAATTGCTTGACTATGGTTACAACTTCCTTCAAACTTCAATTTACATAGACAATTCTGCTGCTATGTTTATAACTGCTAATCCTATGCAACTTAGTAAAATAAAACATATTGAAATAAGATATCATTTTCTGAGAGATTGCTCAGAAAATGGTTTGATTAAGTTAGTTAAAGTGGATACAACAAATCAGCTTGCTGATTTATTCACTAAATCCTTTGATTCGGTCAGATTTAATTTTCTAATTGAGTCTCTAGGCATGATTAACTTAGATTAATCAACTTGAACAAACAAAATACTATGTGTAATGTTGCTTCAGCATGACATATGCTTGGGAAATGATAGTACACTATATCTTTGCTTATTCCTGAATTCTTAAATATCATTAAATCTGAGCAAGTTTCTTGATATGTGAGTAGCTTCATCTTGAGTGAAAATTACACTTAGTGCATGCCAAACACAATTCAAAGTGATTGTTTATGGGAAACTTCATTTTAAGGATACAAAGTGAGTCTTATTATGATGTGATCAAATCACTCATCTAAGCACACTATGTACCGACACTTTATAGTATCTATCTTTGCAAATCATACACCCTCTGTTTTGTGTAAACAAAGACCTAGGTGTATGATCACCATACTGTATATCAGTTATCAAAGGTGAAAAGATCATGATCCTCATCATCCCTCTGTTTTGTGTAAATAAAGACTTGGGTTAAAGGCACCTCTGTTTTACGTGAGTAAAGACCCGTGACCTGATGATGATCATATCTAAGCTCTCAAAAGAATCCTATGTGATCAAGTGTACATTTATCTAAAGCTTTTATATCAATGCATTAATGAGATGTCAAATACATCTCAAGATAGAACTTATAACTTAAAGCACATAGTTATTAAGTGTGAAAAAGTGATAATTTAACTTGCAAAGGGAGGACAAAATCTTCGTGAATTGAATGTGAAGCCCATAACAGTTATTTCCTAATCAATATGAAAACATGATAAACAACATGCCTAGTTGATACATTAGATCTTGTATGGATTTAAGTGGATAATATACTTGCAATCACAACTATGTTCAGGTATCAATTCAACAAAATAACTCATCAGGAAGAGGCTTAGTATTATAGTATGATCCTATCATATGTGTATGTATATATGTGCATCATCATACAGTTAAATAACACTCATGATATTCTTCTTAGAAGTTTATGATAAATGCATACTGTCATCATTAATCACAAATTTAGGGGAGTAGAATTCATGAAGATAAGTTTATCAATCAGCAACTTTGTCTATTTCATTAATAATTTTTTTGGATCAAGAAGAAGACTAATGCAACCAAAACTATATCACTTAAGTTATTTTGATGCTGCATGCAAACGCTTCCGAAGCTCTTCATGGAACTTCCGAAGGTTGTAGAGTTCTTCTGAAGACAAAGGAAAAGTCTAGCTTCCGAAGACAGAACTCTACTTTCGAAGACAAATGCATACTTCCGAAGACAAATGCATACTTCCGAAGTTCAAGACTTAGAAGAATAAAGTGAAGACCACTTCCGAAGTATGATGAAGAAGTCTCCAAGTCTTGGAAGAAGCAGCCTCTTCCGAAGTATAAAGTGGCTTCGGAACTACTTACTCTTCCGAAGCCATTTAACCTTCGGAAGACACTGCTATAGCCAGTGGACACAAGTATGGTCTCTGACACTCCGCTGCAGACTTCTGATACAGCATGGCTTCTTCCTAAAGAACCATGTTGTTGACCATACTTTATTCCACTGTTTATTTTTTCATGATAGTACAGTTACCATCTTTAGTTGGTGATAAAAGGTAAGTCAGGGACATGTCCTGACTACCTAATCTCAGATAAGACTTTATCCGAGATACCTTAATCTTTAGTCTTGTAGTATAGACTTTAGCTATAGGATCCCAGCTAGTATCAAAGTATATCCTGCTGTAGATAATATTATATACAGGTTCTCTTTGTAATTCATAAAAAGATAGAGAAATCTGCTTGTAAGAGTCTTTGTATTTTAAGTTGAGAATCAATATATAAAAGTATCTTGAAATTATCTTTCTGTGTTCTTAGTTACTTTTCATATTGTGATCAACTCTTCTTAGATTCTTACCCGAGTGTGATGCTAGGTGAGTTTGAGAGAAAAATTTGTGTTTAAGTGAAAAACACCGATCCTGCAAATTTGAAGGAATTGGAATCTGAGCACCAACCTAGCTCCTGGATACATGAAGTTTTCTTTTAAATTATTTAAGCTTTCTTATACTCAATTGTCATGAATACAAAGTCAACAATGTCCAATAGAAATAAATGGTTCTAAGCAGTGGACTTGGACCATACAACAAAATAAGTTTTTCTTTACAAGTGTTCTAAAGCATCAGCAGATGCTACAGTGTCGTCTTAAGCATCAGCAAAAATTACAATGAGTGGAAAATTCAAATGTCTATTCGTAGATTGGTAAACTACGGATGAGCAAAGATCAACAAATATAATTTAATTTCATAGTTTGGTAACCTATGAAAATTTAAGTTATACTTCATCAGTAGAAGTTGTTAAGACATCCACAGATGATTTATGGAATCCGTAGATAATCTGCGGATGAACTTAGAATAGAAAATTTGTTGAGGGTCCCACTTCATTAAATAAATAAAATTAATGTGTCTGAGAAAGTATAAATGATGTTCTTTGACTTTAAAACTCATTATTCGCTTTTTAGTTAACTTTTTCAGACCTAGAAAAACACGCACTCAACAAAATTTTCCCCCTTCTATAACATTCAAAAATTACCGAATCAAAACATCAGACAAACCTATTTCTGCTCTCAAATCACTGTGTTCAAGGTAAAACATGTCGTAATGTTCAATAATGAACTATTTGATTCTCGTACAATCTCACAACTTTTCGTATGCTCATATCAATAATGTGATTCTAACGGAATCTTCTTTATTCTTATGAACAGATGGATAATCGATTTGGGAGAGAGCACAACGTGTGTGCTTTCTTAAATCCTGACAACCCTTCTCAGAAGGGTGTCAAGACATTATCCGATGTCTAAAAGATCTAGGCTATTCTATGCCTTATCAGTAGAGCCTATGATTCATCAATCGCACATAACTAATTTTTGGAACTCCACCCAAATAGAAGAAGATGATCAAGTTATTGTGGCTGATGTGAAGAATCAAAGACTGAGAGTGGATAAACAGACAATAAGAAGGGTTCTTGAGTTGGGAGATGTATAAGCCGGTCACCCTGATGTATTCGATAATGAATACATAGAGAAAGTCTTTCTTTTGATGGGGTATGATGGTGACTTCAAGAAGGGAGAAATCAAAAAGGAAGACTCTGCAAGCCATACAGATTTCTCTGCCACACTTATCTTAAGTGCATCTCAAACAGGAAATCTGGACTTGACAGATTTTCAAGACATATCTCTTCAGGTGTTATTGGTGTCTTTGAGGGAAGAACCTACAATTACTCAAAGTACATCTTCAACTGCTTATGTGATCAGATCAAAGTATAGAAGGCTAACAAGACGTATATGTTTCCAAGGTTTCTACAACTGATTATCAATGTTGATCTGCCTGGGACTACTAAAAATGGCGATGTGTTTGTTCAAGCACACCTAGATAGATCTATTATGAATAAAATATCCGGGAAGTATGAAGGAGGAAACATGCCCATGTTTGCTCATGTGATAGATGTTAATGCAAATATTCCCCAAGAGCTTGTGTGGGAAGATCAACAAGAGGACTCTTCAACCAACTCTGTTCAAGCCACACACTCACCAATTCTATCACTCATTCAGCAACAACATCAATCTCCACAACCCCCTTCTCCTACAAGTCAAAATACTCACCCATCTCACTCACTCACTCTGTACACTCTCAACAATCTTCCTCAGCCAATCAAAATACTGTCTCTCATGCCAGTATTGTTCAATTATCATTATCCAAGACTGAATCTCCTGTCCATTCAAATGATACTGAACTAGTTTCTCTAGTCATTGTCAATCAGCAGCAACAACAACCATAACATGATGAGCATGATGAATCAAAAGATGAATGATCCAGTTCAGCAAGTGTGGCTCATACGAAAGATCATAAAGATGAAATTGTTGATCAACAAGAAGAAGAATAAAGTATGAGGAAGTGATTGTCTATGATGAAGATGACATCAGTGATGAGGACATACTAGTAAGCAAAAGGTATCTGGTGGCTTAATACAACAAGCTTGTGATAAAGTCTAACTACAGAAAGAAAAGAATTCAAGAGCTAAAAGGGATTGTAAAAGAAAAGGATGTTCTACTGATGCAGCAAAAAGCAATCATGACAAGATTAAGAGAAGATGCTCAATGCAACAATGAAGTCATTGATGCTCTGTTGAATCTTGTTGAAGAACAAAAGGAATCTATTGCTAATCAAAAGGCTGAAATAGAAAAGCTTGTATTGGAGAGCAATCAAGCTAACAAGACTATTGAAGAAAAACATGTTGAGATACAAAGAAAGAATGAAGAGGTTAAGGAATTGAAGATGAAAATAAGTGCTCTGGAATCTAAGTCTGTCACTATATCAGTACAACCAAAAGAACCTACAACATCCTCTAAGCAACTGATTCTATATTCAAGGAAGAGAAAGTACTTAGGCTCTACAATGAAACAAGTAATCAATGTTGATGATTCTCCTAAAAGATCAAGGCATACATCTTCAGAGCACACTGCTTCAATGAATGTTTCAACATTAAAGCCAGTTATTACGAATAAAGCTGAGAGTGATGCTGAATGGAAAGAGCTGACTGAAGAGGATTCTAACAAAGAATAAGAAGAATCAAAGACTGATGATCTTTTGATAACGCAAGACATAATGGAAGAAAGGCCAGAGTCATCCGTGTTTATGACCCTGATATCATGGGTTCCCATTTGACATGGTTGAAAGGATGAACTTGACTGAGATGAAAGATATGCTGAAAGAGTTTGAGTTTGTCAGATTCATAATTCCAAATTATGACTATGAAGCATTCACTACTTTTCAAGCCATTCAAAAAATCAAGAAAAATCTAGGTCACTATGATACAACAAAGCTTAGCAAATACAATATGATATGTTGGTTATAGGGTCACAACTATAAGGCTCATGAGCTTAAAGGAAGAAGTGTTGTTGAGCTAAGAAGATTGATAGAACATGTAATGTTTGTTGAACTTGATATTGGAGTCAGATTCAGAACTGACTCCAAAACCTAGTCATTACAACAAATCTCCAGCTGAACGAGTAACAATTGAAAGCACAGCTCAACAAAAAGAAATGGACAAACTTATCAGAGAACCAAGAGCAGTCATTCCTGACAAAGTGTGGCCATTGGGGACAACAGTCAGGAATATCACAGAGAAGAAGTCTACATTGATAGAATTGTTTGACCACATCACCAGTCCAACCTCTAGGGAAGACAACAGAATCATGGCATCGAAGTATGATCAAGAATGGGACTGTGCTATCATCAAGAGAACATCTTGGAGGGTTCAATACTTCCAAGATATAGCATCACTATTGTGCCTACTTGAATGTGATCTCAAAGATCTATAAAGTTTGATTATTTCTAACTATCATGTTCACCCAAGAGGAAGAGACTTCTCTGTGTTAGTGGGAAAACTAAAAACAAAATTCAAAGATGATGTGCTTAAGGAAGCCAAGAGAGAGGATGATGAGCACAAAAGAAGGTTACAAAGAATGAAAAGAACAAAATCCGACTCCTCTACAATGGTGGATGATGAGTTCTTGAAGAGGTTGGATGTCAAAGCAATAAGTCAGCTAATGTTAAAAGCATAGATGTGAATCAATGTACATATCCCATAACAGAATGGGGATATGTTGAGAAGACCAAAGAATTAGTGCTGCTGAGTAATGCAGAAGGAAAGAAAGCTGAAAGAATAGGAATGTTTGACCCAGTAGAAATCAAACTACTCCACCCTAGTTATACTTCATACCTTCATGACAAATTCTTTCCAAAGCTAACTGATGAAAGGGCTTAGAATGACTTATGTCTATATGTGCACATGATTCAAGTTGTGGATAAGCTAAATGCCAAAGCATACAAGAGAAGAAGGTATAATACTGGAATGCTGAAAGGAGCTAACACTGAAGATGTTTTAGAACTGAGAATCTCGGAAGATGTAACACCTGGTTATTTTTTTTAAAAGATAAAATATAAAGAATAAAAAGGAAGAAAAGGAAGAAAAGTAATAATGTCCAAGTGGAGGGACCAAAAGTGTCCAAAGGACAAATATCTTTGAAAGTTGGTGTAAAGGTGGGCATGGCCGCCCACCCTCTTTTCACATCACCATCTCCCTCGTTTCTTAGAGAGAGAGAGAGAGTAGATAACTCTTGGTTTTCAGAAGAAGAAGAAGAAGTGGGCGAATTCAAGGTAAGAATTCGTGATTTTTATATGTTTATGACGGGTTTTGTCCCGGTTTTGTGTTTATGTGCTTATGGGTTGTGTTTGCGCTCGGTTGTGTGTGTGTTTGATGTTGTTTCTAGGTGTTTTGAACTCTTTGCAAGAGGGTTAAAAGGAAGAACACCCAAGTTGCACCAGGTGATTTTTAGACCCCGGTTTTTACATGTTTTGAAACATATTTGGGGCTGAAAACGTATTAAAATGATTTTACAAAGTTTGTGTGAATACCCGTATGTGATGTGTATGTTGAATGTTGATTCTTGAATGTTTATAGGCTACTCATGTTTAGAATAGCCACATTATGCTTAAAACAGATGAGATCGATGATTAGGATGGAAAATATCCTAGAAACATGTTTACAGAATGTTCATGCGCCTAGATAAGGGTTCATACGTCCAGATTTGCCTTAGAAATAACTAAGTGTAATTCATGCACCTAAACAGTAACCCATGCGCCTAAAACTTGCCTTAGAAATGTTTAAGTATTCCCATGCGACTGAATAGTGGCTCATGCGCCTAGAAATGTTAGTCGGATGACTAAGGGTAGGGTCATGCGCCCCAATAGTGCCATGCGCCCAAGTGGCCCATGCGCCTAAGTGCTCATGCGTCCGAATAGTATCCATGCGCCTAGATTAAGATGAAATTTTCTAAGTGTTCAGACGTCCAAGAGTTCCCATGCGCCTAAAAGCAGCCTATGCGCCTAAGTGTTCCCCATACGCCTGAATAGTGTCCATGTGCCTGCATAGTGCCCATGCGCCTAGGACTTAGAATATTTTTCTGATTTTTGGGGAAATGCGTAAAGTAGGCTTTGACTTGGGATATTCCCGGGGAACTATAAGTTGACTTTTGGGGTCATAAATAGTATGATGGGCATGTGATGGATGGGTGATGATGATGATGATGATGTTACATGATTATGCCTGATGTATGTTATGTATGTATGATGCCCTGTGATGATGTATGTATGGTATGGTATGTATGTTCCTATGATGATGAATGTTTATCTTTCCATGGCTTTACGTGTATGTTAATGAATGAACGGAAAGTATTATGTAACGTAAAATGAAAGATAATAAAAGAGGAACATGATGAATGAATGCATGCATTAACGAATGAACGAACGTAAAAAGTCTTGCAAGCAAATGTATGGAGGTTCACACCCAACGAAGGGTGTTAGCTCAACTGTGTGCGGGTTAGCTACCCCAGAAGGATGCACACTAGGGTCCAATCCTTGGGATTGACCATATGTATGGGATCCTTGCCGCTTGCCTCAGGTACTGGAGTCAGCTTCGTGCATAATGTTCGGGGTCTATAATAGACCTCAGGCCCAGTAACCAGCTTCGTGCACAATGTTCGGGGTATAGCACATGGCATTGATCCGGAATGAAAAGAAAAGATGAATGGTGACTGTACTTGCCTCAGGTACCGGAGTCAGCTTCGTGCACAATGTTCGGGGTCTATGATAGACCTCAGGCCCAGTAACCAGCTTCGTGCACAATGTTCGGGGTATTGTACATGTCACAAGATGTAATGAATGAACGAAGGTTAATGAACGTAATGGAAGATAATAATGATATTATCTGTATGTACGTATGATGTATGATCACGAACGAACGAAACGTATAGTATGGGTTTTGAAAGGAAATAAATAATGATTTTACGTATGTTTTATTATAAAACTAGAACTCACTCAGCAACGCTAACTTTTATACGTTTTCAGTTGGCAGGTAAACGTTGCTGGAGATGGCACGAGGCGGCTGCTCAGCGCTTTTGGATGGCATCCATTTAATTAAGGCTTTTGTGATGTAATACAACAATGTAATTTTGTAATCGACAAATGATGCATTACTTTGCAAAAGTTTTATGATGAAATGAAATGCCTTCTGTTTTTATGTTTTCTGCTGCAACGTTTTGATGAATAATTGTAAAGTTTATGTTTTATGTGTGATGAATCACCAGCTGTGAGGTGCCCGGGAACGGGGCCTTACAAGTTGGTATCAGAGCCAAAGTTTAAGAGAATTAGGTTAAATAAATTTTAAAACCTAAACTTAAACTGAGAATGGGACGAAATGGGAATAGGATGCCACTCTGAGTAGCTGCGTGCCATCAGGTATTTTCGTAATGTTAACCGGTTATGTGCGCATGGTATGTGGTTATGTGTTGTATGTAGATTTAGATACTGATTAAGTCAGGACCAGAGATGCTTGGGGTATGAAGAGTAAAGTAAGTGGCTAATCACAACTGGCCACTGTAATTAGGGACTTACTATGCTTGACATAAACTGAGTATCACCTTGAATGATTGTGTTAGTGTTTGAATCTTATAGTGTGCTTATAGAGGATGGCTGGAGGTGGATCTTCAAAGGCCTCTCGTGGTGGAGGTCATGGTGTTGCTCCGCGACCTAAGAGAGGGAGACCCAGAGTAGAGAAAGTGGTTCATGAAGAACCAGAAACTCCTCATCCAGAGGTCGGATATGAGAGTGCTAATCTGAGGGCCTCAGTGAAAGAGGCGGTTGTGGAAGAAGTGCACCAAGTCATGCAGACGATCCTACCGTCTGTGGTGACTGAAGTGATAAAGGCAGTTAGAGAGGGAGAGAGGAAGGAAAGGAGTGGACCTACGGGCAAAAGAAGACAGCCCGAGACTGAGACAGTTCCGTCCAACGATGAGGACGAGGAAGAAGAGCCTACGCCGGAGGCGACCCGAGGCTGCAACTACGGGGTGTTTATGAGATGCAAACCCCCTACCTTCGATGGAAACGACACTGCCGCTGCTGCTCACCGGTGGGTGAGGGAAATGGAGGCGGTACTTGATATCAGCAAGTGCCGGGAAGACCAGAAGGTTAAGTTCGCTACCCACTCATTCGTAGACTCGGCTCTGTGCTGGTGGGACAATATCGTCCAAGCCGAGGGTAGTCGGGCGATCGGGAAAATGAGATGGTCGGAATTGAAGAAGTTAGTGATCGAGGAGTTTTGTCCTCACCGGGAAATGGACAAGGTCGAGAGAGAGTTTCTGCAACTAGAGGCGGGAACTATGACACACCAAGAGTACACCACAAAATTCAATGAAATGGCACGACTGGTGCCCGATAAGGTGACACCACTGTCACGAAAGATTAAGAGATATATCCAGGGACTACCGGCGGATATCCGTAGGCATATGATCGCCGCCCGGCCAAGCACTTTTAGGTCAACAGTTGATTTGGCTGGTAAACTATATGATGAGCGTGAGGTGGTTGTGGTTGAGGAGAAGAAGACGAGTAAGGATGGGAGAAACTGGAATGGGAAACGGTTTGGGCATGGTAGAGCCGCTCCAAACAATAAGGCGGCGAGGGTAGGTGACCGACGTGTGGTCACAGCTAGTGCTGGGTTGGAGAAGTGTGGCAAGTGCGGGAAGGAGCACAGTGGTGAGTGCAGATGGGGGTCGAATATTTGTTTCAATGTGGGAAGCCTGGTCATATGGCTAGAGACTGTGGAGGTGTGAAGAAGGCAAGGGCAAGTGTTTCAACTGTGGGGGGAATGGTCACATGAGTAGGGAGTGTAAGAAGCCAAGGGCCGAGAGTTCCGGGGTGAAGAAGGCCGGAGGAGAAGGGCAGAAGGCAAGCGCTCGAGCTTTCACGATGACTTGGGAGGAGGCTAGGACAGATCCTGACGTGGTGTCAGGTACGTTTCTAGTAAACCAAACTCTTGTATCTGTGTTGTTTGATTTTGGTGCTAGTAGGAGTTTCATTTCTACTGCCTTTGGTGCTAAGTTTCCAATAAGAGTAGATGTATTGGTGAGCCATTTGATGTAGAAACTACTATTGGTAAGTCCACTAGAATTACGAAGGTGATAGAGGACTGTGCCATAGAACTAGAAGGCCATAGGTTGCTGCTAGGTTACATGTGATACCCCTGGGTGGATTTGATGTAGTACTAGGGATGAACTGGTTAGCAACATATGAGGCAAACATCGCGTGCCGTAAGAAGATGATCCGGTTGACAACGCCTGACGAAAATGAGGTGACGGTTTATGGTGATCGCGTCACGACAATCCTGAGGATGATTTCGATGGCGGTGGCGGGAAAGTGCATGAGACGCGGATGTAGTGCCTACTTGGCATACATAAAAGATGTGGGTGCGTCGGTACCGCAATTATCCGAAGTACCAGTGGTGCGCGACTTTCCGGATGTATTCCCAGAAGACTTACCGGTGTGCCACCAGATCGCGAGGTTGAGTTGCAAATTGACTTGATACCCGGTGCTCAACCCGTTGCCAAGGCACCGTACCGGTTGGCTCCGACTGAGATGAAAGAGTTAATGGAGCAGTTGCAAGAACTGCTGGATAAGGGGTTATTAGACCAAGTATCTCTCCATGGGGTGCTCCGGTATTATTTGTGAAAAAGAAAGACGGTAGTATGAGGATGTGTATTGACTACCGAGATTTGAACAAGTTGACGGTGAAGAATCGATACCCCCTACCAAGAATAGATGATCTGTTTGATCAGCTCCAAGGTGCCAGTTGGTTCTCAAGGATAGATCTTCGATCTGGTTACCATCAACTAAAAGTGAAGGAGCAGGACATTCCTAAAACAGCTTTTCGCACGCGCTACGGTCACTATGAGTTCCTCGTTATGTCGTTTGGATTGACCAATGCGCCAGCTGCTTTTATGGATCTGATGAACCATGTGTGTCGGCCTATTCTAGATAAATCAGTGATTGTGTTCATTGACGACATCCTGATTTATTCGAAGAGTGAGATTGAGCATGCCGGTCATATTCGGGAGGTTCTGGAGACGTTAAGAAGGGAGAATTTGTATGCAAAATTCTCCAAGTGCGTGTTTTGGTTACGCGAAGTTCAGTTCTTGGGTCATGTGGTGAATCTCGATGGGATTAGTGTGGACCCGGCTAAGGTAGAGGCAGTGACGCAATGGAAGTCTCCAAAGACACCATCCGAGATTCGTAGTTTCTTGGGTTTGGCGGGCTACTATAGGAGATTCATCCAAGACTTCTCTAAGATTGCTTTTCCACTGACTAAGTTGACCCGGAAGGATGTAAAGTATGTATAGGGTCAGGCTCAGGAGAAGGCATTCGAGGAGTTGAAGGCGAGGTTGACTCAAGCTCCTGTCTTGTCGTTACCCGGTGGAAGCGAAGACTTGGTGGTGTATTCAGATGCTTCTTACTCGGGGTTGGGGTGTGTGTTAATGCAAAGAGGAAAAGTTATAGCTTACGCATCCCGACAGCTGAAGGTTCATGAGGTCAACTACCCTACTCATGACTTGGAACTAGCGGCCGTGGTCTTTGCACTAAAGATTTGGAGGCACTATCTGTATGGGACGATGTGCACTATCTTCACCGACCACAAGAGCTTGAAGTACTTCTTCGAGCAAAAATATTTGAACATGAGCAGAGACGATGGTTGGAGCTCATAAAGGATTATGATTGTGAGATCCATTACCATCTGGGCAAAGCCAACGTGGTGGCTGATGCTCTTAGCCGGAAGGAGAGGCCCGAGCCAATTCGGGTGAAAGCATACCAACTTATCATGACCTCTGATGTAATAAAGCAAGTCAAGGAGTTTCAGGATGAGGCATTAAAAGAAGATCATCTAAACTCTGAAAGAATGAGAGGTCTGGTTGGAAAATTGAGTGAAAACACCCTTGGTGTTAAAACTCGATTTGGACGGGTGTGGATCCCTCGTTTCGGGGATCTACGTGTGAAGATTTTGGACGAAGCTCATAAGACTCGATATTCCATTCATCCTGGTGCCACAAAGATGTATCAAGACCTGAAGAAAGATTATTGGTGGCCGGGTATGAAACGTGACGTGGCGGGGTATGTAAGTGCCTTACTTGCTTGCAAGTGAAGGCAGAACATCAGAAGCCGTATGGGAAAATCCAACCCTTGGATATACCAGAATGGAAGTGGGAGCACATCACCATGGACTTCATAACGAAGTTGCCACGTACTCCGAAAGGATACGATGCCATATGGGTGATAGTTGACCGTCTGACGAAGAGTGCTCACTTCCTACCGATCCGTGAGACATATTCATCTGAGAGATTGGCTGATCTATTCATCAAGGAGATTGTAACTCGTCATGGTGTGCCGGTGTCTATTGTGTCAGATCGTGACACCCGGTTTATGTCTAAATTCTGGAAGAAATTCCACGACGCCATGGGGACGAGGTTACATATCAGCACATTATCATCCCCAGACTGATGGTCAGTCAGAAAGGACCATTCTGACACTGGAAGACATGCTTCGGGCATGTGTGATTGATTTTGGTGGAAGTTGGGATGACCACCTACCGTTAGCTGAATTCTCATACAACAACAATTATCATGCCGGCATTGGTATGCCACCATACGAGATGCTATACGGTAGGAGATGCAGAACACCCGTTTGTTGGGGTGACATTGGTCAGAAAGAGTTGGGAAGCGTCGAGGTAATCGAGGCTACGACTGAGAAGCTCGAAAAGATTAAGGCCTTCATGAAGGCAGCTAAAGATAGACAGAAGTCGTATGCCGATAAACGACGTAGACCGATTGAGTTCCAGGTGGGTGACCGGGTCATGTTGAAGGTCTCGCCTTGGAAGGGCATTATCCGATTTAGGAAGCGGGGCAAGTTGAGCCCAAGGTATGTAGGCCATTTCCGAATCATTTCTCGAGTGGGAGAGGTCGCCTATAGATTGGAGTTGCCAGATGAGTTAAGTGGAATTCACTCGATATTCTATGTATCTCATTTGAGAAAGTGTATAGCTGATGAGGACATGATTGTTCCATTGGAAGACATTGAGGTTGATGAAAGGCTCAATTATGTAGAGCAACCAGTGGCAATCATTGATCGTAAAGAGAAGAGACTAAGAAACAAAATGGTTCCCCTTGTGCGTGTACAGTGGAAGCACAGGAAGGGATCAGAGTCTACATAGGAGACTGAGGAGGAGATGAGGCAACATTATCCTCGTCTGTTTGAGGAATAACAGGTTTCGGGGACGAAACCTATATAAGGGGGGTGGACTTGTAACACCCGGTTATTTTTTTTTTTGAAGATAAAATATAAATAATAAAAAGGAAGAAAAGTAATAATGTCCAAGTGGAAGGACCAAAAGTGTCCAAAGGACAAATATCTTTGAAAGTTGGTGTAAAGGTGGGCATGGCCGCCCACCCTCTTTTCACATCACCATCTTTCTCGTTTCTTAGAGAGAGAGAGAGAGCAGAGAACTCTCGTTTTTCAGAAGAAGAAGAAGAAGTGGGCGAATTTAAGGTAAGAATTCGTGATTTTTATATGTTTATGACGGGTTTTGTCCCGGTTTTGTGTTTATGTGCTTATGTGTTGTGTTTGTGCTCGGTTGTGTGTGTGTTTGATGTTGTTTCTAGGTGTTTTGAACTCTTTGCAAGAGGGTTAAAAGGAAGAACACCCAAGTTGCACAAGTGAGTTCTAGACCCCGGTTTTTACATGTTTTGAAACATATTTGGGGCTGAAAACGTATTAAAATGATTTTACAAAGTTTGTGTGAATACCCGTATGTGATGTGTATGTTGAATGTTGATTCTTGAATGTTTATAGGCTACTCATGTTTAGAATAGCCACATTATGCTTAGAACAGATGAGATCGATGATTAGGATGGAAAATATCCTAGAAACATGTTTACAGAATGTTCATGCGCCTAGATAAGGGTTCATACGTCCAGATTTGCCTTAGAAAGAACTAAGTGTAATTCATGCACCTAAACAGTAACCCATGCGCCTAAAACTTGCCTTAGAAATGTTTAAGTATTCCCATGCGCCTGAATAGTGGCTCATGCGCCTACAAATGTTAGTCGGATGACTAAGGGTAGGGTCATGCGCCCCAATAGTGCCCATGCGCCCAAGTGGCCCATGCGCCTAAGTGCTCATGCGTCCGAATAGTATCCATGCACCTAGATTAAGATGAAATTTTCTAAGTGTTCAGACGTCCAAGAGTTCCCATGCGCCTGAAAGCAGCCCATGCGCCTAAGTGTTCCCCATACGCCTGAATAGTGTCCATGCGCCTGCATAGTGCCCATGCGCCTAGGACTTAGAATATTTTTCTGATTTTTGGGGAAATGCGTAAAGTAGGCTTTGACTTGGGATATTCCCAGGGAACTATAAGTTGACTTTTGGGGTCATAAATAGTATGATGGGCATGTGATGGATGGGTGATGATGATGATGATGATGTTACATGATTATGCCTGATGTATGTTATGTATGTATGATGCCCTATGATGATGTATGTATGGTATGGTATGTATGTTCCTATGATGATGAATGTTTATCTTTCCATGGCTTTACGTGTATGTTAATGAATGAACGGAAAGTACTATGTAACGTAAAGTGAAAGATAATAAAAGAGGAACATGATGAATGAATGCATGCATTAACGAATGACGAACGTAAAAAGTCTTGCAAGCAATGTATGGAGGTTCACACCCAATGAAGGGCGTTAGCTCAACTGTGTGCGGGTTAGCTACCCCAGAAGGATGCACACTAGGGTCCAATCCTTGGGATTGACCATATGTATGGGATCCTTGCCGCTTGCCTCAGGTACTGGAGTCAGCTTCGTGCATAATGTTCGGGGTCTATAATAGACCTCAGGCCCAGTAACCAGCTTCGTGCACAATGTTCGAGGTATAGCACATGGCTTGATCCGGAATGAAAAGAAAAGATGAATGGTGACTGTACTTGCCTCAGGTACCGGAGTCAGCTTCGTGCACAATGTTCGGGGTCTATGATAGACCTCAGGCCAGTAACCAGCTTCGTGCACAATGTTCGGGGAATTGTACATGTCACAAGATGTAATGAATGAACGAAGGTTAATGAACGTAATGGAAGATAATAATGATATTCTCTGTATGTACGTATGATGTATGATCACGAATGAATAAAACGTATAGTATGGGTTTTTAAAGGAATAAATAATGATTTTACGTATGTTTTATTATAAAACTAGAACTCACTCAGCAACGCTGACTTTTATACGTTTTCAGTTGGCAGGTAAACGTTGCTGGGGATGGCACGAGGCGGCTGCTCAGCTCTTTTGGATGGCATCCATTTAATTAAGGCTTTTACAACAATGTAATTTTGAAACCAACAAACGATGCATTATTTTGCAAAAGTTTTATGATGAAATGAAATGCCTTCTGTTTTTATGTTTTCTGCTGCAACGTTTGATGAATAATTGTAAAGTTTATGTTTTATGTGTGATGAATCACCAGCTGTGAGGTGCCTGGAAACGGGGCCTTACAAAAGAAGATGAGCTGGAAATAGTCAATAACCAATGTGTGGTGGAAACTTTGACTATAGAATAAGACATTCTGGGATTGAGCTTTGATACTCTTAAAAATATATGCAGAATGGAGATCAAATAAAAGTATGGTGATCAAAAGGATGAAGTATCTTACTTCAACAAAAGAATGGTGTCAGATTGAAAGAACTTTCACTTTGAAGAGCTTATTACATGTGTTTCAAGCCTAAGGAGGAGTATTGTTAGGTCTAGGATCAGTAGATCTAGTCCATTTTGTATAGGCTTAGTACTTGAATTAATATCTGTAATGAATGGTTGTAATTCATTATTGTGTATGCATTAAATTTATAGGTTAACCCATATATATGCGTGTTGATTTATGCATGTTTGCAGGTACAAACATTATACTTAGTCAATTTCTGAATTGACTAAGTGTAAGAAACATCTACAGATGAACATTTTGTTCTTCCGTAGATATGTTTCTTACAAGTAACAAACATCCGAAGATCATCTGCGGATGAACCATCAACTGGAGTGAAGTGAGAATTCCAAGTGAAGATTCCTCCAGAAGAACAATTGCTTCGAAAGAACCAGTTTGCTTCGGAAGAACAAGAATCCTGCGGAAGAACAATTGCTTCGGAAGAACGAGTTTGCTTCGGAAGAACGAGTTTGCTTCGGAAGAACAAGATTCCTGCGGAAGACCATTTGCTTCGGAAGAACAATCAACTACGAAAGACAATACTCCTACGGAGTCCAAACACTTGTATTCAAACAATACAAGTGTTACAAGTCAACAAGTTAGTTATGCAAATCCCAAAAAATCCGGAGATTCCTTAACAAAAACAGTTCAAATCCCAAGAAATCCGGTGTTTCCTTAACAGAAACATCATTGTCTGTATACATGGATTCTAGGTTTCGAATAAAAAAAGGCAACAGCAATACGACGATTCCACAACAGAAAAACATCACACAACCAAACCCTAGCAGCCGTCACATCATTCAACACAATATTCAATATCATTCATTAGTTATTTGTAATCATTAACGTGTTTTAATAAAATACAGTTGATTTAAACATATCATTAGTTGTGTTTCATCAATCGTGTTCTTGAATATTTATTGATATGGAAATTTTTAATACAAACAATTAAACCAAGCCAATGTTGATTCCACAAACGTTGACTTGACTTCAACTAACTCTAATAATTCCTGATTGCGATCCTTGGATTCACACAATCAATCTAAGATTTTGGATTATAATTTAAGATTATGAAAATGATTTTATATTTTAACAATATCGTATAATATTTTTCTGCATTATATAACATTATATAATTATTTTATATAGATATACAACAACTTACTTGTTTATTGTTCTTCACTATCAAAGACAATTGACAATTTTACGAAATAACTTCTTCTATGATCGATCAGAGAGTACAAGTATTTATCATGAAAAGCATCTCTTACTTCTGCATTATACACACAATCATTATGTTCCACTCATTTCCTTACACATTTATTTAGAATATTATGTACACTTGGTTTTAGAAAACAAGTTTGTAATGATAAACCCTAATGTTAACATTGTTTTCTTATGACCATAACCTTCACTTCATTTTTTCATTTATTTATATTGGTTTATAATTATTAATAAAATATTAAATTATATGGTTCAATGGTACATCGTTAATATCATAAGTGACTTTCTTAAATGATCTTGACATGTCAAGCTGTGATTATACAATCAAGGTTCATGTGTTTCGTTTAAGGAGACAACCAATATATAACAATCCGGTAGAAACTTACCCTATTGAGTTTATTGTGGATGAGAAAAAAATATTGTTTAACTAATCGAATTATTATCTTATTTTTTTTAGTATATATCTTATATAACATAC